>JAKSZT010053883.1:8575371-8724888 GCA_026826555.1 Tolypeutes matacus | reverse complement strand
TGACTAGCCTGTCAAACCCACCCAGCTCGGGCGGAACAGTCCATTCAACAAATGGTGCTGAGAAAATTTGATATCCATAGCAAAAGAAGGAAAGAGGACCCCTACACAAAAATTAACTCAAAATGAATCAAAAACCTAAATATAAAAGCAAAAACCATAAAGCTTCTAGAAGAAAATGTAGGAAAATATCTTCAAGACCTGGTGGTAGGTGGTGGATTCTTAAAGGAGATAAGAGGAGGACTGAGATGGGCTACTGATATTTAATGTATGTAGAAGTTTTAATTAGCTTTACTGTAAAAGTGTGGAAACGTACCGAGTTGACGGCAACACATTAGAGTGAGTAACAGCTGGTTTATAAACGGGGATGTGGCTGAAAATGTTAGTCTAGGGATGTAAAATGCCAATTGACAGAAAGCTAGAGAATAATGGACTGAATAGCACAGTAAACCCAGAGGTGGATGAGAATAGTGGTTGATGGTACAGATGCAAGACTGTCCTTTGTGAGCTAGAGCAGGTGTACATCAGTACTGCAGGGTGGTGGGAATGTGGAGAAGCATGGGGAAAATACAACTGGAGTGACCTATGGAGTGTGGTTAACAGTAATAACATAATATTCTTGCATCTATGCCAAAGATGTACTGTGTTGATAAAGGGGGAGTATAGAAAATGTGTGCCAAATGTATGCTGTGGAACTGGTAATAATCGTATGATATTATCTCATAATCATAAACATAAATGTTCCACCAGGGTGTGGTGTGTTGACAGAGCGGTATTGTTTGGGAATTCTGCACATGTGCATGATGGTTTTGTAAGTTTTATATAACTTTTGTCATAAAAATATATTTTAAAAAATAATAATAGGGTGGGTTGGGGGGAAATTACACCAAATGTAAGATAAGGGCTATAATTAGTAGTAAGATTTTGACAATATTCTTTCATAATTTGAACAAATGTCTCACAGCAATGCAAAGTGGTGGTGGAGGGTTGATGTATGGGACCCCTGTATGATGTTATGAATGTTTGCTTTATAAGTTCACAACTTTTGCTATACATTTATTGTTTATGTATGTTAATGTATGAGTGATATATTTCAATAAATTAAAAAAAATAAAATATTTTAAAAATGCACCAAATTAAATGAATGCATAGAAAACAAAAAACAAAACAAAACAAAAAAAATGAACAAAGCCTCAGGGACACTATAACAAAAGATTTAATATTCACATCATTAGCATCTCAGATGGAAAGGAGAATGCAAGGCTGAAAATGTACTTTAAAAAAAAAAAAAATGATGGCTGAAAACTTCCCACATTTCACAAAATTTCAAGAAGCTGAGTAAACCCCAAATGAGATAAACCCAAAGAAATCCACACTAAAATATATCACAAAAAAAATCCTGAAAACTAAAGAAAGAAAAATCTAGAATGCAGCAAGAAAGAAACAACAGTCTTGCCTATGGGGGGAAATAATTTGTATGGTAGATTTCTCATCAGAAACCACAGATGCCTGGAGGAAGTGGCACAACATTTTTCAAGTGCTGAAAGAAAAGAACTGTCAACTCAGAATCCTATATCCCAGTGAAAATATCGTTGAGGAATGATGACAAAATCAAGATATTCTTAGGTAAATGAAAGCAGAATTTTCACCAGCAGATATACCTGAAAAGATTGGCTAAAGGAAATTCTCTAAACAGAAATGAAATGACAGCAGGAACCTTGGAACATCAGTGTGGTAATCAGAATAATGGCTTAATTACTATTACCTATGGATATCTTTCATGGGAAAAGGGCCTTTTGTAGATATGATTACCTTAAGGATCTTGAGCTAGGGAGACTATCCTGGATTATGTGGATAGATTATTTGAATGGGCTCAATGTAATCACAAAGGCCTTATAAGAGGAGGTAGGAGAGTTAGAGAAGTAAATGTGACAAGAGAAGCAGAGAAAGAGGGAGGGAGAGTTGACTATACAATGCTGCTGGCTTTGAAGATGGAGCAAAGGGGCATGAACCAAGGAATGCCTTTTCTCGCCTCTAGAAGCTGGAAAAGTTAAGGGAACAGATTCTCCCTGCAAGGGCCACCAGTAGGGAAAGGGCCTTCCCCTAGGACAGTGGTTCTTAAACTTTTTTGTTCCACGGACCGCTTTGCCAGTCAGGTAAAAACCACGAGCCCATTACTAAGTCCACACTATACTGTATTATTTAATAAATACATCATACCCACAACAACACGTCCCCACAAGAATACTGTTTTTTTGAATCTCAATTCAAGCTCATGGACCCCTTGTTAAGAACCCCTGCCCTAGTCCCTCTGGAAAGAAGGCTGCAGCCCTGCTAACCTATTTTAGACTTCTGAGCTCCAAAACTCTAAAATAATAAAGTTGGGCTGTTTTAAACCAGCAATAACCTGTTACAGCAGCACTAAGAAAACAATACCATCAGGAATGAATAAAGAATACAATAAGCAAAAATATGGATAATACAATAGACTTTCCTTCTCTTGAGTTTTCTAAATTATGTTTAATTATTAAAGCAAACATTATAACACTGTTTGATGTGATTCTAAATATATAAATGAAATATTTAAGACGATTATATTATAAATGGGGAGGGTAAAAGGCCCTAAAGGGCGGTAAGGTTTCTACACTTCACTCAAACTAGTAAAATATCACCAGTATATTGTGATAGTTGTGCATATAGAGTGTAATACCTAGAGGGACTACTAAAAGTTATACAAAGTCACATTTTGATTTTTATATAGTGTTTTGAGTGTAACTCTAAAAAAGGTTCAGTTAACCCACAAGAAGACCAGAAAAAAAAAAAAAGAAAAACAGAAAACAAAGTAAAATGGCAGATATAAGCCCTACTATATCAATGTATATTAAATGTAAGTGATCTAAATATACCAGTTAAGATAGAGATTAGCAGAGTATTTTTTTTTAAATATGCCTCAAATATATGCTGTCTACAAGAAAATCACCTCAAATATAATGGTATAGGTCAGTTGAAAGCAAAAGGATGGAAAAATATATCATGCAAACATCAATCAAAATAAAATGGGACTGGCTATATTACTATCAGATAAAATAGACTTCAGAGCAAAGAAAATCACCAGAGTCAGAGAGGGACATTACATAAAGTTAAAAGGGTCAATACACTAAGACATAGCAATCCTAAATATGTATATACCAAACAACAGAGCTGCAAAATGGGAAGCAAAAGCGGATATAATTGAAAGGAATAGACAAATATACAATTACAGCTGGAGACTACTACTTCCCTCTCAACAACTGACAGAATAACTAGACAGAGAATCAGCAAGGTTTATAAATGGGGATGTGGCTGAAAATGTTAGTCTAGGGATGTAAATGCCAATTGACAGAAAACTAGAGAGAGAATAATGGACTGAATAGCACAGTAAACCTAGAGGTGGATGAGAATAGCAGCTGATGGTACAGATGCAAGAGTGTCCATTGTGAGCTAGAGCCAGTGTATATCAGTATTCCAGGGTGTGGGAACGTGGAGAAGCATGGGAAAAATACAACTGGAATGACCTACGGAGTGTGGTTAACAGTAATAATGTAATATTCTTGCATCTATGCCACAGTTGTACTGCGTTGATAATGGGGAAGTACGGAAAAAGTGTGTCAAATATACACTGTGGACCTGGTAATAATCGGATGATTATCTCATAATCTGTAACAAATGTTCTACCAGGGTGGGGTTGTGTTGATAGAGGGGTGTTGTTTGGGAATTCTGCACACATGCATGATGGTTTTGTAAGTTTACAAGTTAGGTCATAAAAATATATTTAAAAAATAATAATAGAGTGGGTTGGGGGAAAAATACACCAAATTTAAGACAAGGACTATAATTATCAGTAAGGTTTCATAATTTGTAACAAATGTCTCACAACAATGCAAGGTGTTGGTGGAGGGTTGATGCATGGGACATCTATAGGATGTTATGAATGTTTGCCTTTTAAGTTTACAACTTTTCTATACACTTATTGTTTATGTATGTTCATGTATAAATGATATAAAAATAATAATAGGGTGGGTTGGGTGAAAATACTTTGGTTAATAATAATATTTTGAGGATGTTCTTTAATCATTAGTTAAAAATGTTTCACAACTATGCAAGGTATTGGTGGCAGGGTGAGGTATGAGAGCCCTGTATGATGTTATGTATGTTTATAAGTTCACAACTAGTACTATATACTTATTGTTTACGTATGTTCATGTATGAGTGATATACTTCAATAAAAAATTTTTTAAAAGCCAAAAAAAAAAAATTAAATTATCAGGGGGGCAGATGTGGCGCAAATGGATAGGTGTCTGTCTGCCATATGGAGGGATCTGGGTTCAATCCCTGGGACCTCCTGGTAAAATAAAAGAAAACATATAGAAGGCGCATGTGCTCGGGGCCCAGGGGCGAGGAAGCCCCCAGGCCCTGCCGAGCCACGCAGCAAGATGATGACATAACAGGAGAGTGACACAAGGGAAAGCCAAGGTGAGACGTGCCGAAAAAACAGGAAATGAAATGGCGCAGGTGGCAGAATGCCTCTCTCCCACATCGGAGGTTCCCAGGATCAAATCCTAGTAAAGACAGGAGAAGGATGAGAAGAGAGGGCAGGAAACAGACACAGAGAATTGCCCAGCGAACCGACATAAAACAGCAAAAACGGGGTGGGGGTGGGGTGTGGGGGGGGAGAGGTTTAAAATGGATAAAAGATAAATAAATCTTTTAAAAACATTAATTTATCATGCATATAAAGAAAGGTTTGCAAAGAACAAACTAAACTTAAAACACAGGAGATGGGGGTGGAGGTTTAATTTATATCCTTATTACTTGCTATATACCATTGTATGTATTAATTCAATTTTGTAAATAAAAAAGATAAAATAAATCCTCACGCAATTAATGCAAACCATTGGAATCCTCAGTTGCTCACCTACAAGGTCCTTAGTCGACCTTAATGTGCAGTAAACAGCTTACTTTGGCAGAAATCAAGGCAGGGTGATGAAGCAGCCTCCTTGATACTGCATCAACTCACATGATAAATCTTGCACTCAAACAAACCAGCTCCCCAAAGTTGCATCCTACAGTAACAAAGCCATTTCTTTTGGCTGCTTTCTGGACTTCCTTCTCCACTGCATGTAACTGAGGGCACCAGCACATTCACTAGGGAGACAGAACCCCTCTTGGAGGCCAGAGCCCCTATTGCAATAGTCTGTCCATACTGTCTGAGGCTCCTTTTCATATCTTTCTCTGGTGCGTGAGCTTGCTGGATTTCCAACATTTTGCCCCATACCTCTTTTCCCATTTTTCCTGTCTGTTCCTGGAAGGCTGACATCATCTAATTGTTTCCTTTTGTCTGGACAAAAAAGGAGTAAAGGGGAGACAAGAGGTCAGAATCACTTCTCCCCCATCCACCTTTCATAGCATTTACCTCCAATGAGTCACCTTAAGTATTAACTCAGAGAGCCTTCAGACGGCAGTTGCAGGAATTTCCTCAGCACAGTACTCCAGGGTTTTGGTTTTAAGATACAGCCCCTATTCTCTGACATTAGGGGAGAAAGACATTCTAAGTAAAAATAAAGATCTTGTGGTAATCTTTTTTAAAAGTACTCAAAAAAAGGTTTTACCCTCTCAAGGTCATTCAAGTATTTTTCTTTGATGTTCAGATTTAACTAATATTTACTATGGGCCAGCCAGCTATACCAAGTAATGTCATATACATCATCTCCTTTGCAGTCAAACAAATCAATGAGGGGTTTATAATCCTCATTTAAAAGTGAGGATAAAGGGGGAAAAAAAGACAACCTTGTTTTAGAATGTGAGTATTTCAATGAAAACATTTAATAAAAGTTATAACTTTAAAAGTATAAAGAATTGTATCAATGTTTTTACCTAGAAAATACTATCCTTCTTGAAATATTCACATTCCAGTTGTTTTTTTAATTACAGAATTAGATTACCTGGAGGGACTGTCAAGGATTACAAAATTGCCAACCTACAGAAGTAACTTTCTGATAGCTAGAGACAAAAATGGATCCTCAGTATCAACTACTTGACTCCTCAGATTCCTTTAGGAGACCTGGAGCTTCTTTTTAAGAGAGCTATTCAAATGTATCACTCTATCTGAAATGTTCTGAAGATTCTAGAATAAGGAAAGTGAAAGAGAACCTAATAAGTAATGGGACATTTTACTACAATAAGCCCACTTGTCAGAGGACATTTCCCAATGTACATGTAACTTTTACAGAAAATCCTAAAACACAAATTTAAAAAACAAAAACTCAGTCCAATACCCATCTCTACCAAGCAACTCACACTGGCTGACCCTCTCTTTTGAAATTACTTCACCTACCACTCTGCAAACAGTTCTGGAAAATCTCTCAACATGCTCAATAAATGTTGACTGGTTTACAGCAGGCCCCCACTCAATATCCACTGGATGAAAAAAATAATTTATTCTTTTCTTAAATCAGGAATTCTACCTATGGACCAGGGATGTTTAAGAATTCCATACAACTCTAGAAAACAAATGCAAAAGGTTCTGTATATACATGCATTTGTGTATTTTCTGGGAAGAAAAGACATAGCTTTCTTCAGATTTTCAAAAGACTCAACAACACAAAAAAATAGTCCCCAGGCTTTACTACAATGGGAAGAACACTGAGCAAGTAACCAAGAAATGTGGGTTCTAGACCTGACTCTAGGGCTAAGAGTTCAGGCAAGCTGCTTCAGTTTTCTCATCTGTGGAAAGATTAGATCATTTCTAATGTTCTTCTATTCCACAAACAACAATCTCCATGAGGTACTGCCAATGGTCTATGTAACACCAAATGTTACCTGCCAAGCGGAGGGCTCCAGAACTTAGGGCAGTACCTAGGACACAAACACTTAGCAATATGGGTTGAACAAGCCAATAGATAACCTCCCAAACAGATTTTTTTTTGCAGCAGGCCAGGCTGCCAGTCTGATACAAAATAGCCTGTTCAGGAAGATCACTTAATTTCTGTGCTCCAACATCTTCATTAATACTAAAGCTCAGGAGAAAAGATGAATACCACTTGCCCAGGAGTTTCTATTAAAACCAACTTTATAGCCTTCCCACTTTTAAGTACTCAGTTCAAAATGTACGTAATGCTAATAACCACTCAGCTTCTCGGTATATACCTAAAACACCAGACAGCACCGCTTCCACTCCTCTGCATCTCTTCCCCACACACTGAGATCGGGGCTTGGCAAAATTTTTTTGTAAAGGGTCAGACAGCAAATATGTTTGTTCTTGCTGGCCATACGGTCTCTGTCACAAATCTCAGTTCTGCCACTGTAGGGCAAAAGCAGCCACCAATAATATATAGAAGAATAAGCATAGCTGTGTTCCAATAAAACTTTATTTATGGACACTGAAATTTGGATTTCATATAATTTTCACATGGCATGTAATATTATTCTTTTGATTTTTTTCAACCACTTAAAATTGTAAAAGCCATTCTTAGCTCCGAGGCCATAAAAACGAGGGTGCAGGTCGGATTTGCCCCATGGGTTATAGTTGTGTCAGCCCATGATCTAGATCTTTTACCATAATGCTACTTTGATGCATGGTTTAGAAATTGGAAAAGAGCAGTAAGAGCTGAGCAGTACCTTCTGAAAAGAGGTTCTGCAGAACCAGCTGGTTATATTCTCGACTCTCTTTTTTCTCCTTGCTAGCAATATTAATCTGAAATTAGAAGAACTGAGAAACCAAGGAGTATGAAACAGACTTGCTGATACCTAACCATAACAGTGCTGACTGAGAAAAATTGTTTTACTCCTTAAAAAATTACCTTAAAATCTTCTCATTGACAGCGACAATACTGCTATCAATTATAATGATATGCAATTCTACTTCTTCCCACCCCAATCCTTCTGATTCAAAATATATTTGTTGCCTGAATTAATAAAATGCAAATAGAAGCAGTGATCTATCAGATTTCACCTCTTAAGAATGAAAAAAAAAAAAAAAAGTGTTAAAAAGATTAACAATACCAGGCTTTAAAAGGCTAGGAAGAAATCCCCACTCATGGTGGGTGAGTAAACTGATGCTATCCCTCAGGAGGGCTGTTTGGCAAAATGTCCAAAGGTTAAAACACACATAATTTTTGTGACTTAATAACTACATTCTAGAAATTTATTATAAGAAGATAATCAGGCAAGTCAGCAGTAGGTACACTGAGTTTTGTTCTTTGAAGAACTGTTTAAAATGATGAAAAGATTAAAACTATTTAAATGTACAACATGGTTAAATAGACCCTGGATGGTATACAATGGAATTCCAGGCAGCTATAAGAAATAACAGTGTAGTTAAGTATTAGAAACAGATATACATCCACAACATACTGAAAGAAAAACGCAGGTTACAAACTTCATGTATTGTTTGCTCTCACTTGTGTAAAGTTTCTCTATATGGTGTTGGCATATGTATCTGTACGTGTGACACACAGTGCAGAGTTTAATGCTCACAAAAATGTTAAGCATGGATATCGCTGGGTGGTCGGAGTTTAGATGATTTTCATTTTCGTGTTTATATTTTTTGGTATTATTTAAATTTTTTACAGTGAGTATGTATTACTTTCATAATTAAAAAAAAAACATTAAAATCATTCTTATTCAAACACTTTAAAAGTTCTGTTCATCAGAAATAATTTGAGAACTACAGAAGTGAGTTTGAAAGGATTTTCTCAGAAGCAGTTTAAAAATACGGCAGACTGCTCGGCGTGTATAGGCGAGCCCAAAGACGTGTTCCATTCAGGCCGAATCTCAGCTAGCCAGCAGTCCCCACCAGAAACTCCTAAGGGAATGCTCTCCTCTTTAGAGAAGCTGCCTCTCTTGTGCATTTACCCTGCAGATATTCCACTATTTTTCTCCCTATCGTTTCTTATTCAACAGAATGTTTTCAATGAAAACTTAGAGGATTTGAGACTGTCTAGATAACCAAGGGCTCAAGAAAAGCAATTTAACACCTTGTCTTAGATTAGGTTGCAAATGGAGTTTTAGTTAAGGGTATAGAACCTGGCTATTAAAAGATAAGCTGGTTTGAGGGGGCTTTAATGGAAGAACATATGCCAAGATGAGATTCTGGTTATAAGCAATTTCTGTTATCTTCATAAGGGGCATTCTGATGCTAGTCTGAGGATGAGACCAGGGCTGAATAATTTGATGAAAAAATATTAAATTTTACCTGGATTTTTATTGTCTCCTTTATAAGAAATATTTACAATATAATTTATGCTTCCTGGGAGTGGATGTAGCTCAGTGGTTGAGTGCCTGTCTCCCATGTGTGATGTCCCGGGTTCAATCCCCAGTACCGCAAAATAATAATAATAATTATTATTATTATTTATGCTTCTTATAGTTTGCCACGTGCAACTACCCATATTTACACACATATATATCATGTATTACACATATATATGTCATATATATCCACATTTTTTAAACTTTTTTTTTTTTTTTTCAGTTTTTGTTGTTTTTTCGTTCTATACCAGGGATCGAACCCCAGACCTCATACATGGGAAGCAGGTGCTCAACCACTTGAGCTACATCTGCTCCCCTCTACTTTTATTTTAACTGAGTAAAAGGCTTAAAGGTTTCTTTAGCTAATATAACAGAATTATCTTGTAGTTCAGACTATCTGAATGACATTCAGAGATTTTTTTTCTCCTAATTGAAGGACAAAAAAGCCAGCCTTGAAAAGAACTGAATCTTTAAATCTGACTAAAAAGAACAGGCAATGTCATAAGGATTCACAAATTATAGTAGTGCATAAATAGCACTGTGTCTTAAGTTAACAAGGGAAACTTACCAAGTTTATAGGGGAAATTAAGTCCCTAATGTCATAGTTCTAACTTAAAATTTTTCAACAAACTACTAAAACATGTATGAATATCAATGTAAATGAAGCTTAATTTACAAAAGGCACTATTAGTCATTTGTATAATGTGCTCAACAATATTAAATTGTTAGGCTAGGTAAAACAGGTACCATTAACTTAAGTTCAATATTAATGGCATTTGTTCAAGCTTAGCATAATATACACAGAAATAGCCATACAGCATATTCTAATTCCTTGACATCCTCACTAAGACTAGTGTCAACCTGGTCATAGCATATTCGTTAATTTCTATAGGGAAACTTGTAAAGTTAAAAATGCAATTTATTTTGAAGCACATGATTTTAATCACGTGGGCTTTTGCTACACCTACAGTTCTTTTACCTCAAAAATGGTGAAATAGCATCATGCAATGATTCTTGTGGTAAATCCTCACTTCCTAAGGCCTCTTGGCTTAACAGTCAGATGATATATTGTGAGGAATTCACAAGAAACAAAGAAATTCAAAATTGCTGGGGAAAACTGGGCTTTTTCGAGTTAAAAAACACTGGTTACAGTGAGAAATAGCAACACACTCCAAAGGCACTAATGCCACAGAACTTCTTGATGGAAAGTGTCCAAATATCTCCTAGGATATTTTATTTTTATGCTTTTAGATGTTTATGTGGGGAAAACAGATGTGATTAATATAAGACAACCTGACAGGAACATTTTTCCTTACCACCCAAACACTTTCCTTGCTATATTAAAAAGGAGCTGCACCACAGGGCTGCTATGAGAATGGGAGGGGCTCCCCCAGGGCACCTGATCCGAGCTCATTCAACATAAATGCTGGATTCCCACACAATGATCCAGGAGACAACAGGTGCAACAACAAACTTTATCTTCACAACTACCCTACAAAGACCACTGCTAAACTGAGGATTGTAGAGCCCAGAGATTAAGTAACCTGCCCTAAGTCAAAAAATCGGGGAGGCAGAATTTGAACCCAGGCAATCCAATGGATGCATTTTTCACTGCCTCCCTGCCAGAAGCATGGGTTCTAGTGCTGCTCCTGCACCTCCCAAGATGTGTGTCCCATGGGAAGGAGCAGTTCATTTCTCTTTCTCGACTTCATCTCTAAAAGGAAGGTGATAATGCTCTGCTCCATCTTCCAGGAAGGATCGAGGGAACATGAGCTTAATAAAAGGAAAACCTTCTGAAAAGTTAAAAGCGCTATATAAATGTGCCATGTGCTGAATGCATCCAACTCTAAATACTCCATGAACAACAAGATTATTTTCTAAATTACAAAGAATCTAACACTTTTATTTGCAGCCACCTTGGAGTGTCTTTTATAGTGTCTGAGGCCTGCAAAGCAGCAGACCATGGCACAGGAAGTCAAGGTCCTGCTCACAAAGCAAAACACTTGGAACAAGGCAACACAAACAGTGGGTTTGACATTTATTGTTGAGGACAGTCAAGTGGTTTCAAAATGCAAAAGCATATGTAAACAGCAGTCTGTATCCAAGGAAACACATTTTTTTCTTTAATAAAAATACTCTTGATTTTGAAGAACATATTAAAATGATTTTAATTTAGAAATGTCAAATCTTGAGAGAATGAGATAATTTCTTTGAAAACCTGTAAAACTCTGATAAACAAAGGACCAGAATGCTTTCTTACCTCCCACATGTATACATTATTCTTAACCTGAGATCGTTTTTTCTTATCGCCAACAAATGGCCCAAACTTTTTGCCTTTTAAAATTGGTTTAATGGCCCAGACACCTAAAAAATAAAACCAGTATTTTTACAATGCATTGTGGTTATTTTAAAGATTGAAAGCATTAGAATCAATTCAGTGTCACAAAATAATGAAAAGGCTAGACTGCCTAAAGCCAAAATAAGATAATGTTAAATCAAGTGAAACCAAGTTAAATCAAATTAAACGCAAGTCCTCAATGCGGATTTTTATTTTTCTTCTGTATTTTCCAAATACTCTATTTTTAAAAAGCAACCTATACTGTGCTATAATTAGGAAAGAATCTTTTATATTTGTTTTAAATGTTTACATGTAAAACTATCCAGAGCACAATCACAAATACTTGAAAAAAGCACAATCACAACATCCGAAAAGAAAATATTTACCAGAATGTAGTGAGACTACACATAATTTTTAAACTCCTTTTCTTACTTCTCTACTAATTTCAAACTGTATCCAATGAACATGGGGTGCTTTTATAAAGGATTAGAAATACAATTTTATGGCTAAATTTTTTTTTTTTAATGACTAAATATTTTTGAAGTTTGTTTGTTTAAAGTGGAAAACCCTCTGCTCTCTCTCTAGTCAAGTTTCCTGAAAAGTTGAACTACTTAAACAACTTACTTTTCAGAATTTCAAACAGCAGCCAGGATTTGTGCTGCCCTGCAGGTAGTCTTCGGTGTTTTTCTATTTCCTATGCACTGACCATAAACCACACAGAGACCATGAAGAAGCAGTGGGGTAAAAGGGCAGGAGACCAGCCCAGCAGTCAAGGGAACTGGCATCCAGAGGTGGTTCCGTCACCGACAGTGTCACTTTGAGCGGGTTCCTTCAACCTCTCTGGCCTAGTTTTCTCATTTACCAGTCCTGTCCAGCTAGGATTTACAAATCTCCCTTTCTGTAAGTCTGCTATGAATCACATTTGACAACAGAGCTAACAATCTGTCGAGCTATAAAATTAACCACATTCATTTGAACACTATAAATGAGCAAATTATTCAGTGAAGAATTTTTAAATGAGAATTAGGAAAAGCATTTATTTAAAAAGTATATTCACACAAATATACATTTAGAACTGGAATATCACAGGAATATACATATAAAAAAAAAAAAAAAGGAAATAACTAACTATATAAACATGATATATTCCAACACTGTATTTTGACTAAATTTTTAAGAGGCCCAGAGGAAAGGACACTTGAGCTGAGTGTGTGTGCATGTGTATTAGTATGTGTGCATTTGTTTCTTCTTTTTTTTTTTTTAATAATAATTTTTTTTATTTTTTAAAAGATACTTAGATCACATAAATGTTACACAAAAATTACAGGGATTCCCATATGCCGCACCTCCCACACCTCCCACAACCTCCCAACTGTTTCTATTTTTATAATCCACCCTGGATTCTTGACTGGAAAATGCATAAGCAGGACACAATCTTCCATGACAAAGTGTAAATCTCTTGCTTTTTAAGGTTAGATCACTACCCTAAAAACCCTTAAGGAAACCTGGTAGCAGCCTGCTCTTTATCCCCACCTCTCTCTCAGACTGTGCTACTCACCAATCCGGGTCTTGTCCACAGCAGATGGGAAAAGCCTTACTTCCTCCGGAAGTCCTCGAAGCACATGTTCAGGTACCTCGGCCAGGGTCTCAGCAGCTGCCACAGGCTCAGTATCATTCTGCAAGCCAAGAAACAGAAGGATCATAACAAAGGGGAGGAAAACCAGTTAACGTTTCATTTTCCAGTCTAATAAGCGCATATGCAAAAATGTAACTGAAACCTGAAGCTGGCCAGGCAAACCAAATCAATGATGTCAAACATTTTGGGAGTCACTTTGATGCTTGCTTCTAAATCTCCAAAAGAAACTGCTGCAATTTTCAGTAATGTCTGTGTTAATCTCATTCTGTTCCAGTCACCTTTAGCCATTTTCAAAATATATAAATCACAGGTATCACATTGCTTTAAACTCCCACAAAATCTGGCACTTAAATACAGCTTACGTTGACCTTTAAATCAAAAACTGCCATCAGCATGTTGACACACTTATAAAATAAAAATCAACACTTTATACATAAAATAAGAGTTTTGGAACACTTGTAAAGGCCACTTGACCAATCTGGCCATGCCCCATCCAAGATTCCACTACTCCAAGAACAATCTCATCCCCCTGACCAGGGTTCAAATACTCCACCCAAGAAATGACAGCTAATTATGGGCTCTCACTGGAGGTGCAACCTTTCCAGCACAAAGTAATTTACCACTGTATACAAAGTCACCACTACATCACCAAGTCACTAAGAAAAACATTTTTATACAATAACTAATCAAAATTAATGCTAGAATTCACTATAATCTTAAGAAATATGATTATTACTAGCTATGTATCTAAGGAAATGGGAAGGGGAATTTGAGCCACCTGGTGGGACATGACTATTATTTGAAAAGCAACTTCCAAATCAAAGGAAAAACCAGTGTCCATTAACTGGAACTACATTCGCCCTGAAGAACTGCTGTGCACACCATGTGTGGCACTGCCAAGAATACTGGGCTTTGTAGTGTGTGTTTGACTTCACTGCAAAGGAAAACATTTCTCCAGGACTTTCAAAGGCACCAATACAGGCAAAAAACAAAGTCCAAGCTAAAAAGATGAATTTTCCCTCACTACAATGAAGCTCTTGTAGTTTTTCAGAACTTTATGTGCCGAGAAAAGAATATCATCTAAATTTGTGGATTCCCAGCATTTCAATATTTTAAAAATATCAATAGACTATTTCAAGAGAAATAAAGCCCCAAGCTATGACGAAGTCATTAGGAAGGTCTATCCACCATTCGCTTGGCCTGTTCCAAGTTGGAATGCACAAGGGAGGGCACCACAGACAGGGGCTCATTTCTTGGACAGGGCAAGGCCAATGGTGCGTATATGTCAGAGGACCCAAATACTTCTCTCCTGCCCGAGTTGCACCTTGGTACCCGACAACCTCACCAAGCACAATCTAAGTGCCTTCCAAAATACGAAAATATCAAATTCACCCTAGAAAATGGTTTCAACATATTTTTAATTAGCAAAAGTGTGAATAAATTTAGTACACTTATTTTTGGCTTCTAAATGCAGTGTTCCCATTTTTTAAAAATTTATTCTAGGCATTGTATTTTTGGAAATGTGAATACATTTTTTCCAAAGGGGGAAAATATATTAAATTTGTAATTAGTCTTCTAGGCTACAAAATACTCATTTTAATACACTGATAAATTAAGTAATATTAACAAATATTAGACAGAGTGATGAGTCCTACCAGCATGTAGCCATTTAGTACAATAAGAGGGAGTTTTCTTCCCCCAAGATGCAATTCTAAGCAAAGATTTAAAAGGCCTTAACCTCTCCAGGAGCACTGCACTTTGAAAAGACAGAGTGTCTGCTTCAGGCACTATTACAGTCATATTAAAACAACTTACCATTTACCAAGCACTTCCTCAGTGCCAGGTACTGTGCTAAACATTTAATATGCATGATGGAGCTTACTCAAACAGCCCCATGAGTCTGTACAATCAGCATTCCCGCACTACAGAGAAGGAAAGTGAGGCTCAGAGAAGTTGTGGAACTTACTCAAGGCAGGGATTTGAACTCTTGTCTGTGTCACTCTGAAGCCTTTCAAGCACGGAACCAGCGTGGTGTTTCCAATTACTATTCTGCTGGAATATAATCCGAGAACCACTGTCCTAACACCTCCAAACTTCCACCGAAGTGTCAACAGGGGATGGGACTTAAGGCAGGAATGGTCATTCCCACAGGAAATGTGTGACTCAAGTGTAAGTTGGAGATCACTTACATTAAAACTTCTGAAACACCTGTGAATGTAAAGGACTTCAGCAGAGCCACAGGAGGAAAAAAATAAGGAAAATTCCTTTGCATTTATTTACCTGCTTTCAGCGAACCCATTATTTTTAATGTGCACTCATTTAGAGGAAAGCTTTTTACTATTTATTTTAGTAACCCTCATGCTACAATGGGACTCATCTAAAACAGGAGAGCCTCAATCCACACCAACCCACCCAGATACTACCTGGAACTGGCCAGCCCAGGCCTTCACTCCAGCCTCTCTGGCTGCTGGAATCTCCGCCGGTAGCTATGGCTGGATACTGTCTGGAACATTTTTAGAAAATCAGTGTTTCAAAAAGAAGGTAGACTCATGGGTAGGATTGGTCTGCCTAAATAGAACCACCTTTCCCCTTTCTTATTTATCCTTTATAGCTCTTATCACAATTTGATGCTTAGCCATGGACCTTTAATGATTGTCATCATTTAAATCTTTGCTGAGTGACTATGACTTTTTGTAAGCTAATTTAAACCTTTTTTTAGAAAAAGAATGGGTAGAAAAAAAACACAATCATCTATCTGATTATTTTCTTAATTTTCTCAAATTTCTTGAATTTAAGTTAGGTATTCTTCTGGGTGATTATAAGAATTCTTTTGCAGAAAATATACTCTCAATTCCAAGCAACCAATATACGAGTAAAAGCTTTGAAACAAAAGGACTTTTTAAAAAAAGTTTCTCTGCCCTACATATTCATAAACTGAGATGTCTTTTTTACACATATCCTGATCATATTAGATATTAAAACAGGGTCATCGTGACTCTTATGCCAAAGAATCACAATTTGATTCTGGGACTTCCCAGACTGAGCTTGTCAAAAAGAAACTATATTATCTATTCGATTAATTTATTCAAATATGTCTGTGTCCCTACTATGAGCTAGGCAAGGTTCATTCAGTCCATCATTCTGTCTTTTCACAAACACCCTGAGTGCTATTCGAGCCAGCACTGTGCTGAGCGGCAAGGACATAAGGTTTACTAACCTTGACCGAGTCTCCCTCCTCGAGGAGCTCACTATTTTCCTGCTACCTAACAAAAGACACCTTGGAGATACTCTGATTCTCTAGTTTTGGCCTTTAAAAGCAGAGCCCTTTAAGGGCCCTTCTCTTGCTTTCTCTTAGCACCTTTCCTCCTTCCCATGTTGGATGGGGACGAGGGAGCATAACACTCACTTCATGCTCGTATGGCCAAGGTCTGTTACTGGGCACTCTACGTGGGTCACTTCATTTAATCCTCACAACAATAATAATAAGAGCTAACACTGATGGAGAGAGAGGTCAATACATGTCAAACACTGGGCTAAACACTTGACCTGCATTACCTCATTTACTCTATGCAATACCACCATGGCTGCAGGTACTTTTATGATGCCCATTTTACAGATGAAACTGAAACCCAAATGAATCTGATCTTGCCCACAGTCACAAGCTGGTAAAGAGAAGAAGTGCTGAAGGATTCAAACGCAGGCAGCCAGGCTGCAAGGTCTGGACTCTCAGACACTAGTTCTTAGGGTAGCCCTGTCAAATATAACTTTCTCAAGTTACATAGTTTTTAAGTGGAGCCCAGATAAAATCCTGACAGACTCTGGAGTCCACATTTCCACCACTAAACTAGTAGGGTCTAAAACTATAGTCCAAGGATACCTGGGAAGCCCCTTTTAATGTCTATAAGGTCAGAGCTCATTTTATAATAATACTAAGATGTTATCTGCCCTTTTCACTCTCATTCTCTCACAAGGGTACAGAAGTATTCTAGAGGCTATGTTGTGTGATGATGTCACCATTCCGATGGCTAATGGAATGTGTGTGTTTATTCTTGTGTTTAAAATTTCTCTGATTTATGAATAAGGCCCATAGCCTAATTAACACTATTATACTAAGCTGATTTCCTTTTTAATATTATACTAGTTATGGTAGATGTCACCACTGGGGAAAGCTGGCTGAGGGGAACACAGGACTCTCTGTACTATTTTTGCAACTTCCTGTGAGTCTACAGTTATTTCAAAATAAAAAGTTTTAAAAATACTTGCTTTCATTTCCAACATGGTAAATATACATAGATATAATCCACATAAACAAAAGCTCTTTGGGTTTCTCAATAATTATTAAGAAAGTAAAGGTGTCCCTGAACAAATAGTTGGAGAAGTGCCACAGTAAGCGATACCACTTCCTACCTTTCTGTACATCCAATCTCAAGACTGAGAAGCGGAGGACGGGAGAGATTTCTAAAAACCAAACTAACAAGAGTGTGGCAATCAGAGTAGAGGGTGCGGAAGGAGGACTCAATCCATGCAAGCATGCCCTCCCCCGCCCCTCCATTCCACCCTTCCTGATTACATGGGTCTTTTTCACTTTAAAGGTTTCAAGCCTAATTACTAAAGAACAAGTAAAATACACTAGAATAAACTGGGATACATTACAGTGGTTTCAGAATATTAAAAACAACAACTTGTCACCCATGCCTCCTGTTTGAACTCCAATGGGGAAGGAAGAGAAAAGCCAGAAGAGAATTCTGGTAGTCCTCTGCCTTTTTTTTTTTTTTTTCCCTATATTTTATTAATAGGTATCAATAAAATTGATTTGTTAAAAAAAGATGATACGAATACCTTCCATGTAGAGATAAAACATGAAAATCCATGAACTGTATTTATTAATTACCCCAAGATGTTCAGAGAACATCAATTCCATCTCTGATTCTAAAACGTAGGAATCCCTGACAGTCCTCTGCTTTAAACCCCAGAGTGGTAAGGCTCAGACCCCATCAAGGTGTGAAGATCACCTACAAGAGCCAATTTGCGTTTGCATTCCAGACCTGGTATACCCAGATGACTCCTTAGCCTCTTAGAACCCTTTCCTGGTAGGAATCCCCTCATGCTTGCTTAGGACACTCAGATCTCACAGCAGTTTTCACACCCCACTGCAACACTGCGTGGCACAGGATGCCTAACTCAGAGCAGTAGTTGCTCAATATATATTTGTTCAGAGTGAACAAACAGACGTCCGGTATTCAACTGCCAAGAGATCTGGGGCACAGAAAGATGGCTGTAAAAGTGGTAAGGACTCAACCATGGGAGTGAAGGAGACTGCTTAAATGGAAAGCAGAGAAGAGGTGAGAACACAGCCTTCAGGACACTAACATCTAAAAGTGAAAGAGGAGAAAAGGAGCAGTAAAGGTGTCCTAGAAGAAACATCACCGAGGCAGAAGGACCACAACGTCAGAAGTCAGGTGAAAGGGGATGCTGCTGCTGCTCCTTCAAAATCTTTTGTCCTTTTCTCCAGTTCTGACTGCCACCATTATCCTTCAAATCAAAAATAAGGCAGCACCCTCCATTTGCCTACAGATGTCCAATGAGTGTCCCACGTGCCAGCACCATGCCACTCTAGGAAAACAGCAAAGAAGAAGAGAGGCGAGGTCCTGCCCACCTGCGGCCCCGAGGTAACGTGAAGATGGGTGAAGCCTTTCCTCTGTTATTAGAGAGATCTGGAGGAGACAGGGCTTTAGTTGGGATTCTGGGGGAAGGCAATTTCAAGGAGACGGCACACAGAGAGCTGGCCTTGAAGGTGAGAATAAGCCAAGCTGTGAGGATAGCGTGTTCCAGGCAAACTCCTGAGGGGAGAAAGGGCTTGGCATGTTTCAGGAACAAAAAGAAGCCACTGTGGCTGGGTCAGGAAGAGGCTCAGACACAGAGGCAGTGGCCTCTACAGCATGCAGAACTCGAAGGCCATGATAAACCATGAAACTGGATTTATTCTGAGAGCCGTGGGAGACCTCGACCTTTGAGTCAGGGAATGGGAAGATATGCTGAGGTGTTCTAGCTTCCAGTCTATTCTATATTCAACTTCTCCAATATCCTCTGCCTACTTGATTAATCATCCTGTAAAGCATTCTAGCTCAAAACCCTTTTAAAAAGTTTCTAAATAAAACTCTCTACTGATTTTAGAGACTTTCAAGGTTCATGGGAGGCAAAGAAAATTAAGTGCCTGAGGGTTTTCTCAACCTGACGTATCCCCTCTCCTACTCCTACCAGGAAAATTCTGATACAGGATGGGGGTGAGTGTAGGGACAAGCAGGAGAAGGAGCTTTCTGCTTCTGCCCAATGAGTCTTACTGGTGAGATTTAGTGGCAACTTTTCAAAATATCTTCTTCAAGGCAGCAAACTGTGGGACTACAGCCTTTCAAGTCAGATAGGGTTTGTCTGGTCTACACATGGCTTTAAAAAAGTAAAATAAAGTCTACTGGAAGAAATCATAGAAAAAAAACGCCCATTTTACTCTTCAAGTTCTTCCTTGGCCCCTGCAGGCATGTGAATTCCTGGTGTAACCCTCTGGCCCCTCCTCACCTCACAAGACTTTGGGTCTTTCATAATTGGGGCTTTCAGCAGATTATCAACCCTAGGCCACTGGTCCTTCTGGCTCTCATCCTTCTGACAAGTCAATATCCTCTAGATCCTTCCAGGTCAAGCTCAAATCCCAGCTCATTTAGGAAGACATTCCAAACAATTCATGATGATTATTCACTTTTCCCTTCTCCTATATATGTAATATCAATTTTATGTTGTATAAATATAGTACTCAAGGCATGTGAAGAATGGTTGAATGGGGAGAGAGACTGTTGGCAAGGTAATCAAGAGGAGCTTTCTATGGGCCAACATCTAAACAAGAGATATTTTGGGCCTGAACTCAAGTAGCATCAGTGATTAGAAGAAGTTTACAGGGCAGAATCAGGACTTGGTTACTAGTTGCAAAATAATCATGACAATGGTGATAACACAGTGCTTCCCATATGCCAGGCACTAGCCTAAGTGCTTTACGTTTATCAATCTTTACAACAACTCCACGGGGTGGGCACCATTACTATCTCTCTGTAACAGACAAGAAAGCTGAGATCAAGAGGTCAAGTGACTGGCTCAAGGTCACACCGCTGGAATGGCAAAGCCAGACATGAGCACAGACTGGGAGACAAAAGACAGCAAAGACGGGCACCACTACAAACCTCTTCTCTACCAAAGTATTAATAACAGAATGACTTCAAATGTAAGCCTTCTTGCCACAGTTCCTTTCATAATTATATAAGGAAATGCTATTTGAGTTGCTTAATTTTTCAAAATTCAGAAGCAAGCTAATAGTTTCATTAAGAAAGATAAAGTTCCAGATTTTATAAAAATTGCTAATTTATCTAGTAGAATACATGATTCAAAATGAGATTTTAAGTGCCAACATTAGTCAACATGTTAAATTTCCTAATCTATACAGTCATTAATTGAAGTTTAAGTCATAACAAATAGGAATTGCCTTGCTTGGAAATCTTTTTTAATTCACTAAATTTTTAAAAGCACTATTTATGTATTAGACTGCGAGATTCTTAAAACATTTGTTTTTCTCTACCGAATTTTATTCTTAAAAAGTCTGAAAAATCAAACTTGTATTTACAATTACCTATAAAAATGTAATTCTGTATTAATAAGATGCTAAAACAGGGAAAGTAGTTTCAATTTCATAAGCCATATATATATTTTAGGACTCAAAAAAAAGGAGGGGAGATGCCTAAAATGAAATCCACCCCAATTCAGTTTAAGCAGATCTTTTTTTTTTTTTTTTTTTTTTAGGCAGTACCAGGGATTGAACCCGGGACCCCGTACACGGGAAGCAGGCACTCAACCACTGAGCTACATCCACTCTCCCAGATCTTTAGAAATACAATTATGAAGAGACTTATCTAAATGGTCAGATGGTGTCCCAGAAAAGGAACAAACTACTGGTATACACAACAGCATGGATGACTCAAAAACATTCTGCTGACCAAAAGATAACACAAAAGAGCACACTCTGTGTGATTCCATTTATATGGAATTCTAGAACAGGAAAAAACCTGTAATGACAGAAAGCCAATCTGTGGCTGCATGGGGTGGGGGGAGGACTGACAGCAGAGGGGCAAGGGGAAATTTCTGGGGTGAAGGCAATGTCCTATAATCTCGATAGGGGTGGTGCTCATACCGAATGTATACTTTTGTCAAATTTCAACCTATACACTTAAAATGGGTATGTTTTAACTGTATGCAAATTATACCTCAAAGTTGATTGTTAGAGTAAAATAACTAAATAAGTAAATAAATCCTGTACTATTCTCCTTAGTTATGTTCAAATAAAACTTTAATGCTCCAAGAAAACAGTCTAAAGGACAAAAATACCAATACGATTGAAAAGAAAGTTTAAATTAAAAAAAAAAAAAATTGTTTAATCCAACTCAAACACCCCTCTGTGGAAAATCCTCCAAAGGTTCCCCACCTGACTTGGCAAAGTCCTCTGGCCCTTACAACGGCCCACAGGGCCTGTCCTGGCCGCTAGGCCCTCCGTCCCCAGGCTCTTCGCAAGGCACACGGAGGCCTCACCAGAGCCCCCCTCACCCACGCACCCAGGGAACGTCCACTGGAACTGGAAGTAACTCCACTACTCAGCCCCACTCCAGCCTCAGCACACAACACTGCGCGCGCTGTCGCGTACACAGGCAACGCATACTTAATATTTTTTTTTAATATAAGATTTATTGACATTTCGTTTAAATTTCTTTAAGTAACTCCTTTCACGCACTTCACCTGGAGAATAAGTTACACCTCTTTAGTTATGACTGATTTAATTAAAGTACCTATTTTCTTAAAGATTGATTTGACCAAAACTAATCCTGATAAGCAAAGTGGTGGGTGACAGAGGAGATTAAGTTTTATATTGTTTAATATTAAGAACATGTCAAAGTACATTCCTATTAAGATACATGTTATTGTTAGAAAAGACTAATTTTAATCACCACAGTAATTACTGTTTCCTAGCAAAAGACATCCAAGAATGCTACAGTATTAAAATACTCTAAAATTCTAGAACAACTCTTCTTGCAAATAAAGACTTTTGCTACTATTCTGGGGACAAACAATGGATAGAAAAAAATTATACAAGTTTCAGTTTACAAAGTGGATATACCATTAGGGAATGAGTATGACTGCAACAACAATAAACAGATGGGAACATATAAAAGGGAAATCTTACACACCATCTTTGGAAAAGAACAGCAGGCAAATAGTTTTGAAACTCATATAAAAGTACCGCCTTTCAAAAAGATGGCGGGTCCATTAAGTTGTCTAACTTAAGAAACTGTCACAAATATAGCATTAATCTCAATAATGAATAAATATCTTTTTTTTTTTTACTTTATTTTGTACATTTAATAATTGAAAATAAAAACAATTAAGAACTAAAAAGTAAACACAGATGAATAAAAATACACATTTCTCAATTAAATGAAATGGATACATATATATTTTTTTCTTTTGAATCAAACAATATATTACACAATATATTTGGTTTATAGTAACGCATTCATACAGTATTTGTCCTTTTGTGTCTGGCTTGCTTCACTCAACATAATGTCCTCCAGGTTCATCCATGTTGCCATATGCTTTACGACTTCATTTCTTCTTACAGCTGCATAATATTCCATCGTGTGAACAGACCACAGTTTGTTTATCCATTCATCTGTTGATGGACACCTGGGTTGTTGCCAACTTTTGGCAATGGTGAATAATGTGGCTATGAACATCGGTGTGCAGATGTCTGTTGGTGTCACTGCTCTCAGTTCTTCTGGGTATATACCCAGTAGTGGTATTGCAGGGTCACGTGGCAAGTCTATATTCAACTTCTTTAGGAACTGCCAAACAGTCCTCCATAGTGGTTGTACCATCCTGCATTCCCACCAACAGTGAAGAAGTGTTCCTCTCTATCCACATCCTCTCCAACACTTGTAGTTCTCTGTCTTTTTCATAGTGGCCATTCTGATAGGTGTGAAATGATATCTCATTGTAGTTTTGATTTGCATTTCCCTAATCATGAGTGATGTTGAGCATTTCTTCATGTGTTTTTTTGCCATTTGTCTTTCTTCTTCGGAGAAATGTCTATTCAAGTCTCTGGCCCATTTTTTAATTGGGTCGTTTGTCTTTTTATTGTTGAGTTGTAACATCTCTTTATATATCCTGGATATAAAACTCTTATCAGATATGTGATTTCCAAATATTTTTTCCCATTGAGTTGGCTGCCTTTTCACCCTTCTGACAAAGTCCTGTGAGGTGCAAAAGTGTTTAATTTTGAGGAGGTCCCATTTATCTACTTTTTCTTTTGTTGCACGTGCTTTGGATGTAAGGTCCAAAAAACCACCACCTGCTACAAGGTCTTGAAGATGTTTCCCTACATTTTCTTCTAGTAGTTTTATGGTCCTGGCTTTTATATTTAGATCTTTGATCCATTTTGAGTTGATTCTTGTATAGGGGGTAAGATAGGGGTCCTCTTTCATTCTTTTGGTTATAGATATCCAGTTCTCCCAACACCATTTGTTGAAGAGACTTTTTTTCCCATTAGAGTGGGCTTGGTAGGTTTGTCAAAAACCAGTTGACTATATAGGTGAGGGTATATTTCTGGATTTTCAATTTAATTCCACTGATTAATGTATCTATCTTTATGCCAGTACCATGCTGTTTTGACCACTGTAGCTTTGTAATATGTTTCAAGGTCAGGCAGTGAAATTCCTCCCACATTGCTCTTCTTTTTCATAATACTTTTGGCTATTCAGGTGCACTTACCCTTCCAGATGAATTTGGTAATTGCCTTCTCTAATTCTGTAAAGTAAGCTCTTAGGATTTTGATTGGTATTGCATTGAATCTATACATCAGTTTGAGCAAGATTGACATCTTCACGATATTTCTTCTTCCAATCCATGAACACGGAATGTCTTTCCATTTGTTTAGGTCTATTTTAAATTCTTTTAGCATTGTTTTGTAGTTTTCTGCATATAGGTCCTGTACTTCTATGGTTAAATTAACTCCTAGGTATTTGAGTCTTTTTGTTGCTATTGAAAATGGAATTTTCCTCCTGATTTCCTCCTCAGATTGTTCAGTACTAGTGTACAAAAACATTACTGATTTTTGCGTGTTAATCTTGTATCCTGCCACTTTGCTGAACTTATTTATTAGTTCAAGTAGCTTTGTTGTGGATACTTCAGGATTTTCTAAATACAGGATCATGTCATCCGCAAACAGTGAGAGTTTTACTTCCTCTTTTCCTATTTGGACACCTTTAATTTTTTTGTCTTATCTAATTGCCATAGCTAGAACTTCTAGTACAATGTTGAATAACAATGGTGACAGTAGGCATCCTTGTCTTGTTCCTGATCTTAGGGGGAAAGCTTTCAACCTTTCCCCATTGAGTATGATGTTGGCTGTGGGTTTTTCATATATGCATTTTATCATATTGAGGAATTTTCCTTTTATTCCTATCTTTTCAAGTATTTTTATCAAAAAAGGATGTTGGATTTTGTCAAATACCTTTTCTGCATCTATTGAGATGATCATGTGGGTTTTTTCCTTCAATTTGTTAATGTGGTGTATTACATTGATTGGTTTTCTTATGTTGAACCAGCCTTGCATACCAGGAATAAATCCCACGTCATTGTGATGTATAAGTCTTTTGATATGCTGTTGGATTCGATTTGCAAGTATTTTGTTGAGAATTTTTGCATCTATGTTCATTAGAGAGATTGGTCTGTAATTTTCTTTTCTTGTGGAATCTTTATCTGGCTTTGGTATTAGGGTGATGTTGGCTTCATAAAATGTCTTGGGTAATTTTCCGTCCTCTTCAATTTTTTGGAAGAGTTTAAACAGGATTGGGGTTAATTCTTTTAGAAATGCTTGGTAGAATTCACCTGTGAAGCCATCTGGTCCTGGACTTTTCTTTGCTGGGAGATTTTTTATGACGGATTCAATCTTAATTGTAATTGGTTTGTTAAGTTCTTGTATTTCTTGTTGTGTCAGTGTAGGTTGGTTATGAGTTTCTAGAAATTTGTCCATTTCATCCAGGTTGTCTAGTTTGTTGGCATACAGTTCCTCATAATATCCTCTTGATTCTTTTTTATTTCTGTGAGGTCATTTGTAATTTCCCCCCTTTCATTTCTGATTGTATTTATTTGCATTTTCTCTCTTTTTTACTTTGTTAGTCTAGCAAGGGTTTTGTCAATTTTATTGATCTTCTCAAAGAACCAGCTTTTGGTTTTGTTGATTTTCTCTATTGTTTTTCTGTTCTCATTTTCATTTATTTCTGCTCTAATCTTTAGTATTTCTTTCCTTCTTTTTGCTTTGGGATTGGTTTGCTGTTCTTTTTCTAGTTTCTCAAATTGTTCAGTTAAATCTTTGAGTTTAGCTCTTTCTTGTTTTTTAATATAGGCATTTAGGGCTATAAATTTCCCTCTCAAGACTGCCTTCGCTGTATCCCATAAGTTTTGATACGTTGTGTTCTCATTTTCATTTGTCTCAATATATTTACTGATTTCACTTGCAATTTCTTCTTTGACCCACCGAATATTTAGAAGTGTGTTGTTCAGTCTCCACACATTTGCAAATTTACTTTTTTCCGGTCTGTTATTGATTTCTAGTTTCATTCCATTGTGATCTGAGAAGGTGCTTTGTATAATTTCAATCTTTTTATATTTATTGAGAGCTGTATTGTGACCTAACATGTGGTCTATCCTGGAGAAAGATCCATGGGCACTTGAGAAGAATGTATAACCCTCTGAGTTTGGATGCAGTGTTCAGTGTATGTCTGTTAGGTCTAACTTGTTTATCATATTGTTCAAGTTCTCTGTCTCCTTGTTGATCTTCTGTCTAGTTGTTCTATCTAATGATGAGAGAGGGGTGTTGAAGTCTCCGATGATTATTGTAGAAATGTCTGTTTCTCCCCTCAGTTTTGCCAGAGTTTGTCTCATATATTTTGGGGCACCCTGGTTAGGTGCGTAGATATTTATGACTGTTATATCTTCCTGGAGGATCATCCCTTTTATTAATATATAATGGCCTTCCGTATCTCTTATCACTTTTTTGGATTTGAAGTCTGTTTTGTCTGATATTAGTATAGCTACCCCTGCTCTTTTCTGGTTACTATTCACGTGGAGTATCTTTTTCCAACCTTTTACTTTCAGCTGGTTTGTATCCTTGGGTCTAAGGTGAGTTTCTTGTAAGCAGCATATGGATGGCCCATGTTTTTTTATCCATTCTGTCAGCCTGTATCTTTTGATTGGGGAATTTAATCCATTCACATTCAATGATATTACTGAAAATGCACTATTTATTTCCTCCATTTTATTGTTTGGTTTTCTTATGTCATCTTATTTTTGTCTCTCTTTTTATTCTTTTGGTTATCCTTTCTGCTTTTCTTTCTTCTATACTCTCCTCCAAGCCTCTCTCTCCTGTCTTTTTCTTTCAGGTTCTAAGGCTTCCTTTAATATTTCCTGCAAAGGTGGATTCTTTTTGCAAACTCTCTTAGCTTCTGTTTGTTTGTGAATACTTTATATTCACCTTCATATTTGAAGGACAGTTTTACTGGATAAAGAATTCTCAGCTGGCAGTTTTTTTCTTTCAGTTTCCTAATTGTATCATACCACTGTCTTCTCGCCTCCATAGTTTCTGAAGAGAAATCTGCACTAAGTCTTACTGGACGTCCTTTGTACGTGATCGTTTGCTTCTCTCTTGCTGCTCTGAGAATTTTCTCTTTATCTTTTACATTTGACATTCTGAATAATATGTGTCTTGGCATAGGTCTATTTGGGTTTATTCTCATTGGGGTACGGTGTGCTTCTTGGACATGTAAGTTCATTTCTTTCATGAGAGTTGGGAAATTTTCAGCTATTATTTCCTCAAATACTCTTTCTGCCCCTTTTCCTTTCTCTTCCCCTTCTTGAACTCCCATGACACGTATATTCTTGCATTTTGTGTTGTCATTCAACTCTCTGAGCCCCTGCTCAATTTTTTCCATTCTTTTCTCTCTCTGTTCTTTTCTCTCTTCAATTTTAGCTGCTCTGTCTTCGGTATCACTTATTCTTTCTTCTATCATTTAGAGTCTGCTGTTGTATGCCTCAAATGTATTTTTGACTTCACCTATTGTGTCTTTCATTCCCATGAACTCCGTAACTTTTCTGGTCAGGATTTCAAATTCTTCTTTGCATTCGCTCAATGACTTCTTGATGTCACTTATCTCTGTAACTATATTCTCTTTCATCTCATTAACTTGATTTTGGAAATTTATGCTCATCTCACTGATTAGTTCTCTCAAATTCTGCATCTCTTCTGGGACTTTGCTGTATTCCTTTTCTTGGGCCATGCCTTCTATTTTCTTAGTATGGCTCGTAATTTGCTGGTACTTAGGCATCTGGTTAGTTTGTATTTTACTTAGATGCTCTATCTCCTTCTCTTTTATAGGGTTTTAGTGGCAGGAGGCTGTGAGTTACCACAGCTCTTTGATTTTTGGCTCAACCTTGATTGTTAGGATTGTCCTGCTGGTTGCTCAAAACTGGGCACTGGACCCAGTAATTGGTTGTAGAGTCGTTTCCTAGGGCCTTGGGCAGGAAGGCTATAGAGGCCAGGAAAAGCCTCTCTTATTTATTAATTTTCTTATGTGCACTTCCTTGGTCTGCCAGGATATGGCGCTTGTTGGCAGCTCTCAATTCGATGCCTGGTCGGAGCGTATTTGTTGTGACACAGACCAGATCAATGTGATAGAGCTTCCTGTCTGGGGGCTAAGAGCCCTGTGATTCAAACTTTTTGAGACAGTTCTCCAGACTTCTCTGATAGCGCCCCCCTTTTCCCAGCTAGGAAATATTTCCAGTCCCTTCTGAATCCTCAACAATCAGTCCCTGTTAGTAGAGGAGGAGATTGGGAGGTTTGTGTATCTTTAGCCCCTTGCAGGCTCCAAGGCAAACAATGGCGCAGCCCCACCTGGCCTGGAAGGGCTCTCGGGACAGGGCAGACCAATCCTGGGAATCAAAAGCAGGGTCAGCCCCAGGCTCTCTCTCCCCTCTCCCGTGGAGTCCTCAACAATTAGTCCAGGCTGGAAGAGAGGGAGGTTGCGAGGGTCAGATTTCTCCAGTCCTTCCTAGGCTCCCAGGGCAAACCGCCGTGTGGAAGGATCCGTGAGGCTCCACAGCCCACATTTACAGGTCAGAACTTCAGTCAGCCTAAGGCTGTGTCCCTCTCTCTCCCCTTTCCGGGAGTGGTAGATCCCTGGAGCCCCCTTTGACTGTGGTCGCAGGCCCAGAGGCCAAAGAATTCTGTAGAGTGTGGGGGACGGTGCCAGTAGCAGCAGAAGCTGCTACTTCCAACTCACGGTTCCGTTGTCGTGATTTCCCTCTTCTGTCCCTCTCTCCTCTGGGTGGTGTGCAGCCTTCACCTGCTGTCCTAAACCCTAGAAGATCTTTTTCGGGGCTGTTTCAGCTTGTCCTCTAGCTATTTTTCTGGAGAAGAGATTCCCGTGACTTACTAGTCCGCCATCTTCCCAGAAGTCTGAATAAATATCTTACCATATTCTTTCCCCCTTACAATCCTGTCTCCAGGCTACAGTAAAAGCAATATTCTAAAAAATGGAAATCAGATTATGTCACTGTCCAGTGGCTTCCTACTGCACTTAGAAAAAAAGCGAACTCCTACCCACGGTCCTTAGAGCCCTGCAAATCTGGCCCTTGCCTCTCACACCCACTTCATCTTGTCCCAGAGCCCCTGGTGCTTGCCAAGCTCCAGCCTCTAGCTTGCTCTCTGTTCCTTGAATCATCAAGCTCATCCCTACCTCAGGGCCTTTGCACTTTCTGTCTGTTCACTCTGCCTAGAATTTTCTTTCCCTAGATCTTCATGTAGTTGGTTCCTTGTTAAAATTATTTGAGTCTTAATTCCAATAGCAATCATCTCCTCAGAACGGCCTTCTCTCACCATGTAATCCAGAGAACATCCTCTTCCTGCCCCCATCATTCTATATTATGTTACCTTGTTTCACTTTCTTCGAAGCACTTTTCACTATCTGAAATGATCTTGCCTCTACCAGCAGTTAAGCTGCAGAGCCCTTGCCTATCTTGTTCACTGCAGAATCCCTAACACCTATCCTGGGATGCAGTCGGTGCCTGAAAAATAGTGGATGAATGAAGAAATGAATGAACATTCAGGACAGCTGAGACAAACAGAATTATGGACGGCTTATTATAATTATCAAGGTCTAATGAACTCAGATTTGCGACATCAAGTATTGAAAAGTTTTTGTTATTGGACTATTCATTAAAACAAATGTGAAAGACTTAAACTGCTTTATTACTGGCTAATGGCAACACTACAGGTTACTGATCAAGATGTGGAAATGCTGCAATCATAAGACATTGACAGAAAGTTTCAAATATTAGTAACAATTTAGGTTATACACAATTCTTTTAAAAAATACGTATGACTCAATAAATTAGTAAGGCAGTTGTATTAAATCATTAGGGCTATAAACAAATACTGCAGTTCCTCTCCTTGCAAGCTCCTGATGAGACTGGACTGCCCACCCCTCTACCTGAGTTTTAAGTTAGGTATGGCCATGTGACTAACTATGACCATTAAACGTGAGCAGAGTGACAGGTGTTGAGATAAAGCCTCTGTCATTCCCGGTTCGTGAGTGACTACAATAGTAGAGCTCCATGTCAATCCACATTGGATGTGTGCAGTGAAAACAAGAAATAAACTATTTCTGTGTTAAACCACTGGCATTTTGGAGTTGTTACTACAGCAGAGCCTAGTTTACCCTGACTGATACAGCATTATAGTATAGTGACCAAGAACTTGGGCTTTGGAATCTGACAACCTGGTTTCGAATCAGAGTTCTTCACTTACTGTTTGGGTGATCATTAGGAAGCCACAGGCACCTCTTTGGGCCTTAATGTCTTCATCCAAAATAATGAAGGTTATAATACCCATACTTCATCAAGTGGTTAAAAAGATTAATGAGAGGATGTATATAGAATGCTTAGCAAGTGTGGCATGTGTTAAGCACTCAATCAATAGGAAGTGGTATTCAACTCTAGCACATATACTTTAAGGCACTATAAGCATATTTACATTCTGGAACTTAGCACACCTCTGATATTCTGTAAAAAAGAAAAACATTCTAAACTCTTCATTCAATGAGAGAGCTGCTTATAAAATTCTGAATGTTCCTAGGTAAATCTAGCAAAACTGGAATAGAAAAATAGTGGAACATTTCAAAAGTTAAATATCAGGATGGGCGTGGAAAGTTACTAAAGCAAGTAAAGGATGTCTATGATGTCAAAATGGAGAGAAAAGGAAATGGAAAGGGGAATTAGAAGTACAGCAACTGCGCCTCTCACCTGGCAATCAGGCAGCAGGGAAAAGCATCAAATGCCCCCATGCAAAGCAAGTTCTAAACTGGGAGGATAAAAGATACTAAGAAAGGGGCAATTAAAAAAAAAAGAAAAGAAAAGAAAGGGACAAGTACTGAGTGAAGAACAGAAGAGAATGAAAAATAAAGAACATGTGGGTCTGGGCCCCAGAGCTGGAGTTAGAGGAAAAACCTGGCTAGCCAGGAAGACTTAGGATAAGATGGAGTCTGACAGTTCAGAATGCTGCCGCAATGGTTGCTTAAAATACTGGGAGGCTTTGGGCTGTACTGTTTCTTTTAAAAGAATTGCTTACAAACAATATGGCATGCTCAGTCCTTCCTCCCGCATATAACTTAACTGTCAGTCAGCTATGAATGGGTGATTCTGTGCTACTGTATTAGAGACCAAGGCCATCAAAAGAGACTTAGATCTGACAGCTAAAATTCATCAAAGCAATGTGGCTCGGTTTCTAGAGAGAATAATCTAACCCTAAAATAACCATTGGGGTTTTAATTATAAGTCTACCTGGTTCAAGTTAAAACATTTTTTTTTTTATATCTGAATTTCTGTAATGAGTTATTTTTAAGTTTTTCAAATTAATGCTCATTTTCACCAGCTAAAAATGAGAATAAATATGAAAGAGGGAAAAATATAAAATAACCTGAAACAACTGTTAATTTTTTTTTTTTAATTACTGAAGCAATTATTGAAAAACAATAGATTTTATGCCATGGACCATCATGTGTAAATGTTGTGCAACTAATACTCCTCAAGTAATAAAAATATAATTAAAGACGATGAAAGTTTTGCTCACAAAAAGTAGACAATTTTTATAATCTAAATAAAAGTTTCATTACTTTCAGACCATTTAAATTATACTCAAATCAGCAATGTGCTAACCATTAGAAACATAAGAGGACACTCTTCCATAGATATCTGGCATCTGGCATCAAAGGCAGTGGTCCGCAGAGCTGATATTAAAACTTGTCAAAAGCAAAATGAAATTGTAAAAGCGGCCAAGAAAAGAAATGGCTATTACTACAACTCTTGAATGGCATACGGACTTTTTTTAAACACAAGTTTGCTTGATATAAGTGGAATATTAAAGTGAAAGTGTGAGAAGGCAAACTAATTTTTAGACTGGAAATACCAGTAGCCTAATGAAGTATAAGAATTAAGCACTAGTAATTCTACTGCTAACGTTGTAGCCACTGCAAATAAATAACTGCTGAACGGCGATGCAACAAGAGGAACGTCAGTATTTTGATTCCACTTGGAAGCATTCACCAGCTTCCAAACTAGAATCAACGGTTCCCAGGCAGTAGAAAAGCAACCTCCTTTGGATGACCGAGTTCACTTTAAGAATCAATCTTTAAACAGGAAAATAAATGAAATCTATGACATGTATATGCCTATAACTTTCATGGACAAAGACTGTGAAAATCCACTCTCTTCTTTGCCGCCCCCATCTCACCATTTCAAAAATAATTTGCTTTCTTCAAAAGCATGTCAGTAAATGTGCAAGTTTTAAAATAATAGAAACCATGTGCCCCATGTGTTCACCAGATTTATTTTTTTGATGTTTGGTCCTCTGCATTAAAATAAACATATTTCTGATAAAGAAAGTAATGAAAAGAAATCAAAAGAATCCATTTACAAAAATTTCACATCTTTCAATGCAACATGGAACTGAATTTATTAAATTTGGCCACCTAATAAAATTGGACTTGTGATCTCCCATTAGAAGCATCTGTAAATGATAAAAAGAAGTCCAAAGTTTCAGTTGATGAGGGATACAAAGTATTTTCAAGCCTGATAGTTTTAAACTAAGCCCTAAAAATTACATACTTCACATTTTTTTCAGTTTTGCCTTCCTATTTTTTAAAATTGTGTTATGAAAATTTCAAAAGGGAATGTGTCTGACACCCATAAATTTCTATATCTGCCAGTGAAATGATATCCAGGCCATAACATAAGAAACCTACTCTAGAATAAATTAAATCTACATAACTGATTCTACTATCAGAACATGCTTAAGGCTATAGAAATAGTCATAGCAGAATTGTTTAATCTCTAGGTAATCCCACACTCTACAGCATGGAAAAACACATCTTACATTTCGATATCTGCTCCCTTGTTTTTATTCTATGGACAGGTTTTTCAGGGACAGAGGCTTGAAAGTTCCCATTTGATTAGTTTCAGCCTCTGAAAATAACTTTCAATCTTCCCTTTACAATGAACGGACAATTACAAAATAGAAAGTGCTAAAAACAAAAGCTTGTAAGCTTAAAAATAAACAAAAACAAAAACCCCACACTACCGAAAAAGAAAGTCTGAACTGAGATCCCTAAGAGTGAGTCCTCTTCTCAGAATTCCCAAGTCTAAACTCATTTGCAGCAATAACAGATATAAAATGTGAACCCACAGAAAAGCCAATCCATGCCAGAACACTGCACACTCCACTTCACAAACAAATGCACACTCTGCAGACAATGAACTAGTTCATGGTATGAAGAAACAAAAATGAAATTCTGGGAGGAATGAATGTGTGTGTTACTTTCATTAAAAAATAAAAAACTGGTCTAACATCTAGGTAATGTATTTGTATAAATTCTTACTTTTAAACTCACCTGATTCATTTTCAATTCCTGTTGTGTTCTGTAAAGATACACACAACAAAGAAACTTCTTTGATTACATGAGCCCTAAAAAGAAAAACAGACAATTGTAATATGTACCTGCCTACAAATTTACAGGGATTTAAAACCACATACAGAACGGTAGAGTTTGCTCAAAGGGCTATTCATAAAGCAACTCCATGCTGGTTCAACTTCAATCTATGCTGAGAGCTTTCTTCCCAGATTTATTACCTACAATAAAATAGATTTCTTACTAATCTTCACGAGGGCTTCACTGTACTCTACAACTGAAAGCAGACTCATTAGAATGGCATCAAACTTTTGCTTTGGAATTGCATCGTTCCTAAAAACAAATAAATCAGCTCTGTTAATAGAAACAAAAAGCATTGCTGAGTAACTTATTATGAAATTAAATGTCCCTCTTTACTTATATCAATACTATGTTGAATGTAAACATAATCTGACCCCATTGCATTATTCTGTTTTTCAAGTTCTTGAAGTAGAGCAGTAGATTTACTAACAGTGACCACAGGGGGCTCTTTTTGAGGAACAGAACAAAAAACTTGCAGTAAAATACAAATGTTTTCATGAAAGATGTTTGTAAAGAGCTACAATTATTCCTTAAAAAACTTTTTTCATAGATATATTCGTAGTATAGAAAATAAGGAAACAAAAGCAGTTCTTATGAGAGCATATGACATCCTTGTCTCTAAATAATCTATGAAAACAGCTTTCTGAAGCATATACCCTAGAGTCATTTGTGTTGAAAAGATTCCATAATATATGAAAATCGTAGCGTTTTAAGTAGAACTTCTACTGTAATATTCTAAATGTTTCCAACATGGACACATATACATCCCATGAAGCATAATTTTCCTATTTCTTCATGAACTTGATTACAACAACTTAGTTTTCCTTCCCTGACCCACAGGACTTTGCTTACAGTATAACTTGATGTTCTAACTGTTAATAAACTAAGGGATGTGTAATTTAATGACATTCTTCATACTGGAAGAATATACTGCCAGCTCACTGTCATAAACAATTATGCTTTGACATTTTACCCCAAGTCTTTAATTAGGATAGTATGTTTTGGTTTTTTTTCTTGAGCTATTGAATCGCACTCACCTGATCACCTTGAACAACCAAACACTATATTTAAGATCATTTAAGTTAGCGCCTGGTCAGCTGACCTATTTTTATTCATAATTGGCACAGGGAATGTATTCTATAACTTGCATCTTGTTAGAGAGCTCAGGGCTAGCCAAAACCAATATAAACACTTAGAATTCTCGCTGCATAAAATTTCAGATAACTGAAGGTTAACCCAAGAAGTCCATGCTTTTCATTTTTAATGTTGAGCATATTTCTCCTATGTTTTTAACATGTCCTTCCTTCGTAGGCACCGTGTATTCAATATAATCGAGCCTTTCCTCCAAGACTTGAGATCATCATGAAGTTAAAAGTGTACATTTGAGTGTAAAGAGTGACGAGGTGAGCCGCCTGAGCTGTGCAGATGCCATCACCTCAACGCCCCGCTCAGCAGGCAGTCCTGGCGTCACACCTCGTGACCCCAGCAGTGTATAAAATGTTAGGTGTTTCACTTGCCCTGGTACTAAACTTTCATAGGATGCTTTACCATTTCCCTTGGTTTGTCTTTCGCCCCTCATGAGAATCAGCAACAGCAACACTGTCAAAACTCATTTATGAAGCTTCTTCCAAGGACCAAAGACCAGCAGGCACTGTGCTAGGAACATCACATTTATTAGTTTAGTTCATTTTTCTTTTATTTTTAAAAGTTTACTTCAATATAATGATGCTTACTGAAATTCATTCATATTGGTTAATAGAATACAATTTTAATCCTACACACTTTGGACCAAAAACTTGGTACATAGTTTAAGATTTAAAAAAAAAAGAAAGGGTTTGCAATCTGGTTTATTTTTCCTCTATTACCAATGTATAAAAGATTCTCCCTCAAACGCTGCTATAGCAAACAGTAAGAACCAGGCAAATTTTACCTTTGGTTTGCTTCAGAAAATTAACACATTGCACTGCAAAAAAATTTTAAAAAGTGGCCCAACAAAACATTGTTGTAATGGTTCAATGCCAGCTTACAAAGTTCAATAACTAATGGATGTGTTTGGGGGAGAGAGGGCAGCCTACTTACACACGTTAAAACTGTAAAAGCTACTTTCGTTAATATTGCATGTAGATTGTAAATCTACACAAGCCAAGATTCAGATAATTCCTTGAATCTGAATTAACAAACACTATCGGCTCAGTTCATCTCCTGAAGTCAACAAGGAAACTGGGCACACTAGCTGTAAGTTTTACTGATGTATACAAAAAAGAACAAAATTAAGTTTCATCCCCAGCTTTTCAGTACAAAACTGATAATACTATACTAAGGTATCCTTCCACAGTCAACATTCATGGATGACATGCCATGCATCTACAAGAGTTTACATTTACAGCAGCACTCATATGCAAAACTGTCCCCAAAGGTCAAAGACCACGTGACTTGAGAAGTGCCTCAAAAATAAAAGGGACTTTCTTGGAAAACTAGAGCAGAATATCTACTCATCGTTATAAGAAGCCTTTTCAAAAACACCTAGCATCTTGTGAATATCACCTCAATTAAAAACAACAAAGTAGCTCACAAAGGAAGCAGCAGCTCTGAAAAAGAGGAAAAAATGTAACTTAAAATACCTTGAAAAGCAATGTGAACATATTCTCAAAAGATAATTAAAAGACATATTTTCATAAGACTATCTAGGATTGGGCATATAATGTATTCTAGTATTTCAAAATTTCCCTGGTTACTAAGCATCATCAGTTTACAAGTAATCTGCTCATTTTGGGTTCCTTTAACAAGATGGAAAATTCTAGCTTCAATTCTAAGGGAGAGAGAGGAACTGAGAAAGTTAAAAAATTTCATACAAATACCACATTTTTCAAAAGGAAGAACTCCCAACTGGACTTGAAGTTCATATCACCAGTACACTTTGCACAAGAAGTCTCCAAATACGTACTAGCATCCTCAATGAACAAAACAGAGATTCTAGGGGTTAAGCTAACTCGGCCAAGGTCTCACAATTTGGATCACTGCTTTTCCTTCTTAGTCATTTTTCACCAGCAACTTCTGATTCCTGCCCCCTTGCTGAACACCTACTATGCACCAAGCACCATTCTCGTGCAGTGAGCAGCACAAAGATCCCTGTCCTTTACGGTAGGAGACTCGCAACAACCAATAATTAATAGAATATGCAATATGTCAGATAATCAAAGTGCTTTCAGGAAAAATAAGGCCTGCAGATCCAACAATGTGGTCAGAGAAGGCCTCCTTGTGAAGGGGACGTGCACAAAAGCCCGACAGAGGAGAGTTATGTGCCATGCAGGGAGGAATCCCCATATGGTAGAGTGCCTGGGTGTTTGAGAACAAGGATGGTAAGTAAGAGGGAAAGTCACAGAGCTGACCTCAGAATGGGGTGGGGGTGGGGGCAGATGAGGAATGGACTTTAATCCCTGTTCACCAGAATGTCTATGGCTTTTCCATCTAGAGAGGCTCAAGGCAGAAATGACCTAATGTGACTCAAATTTAAAAAGAGATGTAGATGGGCGGAAGCAATAAGACGTCTTAAGGAGGCTGATGGCTCAGCTGCGCAAGAGATGATGACGGCTTGACCCAGACGGCTGCAGAGATATGAAAAGTGGTTAAATTCTGGGTATATTCTTAAAATAAAAGTCCCCAGGATGTGCTGCTGGATTAGATGTTTGGCATGAAAGACAGGAAGTCAGGGATGATGCCAAGGTTTTTCTTCTGAGGACCCAAGAGGATGGAGCTGCTATTTTCTGAGAGGCTGCCTTCTTTCCCTCTGCTTTTCATTTGTTTTGCCCTCTGAATGCGACACGTCTCCTTTCCTTTTCCTCCCCTTTTGTAGCTGTGAGTTCACAGACACAATCCAAATATTAGAGATATCCTGACTGACATCAGACAACTAAAACATTTAAATACTTAAATATTTTATTCTTTGACTTGTTTTCTCACTGACCCTCAAATTTTTCATAATAAAAACTACAACATAATTCAAATTGTCATATGATTAATAATCTTCTCTCTGACTTTCTACACTTTCTGTCCCCTTTCTGACCAAGTAGGAATTCATTCATTTCTTCCCAGAGAAAAGAAGGGCCTTGACACCTGTATTAAGGATTCACTATTCACTTCCTTCTAATCCTAGTCACTAAAACCCAGACCTCCATTTTCTCTCTCCCTCTTGACTTACAACATTGTCAAACTATACTCCTAAAATATCTTATAAAAACATTGCAAATCTGGCACTGACTTCTCAAGTGGTATTTTTGAAAATTCAATTTTTTATTGAACCGTACTAAAAACAAGGAGTGTTGAAGAAAAGAAAGGAGACTTTGGGCAGTGTTTCTCAACAGCGGCCCACTGCTGGACAACACTTCCCTGCGCGTGGCTGCTGGGAATGTTCCTTATATCACCAGCCATGTAGCACTGCCTGGTGCAATCAATGCCAGCAGTGCCTCCAAATGTTTTGACAACCAAAAATACCTACATAAACTACCCTCCCAGGTGAGAACCTCTGAATTGTCATACTCATGGGACTAGTTACAGTAAGTCTAAAAGCTCTTGCTGCAGGACTTCCTTAAGGTTCTTCCAGCACTGCTCATGGAAGCCCCCTGGCGACCCTACACAACATGCAGATTCAGTGATGGCTTAGGCGGCAGTGTTTACAAACCCACTTATATAGAGAGAGCACCTCAAAGCCAAAGTTTTACTAAATGCAAGAACTTGAGTTATCAATCCTATCAGTGCAGAGGCAGAGAGGGATGTTTCCATACCTATCACTGACACCTTAGCAAGGCTATCAAACGTTTATTTTTTAAAAAAAACTAAATGATTAATTAAGTGCTTCCAGTTTTCCAATGGTAAAATATGGAAGATCTTAAAATTCCTAGGGCTTCTCTGATTCTAGTTTATGTCTTAATTTCTTTTTTGGATTTCTATGACGAAACCGTCTTGAATATTTCTATGCTACCTCTTGAATGTATCCCTCCTATTTCACTTGGTTGAGATTTATCAATCCTAGAAGGGGCAGATAAAGTACATTAGGCAGATAAATTAAAATGAGAGCATGTGAAATTTTTATTATCAACTATACTTTACTAAGCATACACCCTTTATTAAAAAAAAGACCTTTTCTCTACTTTAGATAACTAAGGTTTTAATAATAGACGTAAATAACCTTTTTAATAATATACTTAAATAAATAATATACTTTCCAAGATAATGCTCTCAAATGCTTAAACAAATCATTCTTACAAATATTTAACTTAATATTAAAAGATAATTTGATTATAAATGATCAGTATCAAAAGAGCGACAATAAAAGAATTACGGCCTTTATTCAAATACTGGTCTTTTAAAGTGTTAAGACAACCTCAACAACTTTTAAAGCTGACTGGAAGTCCAAAGACCAGAAAATCTACAACTATGTGGGATACACCTGTCCCTGGGTCAAACCAACCCTGCCGCCCCTGCCATCTCTCTCTGCTGACCCTCTGAAATACAGCAGATTAAAGACATTCATGTTAATGTAACACACATAACTTTCGTTAAATTGCCTTCTGCAGACTTGTAAAATCTACAGAAGTATATGAAAGGCAAGATTCATTAAGATTTGTTTGTCTCCAAGGACAACTGGGAAAATAATTCATTATTTGATTTGATTTGTGCATTCACCTATAAATCTCAGATATTATCTTCTAATTATTCTTTAGGATCAGTTTAGGTCTTCTGGGTTATCTGGAAAATAATTAAGGTTGCAACATTCACGTAGAGGTCACTGGTATTAATTATTTTATAATTACTTTCTGAAGTTACAAAAATATTCCACATTGTAACATCAAGAATCAGGGGGAAAAAACATCAGAAATTTAAGACTCACGAAGCAACATATAGTTTGTGGACAAATATTAGAGCAGGAATAAATAAAGGAACTAGTATGGTTGTATCAAAATATAAAAGACTAAATGCACTGAAAACATGGATGAGATACAAGAGGAAAAAAACTCTTAGAAACAACATTTTGTGGATGGAGTCTTGGAAAGTTATGGCCAACATAAGAAAAAGAATGTTCTAAAACTAATCACGACATAAAGTGGATCCTTAATGGTAAATAAATATCATTGTGACAATACAGAGACGGTTAAGCTTATAGCAGTCTGCAGTGTCTAATATTGACCTTAACTTCTACCAAGAGATTATTGTCATTAAACTGCTAGATAAATAATAAAATAGCTAAACTATGCCAGCTTCTCAAAAACACTGCTTTTATTAATTTGCAACCACGGTCAAAGTACTCATTGTCATAGAAAACTACCAGAAATAATTCCTACCAAAAGAATGGGATCACCAAATTACAACTTAACTCTTCCATACAAAAACATTTGGCTCCCACTCATTAGATTAAGCAACAGCACATAACTCTTAAATATTGAATCTGTCCAGAAATTTGCTAAAAGAAAAATCACGAGTCTTCCATTTCTAAAATAATGAATACAATTTATTTCACAAGAGCAATCACCTAATTTCACACTAAAAATATACCCCCAACTTTTCTTTGAAAATGCAGACTATATTACCAAAGTAAATAAGCTAAAGTGAAAATCAGACCTGATGTTTACCATTTGAAAAATAAGGAGTTTGGGGTGAGGGGTGAGAGGGAAAGAAGGGGCAAGAGGCAGGGAGAAAGACCGAGAATACAGCAAAAATTCGGGTGCGGGGACTTTCTGCTCGAAACCTCTCATGTCTCCAACCCCCTGGAACAATTCCTACGCAAGCCAAAAGACAATGGTAGAACGGAGTACACCACATGGAAGAATTTCCCTACCTATAAAAGTCTATGAGTGGGAAATGGATGTGGCTCAAGCAATTGGGCTCCCATCTACCATATGGGAGGTCCTGGATTCCCAGAGCCTCCTGGTGAGGGCAAGCCGGCCTGCGTGGCGAGCTGGCCCAAGCAGAGTGCTGACCCGCACAGAAGGCTGGCGCAGCAAGATGATGCAACAAAATGAGACACAGAGGAGAGACAATAAGAGACGCAGCAGACCAGGGAGCTGAGGTGGCCCAAGAGATTGAGCGCCTCTCTCCCACTCCAGAAGGTCCCAGATCGGTTCCCAGTGCCGCCTAAAGAGAAGACAAGCAGACACAGAAGAACGCACAGTGAATGGATACAGAGAGCAGACGAGGGGGAGGGGGAGAAATAAATAAATAAATCTTTTTAAAAAAAAAAGTCTATGAGAGGGGAGCGGGTGTAGCTCAGTGATTGAGCTCCTGCTTCCCATGTAAGAGGTCCTGAGTTCAATCTCTGAGCAAAAGAAGTGCTCACAAACAAATCAGTAATTTCTCCATTTTGATAAATCAGTTTCCCAATGAGGCCCAGAACACTACAGACAAATATCCCATGGCCCGAAACCCCAAGTTCACAGCCCAAGCATAAATGTGGAAGCCGAGTACAGTGGGTATACACCATAGGAGGACCTACCACTTCGCAGAGAGGAAGAGCTGAGGGTCCATAGCTCCGAAAGGCTGCAGAGGGCAAGGTGTTTTACCCTGCAGAGCTCCAATGAAGTTGATTAGAACTTTTATTTGAAAAATGTAACTTACAGAGCTCTAAAGTCAACAGGCCTTTGGTTCCAATGGGCCTTGAAAAATTAAACACCACCATGGTAAAATGTCAAACAAGAGATCTGCTGATAGGTTAGGAGAGTACTATAAAACCACATTTAGATTGTGATACTCTAGTGTTTATTTTGGGTTTTTTCCCCAAAATATCCCTTCCTTTAATTAAAAAAAAAAAGGATTAGAGAGAAAATTCTCAAAAAACACTGCTCCAAGCATCTATTAACAAAGCACTAGCTCAGAAATCAATGTATAGGGATTACTGGTTATTATTTACCTGGTTGACACTATGGACAGCTATTAATGTATGCTCTCCCTTATTATTTTGACTAAGTTTACACATCTATATCATTATATAACACTGAATATACAATTTAGCATAACATAAATCTCAGGCTTTGTTTAGGGTTTATACACTAATTCCCTATAATCCTCTAATTAGAAATACTTAGTTTCTCTAAAGAAATTAAAACATATTCTCTTACCTCTCATTATAAAAGTAGGATATTCCTCCCCATGGTAACATAAACAAAAGAATCAATGTCAATTTTCCTGGATGCAGTAACTCTAATCCAGTCAAAATACCCTTGAATTTTTTTTTTTTTTTTTTTTTTTGCAGTGAACAGAAAAGCTTTATTTGAAACCTTTACACTTTATATTCTGTTATCAGTCATATAAAACATTTCTGAAGCTAAGTAATCAGATGTAGGATAGGTTCTACAAGATCAGTTTTTCTCTGAGATGTTTTTATCCCTCTTAGTATCCTTGAATTTTTTAAGTTAATTTCCTTTCCTTATTTTCAAGACTAATTACCAAAAAATATAGCTGTAAAAGTTAATACAAAAAGGTAGGAGTGGGTAAGAATACTACTACTTTCCAATTAGCTCCTGCTCTGATAAAATATTATGCTGCTGATTCAAAATTATTAAAATTCCCAACACTCTCAGGAAGAGTACAATTTAACCAACTCTTGACAGCATATTCGTAAAATATTATTAAAATCAAAGAAATTTCTATAAAAAGATTCTTGTCTAACATTTTCCCAATGTTAAATGCATAAAACCCCGAAATTACTGTAAAACGATAATTCTTTACTAACACTCAAATGCTACGCTTCCAACGCAAACACAAAACTTCTAAAGCAAGATGCCAGATGACAGCTCATTTCACAATTCCTAAAGCCAAAGGAATTCTCAGATGACCCCTTTGAGTTACTGGTCTTCCAATGGAATTGCCAGTTCAAGGTAGCTTTTATGATTTAAACATTTAAAACTGAGAGATTTTCCAAAACCCTGCAAAATACTTCTGAATTTCCTGAAAAGGGAAGGAAAGCTACAGCAATGTGGACAAAATGGTCCTCACACCAAGTATTCATTTTGTCACCTAAAGATTCTATAAAACCTCAATATAGTCATCTTACAAGTGACTGCTCAGAGTTTTCTTGGGTTTTCCTACATAATAATAATATACACAGGAAAACTCATTTTATGCAGACTACACACAAAATGACAAAGAGGCTTCTTGAATTCAATAACCTGAAGCAAAGCTAAGATTATACTAGACAGACTGACAAACTATATTTTGCTAAGGTGCCAGGTACATTTATATCACTACAAGATTCTATAGGACTTCTTCTAAGATTTTATTAGGGCATTGTTTTATTTTGGTAGGGAGAGACTCTTCTACTTTATATATAAGCTCTCAGGCCTGGGAGGGTCAATCTTCCAAGTATGTAACTACTTTTGTTCTCAAGAGCATTGTAAAATAACAGCAAAACCTACTGTTTGCAGAGCAGTGCTTGTGAGACTACTCTACAATTAAAGAAGCCCACGGCACAAACATGAGTTTTTGTTTTTTTTAAGTATGTTTCCTCAAAACTATTTGTAGTTCTTGTTTCAAAGTAAAGATAAATGCCTAAAGGTTTCTGATAAAAAAGGGTGAAAGCCTGTCTCTGGCTGCCTGTCTGCCCTGGTGAACACACAGTGTGACTCAAGCGAGGGTCTGTACAGAACAATACTAGAAAAGATGGGGCTGTTATACTGGGGTCTTCAGTTCCAGGTTAAATTTAAACTTGACGCTGTGTGTAGGGTTCCCACTCCAGGAGCCCTGAAGATCTTCAGAGAGAGAAGGAAGAGGAAATACTTACAAGGAGAGCCCTGAAGGCCTGCTGGCAGGAGCTGGAGAAAGCCTGTATTCACCAGGGCCCACCAGGAGGGCAGCCCTGGCCCAGGGAACAGGCCACACAACAGCCATGGCAGTTGGTGACTGAGGAGGAACCATAAACAAAACAAGGCAGGATATTTCAGGAAGATTCAATTGCCAGGAAAGAGGCAGGATGTAGGTGGGGAGTGGGCAACCGGAAAGACCTGGGCCAGGAAAGCCAGGTAAAAACTCAAGATGATAAGGCATAAGATAATGGTTGAAAAGGAATAAAAAAGGACATTGCAGAGGAAGACTAGACAGAACATGTTAACTAACTAAACAAGGAGGGGAAAAGAGATGGCAAAGATGAGTCCAGAATTCTGAATGTGACTGCCTAGAAGAACAGGAGTAAGAATCTAGTTCAAAGACAGAGTAGCCAGAGGAGGAATGTATTTAGGTGGAAGTGGTGAGCTCTGTTTTAGGGTCTCTGACTTTGAGAACAAACCAGACATTCACATGGAAAGCTACAGACCAAGTGGGGAGAAGGGCCCTGCAAAGCCAGGCCATCCAGATTGGGGATGGAGCTTTAGAAGCTTCTGCAAACGAGGAAATTGCAAGAGGAAAAATATCCAGAGAGAAGAAAAGATGAAGGATTTGGCTTTGTGGAAGGCATGGAAGAGACTAGAAAAGAAGCCACTCCCCACCCACTCCAGCTGCTTCAGTAGTTGGGGGAAGGGGGGTTCCTAAAAGGTTAAGATAACTTGGAAGGGCTTCTCTCAACAATCCTGCCCTGTTCTCTCTCAAGACCTAGTGGAAGGACTAAGAAAAATGTTATCAAGGTCTGAAAAAACTAAAGTATCTCAAATTGTTTGCAGATTCTTTATCTTCTCGTTTCAAAATTCCCCAGTGAAAGAGAGAAGCAATCACTGTCCCCTCTTTACAAATATGAAGAGACAAGAGGGAATAACTGATCCAGGTCTCAAGGCTTGATCTGTGTAGGGTCTCTCCATGCACGGAGGTAAGGCTCAGTTAAATCATTACAGGGATGCATCGATGCAACGTTTACCTCCTGACACAGGTGAACTGATCTGCTCCATGTCCTCTAGCACGTGGTAATAGAGGCTTAAAATTAAGAATCTAAATTTATCCTAAGAGACCTCCTTTTTAAAACTCCTGCTTTCAGGTGTACTTAAAAGTAGGTCTTTCAGGATTATGGCAAAGTCCCACAAAGCATCACAAAATGAGAAACATTTAGAATGCCAATTTTATATTGAGACCTCAAATTATGCTTAAATTTATACTGAATTAATAAAGTCTTGGATGATACATGGAATTCATATTGAGGTATATAAGAATTCAGTGAATCTCACAATTCTTTTCAAATGTTGATGTCATAATTTAAATTATCTGAAAATACCACCAAATCCTACCCCCCCCCCAGAGCTAAACATAGTCTCGGTGGAACTACATACAAGCACATATAAAATGTGTGAGTTTTACCAATTTCCAGACAGGCTGCTCACTGTAATCAAACTAACAGTTGCACTTAGCTTTACATGTTTCAAGTAAGTTGTGCCAAGAAGTAATTTAGCTCTTTCAAAGCAAAACCTATCATTTGATTTATTGCAAGAGCTACAAAATCCTCTTCTCACTAAAATGGCTGGAAAATATGTAAGTATTCAGTGAAACCTCTTATAGCATATTCTAGAGCACGAATAAGTGAAAAACACTACATATGTATGACACGAACCAAGACTCTGAAAATAAATTCTATACAGTACTGAGAAAAATATAATAAGTAGATTTCACTCTAAATGAACCCACTTTGTTCCATACAATAACTCTATTTCATGCTTCAAGGATGTGGGGGTGGGGAATGAAAGGCATTCTCCTTAAGAAAGCATATTTCAATGACACATGCATTCATTCCGATGAAACTATGCAGATCTTCTGTAATTCAGAAAACTACCCCATTACCAAATGCGGCTCCAATAGCATACCTCTTTCTTTATTGTTTTTATATTGGCAAGTTCTGACAAAAGATTACTAATGCCACAATAAGAATTCAATCTATACTTACAGATTATAGGTTAAAGTTAGGTAAACATTTCAAAAGTAAACCTTATTTCCTCAGGATAAATCATCATATCATAACCCTGAAATGATTGTTAAAAAGATTTTGGAAAAACTATAGTTTGGCTTCTACCATCAACCTTTAAGAGGCTGTTTCACTAAGTCACATTTTCTAGAAGAAAAAAACAATTGATTTTTCAGGCTACTCAGTATAATGGACCACAAGTTTAAATTATTCACCATGCTTCAACTCTATGTAAATTCATTTAGATTTAGTAATAATTTCATCTTCATATTGAGAAAATTTATATCCTGACATGAAAACACCTTCATAAGCTCCAGGAGACCTCACACTGCTTTAACTCTTGCCACAAAAGGGACACCAAAGCAAAACTGCTGAAACTGGCCATTCTATAAAGTCATAAAACCAAAAAAGCAGGAAGAACCTGGAGAGACCAGTAAATTCATTCCCCAGCTTCAAGGTAGGCCTTGCATAAACGGCAGAGTCTGTTCTTACTGTTCTTTGACTAAACAGAGTCCATGAATTGTTTCAGTGATTCAAGTCTGATCCAGTAGGACAAGCCTGGAAGTTTCAACAGGGGTGATTTTGCTGGCCAGGGGACATTTGCCAATGTCTGGAGACTTCATGTCTAGTGGGAAAAGGCCAGGGATACTGCTAAATATCCTACAATGCACAGGACTGCCCACCAATCCCCCGCAATAAAGAACGATTCCGTCCAAAATGTCAACAGTGCTGAGGTGGAGAACACGCTCGTGGAACCTAAGTAGCACGCCCTGTAACGGAGTTCACAGCTTTCCACGGCTGTATGAGGATGACTTTGACAGCTCTATCAACTCCAGGAACTTCAAAAGGAGGAGCCAGAACACTGGCCCCGACTCTTACCAAATGTCCTGCAGGGCGGCGGTGTGGCTGATGTGCACCAACACCAACCACGGAGCAATGGACACTCGTCCACAGGAATGACTGTCAGGTAATGTCCCTGTCATCTGGAAACTCCCTCAATCTACACATTGCCACCCCGCAAGATTGCCAAAGTTTCCCCAACTGTCCACCCACTCACCGTTCTCTCCCTTCTACGTATTTTTCTAGTTGCAGCCCGCATGGTTTTTTTTTTTCTGCGTGGGTATTGAAATAGCATGAAAAGCAAGTCAGAAGACATAGTAAAAATAGTAAATGGGCTAAGGTGCTTTCCAACCCGGAAATCTATGATTTAACATGACTTAAAAGGTTTGTAAATCAGATCCAGAACTTGAAAAGAGATGGGCAGCTTAAAGAAGCAGTCCCCTGAATAAACAAAACTAATGTAAAATACTGATCAAAAAGATGTGTGTGCAGATATACATATAAAACTGCAAAACCCAGCTGACAGAGAGCAAAAGGGAGCTGAAATGGATGGAGTGTTACGTCTCATAACTGCAAGAGCAGGAAAAATGAGTATTTAGAGGCTGAGAAACTAAATTTACATTTTCACGTCTTAAAAGATTACAGAACTTTAAAATTCACAATAGAAAAAATTTTTAAACAAATCTTAAAGAAGAGAAAATCTTAGGCTACAGAAACCTTACTAATCAACATGGAGTTGATGAATAAATTACAGCCCATCCTTATATTACATAGCCATTAAAAATCATATTAAAGAAGATTTAATGACATGGCTGAATGTTGACAATTTACTAAGCAAAGACAAGTTACAAACGATATCCATAATATGATATCAATTCTGTATAAAATGTAAATATATAGAAATGACTAAATTCTTTAAGGAAATATAAGTACAAAAATATAAGATTATGTGCACACTGACTGATTATACACACATGTGCACTGCGAGAGAAGGCAAAGAGGAGGTGGGCCAATATGTTAACAGTGCTTATCTCAAAAGTGGAAAGATTTCTATTCTTTCTTTGTGCCTTTCTCTATTTTCCAAATGGTCTACAGTGAGACTCTTTTGTGAAGTTTTGTTTGTACAAAACTAATACATTCTTACAAATGTAAACCGTATTGTTTCAGGCACTGTCCACATGACGAGAAAAAAACAAATATTCCTAAATATGCCAATTTTTCATGCAAAGAATACTTCAGAATCAACAATAGGAAACACTTATTGAGCATTATTATTATGCCAGACACTTTTAAATGTATTATTTTAAAATAAATCAAACCAAACACGATGTAAAAGTAAAAGAGCCCGGACATGACAGAAGATGTGAGAGAGTTTTAGTCCCACCACGAATTTCTATTTCAGTTTCCACAGCTTGAAATGAAGACATCAATAAGATGATCTTTATTTAAAGGTCCTCTAAGGCTAAAATGAGTTTCTAAATGTAAAAGAATTTGGCCAAGTGTTTTTAAGGAAACTTCTAGAGAATTATGGGGCAACCACATGCCATCTCTTAAACACAAAACCCTAAAATAATAAAGTTTGATTATCTTTCTCAGTTCCTCTTCCTTAATATTTGTACAGCAAATTTCATAACATTTTTTTTAAGCCTACATTTTTCCAATTCTTGGACACAACTGATCAAACTGGAGAAATGACGTCTGAGCTATTGTGGGTAAGAGAATCATTGAAAGGGTCCGTTTCTTGCTCAACCTGGCTGTCGCTTTTAACAATAAACCTGTAGTAAACAAAAACTTTAAACAACATTTTAGTCGCGTTCTGGGTAAAAGGATCTCAGGACCTCCTCAGATTCAGCAAAAGGCGATCCACTTTTCTACTAAACCCAAAACCTCCATACAATACTGAATGGAAAATGAGGGACCAGCAAGGATCTCATCCATGGGGCGGCGGGGGGGGGGTTACAGCTGCTCGGTGCAGAGAATCTGCGCTTCCCGGTTCGCGGTGGGACAGGTAAGGCACTGTCCCACTGCGGGTCGCGGGCGCAGCACGCCCCAGGCTCGGCCGTTCACTCCCGGGGCGGGGGAACCAAGAAGATTTTAGGAAGAACACTGACCTGTTAGGTTTGCTTCATGTGGCACTTGCCACCATCAAAAACTGGTTCATGGGTCTTTTTGGTAACGAAATTAATAACATCTAAGTGCAGGTCTGTTTGGGGATTTTCTTGTTTTTGTTTTTTGGGTTGTTTTTTTTTTAAGGATGGGGTTATGGAACACACTGAGGGAGAGAATTTCCAGTTAAACCACACAAAACTACTTAGGGAACACAAAGACTCAAGACACAAAACAAATCAAGAATGCAAATGTGAAAGACACGTTCAGTTGGAACACAAAAGAGAAGAGCAAAACGACTGGAAAATTCAAACGGCCCCGGGAGCCCCACGTGAACCTTCAGTCCACGGGGACGGCCGTGTCCGAGGTGGACTCTGAGCAGCACGCGCCGGGGCACCGTCGCACCGCAGCCCACTGCGTCCCCCTCGCGGGCCGCGAGACGCACAACGGTGACAAAAGCGAACCCCGCAACTTCCCCGCGGCGGAGCCCCAAGCCCGGGCGGGGGTGCTAGGACGCGGGCTGGTCAGGACGCCCGGCCGCGCCCACCGCAGGGCCGCCACCCACCCGCTGGACCACCGGGGCCGCCCGGGGCACGCATTGTTCCCGGGCTCCCGCCTGCCGTCGCGCCCGGGACGTCCGGGGACCACGGAGAGGGGTACGCCTGCCGGCCGGGACCCCCGCGGCGCCCGCGTCCCCTGGTGTGTCGACCCCCATTTGGCTCCTTGGGCGGCCGCGAGGCTCCAGGGGTGCGGGAGGGCACGAGCATCCCGGCGCCCAGAGGCTGCCCGCCCCGCCGCTTCTTACCTGCGCCCACCGCGCCCCGCATCTCAGAGCGCCGAGAGCCGTCGCCCGCGCCGCCGCTGCCACCGCCGCTCCGCCCGCCCCGGCCGCTGCCGCGCCGCCGCCATCTTGGCTCGGGTCGGAAATGACGTCGGGCGGCGCTGGCCGCGACCTTGGGCCTCGGCCTTCGCTGCCCTCGAGTCGCCGGCCTCCTGCGCGCGGAGCGAGAGGCCGTCTCCGGCCGTCGTCTGCGGGCTCCGACCCCGGGGCCGGGCAGAGAGCGGACGCGCGGCGGCCAGGACTCGCGCTGACCCGGCCGCCCCGCGGGGACACCGCGCACCCCTCGGGCGGCGCCTCCGACAGGAAGCCCCCGTGGCACGCAGTGGCCAGTCTGACAGCACCAAAGGGTGGAGATTCTGCGAGATTTTTAAAACTTGTTTTAAAAATCTACAGCCTCAAAGGGGGGGGGGTCATCTTTAAGTATCTGTTGAATGGATAAACATTTTCGACTGTGTCAAGTGACTGCGTCTCTTATGCTAAAAGGACAATTCTTGCCTCACCCTAAAAGATCAAACTCCAAGAAGGCAGATGCAACTCTGTTGATTTGTTCATTCATTAAAAGCAAATATTTATCGGTAACCCACCATGTGTTGGTAGCGACAGCAGACAATATAACATTGGTCTTGCCCTAATGGAGATAAACTGGGCTAAATTGGAGATGCCTATTAGACATCCAGGGGAGATGACTAGCAGGCAGCTGGAGATGAGTAGAGAGTGTGGGCAGGAAATGAGACAGAAAGTTGGGAGTTCTGATCTTATAGAGGGGTGATGATGTAAGCAATGACCTACTCAGTTATAGTGAACAGATGAAGATAACCTCATTAGAGTAAATTGTATTGAGGCCTTGAAAAGTGACAGGGTCAGGACAGAGTCTAAGAAAACAGGAACTCAAACCTCAAGAGTTTATTTCTTGCACTGTTCATGGGAAAGAGACCCCATTTCTGGGAGAGACACAGGGTGCTTGTCATCAAATGAGTGGACCAGGTCTGCTGTGGGACAGAGCAGTCATCACTTTTCCATCCTTTAATCAAAATCATGTGTGGTATCTGCAGAAAAGTCGGGGAAACTCCACCATTCCATCCACCATCAAATCTTGACATAAAATAAGAAATATAAAAGAAAAACTAGATGCTGCCTGGCACTAAATACAATGAATGCAAAAGGAAAATAAAGGAGCATTAAGTTAGAAGTGACATGGTGAACCAGAATACATACTAGACAGCATCAGGTCAGGAAATGGTGGACGAAGTAGTCAGTGGTTGTCATCTCTGAGGTTAATCTAAAATGACTGGGTTTCTCAGTTTCCTGCGGCTGCTGTAACAAACTACCACAAACCTGGTGGCTTAAAACAACAGAAATTTATTCTTTAACAGTCCTGCAGGCCATAGCTCCAAAATCAGTATCCCTGGGCCGGACTCAAGGTGACAGAGCTACACTCCCTCCAGAGACTCTTGGGAATAATTTATTCCTCGCCTCTTCCAGCTTCTGGTGGCCACCCTTAATCAGCCATTGTGTATTTTTCATTGGTGCGTTCTTCTTGAACATGTTTATAATTTTCAATCTGTGCTATTCCCCAGGGTAAACAATTATACATATTTTACCAATTTAATTTTTATAAAAGATAACTATTGAGAATACAATGTAATTCGATGAGTGTCTATTATCTGTCTGATATGCTGAATATTACTACTCTTTTGACCCTGAAAAGATGAAATGTACTTCAGAAGAATAAGGCCCATGAGCTGTGTCATCACAGCTCATGGGCCATTTCTGTATTAGGTGATGGAATTATCAAATGCACTCTTCATCTAATTCCACAACATGAATGAAAGTCAGTACAGGTACTGGCCGATTTTGTACCTTGGCACATTAGGACCTTACAGAGGGCATAACTGTCATTCACTGCAATATCTCAGTACCCAGAACAGTGTCTAACACATAGTAAACACTAAATACATAATGGGGAAAAACATCTTAGAGCAGATATGTTGTGAACCAAGGATGTTTTACATTTAAAAGACAACATACGATATATAGTTATATATATATAAAACTTTATAAAATAAAGTTATAAAATACAGTATCAGCACACACAAATCACCAGCAATGAACAAACTAAAAAGAATATTAAAACAATTCCATTTATAATAGTATATAAAGAAATAAAACACCTAGGAATAAATTGAACCAAGAAGGTAAAACACCTGTACAGTGAAAACTACAAAATATTGCCAAAAGAATTTTAAAAATAAATGGAAACACATCTCATGTTTATGGACTGGAAGACTTAATATTGTTAAGATGTCAGTATTACCCAAAGTGATCTGCAGATTCACACAATCTCTTTAGAAATTCCAACAGCTCTTTTGCAGAAATGGAAAAGCCAGTCCTTAAATAAATATGAGATTGCAAGGGGTCCAGAATAGTGAAGATAATTTTGAAAAAGAAAAACAAAGTTGGAGTACTTACACTTCCAGATTTCAAAACTTACTACAAAGCTGCAATAATCAAAGTGGTGTGACACTGGTATAAGGATGGATGTATAGACCAATGGAATAGAATTGAGTCCAGAAATAAGTCCATACATCTACGACCAATTGTTTTTAACAAGGGTACCAAGCCCATTCAATGGAGAAAGAAAAGTCTCTTCACAAATGGTGGTGGGAAAAATTTCCACATGCAAAAGAATGAAGGTGAACCTCTGCCTCACACCATCTACAAAAACTAATTCAAAATGGATTAATGACCTAATATAAGAAGTAAAACCATAAAAATTTAAGAAGAAAAAAAGGGATAGATCTTGATGACCTCAGATTCTTAGATATGTCACCAAAAGCAACAAAAGAAAAAATAAATTGGACTTCATGAAAATTTAAAATGGACATTTCAAGAATGTAAAAAGACAGTCCACACATTGGGAGAAAATTGTTATAAATCATATATCTGATAAGAATTATAAGGAATTCCTTCAACTCACCAACAAAAAGACAACTCATTTTAAAAACAGGCAAAAGACCTGGATATTTCTCCAAAGAGATACACAAATGGCCAAGAAGCACATGTAAAGATGCTCAGCATCATTAGTCATCAGAGAAATGCACATCAAAACCACAGTGAGATGCCACTTCACACCCACTAGGATGGTTTTTATTTTTAAAATAAATATCTATATGTAAAATAACAAGTGTTGGTGAGGATGTGGAGAAATTGGAACTTTCGTGCACTGTTGGTGAGAATATAAAATAGTGCAGCCTCTGTAAAAAACAGTTTGGCAATTCCTTAAAAAGTTAAACAGCATTTCCGTATGACCCAGCAATTCCACTCCTAAGTATATACCCCCAAAAATTGAAAAATACAACAGACACTAGTACACCAGTGTTCATCACAGCATTACTCAACAATAGCCAAAAGGTGTCTATCAACAGATGAATGGATAAGCAAATGTGGTCTATCCATACAATGGAATACTACTCAGCTGTAAAAAGGAATGAAGTTCTACACATGCCTCGTCATGGATAAGCCTTGAAAACTATGCCAAATGAAATAAGCCAGACACCAAACCACAAAGATGGTCTGATTTCCCGTATATGAACTATCTCGATTAAGCAAATTCATGGAAACAGAAAGTAGATCAGAGGTCACAGGGGCTGGGGGAGGAGTGAGAAATGGGGGATTCTTGCTTAATGGGTACAGAGATTCTGTTTGGGATGATGAAAAAGTTTTGGAAATCAATAGTAGATGATGGTTGCCCAACATTGTGAATATAATTAAAGGCATGGAATTGCACACTTAAAAATGGTTAAAATGGCAAATTTGGTGTTATATATTTTTACCACAGTAAGTTTTTTTAAAAAAGACAATATATGTTTCTAATGGGAACCACAGAGCTCCTGCTCAGCATAGAGCAGACTTACATTCCCCAAGTGATAGCAGGACTTACTCTCAGCTGGATTCTGTTCTAGGTATTTTTGGTGGATTATTTCACTCAATCCTTATAACAAGCTGAGGTGATAAACAGCACTCCTACCGTCCTTGTTTTATCACTGACAAATCTTAGGTCAGGAAGGGCTAAAGAGCTCACCTGGTTAGTAACCAGGGTTTGAGCCTCGACAGCTTAGCTGCCTGGACTGTGCACTTAACCACTAAGCTCTAAGGTCCCCCCCACAAAAGCCTGAGGGCTGGACCAGGAACTGGTGCAGGCAATACCCCCACATGCTTCTCACCCACCCATTCCTCAAATGGCGAACGTGGGGTAAGTGGTGGGAAGTAATTTTTGAAAATATCTACATAAGAAGCTATTTTGAATGTTCTCCCCTGTCTGTCAAGTAAAATCATTTGTTAAAGGCTCATAGGCACAGTCAAAAAGGAAAGGGATTGAGCATCTGAAGGAGGCTGCAGCAAATGAACTCACCATTTGTTCAGAAAATACATTGCTTATCTTTAAAAAGTAAAATAAAAATAATCTCTCTTCTTGTGACTGCAAATCATTTTAATTGAGAGCCAGAGTCTCTGCACCCATTTACCCAAGCAAGGAATCATATCCAGGAAGGACACCAGCAACCAAAAGGAAAATTTATATTCTGGGTTCTGATTAGATATTAAATAATGACATCCCAAGAAAGAAACTCCGGGGGGCGGGGGGGGGGCGGGGGGAGAAAAATCTTATTGCATATTTGACACTTTGGGCTGCATAATGTGAAAGCATGTGCAGCCTCAAACCATACAGACTTATCTTGGCAGTGGTGAAATGTAATGGTAAGCGGGTAGGAGCGCTATAGAGCACGCAGTCTGTGCCACACTCTATATTACATTCCCATTTAATCCCGCTGTATTACAGAAGAAGCTGAAGTCCAGGTTGTTTAGTGCTGAGACACTTGAGCTTGGTTCCTAAGCAGCATAATCAAGCTTTCTGAGCCTCTATTCTAAACCTACCCATTACCCAAGTTATGATTAATTTTAACTAACTGCCATCAGTAGGCCTCAACTGGGATGAATTTTCTGGAGACATTTTGGGTAATCACAACTGGGTGGGGTATCCTACTAGCACCTAATGGGTAAAGACCAGGTATACTGAGTTAAATAGTATCCCTCAAATATTCATGTCCCACCCAGAAGATATAATTAGTTAAGAGGTGGTCATACTGGATTAGGGTGGACCCTAAATCCAGTGTCCTTATAAGAAGAGGGAAATTTGGAAACAGACAGACATACTGACCCAGAGGGAAGACAAAGACTGGAGCAATGCTGTCTCAAGCCAAGGAACACCTGGGGCTGCCGGAAGCTGGAGGAGGCAAGGAAGCATCCTGCCCTGGAGGCCTGGGTAGGACAGCGGCCCTGCCAACACTTTGACTTGGGACTTGTGCCTCTAGAATTTGAGACAGTAAATTTCTTTTTTTTTAAACCACTAAGTTTGTGGTAATTTGTTATGGCAGTCCTAATAAACTATACACCAAAGATGCTGCTGAACATCCTATCACACACAGGACAGCCCCCCACTGCAAAGAATCAGTAGGCCCCAAATGTCAAAATGTCGAGAAACCCTGCTAGAGATTATTCTGCATCTGATTTTCCAGTGTCACTTTTAGACATTTGTCTGCACAATTGGAATATGGAGCAAGAATTGGTCAAGTAAAGGGAGTGTTTCTTAATTTTTTCATTATCTGCTTCCCCACCTCAGCAGCCTTTTTAGACTGTTTTTTTCCTAATTGACTGCCATGAAATTTTAATATCATAGATATGCTGTGTATCTGTTTATGTATTAGATGTATACCTGTACTTTATGTTCTCTGATAAAATACTATGGCTATAGTTACAGGAGAGCAAATAAATATTTTGGAAGGGAATAAACTGCTTTTATGAAAGATAATAGATGGCTTTTAAATGTAAATTCAGCTCCTGTGTTTCTTGAAAAATCATGCAGAAAGTACAGAATTCCCAAATACACACCCCCTCCACACACACAGTTTTCCCTATTGTTAATATTTTGCATTAGTGTGGTATCTTTGTTATAACTGATGAAGTAATATTATTATAAATATACTATTAACTATCGTCCATCGTTTACATTAGGATTCACTCTGTGTTGGACAGTTCTATGGGGTTTTTTTTTTTTTTTTTCATTTTTTTTTTGCTAACATATGTACAACTTAAACTCCCCCATTTTAACCACTTTCAAATACACAATTCAGGGGAGTTAATTACGGTCACAATGTTGCACTACCGTCACCACGATCCATTACCAAAACTTTCCTATCAACACAAACAGATACTCGGTGCCAACTCAACATCAACTCCCCACTCCCCGCTTCCAGCCCTGCTCCTGGTAACCTATATTGTAATTTCTGGCTCTGTGAATTTGCATATTCTAATTATTTCATCTAACTGAGATCGTACAATAGCTGCTGACCTCCCCCCCATTATTTTTAATAATGAATGTTGTTCAAGCCAAATGACTCTCCATATATAGATAAAATCAAGACTGTGCTTAGCAAAGCCAAAGAGGCAGCATGCACAGCAACCAACTGAAACCCCTGACGATGAGAAACCTGAAGCTTCGTGTCCGTGTGTGTGTAGTTGCCTGTTCTAAAAATATCAACAAACCCAGGCTGCGTGCAGACTGCAGCGGGGCCTTGCCTCTTTCTACTTGGATTTAGTGATGCAAGGTATAAAGATGCCACTACGGAAAGCTAAATATTAATAATACCCTTTATACGTATTCTAATCTGAGAGCAAATGTCAAAAAAAAATTTATAGGCAAGACTGAAGCCTCATTAACATTCTCTTACGCCAGTCAGGATTATGTCTACTTTCAGAGAGATACACCAAAGCACAAGGAAGCACCTCACACTAGGCTGCAAACTCTCTCTTCCGACTTGATTAAAATTAGCAATTCCCTATGAATTGCTTCTTATTTACCACATGGCAACACAAATCACAGTACCCTCACTACCCTTTATAGTTGACCCTGATGAAATATTATAGCTATCTTTACAGGAGAGCAATCAAATATTTTATATGGAATAAACTAATCTTTCAGGTAAGATTATAAATGGCATATATATATCTTACCACATATACATAAAATTGGTTCTTGTGTTCCTCTTTAAAAGAGCTCTTTCAGCCTTTGACAATTTCTGGTGTTTTGTCTCTGTTTTTTAAAATTTGTGGTTAAATTTTTTAAAGAATTTATATGACTTTAATTATGATGCTTACTGTCTCTGGGCTTGGTTTTCATATCTGTAAAATTAAGGAGCTAGACCAGATCCCTGACATGACTTCTGGCTCTAAAATCTTTTATTCTGGTTGTATTTACATAAATTACTCCAGGAAAGTTTCATAATTGAAAATTGAAACCAGCAATAGTGGATAAGGGGAGGTATTTTGAGTTAAAAATACAGGCATTGGAATAGCCCTTACTTTGTGAGAAGTAAAAATAAAATTTTTACTTCTTTTGAGTAAAAATAAATTTTATGAACACTTACTAACTTTTGGCATTTTTCAACAATAATAACTATTTAAGTAAAAATCACATGCAATTCACCTTTTATCACAAGTGACATTTTGGGAAGGAAATGCAAAACAAATAAAGCCAGGTTAGTATATAACTTGAGACTTTATGTTCTATCCTCTTGAAATGTCACTATGGAATTTGGACATTTACAGTTAAATACAGTTAAATGTTCTTTTGGTGATAAAAACCCAAATCCATTATTGTATAAAATATATATGTGAAATAAATATATAAAATATGTATATAAATACATAATATATAGAATACATACTATAAAAGATGAATTTATTCATATAATATAAAACCTATACTGTTAAACATGCAAAAATATTTATATAATTTTAAATATATATTATGTATATGTAAGTTATTATTTTGAATCCAGAGCAAAAGGACTATCATTAATAATATCTTGTTTAATTTAAAAAATATATTACATGCTGTCTCCCTGAGTTAGATTACTGAATAATACAACAAAAGTTGACTTGCAAATAGCAAAAAAAGAAAGTATGTGTATTTTAACAAGTAGTTACAATTCTAAAAACATAAATGTAATTAAAAGAATGATATGTATGAAGCTAATAAATACTGTAATGGTGTTTTAATTCTTTGTAACTTCATTGGATCTTTTTATTGATATTTCTGAGCTAAATATATAAAGAAAAAGATATTAACATATTTATTTGTTTATTTCTGTTCTACCTCATTCAAAAATAATATGGTTGGCTGACACAACTGCATACAATAAGGTAGGGCAAAAATAGGTAAAGAAAGGAAGGTGGAAGAAAAAAAAAAGGAGAGATGAGTATAACCGATTTTTATAACATACCCCAAGCTGGAGCATAACAACCAAGTATAGATTAGAGAAAGCAATTGTGCAAAGGGCTAACATTAAAATAACACGGAGATATAGTAATACTACAAAATGGCATTTCATACATAGCTAATATTAATGGAACTGTAGCATTGGTATTTTGTAGTAATATTAATTTAGATAACAGTACATTCAGAATGAATGTTTTTTCTATCAGTGATTTCCATATTGGAGTACTTGTGAGTAAAATAGTTTTTTCATAAATCTACATTTCTCATTGAAGGATAGCATTAAATACTTGCCAATGAATCATCAACATTTGATTGCGCTTTGTTCCTTTTCTGAGCATATGAAATTCTGAATAAAAATTATATCTGAAAAGGAAAAAATGTAATGAAGCAAAAAAAAAAAAAAAAAAGGCAAGCTCAATCATGTTTATGGATCTTTCAGTATTTTCATGTCTTTAGCTGTAGATAAACGTGGTATTCAGACAACAAGTCTTGACATGAGAGCTGGGAGAACTTCTGTTACTGCTTTAGGGCTTATTTTATAACATAAATTATTTCTTTTCAATATAAACATCTTTAAAGAACATTATCAACCAATAGGAAGAAATGTATTTCCACTTAACACTTTAGAGGAAAACATGTTTATGTTCCAGTACATACCAAAAAAAAAAAAAAAAAAAAAAAGACATTTATTGAGAAAAAATATAATTCAGATTACATTTAAAAGCAAAAATCATAATACAAATATCATATCACAAGTATAAAAACTATTTTCTCTTAATTAACCTTTCTCTTTTGAGATATCCTACCAAATCTGGTATACCTTACTGTTATATTTTCCCTTTCAGCTTGCCATCTTTACCTATTTTTACCCCAAAGTTCATGTTCAAATTAATTGGGTGAGAGTTGTGAAAAAAAAGGTTGCTATCTGTATCTCTAAGACGGCAACAGGCTTGCGAGAATAAAGCAAGCTAGATGTCAGTGAGGATTAATCAGTCCAGATTCATTCATTCATTCAACACATATATACTGAGCACATGACAAGGTTCAGGAGCTTTAGCGTGAGCAAGAAGACTGCGGACCTGCCTTTGTGGGACTGGGATTCACAATCTGCTGATTAAGACACAGTCTCTTCTGTCTGGAAGTCAAGGCCTCTCACTCCATCTCATTAACTAACCTTTCAGCAAATCTACCCTGTTTCCCTGCACTCACCCCAACAGCCCCTCTCCTGGGAAGCCCTTCTCTGCCATGTCCACATGTTCACATCCTATTCAGTCTTCAAGGTCCCGCTCTCGTGCCTTCTCGTGAGCCAGTCCCTGGTTCTTCCCCATACCAAGAATGGGAGGTGGGATTCCTCCCATCTCTAAACTCCCGGTACTTCCTAGAGCTCATTGGTGCTCTTAATCGCGTTTAGAACTTTCTACTTAGTAGTCTAGTTATTAGCATATATGCCTTATCTCCCCTACCAGACTGTTAATTACTTCAGGACGGGGTCCAGGGCTCTCCATTCCTGTCACCGCACCTGTCACAGAGCCCTGTGTACAAAGGATGCTGCTTTAGGATGGGTAAATTAATGGACAGGTTTGGGCAAATCACTTAACCTCATTTAGTGTCTCCTCATTTGAAAAGTGTGCTGGGGGCGCCGATGCCAGCACTCTAGGTCAATAAATGTTTGCAGTGACAACCTTTCTTCCTGTTTGCCCTTAAATATTTAAGCATCTGTAGCCATCACTTACTTTTATGTGGAAGACTGGATCCATAACTTGAACTTGAAGAGTCTTGAGTCACCTTTACTGGCCCTGTGTCCTCACCTACTCCAGGCAATAATAAAATGGCTGTCAGCCCTAACCCTCGTCTTCCCGGTGTGGAAATCTATCCCTGCCATCCCCTTCCCTCACATCTCAGTCTTCCCTGAAGCTGTCCTCACTGCCCTTCACCCAGATCCCACCTGCCTGGCCAGCCTTACCTTTCCCATGCAGTCATATTGAGTCACCATCCGCACTTTTCCTCAAAGCCACCACATACTCGCATAACTTTTTGCATATTATCATCACACGTCAGAATGTCCTTACCTCTACCCCTGTGTAAGTCAGCCACAGGGGTGCTGATGCAAAGCACCAGACCTCCGCTGGATTTTATAAAAGATATTTATTTAGGGTAGAAGCTTACAGTTACAAGGTCCTAAAGAGTCCAACGCAAGGTACCATAGGAGGTACTTCCTCACCAAACTCTGTTGCCATGCATTGAAGTAAGATGGAGGGCGACCTCTGCCTGGTCTTTCTTTCCTTCTTCCTTATGGTTTCGTGGGCCCAGCTTCTTCCCATCTCAGCTGGAGGATGGAGGCTTGTTTCTTTCCGGGCCTTCAGCAGCAAACCATCAGGCAAACGGCTCAGCTCTCTCCAGGACCCCAGGATCAAGGTTCTCTCCCCTGCCCTGTCTCTGGAACTCTCTCTTTCTTCCAAGTGTCTTCTCCTGTGTGTGTGTCCATTTATATGGCCCACCAAGGACGTGGGGACTCAACCCTGAGTTGCCCTAAAGATATGGTCGAATCAAAGCCTAGATCTTGATTTAATTAAGTAAACATGCAACCTTAGAATATAATACAATCAAAGAGTATCATGCCCAGAGGGACAGACCAGTTTACAAACATAATCTATATCTCTTTTTTGGAATTCATAAATAATATCAAATTGCCACACCCTGGTTTTTAAAATATCCCCAGCCGTCAAGACACAGCTCACTGCCCTCTTTCTGGAGAACACTTTCCTGACCCCCCGGGGGAAGTCCTCCTTGGGTCTTCTGTAATGCCTATATCTGCTTTAGTGAGCCTTTGTTTTAGGGCTTGTAGTCTTGCTGCTTTGGTATATGCCAGTCTGCTCCATGGAGCCCACTGGATGCTCGAAGGTGGGGGCTGTGTCTGTAACTTTGAGAGGTGGCCCAGCACCTTGGTTCAAGTTTGGGCTCTTCAGTTAGTCACTAGCTGGGTGACCCTGGACAAGCCACCAAACCTTTCTAACCCTCAGTTCTAGTACCAAACAATAATAACGCCAAAGGGATAATAATGATTATACTTGCTTCAGCAGGGGTTGTGAAGCTAGAGATAACGTGTAGAAAGCACCTCTCACGGTGCCTGTCACGTAGCAGCAAGGTGCTGATTAAACAGGAACATCATTTATATCTCCTCCATATCTATCACAGGTCCTCACCCAGAGCAAACACTCAAACATGTCTGTGCCGTGAATAAATGAGAGATGCGATTTTGGAGCCCAGGGTATTGTAAAACTTCATATTGAACCTGTGAAGAACCTGAAGAACTTTCCTCACTCTGGCTCAGCACTTGAAGCCAGAGCAAGGTTGAAGCTGAGATGGAGATAGCCAAACGTAATAAAAATAAGGGAAATTATTGAACTATTAATACTTCTTGCAGCATTGCAGAGAGAAAAGTTTTTTTTAAAGTAGCACTGTTGGAAAAGGTGAAATGACGAAAAATAAAGATCAAATTGCCAAGCTATTGTCCCTAATACCATATCTTTCTTTTCCATTTTGAAACCTGGCAGGATAATTCCATGCATCTCTGGCAATCTTTGAATAACAATTCAAACAGACCAGAAAGTGGATTTTGTCTTTCTAAGGATCGAGTCACAGCTAAGCGTTCTCAAAAGCTGAGGGTGGTAGATGCTAAGATGGGAGGTCTAGCAGTTGGCAATTCTACAAACCTTTGGAAAGGATGCCGGAAGATGAAACACATGTCATCCTTGGGCGAGAAAACTGTTTCTGCAGAAACTGTTTTTCTAATTGGACGAAATTGAGGTTGGTGACAAGAAAAATGGAAAAGAAACCAGTTATATTAGTTTCCCGACAACTTGGGAAGTTATTTGCCCACAGTTTTGAGGCTAGAAGTCTAAAATCAAGGCATCAACAAGATGGTGCTTTCTCCCCTCAAAAACTACGGTGTTCTGGGAGTGGCTGCCTGCGATCCATGGTCCTTGGCTTTTCTATCACATGGCAACGCACACGGCAATGTTTACTCCTTTCTCCTCCCTGTTCTGTTGACTTCTGCCTGCTGCCTGTGGCGCTCTCGCTCTGTCCGAATTTCATTCTGCATGTGAAGGACTCCAGTAATCCATATTTATGCTCAACCTGATTCAGTTTGGCCACACCTTAACTGAAGTGATCTTCAAGAGATCTATTTCTAATGGGTCCATACCCACGGGACCAGAGTTTGTGGGGAACATGATTCAATCTGCAGCAGATGGCTATGGGGCAAAAAGGGAGTGAGCTTCTCGGGAAATCGTGCTACGACTCGGAAGAATGAACTAGAGACCAAGAAGGAGTTGGTGCAGAAGCCAGACTCTGTGATTGCAATTAGAAAGCAAAATGTCCATGCCTTAAGCTTTTCCCCATGGAACCAGGGTCGGCATGAGCTTACAGATGAATGATACAGCTTTGAAACTACACATCCAGCCAGAAACATCAAAAAAGTTATAAAGCAAAGACACTTAAAAGTCAGCCCAAGGCTTTTGATTCTACTCTGCGTTAGGAATTAAATTGCAAGCTGAATGCCACAGGAAATCTTATAAAGAAGTCAGGGTCTTCAGGAACTCTAGCACTAGCTGCACTAGCTAGGGTCTTTCTTAAAGCAGGCTGCCACTGCATGTGTGGGTTGTATCCCCATTTTTTAAATTATCTCTTGTTATTTATCTGTTTTGTAAGTGACTAGTATTTGGTACTGTTCATCCAGAGATTCATTTTTTATTGTTTTTAATGCCTAACATTTTAGCTTAAAAATCAGTTTTAGCATATTTAAACAGTTTTAGTAATTCAGTTTTGATGCATGGCTTCAAATTACATGAAATTGTAATTCAATTCTACAAATATTTGTTAAGCACCTGAGATGCTTATCGTGCTGTGCTAGTAGCTCCAGGATATTCAGAGGCTGGTTAACCTTAGTCCTTGCCTTCAAGAAGTTTTAAATATATATATATATTTAGAGAGAGAGAATAGTCATTTTAAATATGCATACATATATAAAATAGTAGCTCAGTGATAGCAGCAACAACAGTAATAATTGATAACTTATTTGAGCATTTACTATGTGCTGTATATAAACAGTATCTTATTTGTTGAGAATGGGGGAGGGATAAATTCCCCAATGTAAAAAATCAGGTTAGTTTGGAGGAGGTGTCAGGGGGAGGGAAGATGCTGACAAAGCCAGTCACAAGTGGCACTTACAAGAGTGACTGCTTGTAAATAGGATTAATTTTTATAAAGCTCATTACAGTTATTGAGTTAGATAACTTTGGCACCATGGTTATCCCTGTTTTGTTGATGAAATATACTGATATACAGTGTGCCATTTGAAGGACTGGCTCTGGAGACAGATGACTTGAGCTTGTGTCCTGGCTTCATTATCGGCAGATTATGTGATGCCAAGTAAGTTACAGATTTCCTCTAAACCTCAACTCCTTTAGCTGCAGATTGGGGATAGGAGTAAATGAGATAAAATAAGCAAATCACTTTGCATGGTGCTTGATTTATAGAAATGTTAGCTACTATCATTATTTACGTATGGTAACAGAGCTGGAATTTAACAGATATAACCTCAATTACGCTTTCTCTCCTAACACACAGGCTTCTGTTCCTGGATAGCAAAAGTTACATGGATATTCTGACTCGGAGACCAGCACTGCTTTCAGGAATTCCTGCTGGCACTAACTGCTGCATTTCAAAATCAGAATGTGAAAAATGAAATGTGTGTCAGTGTGGTAGACAAGGAGTTCAGGCAGCATGCTGGGTGGATGATGCTCCATTCCACTTCTACACAGCACATTAGGTTTGAATGTTTCCAGAAGGCTTTGTGAAACTCCCTATTCTAATGTCTGGCTTCTGCCTGGGGACCCACCAGCCACAAAGAAAAAGAAACCATTGGCCAATTATATGAGATCTGCTTGTTATCCTTAGGAACCCCAAAATGCATTACTGAGATTTTGTCACCAGTAGAATCAGATGACATCTGTCAAGTAATTTAACAGGCCAGCATCTATTCGTTCATTTCCCACTATGAGCAGAGTTCTGTGCTGGCCACTGAGGCTATGAAAATGGATTGTAGAAACAACTCCATCTTCTTTAAGTAGAGAAAGACCAACAGGAAGAAAGAAGTTTGAAGTTTGATGGAGTAGAGTCTGTTATTTGCCTACTGAGTACCTGCTTTCTCTTACCTAATGGAATCCAGATTTTGACCAGGCACCCTCCCCAACCCCAGTCCCAGAGGTAGAGCTGGAAATGTTAAACCAAGCCTGATAATCCCATTCCTTTTTAAAATGATTGTTGGAAAAACCAGAATTAGGCCAATCAGTGTGTGGCATTTTTTCTGGAAACATTTATTGGACAGGGATTGGGCATATGACCTAAATGGAACAAACTTGAAGGGAAGGATTTAAATCCCATAGGTGATGGAGAGTATCTCCCTGTTTCTTTATCTCTTTCTCTCTCTCTCCCTCCCTCCTACTAGGTAGGAACAAAAAAGTATGTCACCCCAAATTTTTACCTAGCAGTCTCTTGTGACCGTAAGTTAGAGCTTGAACATAAAACACACAAAAGAGGGGAGGGCCAAGAGAATTGCAAAGGAGCCCAGCCCTGATGGTCCCATCCCAGGAACCTGCCGTACCTCAAGAGCAATGCTGCCCAAGGGAAATATAATGTGTGCCACATAATTAAAAAATTTCTAGTAGCCAAAGTAAACAGAGCAAAAAGAAAAAGGTATCACTGTAACTTGGGCTGGCTGTATAAAATATTCAAGTAAATACACCACAATGTTATATCAATGTCAAAAAAAATCGTTCGAAAGGAGTCAATTTTTGACACCAACTAGATTGGTGATATGTTCATGTATAATACAGCATCATCTTACACCATGCAATGGCTAAAGTGAAATGAAGTCATCCCCAGTAATAAAACTGTATCAATGGAAAAATATTTCCCATTAATAAAATCTGTTTCCATTTTAGAATTTAAACTTAAATTCATTAAAATCAAATAAAATTTAAAATTCAGTTCCTCAGTTGCACTGGCCACATTTGAAGTTCTCAATAGCAGCTATACGTGGCTATTGGCTAACAATTGGGTGGTGACTGAGCTGGACAGTGCAGCTCTAAATGTCTTGTTAGACAAGATAATGAACTCACCAAATTCAAGTCACTTTGAAATGGAGTTTTTGTTGCTTTCATCTTAGGATATTCTAACTAATACAGTTGCTTATGGTTGTACTGATGATCTTCAGTGTCAAATGATCTGTTAATTTAAAAAAAAGATATCAGAATAACACAATCACTTGGTTTTCAAGGAATCCATACTGTAAGGGAATTTTAAACAGTGTTTGCTCAGGAAGGCCAGTGGCATTTTTCTTTTTGAATTAACCTCCCCACGATTTAATATAAATCCCACAGTGTACTCCCCCTGCTTTGTACGCTCATTATCCCTTTCTTTCCTCTGTCATCTTATAATTGTCTTCTCCTTTGTTTCCCCTTTCTCCTAAAGCTGAAAGTGGACCACAGAAATTTGTTATCAAGATGAGACTATACATTTCAGAAAGAGGTTTCAAGGTAAAGCAAGGGTGACTATCCACTTCTTTCCTCTTCTCCGCTTACCTCAAACCTGAATCTTAACTCACCCCCAAGTTTATTGGAATAGTTGCTCCTGCATTTTCTTCATTTGGGCCAGGATTGTATGTACCGTATTTTTAATTTTGCTGTAATAAGAACAGATTGGAGAATAAATCCATTTCCATACTCTAGTGAAGACTGGCATATAAACATTTCAATCCAGTGGTATTATACTGTTCAACATCTACTCATTAGCGATTTCTTGAGGATAAAGGCTTTTCCTACATATGTGCTGATCTCTAACCCCAATTGCTTTGTCAATGTTTCAGAGATGTACCATAATAATAACGTCAAGGGGTAATTAAAAAAAACAAACTTTGGTACTATTAATAATAATTGTAACAGTGACTGCTGTTTATTGAACACCTACTCTGTGCCAGCTGCTTAACATACATTATCATGTACAGTCTTTGCAGTAGCACCAAGAGAAACTGTAAGAGATAAAAAATTTAGGTTGAAAGTAATATAAACTAACTCTGACCAAATTCAGACTATTATTACAAAGGGGGAGGATACTTATTGCAAGGATACTGGGGTAGCTCATGGACTCCCTAGGAAGAACCCCACTGCCAAGGTCAATGAAGGGCAGGTACCAGGTATCTCTCAGGACCTCAGCCACAGAAATTCAAGAGCCTTCTTAGGCTGCTGCCATGAGTGGGAGTCAACTCTATTTATTTCCAGGCTGAAAAATGTCCCCCAGCAGAAATCCATGTCAAATCCCTGGAACCTGTGAATGTTACCTTATTTGGGAAAAGATGTTTGGATCTTGAGATAAGATTAACACCAGATTACCCTGGTGGGCTCTAAGTCCAGTGTTTCGTGTTCTTATAAGAGGTACACAGAGGGGAAGGCCGGCGGAGATGGAAGGAACGTGGCCATTAGAGGGTGGAGGCGACAGGGAGCAGAGCCTCTCCCTCAGAGAGTGCGTGGCCCAGCCAACACCTTGATTTTGGACGTGTGGCTTCAGAGCTGGGAAAGGCTAAATAGATGTTGTTTTAAGCCACCAGGTTTGTGCTAATCTGTCACCGCCGCCACATTTAGCTAATACAGCATCTATAGCCAGAGCAACAGAGACGCAAGAATAGGCCTGGCTACAGCAGGCTCTTCCTTGTGAACCTGGGGCCGTTCTCAGAGAAGACGGAATCGTTGGGAGCCTGGAAGCCATGCCAAGTACAGTGCATTGCAGGTAGCTATTGCAATCTCATGGCCATGACTGAGGGAAAGGGAGGCCCCAGGGAGGCTAAGTGATTTGCCTGAGGTCACTTGTGGGATTCAAAGCCAGGTCTGCCTGACATAAAGCTGGTGCTCCTAATTATTGCACTTTATTGTCCTTTGCATTTTTATATCCATCCCAATTTCAGAAGTTCACCATATAAATGCTAGCAACAACGGCAAATTAAACAGCTACGGCATTTTTTAAAATACGACAAATATGGGCCTATGTGTAGGTTTTAGATATGTCATCTTTGACAAGCCAAAATCTATTATTAAAAAGGCAAATAAATAAGCAGCATCCAATCGACCTGATGTCAAAGTCAGAGGCCACAACATATCAGACACACTGGGCCACCACTGAGATCAAGTTCTCAGTGATTGCAGGCCATTTGTTCAGGCGAAAAGGGGGGTGAAAAAGTATTGTGGGTTGCGAATATGATCGCTGTCCTGATTTTGTGATAATCAGGGTAGGCTAAGCATTTGCTATATTAGAAACCATGCATTTGTCCCCAGACCTAGTTTTTCTCCCTAGGTCTGGTTTTTAGAATGCTGGTGATAAACTAAGCCTGATTTATTATATGACCATCCTGTGTGGGAAAAGACTGTAACTTTGGGTATCTTTAGTCAACCTTAAGAGATATAGCAGGGGGAAGGAAGTGGCTCGGGTGGTTGGGAGTCTGTCTCCCATGTGGAGGGACCTGGGTTCAATCCCTGGGACCTCCCAGTAAAAATTAAAAAAAGAAAAATATAGAAGGTGTGTGGGCCACCAGGCCCTGTGTGCGAGTGAGCCGTCAGGCCCCATGAGCCACGCAGCAAGATGATGATGTAAAGGAGAGTGGCACAAGGGAGAACCAAGACGAGATGTACCGAAAAACCAGAAACTAAGGTGGCACAGGTGGCAGGATGCCTGTCTCCCACATCGGAGATTTCGAGGATAGAGTCCCAGTGAAGACAGGAGGAGAAGGATGAGAAGAGAGGACAGGAAATGGACACAGAGAGTTGCCAGTGAGTGGACAAAGAAACAGAAAGGGGGGGTGGGGATGGGTAAAAGTAAATAAGTAAATCCTTAAAATCATGTTTAGGAGAGGAAGATACGGACTATAGTTAGTGGTAATACTTTGACGATGCTCTTTCATGATTTGTTAACAAATGTTTCACAACAATGCGGGGTGTTTGTGGGGGGGTAATGTGTGGGAGCCCTGCATGATGTTATGCATGTTTGTTTTGTAAGTTCACGATGTTTACTGAACACTTATAGTTTATATATGTTCATGTATAAATGATATACTTCAATAAAGTGTTTAAAAAATATATATGTACTTACTAATGGAAAAAAAAAGTATTGTGGGGGCTTGGAGTTATGTACCCCAGAAAAACATCTTCTTAATCTTAATCCATTCCTGTGGGTGAGAACCCATTGTAAATACGACCTTTCTAACATGTTATTTGTAGTCAAGGTGGGGCCAACTGAATCAGGGACTTAATCAGGATTGCTGGAGTCTTATACAAGCAGAATGAAATTCAGACAGAGAAACCACAGACAGCAGCCAGAAGCCAGAAGTCAATGGAACCTGTGGGAGAAAGAAGACATCTCCATGTGCATTGCCATGAGAAGGAAAAGCCAAGGAACCCCCAAAACTGCCAGGCAGTCAGACGATACCAACACGGAGAAGAAGCAAACCTTCCAGCTTCTGAAACCAGGAACCAATAAATCCCTGTTGTTAAGACAACCCTGTTTTAGCAGCTGGGAAACTAATACATAGGTGTTTGCACACATTTGAAATAGTTCTGTTTTTATAGAGATATAATTATATTCTTTGGTTATCATTTCATTATTAAATATACAGGAGCTGCAGTAGTGGTTTGGTTAAAATAGGGGACAATGTTTCAGCTAATATATTTTCCCATTATTTGTATGTAATTTTGTTTGCATTTGTAAATTTGTATCTTTGCTGTGCTGTCTCAATTCACATGTGTGCCGTGCATGCACACTCACACACACTCACAGATCAATGACTCAGTGGTTCAAGGCATAAAAATAGAGATAAAATAGTCTTGCAAAATTACAACAATATTATGATATAAACGATTAACCAATCTCCAATGGGAGTATAGAATGTGGATTTGTATGTACTGGACAAGTGAATCTACAAAGGCAATGACATTCAATAAGAAGAAAAAGAAAAGTGTGATTACAGTGATGAAAACCTGAAAATTAAATTGTATTGAGTGGATAATCCATTCTCTTTTAACCGTAATGCATTATGTGTTATAAAACTGCCAAATAGTGATAGGAAGACATTGAAATGTTTGCATCATTTTCGAATTAAGGAAAGGAATTTCTCAAACAAGGACAAAATAAGGCTTTTCAACCAAAATTAGTAAATTGGGTTGATAAAAGTATAAATCATAGTACTGCTGAGAAGCTTGTAATATCAGTCACAAAGTTCATGACAAATATTATGCTTAGATAAAAAGGAGAAGGAGCTATCGACAGAATTTCTTTATCTAGTGACAAGTTGAATGTTACATAATGTAAATGGCTCAACATAAGGAGAAGCTAGGGCTATCAAGTACATGCTAGAAACATTTTGAGTTAATGATTGGATTGTGATGAACATGGAGATGTGCCACAGTGATCCCTTTCGAAAAAAAATTTGTTGCCCCACTACCGGAGGCTGAGCACCTGTGGTGGTTTGGAGCTATATGTACTCCAGAAAAGCATTTTCTTCAACTTAATCCATTCCTGTGGATGTGAACCCATTGTAACCAGGAGCTTTTGATGAGGTTACTTTAATTAAGGTGTGGCCTGACTCAATCAAGATGTATCTTCATCCTATTACTGGAATCCTTTATAAGTGGGATGAAATTCAGACAGAGAAAAAAAGCCATGGGAAGCAAGAAGCTGAAGAGAAGGGAGACCATATCTTAGGTAACAAAACAAGTTCAATAAGTTCAAAAATATTGAAATAATACAATATAGCTTTCTGATCGTAAGGAATGAAGCTATAAATCAATAAAAGGGAGAATGGAAAATTGAAAAAACACATGGAAACTGTACAACACACTGTGAAACTGAAAATCCATTCCTGTGGGTATAAACCTATCATACATAAGACTTTTGGTAAGGTTACTTCACTTAAGGGGTGGCCCAGGTAGTATACTCATAATGATATTTGTTTCATCAATGGTACCAAAACTTCCACATTAATGAAAAATGTTAATAACGTGTGTGTGAGGGAGAGTTATATAGGAACTCAGTACTTTCTACATAATTTTTCTATAATCTTACAATTTCTCTAATAAAAAAAGTTAATTGAATTCCTATAACCTGGCAATGAACAATCTGAAAATGAAATTAAGAATATAATTTCATAAAACTGCTTTAAAATAAATAAATGTGAAAGAATAGCCAGAAATAGCAGCTATGTACAGCAAAGGAAGCATAGAGAGATTGCGAGGTGGTGAATTTTTTGTTTGTCCATTTTTTATTATCATTATTGAAATAATGAAAATACTCTAATAATGATTTGAGTGATGAATGCACAACTATGTGATTATGACAAATACCATTGATTGTGCACTTTGGATGGATTGTATGTTTTATTAATATCTATCAATAAAATTTATTTGTTTTAAAAAAGAACACAATTTCATCTACAATAACATTGAAAGGAATAAAAACTTTTGAATATTTATGAATAACAAAAGTGTAAAAATTATACACTGAAAACTACAAAACATTATAGAGGGATATGTTCTGGAATTATATAGTGGTGATGACTAAATAAAATAGTGAATATACTAAACACCACTCAAGAGTACAATTTAAAATGGTGAATTTTATGTTACATAAAGTATTTCTTTAAAAATGCTATTAAAGGGAAACGGATGTGGCTCAAGAGGTTTGACGTCTGTCTACCATATGGAAAGACCAGGGTTCGATCCCCGGTACCTCCCGGTAAAAAACAAACAAACAAACAAACAAACAAACAACACCAACAAAATGCTATTAAAAATATCATTGACAGAAATTAAAGGACAGAAATTAAAGAAGAGTAAAATAAATAAAAAGACAACCTATGTTCATGGATGGGAAAACTTCATATTGTTAAGATAACAATACTCTCACTTCTCCAAATTGATTTAGAGATTCAACACAATCCCTATCAAGTTTCCAGCTATCTTTTTTACAGAAATTGATGTTGACAGTAAAATTCATGTGGAATGCAGAAGAGCCAAAACAATCTTGAAGATGATGGACAAAGTTGGAAGACTCACACTTCCCAGTTTCCAATCTGACTATAATGCCACACTAATCAAGACAGTGTGCCACTGGCATACTGATTTTTCTAGATCAATGAAAAAGAATTGAGAGTCCAGAAATAAACCCATTCTTTTATGGTCAATTGAGTTTTCACAAGGGTGTCAAGACAATACAATGGGGAAAGAATTGTCATTTCAACAAGTGTTGCTAGGAAAACTGGAAAGGAACATGTGAAAGAATGGAGATGGACTCCTGCTCCTCACACCATATACAAAATTTAACTCAAAATGGTTTGAGGACCTAAATGTAAGAGCTAAACCAAATAACTCTTAGGAGAAAACATAGGTATAAATCTCAGTGACTTTGGATTAGACAATGGTTTCTTAGAAAAGTCAACAAAAGCAACAGGAATTAAGAAAAAAAAAAGATAAACTGGACTTTATCAAAAAAAAAAAAATAATAAAATGCTGCAACAAATACCATAAAGTGAAGAGAATACATAAAATGGGAGGAAATATTTGCAAATCATATATTGATAAACATCAAGAATATATAAAGAATTTAAAGAATTCAACCTGACATAAAAAGACAAATAACGCAACTGATAAATGGAACAAGGATTTGAATAAACATTTCTCCAAAAAAGATATTCAAATGGCCAATAAGCAAATGAAGATACTCAACATCACAAATTGGTGGGGAAATGCAAATCAAATCTACAATGAGATACCACTTCACACCCACTAGGAGGGCTATAATTAAAAGAACAGACAATAAGAAGTGGTTTTGAGGATGTGGAGAAATTGGAACTCTCATACTTTCTTGGTGGGCATGTAAAATAGTGCAGCCACCTTGGAAAACACTTCAAAAATGTTCAAATGTTACCATATAACCTAGCAATTCTACTCCTAGTTGAAAATATATGTCAACCCAAAAAGCTTATGTACAAATATTCAATGCAGCATTATTTATAATAGCCCAAAAGTGGAAACAGTTCATTAAGTGATGACTGAATAAACAAAATGTCTATCCATACAGTGGAAGGTTACTTATGCATAAAAATGAATGAAGTTTTGATAATGCTAACTCATCCATAAAAATGAATGAAGTTCTGATAACGCTACAAAAGGAACGTGACTTGAAAACATTATGTGAAGTAAAAGAAACCAGACACAAGAGTCAAGTATTGAATGATTCCATTACATGAAATGTCCTACATAGGCCAATCAAGTCCATAGAGACAAAGTCGACAAGCAGCTTTCAGAGGCTGGGAGAAGAAGGTTGGGTGGGGAGTAAATGAGTATGGCTTTCTTTGGAAGGTGATGAAAATTTTCTGGAATTACAGAGTTGTGATGGTTGCACAACTTTGTGAATATACCAACATCACTGAATTGTATACTTTAAAAGTTTGAATTTATATGTAATTTATATTTCTTTTAAAAACTTGCAAAGATGATCAAATCTCTATCACTAAGTGTTTGTACTTTGTGCAATGAAATGAGCAGTAAGTTCACTCTGAAATGCAGCATCTGTGGAGTGGTAAGTCCCACACTTTACTCTGAAAAGAAAGCTAAGTCAATATTTTCTTTGGACCTAAGGATGACTTCCGATTCTTGTCAAAATGACAAACTAGTACAGGTGACTGTTTCTTTCTCCCAAAAATCAAAATGTGAGAAACCATATAAAACAAAAAGAGAGTGTGGGTATCATAAATTGATTAAAACAGCAACAACAACAATAAAAAAACAGCAGCAAAAGTGACTGAAAGCTGTCTTGGTATGGAGGTAGGAAAATTAGTGACTCTAACCTGGATGGTAGCAGCTAGAAGTGGCATCAAGAAGTCAAATAGGAAGAAAGCCTTTAAGTTCTGGTCTTGCCTCTTCTCCAGTCTTCCTTGGGACACATCTCTTTCCTTTTTCTATAGAGATCCCAGGCCAGTGGTATCTGAGAGTACCAGAAAGCCCTGCTGGGCTAAAGAATTGAGGAGAACAACTGTGGACTGACAGGCCAGCTCAACCTCACCCTCTTTTTCCACCTCCTAGGGCTGGTAGATCTCCACTCAGAGAAACCGCATCTCCTCTTCACTTTTTCTCCCCAAGAGTTTAAAATTATAAGCATATATGCTGCTAACTATACAGGCCTCAACAGCAAATGATGATATTGCTCGAAAAAAATAGATAAATCAAGATGAACAGTTAGACATTCTAGCAAACCTCCATAGAAACCATTAAAACAAGTACATTAAAAATAGAGATAGCAAAGATCCAAAAAATACATTAATACATATGTTATATAAACATGTGTGTATACATACACACATATGTATGTGTATATAATGAGACACAGGAAGAACTATATACACCAAAAAACAGAATACACCATCTTTTTCTGCACATTTTTGAGTACATATAGAAAAAATATTTTTAAAAATAGACCATGGGGAGACTTCTGGGAATATGGTGGAGTAGAAAGACATGGGAGTCTCTTCTCCTCCAGAAAAATAGTTAGAGGATAGACTGAAAGAGCCTGGAAAAATATCTTCTAGGGTTTAGGACATGAGGTGAAGGCTGACACCGCCCAGAGGAGAAAGGGATAAAGGAGGGGAATTGCGACAACAGAACTGTGAGTTGAAACCAGTGGCTGCTGCTTCCGGCACCCTGCTCAGCCCTAAAGACACTGCAGAAGTCTCAGGCCTCTGGGCCGACAGCTATAAACAAAGGGGGCTCCAGGGTTCCACCACCTCAGGAAAGGGGAGAGAGAAGGACACAGCCTAAGACTGACTCAGCTTTTGACTCACAGATTTGGTCTGCTGTGTCCCAGGAGCCCTTCCAGGCCAGGCAGGGCCACACCATTGTTTGCCTTGAGAGCCGGCAAGGGTCTAAAGACCTATGACCCTCCTAATCTCCTTCTGTACTAACTGGGACTGATTGTTGAGGACTCAGAGGGGAGTGGAAATATTTCCTAGCCAGGGAAAGGGAGGGGGCTACCAGAGAAGGCTGGAGAATTGTATCTGATAAAGTTCGAATTACGAGGCTTAGCAGGAAGCTCTAGCACATTGATCCAGTCTGTGTTGCAACAAATACACTCCCACCAGGCACTGAACTAAGAGCTACTAAGAAGCGCTATCTGCTGGCGGACCAAGGAAGTGCAGTGAGAAAATGAAAAGTAAGAGATGCTTTTTCCTTTATAGCTTTCCTCCCCAAGGCCCTAGGAAGCAGGTCTGCAACCAATTACTAGGTCCAGAGCCCAGGTTTTTGTTTTTGTTTTTTTTTGTTAAAGATTTATTTATTTATTTATATCCCCCCGCCTTTCTGCTTGTGCTTGCTGTCTGCTTTCTGTGTCCATTTGCTGCGTGCTTCCTCTGTGTCTGCTTGTCTCCCTTTTTGTTGTGTCATCTTGCTGCCCCAGCTCTCCACAGGCATGGGCTGTCAGCTTTCCCTGGTGCAGGCCAGCTTGCCCTCACCAGGAGGCCCTGGGAAATGAACCCAGGACCTCCCATATGTAGAAGGGAGCCCAGCCACTTGAGCCACATCTGCTTTCCCAGAACCCAGTTTTGAGCAACTAGCAGGGACAATCCTAACAATCTAGGCTGAGCCAAGAATCAAAGAGCAGTGGTAACACACAGCCTCCCACCACTAAATCCCTACAAAAGAAAAAGATATTGAGCATCTGAACAAGGTACATCTTAATGTAGCTTATTACAAACATCAGCAAAAGATTACAAACCTTACTAGACATCAGCAAAAGATTACAAACCATACTAAGAAAATGGAAGACATGGCCCAAGAAAAGGAATATATCAAAGTCCCAGAAGAGACACTGGATTTGAGACAACTTATTAGCGAGATGTGAACAAACTTCTAAAATCAAATTAATGAGTTGAAAGACAATGTGACTAAAGAGATAAATGACATCAAGAAGACATTGAAGTGGGTGCATGTGGCTCAGATGGTTGGGTGTCTGTCTCCCTTATGGAGGGATCTGGGTTCAATCCCCGGGACCTCCCGGTAAAAATATAAAAAAATATATAATAATAATAAAAAAGAGAGAAGACATTGAGCGAGTGCAAAAAAGAATTTGAAATCCTGAACAGAAAAGTAACAGAGCTCATGGGAATGAAAGACACAATAGTTGAGATAAAAAATGCATTAGAGGCATACAACAGCAGACTTGAAATGATAGAAGAAAGAATAAGGAATACGGAAGACAGAACAGCTGAAATTAAATAGAGAAAAGAACAGAGAGGGAAAAGAATGGAAAAAATTGAGCAGGGGCTCAGAGAGTTGAATGACAACACGAAACACAACAATGTATGTGTCATGGGAATTCCAGAAGGAGAAGAGAAGAGAAAAGGGGCAGAAAGAGTATTTGAGGAAATAATAGCTGAAAATTTCCCAACTCTCATGAAAGAAATGAACTTTTATGTCCAAGAAGCATACCGTACTCCAATCAGAATAAACCCAAATAGACCTACTCCAAGACACATACTACTCAGAATGTCAAATGTTAAAAATAAAGAGAAAATGCTCAGAGCAGCAAGGGAGAAGCAAACCATTACATACAAGGAACACCCAGTAAGTCTTAGTGCAGATTTCCCTTCAAAAACCAGGGAGGTGATAAGACAGATGCTGAAAGAGAAAAACTGCCATCCAAGAATTCTTTATACAGCAAAATTATCCTTCATATATGAAGATGAGTATAAAATATTCACAAACAAACAGGAACTAAGAGAGTTTGCATAAAAGAATCTACCTTTACAGGAAATGTTAAAGGAAGCTTTAGAACCTGAGATAAAAAGACAAGAAAGAGAGGCCTGGAGGAGAGTATAGAAGAAAGAATAGAGAAAGGATAACCAAAAAAGGGTAAAAGGACAGACAAAAAAATGATGTGACATATGAAAACCAAAGAATAAAATGGTAGAAGTAAATAATGCATTTACAGTAATATCACTGAATGTGAGTGGATTAAACTCCCCAATCAAAAATTACAGGCTTACAGAAAGGAAAAAAACATGAGCCATCCATATGCTGCTTCAAGAAACTCACCTTAGACCCAAGGATATAAACCGGCTGAAAGTGAAAGGTTGGAAAAAGATACTCCATGCAAATAGTAACCAAAAAAGAGCAAGGGTAGCTATACAAATATTGGACAAAACAGACTTTAAATGCCAAAAATTGTAAGAGATACAGAAGGCCATTATATATTAATAAACAGGACAAACCACCAGGAAGATATAATTGTCATAAATATCTATGCACCTATCCAGGGTGCCCCAAAATACATGAGACAAACTCTGGGAAAACTGAAGGTACAAATAGACATCTCTACAATAATCATTGGAGATTTTAACACCCTACTCACTTCATTAGATAGAACAACTAGATAGATCAACAAAGAAATAGAGTCCTTGAACAACATGATAAACGAGTTAGACCTAATAGAAATATACAGAATGTTGCATCCAAACTCAGCAGGTTATACATTCTTCTCAAGTGCCAATGGATTGTTCTCCAGGATAGACCACATGTTAGGGCACAATGCAGCTCTCAATAAATATTTTAAAAATTGAAATTATACAAAGCACCTTCTCAAATCACAAGGGAATGAAACTGTAAATCAATAATAGACAGGAAAAAAGTAAATTCACAAATGTATGGAGGCTGAACAACACACTCCTAAATAATCAGTAGGTCAAAGAAGAAATTGCAAGTGAAATCAGTAAATATATCAAGACAAATGAAAACGAAAACACAACTCATCAAAACTTATGGGATAGGGAGGCGGCTGTGGCTCAATCAGTGGGGCTCCCGTTTACCGTGTGGGAGGCCCCGGGTTCGGTTCCCGGGACCTCCTGGTGAAGGCGGGCCCGCCCCGCACGGTGTGGTTGGCTGACCCGGCGAGCACAGGCAGCAAGGGGGGGATGAATGAATGAATGAATAAAATCTTTAAAAAAAAAAAAAAAAAAACTTATGGGATACAGCGAAGGCAGTCTTGAGAGGGAAATTTATGGCCCTAAATGCCAATATTAAAAAAGAAGAAAGAGCTAAACTCCAAGATTTAACTGAACAACCTGAGAAACTAGAAAAAGAGCAGCAAACCATTCTCAAAGCAAGCAGAAGGAAAGAAATAATAAAGATTAGAAATAAATGAAATTGAGGAAAACAAAAAATAACAGAGAAAATCGACAAAACCAAAAGCTGGTTCTTTGAGAAGATCAATAAAATTGACAACTCCCTAGCTAGACTAACAAAGAGAAAAAGAGAGAAGATGGAAATAAGTACAATTAGAAATGAAAGAAGAGAAGTTACAACTGACCCCACAGAAATAAAAAGGATCATAAGAGGATGTTTTGAAAAACTATATGCCAACAAACTAGACAACCTAGATGAAATGGACAAATTCCAAGAAATGCAAAACCAGCCTACACTGACAGTACAAGAAACACAAGATCTTAACAAACCAATCACACTTTAAAGAGATTGAATCCATCATCAAAAATCTCCCAGCAAAGAAAGTCCAGGACCAGATGGCTTCACAGATGAATTCTACCAAACATTTTGAAAAGAATTAACACCAATCCTGTTTAAACTCTTCCAAAAAACTGAAAAGGAGGGAAAATTACCCAACACAGTTTATGAAGCCCACATCACCCTAATACCAAAGCCAGATAAAGATTCCACAAGAAAAGAAAATTATAGACCAATCTCTCTAATGAACATAAATGCAAAAATTCTCAACAAAATACTTGCAAATCTAATCCAACAGCATATCAAAAGACTTATACATCATGACCAAGTGGGATTTATTCCTTGTATGCAAAACTGGTTCAACACAAGAAAATCAATTGACCTAATACACCACATTAGCAAATTGAAGGAAAAAAACCGCATGACCATTTCAATCAATGCAGAAAAGGCATGCAACAAAATCCAGCATCCCTTTTTGATAAAAACACTTCAAAAGATAGGACTAGATTGCGAATATTCTTGCTAACCTGATTTTGTGATAATCAGGATAAGCTAAACATTTGCTATATTAGAAACCATGCATGTGTCTCCAGACCCAGTTTTTCTCCTGAGTTCTGGATTTTAGAATGCTGGAGGTAAACTAAGCTTGATTTATTATATGACCATCCTGTATGCGAAAAGGCTGTAACTTTGGGTATCTTTGGTCAACCTTAAGAGATATAGCAGGGGGACGGATGTGGCTTGGGTGGTTGGGTGTCCGTCTCCCATGTGGAGGGACCTGGGACCTCCCGGTAAAAGAAAAATAAAAGAAAAATATAGAAGGCACTTGGGCCACCAGACCCTGCACATGGGTGTACCACCAGGCCCCACGAGCAGGTGAGCCGCCAGGCCCTGATAGCCACACGTAAGATGATGACGTAGCTGGAGAGTGACACAAGGCAGAGCCAAGACAAGACACACCGAAAAACCAGGAACTACGGTGAGACAGGCGACAGGATGCCTCTCTCCCACATCGGAGATTCTGAGGATTGCATCCCAGGGAAGACGGGAGAAGAAGGATGAGAAGAGAGGGCAGGAAATGGACCCAGAGAGTTGCCCAGTGGATGGACACAGAAACAGCAAAAACAGAGGGGGCGTGTAAAAATGGATAAAAGTAAATAAATAAATAAATCCTCAAAAAAATGTATAGGGGAGGAAGATATAGACTATAGTTAGTAGTAATACTTTGACGATGGTCTTTCATGATTTGTTAACAAGTGTTTCACTACAATGCAGGGTATTTGGGGTTAGGGTGTGATGTGTGAAAGCCCTGTATGATGTTATGCATGGTTGTTTTGTAAGTTCACGATGTTTACTGAACAATTATAGTTTATGTATGTTAATGTATGAATGATACACTTCAATAAATTGTTTTAAAATGAAAGATAGGACTAGATGGAAAATTCCTCAATCTGATATAAGGCATATACGAAAAACCCACAGCCAACATCATACTCAACGGGGAAAGGTTGAAATCTTTCCCTTTAAAATCTGGAACAAGACAAGGATGCCCACAGTCACCATTGTTATTCAATATTGTACTAGAAGTTCTAGCTAGGGCAACTAGACAAGAAATAAAACATAAAAGGCATCCATATAGGAAAAGAGGACATAAAACTCTCACTGTTTGTAGATGACATGCTCCTTTATTTAGAAAATTCTGAAGCATCCACGGCAAAGCTACTTGAGCTAATAAATGAGCTCAGCAAAGTGGCAGGATACAAGATCAACACATAAAAGTTCAATAATGTTTTTGTACACTAGTACTGAACAATCTGAGGAGGAATCAGGGGGGAAATCTCATTTAAAATAGTAACGAAACGACTCAAATACCTAGGACCCAATTTAACCAAAGAAGTACAGGACCTATATGCAGAAAACTACAAAACAATGCTAAAAGAGATTTAAAAAGACCTAAACAAATGGAAAGACATTCCGTGTTCATGGATTGGAAGAATAAATACTGTGACCATGTCAATCTTACCGAAACTGATTTATAGATTTAATGCAATATGAATCAAAATTTCAACAGCCTACTTTACAAAAGGAGAAAAGGCAATTACCAAATTCATTTGGAAGGGAAAGTGCACTCAAGTAGCCAAAAGCATTCTAAAAAGAAATAAAGAAAAGCAACATGGGTGGAATTTCACTGCCTGACCTTGAAACATACTACAAAATTACAGTGGTCAAAACAGCATGGTACTGGCATAAAGATAGACACCTTAATCAGTGGAATAGAATTGAAAATCCAGAAATAAACACCTATATGGTCAACTGATATTTGACAAACCTACCAAGTCCATATTAACAGGACAAGACCGTCTCTCCAACATATGGTGCTGGGAGAAGTGATATCTATAACCAAAAGAATGAAAGAGGACCCCTATCTCACTCCCTATACAGGAATGAACTCAAAATGGATCAAAGACCTAAATATAAAAGCCAGGACCATAAAACTACTGAAGAAAATGTAGGGAAACATCTTCAAGACCTTGTAGTAGGTGGTGGTTTCTTGGACCTTACACCCAAAGCACGTGTAACAAAAGAAAAAGTAGATAAATGGGACCTCCTCAAAATTAAACACTTTTGCACCTCAGAGGACTTTGTCAAAAGGCTTAAAAGGGGGAAGCGGCTGTGGCTCAATCAGTAGTGCTCCCGTTTACCATATGGGAGGCCCCGGGTTCAGTTCCGGTTCCCGGGGCCTCCTGGTGAAGGCAAGCCCGCCCGCACGGCGTGGTTAGCTGACCCAGCGAGCACAAGCAGCAAGGGGGGGATAAATGAATAAATAAAAATAAAAAAATCTTAAAAAAAAAAAAGGCTTAAAAGGCAGCTAACTTAATGGGAGAAAATATTTGGAAATCACATGTTAGATAAGGATTTAATATCCAGGATATATAAAGAGATGTTACAACCAACAATAAAAAGACAAACAACCCAATTAAAAAATGGGCAAAAGATTTGAATAGGCATTTGTCCAAAGAAGAAATATAAATGGCAAAAAAAAAGGAAAAATGCTCAGCATCACTAATGATTAGGGAAATGCAAATCAAAACTACAATGAGATATCATTTCACACCTATCAGAATGGCCACTACTAAAAAGACAGTGAACTACAAGTGTTGGAGAGGATGTGGAGAGATAGGAACACTTCTTCACTGTTGGTGGGAATGCAGAATGGTACAACCACTATGGAGGACTGTTTGGCGGTTCCTAAAGAAGTTGAATATAGACTTGCCACGTGACCCTGCAATACCACTACTGGGTATATACCCAGAAGAACTGAGAGCAGTGACACCAACAGACATCTGCACACCGATGTTCATAGCCACATTATTCACCATTGCCAAAAGTTGGCAACAACCCAGGTGTCCATCAACAGATGAATGGATAAACAAACTGTGGTCTCTTCACATGATGGAATATTATGCAGCTGTAAGAAGAAATGAAGTTGTAAAGCATATGGCCACATGGATGAACCTGGAGGACATTATGTTGAGTGAAGCAAGACAGACACAAAAGGACAAATACTGTATTATTGTGTTACTATGAACCAAATATATTGTGTAACACATTGTGTGATTCAAAAAAACTATTTATATTTATTCAGAATATTTAATTGAGAAGTGTTTGTTTTTATTCTATTGTTTTCTCTTTCTTTTTAAATTTTTATTTATATTTTTGATAATTACAAGATAAAGTTAAAAAAAATAATTAAAAAATTATACACACACACAGAAATAGACCATGAATTATCCTTAATAAATTCCAAAGGCTCAGGGTCATATAGATAATAGTGACCATGTTCTTCAGTTAAAATGCAATAAAATTAGAATTTATTGAAAAAAGGAAAATCATAAAAATACCACATGTGATGGTTAGGTTAATGTGTCAACTCGGCCAGGTAATTGTGTCCAGGTGTTTGGTCCAGTAAGCACTGGGCTAATTGTAATACAAGAGCATTTATGGACTTCGATCACCAGTGAGTTCACTGAGTGTCTGGTTGATTACATCTGCATCAATCAGGGAGATTGCATCAGCAATGGGTGACGCTTTTATCCAATCAGTTGAATGCCTTAAAAGTGAAGTGATTTCAACATTCAGAGAAAATTTCCCAGTTGGTCTTTGGACAGCCAACTTCTCCCAGAAACTCATCAAGGACCTTTCATCAGAGCCCCTGGTTTGCAGCCTGCCTGCGGAACCTGGACTTGTGCATCCCCACAGTCGCGTGAGAGACTCTTTTAAAATCTCATATTATTGACAGATATCTCCTGCTGATTCTGTTTCCCGAGAGAACCCTGACTAATACACCATATATCTGGAAAACTAAATAAAATTAAGAAATAAACTATAAGTTGAAAAAGGAAATCAGAAAGGGAAATCTAAAAATTCTTAGAGCTGAATAAATGATAATCCAATAAAAACTACTTGAATTATGCCTGATGATGTGCTTAAGAGGTATATCACAGCAAACCTGAATCTATTACTTCAGGGATAAAATTGTATGATTTTAAACACTGAGAATATAAAGGATTTGGATTTTTAAGGAGACCAAACTGTGGTACACATGGCCTGATCATCAGGAACTTGATTTTTCTCTGAAAATCAATATACTTTTATGCTCAGTGGAGAAATAACTCAATGACGTGTTATTGGGAATAGTCTTAACACCACATCCAAATGTTTAACCCAACAAGAAGAAATGTTTTCCTTACCAAGCACAACCAAGGGGAGATAGGAATTCACTCCAGCTTCAAGTGGGATATGATGGCTGAGTAGCCTGGGATGGAGCATTGGAAAGATACTTTCCTGATCAATCTCTCTGTAATTTCCGGTCCTTGTTCTAGCTGCATATTTGGAACTATCTGAGAAAGCCACCAATACTATTCTCAATGACACAAGTTGTGAATTAGAATTTTCTAATTTACTATATGAAGCAGACAACTGCTGCTTTTGCCTGCCAGGCATCAGGCCTCACTTCTATTAATAACAGCACCCTGTTTTTCTTTGCGAAATCACCTCTCTCTGCTCTCAGGTCATGTGGGCCATGCGGGTGCCTTCCCCAAGCTTGAGGGGTAAGTACAAAGCCAGCCTGCCCAAGGGGGGTGGGGGGCAACATTCCAGGGCTCCATGATTGTTTTAGATTTGGGAAAATGGACCTGTGATCCACCTACCTGCCTTTGGGAGATTTTTGCAGGAATTTTTGTGGAAAAAGACCCCGTCTCCTTTTAAGATTAGAGGCAGTCAGGCACGTAAGCTTGGCACACCTGCGGCTCGTCTTTGCCACCATGTGGAGGGAAAAAGAAGAAATGGAGCCAAGAGATGAAGAGTGATGCGTTCCTGATGGCATCGCCTGCTCCGCTAGATCCAGCCATGCCTGAAGTTGGATGTATCCCTGAACTTACTGAGTATGTGAGCTGTGGTAGATTGAATCATGTATCCCAAGAAAGGACATGTTCTTATTTTTTTAGGAGGTCCTAGGTTCAATCTCTGGTACCTCCTAAAAAAAAAAAAAAAAAAAAAAAAAAAGGAAGAAACCCTGATTGAGGTTTTTCCCTGATGTCCCTTCCTTCCTTCTTTCTATAATTGATTTAGAACATTCCAGTTCTGTTAGGAAGTATATATTTTGGATGATGGTATGTTCACAAGCCTGGTGAAAAAATTTAACCAAGGAGAGAAATGATGAAACCTTCACTTATATATATATATATATTGGCTCTTTGGATGGTTTCTGGGCAAGTTTCTTGAGTATTCTTTTGAGCTGCCATTTTTAAATTGGCCATATGGCACACTCTCTGCTCCTCTGAGAAGGGTATGATAAAGAAAAGATTACAGGACCTAGGAAAGAAACAGAGAACATATATATTAAATTCCGAGCATATTTGCATGCACGAGAGCTTTTTGATGGGACAAAACCAGATTGTAAACCAATATTCACATTAAAAGAGCAAAAGTTCCAGCTTAATGAGAATTTTAAACCTCTTCTTGCTGTCACATTTGCACTAAAAAAGAGCTGTCAGTCAAATAATTTTTTTTTTTTTTTTTTTTTTTTTTTTTGTTACTGGAGAGATGAGTTTTGGAAGGCTGCAGTTTTCTTTTTTAGGATACAACATGCTTCACAGCTCAAAAGTGTTCATCCTCTTGAAATCACATGGACTTCGGTTTTCAAGCCTTGAATTAGAGGGATGATGCTCTGGATAAAAATATATCCATGGGGAAACGATTATTTGCAATTCAGAAATGTTGCCGTCAGTTCTCTTGGTACTAGCCAAGCAGGTAGGAACTGATTTAGCAATCTTATTCATAAAAGCCATGATTGGTTTGGTTAAGGTGGCATGGCAATGAGTTCTTTTGCTGTCAAACCAGCAGTTCTCCCAAGCTGTGATTGTCAAAATGGCAGAGACTAACAAAAAAATAAATTCTATGTCATAGTGAAACATATTGCTGGGGTTTATCATTAAAAAAGGAAAAGGTGAGCCCCAGGGCTCGCTGGCATATCTATAAGATGTGAAAAGCCGCAGAGGAATCTAAACCAAGCCAAATTTCAAGATTTCTGTTCTAATTGAGGGCCCCCTCTCAACCACCTAAACCCTTTCTAGAACCTCATGTGTCTTCTGCTCCAAACCCAGGGTTAAGACATTTAACAGCTCATTAGTAGAACTGCCATGCTTTTCTTTTTCACTTGCTTCAACAAAGATCAGCAGATGCTCTTTTTCCATGCATACCTTTGGTATTTCGATGTCTTGGTTTAGTCTGGGTTGGCTTTAGGTGACAGCTGCAGGTAGCTTGGAGCCTGGGGCACGTGCGGTCCCACCTGGCCCCGATCCCCACTTCCCTTAAGGGCTCCCTGGTTAGTTCTCACACTGACAGTTTCCTCTCTCTGTCTAAATTGCATTTGCTTTGTGCACTGAGCTCCCTAACATGCTGTGGCATAATGGCCTCCCCGTCTCGGCGGTCTTGGAATGGGGAGAGTACAAAGGGCTGGGAATCCCTGCCTCCCCATCACCTTGGGGGCCAGTGTGTTCCCATTTCCCACCAGCCTCCTTTTTGCTGTCCACACTGAGAAGCGATGCCCTTTCGCCCCCACGGTTCTCCCATTTGAATGGGCACGGATTACCTCTCCATCTCCCCTTGGCCACCCCCGTCTTAAGCCCAGGGAACAGAGCAGAACTCTCCCATTTCGTGGTTCTTTAAAATAGCACGGTGATGGGGTATAGTACAAACATCATGGTCTTTGAAGTCTGACACTATTTTGTGACCTTTGGCTACTTAACTGCAGGTTCCACTTTGTAAGGGCTTTGTGTGGACCAGGAATAAAGGATGTAAGGCACAGGGAACATGGAGGTCCTCAGAAAGGAATGTTAAGTTCATAAGTACTAGGCTTTCAAAAAGGGAAAGAGATGACATGGACTCAACTATCATATTTAGTTCTACCCCCCGGGCCGTCATGGATAGACTGAGCTATTTTAATTTGCTCATCAGTGGTGACTCAGAAAGTTCTTTTCTTTTCTTTCCAGGCAGTACCATATATGTGGGGGAATGAGCCACCTCGTGGCCAACAAGAAGTCTTACAGTTCATTTATTCAAAAAATTTTTAAAAGATGCAAAATCACTTCCTGACCTTGAAGCTGTGAGGTGTGTTGGGTGGGGGTTGAGATCACAGGAGAGAAGAGATGGGTGTTGTCCTCCATGAGGTAGGGTCAGCAACCATCTTGGCTTGCTTGAAATGGAAGGCGTGCCCAGGGCCCAGACTGTCAGTGTTAAAGCTGGTCAAGTCCTGGACAAATCGAGGCGCGGGGGCCAGCCTTGGTTTATCCGATTCACTCTGTTGTTGCACAGGCACAGGCCTCCGAAGGACTGAAACGCAAGGCTGGAGGTTTAAATGGGAGGAAGGATCCAGAAAAGTGTGGAGGAGGGTGCAATTTCCTGAAATGGCAGGTGTCAGCGGGGTATCAAGTCAGAGACGTGGGTGGGAGCCCATGTTGGGGAAGTTATTAGCATAAGGATGCCCCGTCTGTCAAGTACATCTAAGAACTGAACTGCAGGACAGCACGGTCCACCATCTTTCTCAATTCCTCTAGGTCAGGCCTATGAACTATTGGATAAATTGTTTTCCACTTTTGGCAGGATGATTAAAAGGAGGTTTCTCTCTCCGCCTAGGATTTAACGGGTGCCTGATTATGGCCCACCAAGCTGAAATAGGAAATTCAAGTTCTCCTTTTCATCCTTGAGTGCTTAACATTAACTTAAACATTATAAACAAATCCCAAATTAAGATCTCGTAGCTAATTACTAAAAGCTAAGAGAATGATTATTGTTTAGCGTAGGACAGGAAGTAAAGAAAAGCACCAAGTCCAACTGAAATTGGAAGGAAAACTAAGGAAGGCGGACTGTGATCACATGGGCTGGATATTGGCCAAAATGACACAGCCAGCTGCCGGGCCACTAAAGAATGAAACAGAAGCGACTTTCTGGCACTTTTTTAAGGATATGGCTTCTTTTTCTTTTCCTTTATTTTTAAAGAAGTTTTGGATTACATAAATGTTATGTTGAAAATATAGGGGATTCCTACATTTACACACACACACACACACACACACTTTCCCCCATTAACAGCATCTTTCATTAGTGTGGTACATTTGTTACAATTGATGAACACATATTGAAGCACTGTACTAACCATGGTCTAGAGTTTACATTATGGATTACACTTTGCACTGCACAATTTTATAGGTTTTGACAAAAGGTATAATGGCCTGTACACATCATGGTAATATCATGCAGAACAATTCCAATGTCCCCAAAATGCTCCATGTTACACCTATTCTTCCCTCTCCCTCCCCTCAGAACCTCTGGTGACCACTGTCTTTATATCAATGTTACAAGTTCATTCATTACTAGAATAAGAATAGTAATAATACTTTAGTTCATAGTTTCATTTTCTCCCTTATGTGTTTTCATTCCTCAATCTTGAGGATTTGGGGATGGTGATGCCCATTCTGCTTCCGATTGAGAGGGGGCTTAGATCCCATGGGGCAGATGGATGGAGCTGTCACTGTCTTGCTTGCAGTTGTAGATACTCTTTGTTTTTGAGATAGGTGTTGTCCATCATCATCCTTTTGTTACTTGTCCCAGGGGAGTCCAACGAACTGGAGAGTAGGTGTTGGCTGCAACTCTGCTGAGATTCGGGGCTCAACCAGCATATGAACAGCCAGAAGATTTAAGTCTCTGGGACATATATTTGATGGGTATAGAGATAATTATAGGTTCAAATAAAATAAAAGGGGCAGAAGAACCATGTGTAGGAAAGCTATAAATGAGTCTAACTCTGATATATTGGTGAAATAAGTTATCATATATTCCAAGGTAAGGCTGAAAATAAATATACTTTTATCCTCAGTGGAGAAATAACTCCACTGGGGTGCTGATTTCCTGGGGTTTTCTGTCCTGCCTATGGTGTCAAGACGGCTCTAGAGCCCTCAGGAGCAACCCCGCTTGAGGCACTGTTTACTGTGGCAGTCACTGAGATCCTCCTGAGAAGTGCTTAAGAGTAGCCTCTAGAATGACCTCTCCACTCACTTTGAAATCTCTTAGCCATAAAAACTCATTTGTATTTAATATTTACCCCTTTTGGTCAAGGTCTTTTTCCAAATGCATTGTTAGTTGGCGCTTGGCAATAATCCACTGATGCCAGGGAGGCTCATCCCCAGGAGTCATGGCCCACACAGGGAGAAGGTAATGACTTTATATGCTGAGTTTGGCTTAGAGAGAGGCCACATCTGAGTAACAAGGAGGCTTTCAGAAGTTAACTCTTAGGTAATATATATTACTAGGCCAAGTTTCAATTTCACAAGAACAAGGTCCTTAAGTATAAGAATCAATATCAAGGGCCTGATGTATTCATCTTTCCTCCTTTGCTAGACACTGCCCATGTACTCTAAAGATTCTTGTCACTCTGTTAGAGAATGTAGCAAGACTCCCCAGGATGGGAATTCAGTATTCTGTGGGTTATTATATGGGTTTCCACCCACTAAGACAACACCCCAAGACTACATGAACACATTCATATTCCACAGAGGCATGCCCCAGGTGCACCTCTTCCCACACATCCCCCCATCACCAACACCCCACACCAATGATCCTCCCCTGCCACAATTACAGTTGATAGTGGCCTGTATCCATCATTGCAAGAACATGAAGAACAATTCCAGTGCCCTTAAAATGCCCTATGTTCTACCTATTCTTCCCTTCCCCTTCCCTTGGAAACTATGGTAACCACTAAGTTTCAAGTTTTGAAGAATAAGGTTCATAGTTACACACATTAATATTGAGGGCTTGACTTCCAGGAAGATGGTAGACTAGAAAGACATGAGACTCTCTTCTCCTCCAGAAAAATAGCTAGAGGACAGGCTGAAACAGCTTAGAAAAAGATCTTCTAGGGTTTCGGACACCAGGCGAAGGCTGGACACAGCCCAGAGGAGAGAGGGACAAATGAGGGAAATCGCAAGGACAGAACTGTGAGTTGAAACCAGTGGCTTCTCCTGCTGGCACTATCACCTACACTAAAGACACTTTAGAATTGTTGGGCCCCTGGGCTGTGACTACGGACAAAGGGGCTCCAGGGATCTACCAACCCAGGAAAGGGGAGAGAGAGGGACACAGCCTAAGGCTGACTCAGCTTTTGACTAATAAATTTGGTCTGCTGTGTACCAGGAGCCCTTCCAGGCTGGGTGGGGCTGCACCATTGTTTCTCTTGGGAGCCGACAAGGGTCTAAATATATACAACCCTCCCAATCTCCTCCTCTACTAACAGGGACTGATTGATGGGGACTCAGAGGGCAGTGGAAATATTTCCAACCCAGGAAAAGGGAGAGGGCTGCCAGAGTAGGCTGGAGAACTGTCTCAGAGAAAGTTTGAACTACAAGGCCCATAGCCTCCATACAGGAAGCTCTATCACATTGATCTGGTCTGCATTGCAACAAATACACTCTGACCAGGGATTGAACTGAGAGCTGCCAAAGAGTGCCATCTGCTGACAGAACAAGGAAGTGCACACAGGAAATTAAAAATAAGTAGAAGAGGCTTTTTCCAGCCTCTATAGTCTCCCTCTCCAAGGCCCTAGGAAGTGACTCTACAACTAATTACTGAGTCCAGTGCCCAGTTTTGAGCAACCAGCAGGACAATCCTAACAATCCAGGTCAATCCAAGAATAAAAGAGCAGTGGTAACACACAGACTCCTGCCTCTAAATCCCTACAAAAGAGAAAGAAATTGAGCATCTGAGTAAATTACATCCTAATCAGATGCCTAGATATCAGAAAAAATTATGAGCCATACCAAAAAAATAGAAAACATGGCCCAAGAAAAGGAGTATATCAAAGCCCCAGAAGACATGCAGAATTTGAAAGAACTAATCAGTGAAATACACATAAATTTCTAAAATCAAATTAATGAGTTGAAAGACAATATGGTTAAAGAGATAAATGACATCAAGAAGACATTGAGTGAACACAAAGAAGAACTTGAAATCCTAAACAGAAAAGTAACAGAGCTCATGGGAATGAAAGAACAATAGATAAGATCAAAAACATATTTGAGGCATACAACAGCAGACTCAAAATGATAGAAGAAAGAATAAGTGATACCAAAGACAGAACAGTTAAAATTCATGAGAGAAAAAAGTGGGAAAAAATTGAGCAGGGCCTTAGAGATTGAATGACAACACAAAATGCAACAACTTACATTTCATGGGAATTCCAGAAGGAGAAGAGAAGGGAAAGGGGGCAGAAAGAGTATTTGAGGAAATAATAGCTGAAAATTTCCCAACTCTCATGAAAGAAATGAACTTATATGTCCAAGAAGCACACCGTACCCCAATCAGAATAAATCTGAATAGACCTACACCAAGACACATACTACTCAGAATGTCAAATGTCAAAGGGAAAGAGAAAATTCTCAGAACAGCAAGGGAGAAGCAAACTATCATATATAAGGAATGGCCAGCAAGACATAGCACAGATTTCTGTTCAGAAACCATGGAGGCAAGAAGACAGTGGTATGATACAATTAGGCTACTGAAAAAGAAAAACTGCCAGCCAAGAATTCTTTATACAGCAAAATTGTCCTTCAAATATGAAGGTGAGTATAAAATATTCACAAACAAACAGAAACTAAGAGAGTTTGCATAAAAGAATCCACCTTTGCAGGAATACTAAAGGATGCCTTAGAACCTGAAAAAAATGATAGGAGAGACAGGCTTGAGAGTATAGAACAAAGAATAGCAGAAAGGATAACCAAAAGAGTAAAAATACTGACAGAAATAAGATATCATATATGAAAACCAAAGAATAAAATGGAGGAAGTAAATAGTACATTTACAGTAATATCATTGAATATGAATGGATTAAACTCCCCAATCAAAAGATACAGGCTGACAGAAAGGATAAAAACCTGAGCCATCCATATGCTGCTTCAAGAAACGCACCTTAGACCCAGGGATACAAACCTATTGAAAGTGAAAGGTTGGAAAAAGATACTCCATGCAAATAGTAACCAAAAAAGAGCAGAGGTAGCTATACTAATGGCTAATAAATGGGACAATCCATCAGGAAGCTATAACAGTCATAAATATCTATGCATGTAACCAGAGTGCCCCAAAATACATGAGACAAACTCTGGGAAAACTGAAGGGAGAAATAGACATTTCTACACTAATCATTGGAGACTTCAACACACCACTCACATCATTAGATAGAACTGACAGAAGATCAATAAGGAAACAGAGAAGTTGAACAACGTGATAAAGGAGTTAGACCTAACAGACATATACAGAACGCTACATCCAAACTCAGCAGGTTATACATTCTTTGCAAGTGCCAACAGGTATTTCTCCAGAATAGACCACATTTTAGGGCACAACGCAGGTCTCAACAAATATAAAAAGACTGAAATTATACAAAGCACCTTCTCAGATCATAATGGAATGAAACTGGAAATCAATAAAAGACAGGAAAAAAGGAAGTTCACAAATGTGTGGAAGCTGAACAACATACTCCTAAATAATCAGTGAGTCAAGGAAGAAATTGCCTGCGAATATTCTCACTGTCCTGATTTTGTGATAATCAGGGCAGGCTAAACATTCGCTATATTAGAAACCATGCGTGTGTCCCCAGACCTGGTTTTTCTCCCTAGGTCTGGTTTTTAGAATGCTGGTGATAAACTAAGCCTGATTTATTATATGACCATCCTATATGGGAAAAGACTGTAATTCTAGGTGTCTTTGGTCAACCTTAAGAGATATAGCAGGGGGACAGATGTGGCTCAAATGGTTGGGTGTCCATCTCCCATATGGAGGGACCTGGGTTCGATCCCCAGGACCTCCCAGTAAAAATTAAAAAAAGAAAAATATAGAAGGCGCACAGGCCACCAAGCCTGCATGCGGATGCACCACCAAGCCCTGTGTGCAGGTGTGCCATCAGGCCCCGCGAGCCACGCAGCAAGATGATGATGTAACACAAGGAAAGTGACACAAGGGAGAGCCAAGCCAAAATGCACTGAAAAATCAGGAACTAAGGTGGTGCAGGCAGTAGGATGCCTCTCTCCCACATTGGAGGTAATGAGGATCGAATCCCAGTGAAGACAGGAGGAGAAGGATGAGAAGAGAGAGCAGGAAACAGACACGGAAAGTTGCCCAGTGAATGGATACAAAAACAGCAAAAAACGGGGGGGGGGGGGCAGGTAAAAATGGATAAAAGTAAATTAATAAATAAATCCTTTAAAAAAAGTATAGGGAAGTAAGATACGGACTATAGTTAGTGGTAATATTTTGATGATGCTCTTTCATAATTTGTTAACAAATGTTTCACAACAATGCAAAGTATTTGTGGTGGATGATGTGTGGGAGCCCTGTATGATGTCATACATGTTTGTTTTGTAAGTTCACAATGTTTACTGAACACTTATAGTTTACGTATGTTCATGTATGAATGATATACTTCAATAAATTGCTTAAAAAAAAAAACAACCTAAAACCTGGATCCCTGAACAACTATGAAGAAATCTTTATATAAATGAAAAAGAAATGATTCATTATGATTTTTGAGGTCTATCTGTTATAGCAGCTAGTTTTACCCCCACTAATAGATCACCCTAAACTGTTTCTCCTTTAATCCAAATGTGGTACTTACAGGTTCTGTCCATGATTAAAAAGAAGACACACAAATAAAAAAAAAAGAAGAAGAAATTGCAAGTGAAATCAGTAAATATATTGAGACAAATGAAAATGAGAACACAACGTATCAAAACTTATGGGATACAGTGAAGGCAGTCTTGAGAGGGAAATTTATAGCCCTAAATGTCTATATTAAAAAAGAAGAGAGAACTAAACTCAAAGATTTAACTGAACAACTAGAGAAACAGCAAACCAATCCCAAAACTAGCAGAAGAAAGAAATAACAAAGATCAGAGCAGAAATAAATGAAATTGAGAACAACAACAACAATAACAAAACAATAGAGAAAATCAACAAAACCAAAAGTTGGTTCTTTGAGAAGATCGACAAAATCGACAAATCCTTAGCTAGACTAACAAAGAAAAAAAGAGAGAAGATTGCAAATAAATACAATCGGAAATGAAAGGGGGGGGGGGGAGTTACAACTGACCCCACAGAAATAAAAAGAATCACAAGAAGATATTATGAGAAATTTCATGCCAACAAAATAGACAACCTAGAGGAAATGGACAAATCCTAGAAATGCACAACCAACCTACATTGATGCTACAAGAAACACAAGAACTTAACAAACCAATCACATTTAAGGAGATTGAATCTGTCATCAAAAATCTCCCAGCAAAGGAAAGTCTGGGACCAGATGGTTTCACAGGTGAATTGTACCAGGCATTTCAAAAAGAATTAACACCTATCCTGTTTAAATGCTTCCAAAAAATTGAAGAGGAGGGAAAATTACCCAACACATTTTATAATGCCCACATCACCCTAATACCAAAGCCAGATAAAGATTCCACAAGAACAGAAAATCACAGACCAATCTCTCTAATGAACATAGATGCAAAAATTCTCAACAAAATGCTTGCAAATTGAATCCAACAGCATATCAAAAGATTTATACATCACGGCCAAGTGGGATTTATTCCTGGTACGCAAGGCTGGGTCAACATAAGAAAATCAATCAATGTAATACACCACATCAACAAATTGAAGGGAAAAAACCACGTGATCATCTCAATAGACACAGAAAAGTCATTCAACAAAATCCAACATCCTTTTTCGAAAAAACTATTTCTAAAGATAGGGCTAGAAGGAAAATTTCCTCAATCTGATAAAAGGCGTATATGAAAAACCCAAAGCCAACATTATACTCAATGGGGAAGGGTTGAAACCTGTCACCATTGTTATTCAATATTGTACTAGAAGTTCTAGCAGGATAATTAGACAAGAAAAAAAATAAATAAATAAAGGTATCCAAATAGGAAAAGAGGAAGTAAAACTCTTACTGCAGATGACATGAGCTTATACTTAGAAAATCCTGAAGTATCCACGACAAAGCTACTTGAGCTAATAAATGAGTTTGGCAAAGTGGCAGGATACAAGATCAACACTCAAAAATAGATAATGCTTTTGTATACTAGTACTGAACAATCTGAGGAGGAAATCAGAGGAAAAATTCCATTTTCAATAGCAACAAAAAGACTCAAATACCTAGGAATTAATTTAACCAAAGAAGTATAGGACCTGTATGCAGAAAACTACAAAACAATGCTAAAAGAAATTTAAAAAGACCTAAACAAGTGGAAAGACATTCTGTGTTCATGGATTGGAAGAATAAATATTGTGAAAAGTCAATCTTATCCAAACAGATTTATATAATCAATGCAATATCAATCAAAATCCCAACAGCTTACTTTACAGAACTAGAGAAGGCAATTACCAAATTCATCTGGAAGGGTAAGTGCACCCGGATAGCCAAAAGTATTCTAAAAAAGAAGAGCGATGTGGGAGGAATTTCACTGCCTGACCTTGAAACATATTACAAAGCTACAGTGGTCAAAACAGCATGGTACTGGCATAAAAATAGGCACATTGATCAGTGGAATAGAATTGAAAATCCAGAAATATACCCTCACCTATATAGTCAACTGGTTTTTGACAAACCTACCAAGTTAATGTTAACGGGACCAAACAGTCTCTTCAACAAATGGTGCTGGAACAACTGGATATCTATAACCAAAAGAATGAAGGAGGACCCCTGTCTCACCCCTATACAAGAATCAACTCAAAATGGATCAAAGACCTAAATATAAAAGCCAAGACCATAAAACTACCAGAAGAAAATGTAGGGAAACATCTTCAAGACCTTGTAGTAGGTGGTGGTTTCTTGGTCCTTACACTCAAAGTACGTGCAACAAAAAAAAAAGTAGATAAATGGGACCTCCTCAAAATTCAACACTTTTGCACCTCACAGGACTTTGTCAAAAGTGTGAAAAGTCAGTCAACTGAATGGGAGAATATATTTGGAAATCACACAATCAATTATGGTTTAATATCCAGGATATATAAAGAGATGTTACAACCAACAATAAAAAGACAAATGACCCAATATAAAGACTTGAACAGACATTTGTCCAAAGAAGAAATACAAATGGCAAAAAAAAGAAAAAAAAAGAAAAAAAAAACCATACATGAAGAAACGCTCAACATCACTAATGATTAGGGAAATGCAAATTAAAACTACAATGAGATATCATTTCACACCTATCAGAATGGCCACTCTTAAAAAGACAGAGAACTACAAGTGTTGGAGAGGATGTGGAGAGATAGGAACACTTCTTCACTGTTGGTGGGAATGCAGAACGGTACAGCCACTGTGGAGGACTGTTTGGCAGTTCCTAAAGAAGTTGAATATAGACTTGCCACATGACCCTGCAATACCACTACTGGGGATATACCCAGAAGAACTGAGAGCAGTGACACAAACAGATATCTGTACACTGATGTTCATAGCGACATTATTCACCATTCCCAAAAGTTAGAAACAACGCAGGTGTCCATCAACGGATGAATGGATAAACAAACTGTGGTATAGACACACAATGGATATTGTGCAGCTGTAAGAAGAAATGAAGTTGTAAAGCATATGACAACATGGATGAACGTGGAGGACGTTATGTTGAGCAAAGCAAGCCAGATACAAAAGGACAAATACTGTATAATTGAGTTACTATGAACCAAATATATTGTGTGACATATTGTATGATTTTAAAAAATTATATGTATCTAGTACATTTAATTGAGAAATATTATATATATATATATATATATATAGTGAGAGAGAGAGAGAGAGAGAGAGAGAGGGCTTGACATACCATTCTGTTTTCTTTTATTAGGCACTGCCTGTGTTCTCGAGAGATTCTTGTCCCTCTATTTGAGAACATAGCAGGACTCCCCAGGATGGGAGTTTAATATTTTCTTTTTTATTGTGTGGCTCTCCACCCAGAGATAACACCCTATGACCAGATGAATACATTCCTATTCCATAGAAGCATGCTCCAGGTGCACCCTTTCCCACATATTCTCCACACCACTGATGCCCTGCACCAGTGACCCAATCCTGCCATGTTTGCCAAAAGAACATTCCCACCATTGTAGTTTCAACCACGGAAGTACAAATCTCCAAAGGTGACCTGTTCTTTCCTCCAGCCCTCCCCCCAGTTCCATGGATAGTCCAACCCAACCCCCCCACCCTGCTCACCCTTAAATCCCAGCACCACTTCTGACCTTTTTAATATCACTTTTCAAATTACCCAAATGCTACCCATGCTGCTCTTTGGAGGTCGCCTTTGCAAAGACTTGTCCAGTTCATTCCTGCCCAGTGAATCAAAGCTGATCATGGTAAAAGGGCCACCTGTTTACACCGAGACTTGTGTCCCCTTTCTGTAGTAATGCTGCACAGTGGAAATCTCTCTGGTTATTATTACAGAACAGTGGATTTTAACTGGGGGTGATTTTCCAAGTCCCTCCCCCTACACTTAAGAAATATCTGGGAATGTCTGGAAACATTTTGGTTGTCACAACTCCTTGAGTGCTGCTGGCATCCAGTGGGTCAAGCCAGGGAAGCTGTTAAACCTCCTACGATGACAGGACACCCCCCCCCCAAAGGAGTATCTGACCCCAAATGTCAGTAGGTTCACCGCTGAGACCCTGATCTAGTTAGAAGGTATTATCTGCCGGGCTCCTCTGGTCTCATTTTCTCCAACGAGGAGGAAGAACAGCCCCACAGTAAATGGAGCACAGGTCACATTCTTACCTTAGGTTTAGGTTTTGACGTTCGTCTTGTTGCAATTAAATGACATCGGCACTTTCCCAGAAGTGCTGACGAAAGCAGAGGGCAGAATGGAGTAAGCATGGTGTTAAGAGACTGACACGTTCGTCAGTTTAGTGGGAGCAATGGAAAGAACCACGCTAAATGGGTACAGCTTCTGGAGTGGAGTAAGCTTTCAAATCCAGGACCACAGGTTTGTAGTCAAATTCAGAGGAAGGCCAATGCCATTCAAAAGGACGGTGCAAACATAGAAATAAAGTGCTGTGAAAACTCAATGTGTAGCCTCAAATTTGGGCTAATTTACATTTTGTGGCTTACTGGCCTCCTGATCAAATCAAGTCTTAATTAACTTTTTTTAAAAAGACCAACACAACTGGATAGCCAGGTTAAAGAATGAAATTGGACTCCTACATCACATCATGTACAAAAATTACTCAAAATGGATTTAAAACCAAAATGTAAGTGCTCAAACCATAAAATTCTTAAAAGAAAACATAAGAATGTAAATCTTCATGATGTTCGGTTAGGCAATGTTTTCTTAGCTATGATATCCAAAACACAAGCAAAAGGAGAAAAAGAATAGTTAAATTTAGACTTCATCTTTAATAAAACTTTAGTGCTTCAAAAAAGTGCAAAGATGACCAACACAATGGGAGGAAATATTTGCAAATCATATATTTGATTAAAATTTGTTATATATAAAGAACTCTTACTACTCAAAAATAAAAGGACAGCCCAATTAAAAATGGACAAAGGATTGAATAGATATTTCACCATAGAAGATACACTAATGGCTAATAAGTGTATGAAAAGATGTTCAACATCATTAGTCAGTAGGGAAATGCAAATCAAAACTATAATGAGATACCACTTCACATCCACTAGGATGGCTATAAAAAGAAAATAAGAGTTTGTAAGGATGTGGAGAAATTGGAACCCTCATACTTTGCTGGTGAGGGTGTAAAATGGTGCCGCCACTTTGGAAAACAGCTTGTCAGTTCCTCAAAATGAAAATATAGAGTTACCATATGACCTGCCAAGAGAAATGAAAACATATGTTCACACAAAAACTTGGACGTGAATGTTTATGGCAGAATTTTTCATAGTAGCCAAAAAGTGGAAGCAACTCAAGTGTCCATCAACTGATGAATGAATAAATAAAATGTGGTCTAGCCATACAGTGGAAAATAATTCAGCAATAAAATGATTGTAATACTGATTCATGTTACAACATGGATGAACGAGGAAAACATGTTTTGTGAAATAAGGAAGTCATAAAAGACCACATATTGTATGATTCCATTTATATGATATGTCCAGAATAGGCAAATCTGTAGAGATAATGGTTACTTAGGGCTGGAGGGAGGGAAGGGAGAATGGGATTGACTGTGAATGGGTACAGGATTTCTTTTAGGGGGTTGGAGAATGTTCTTGAATTAGAAAGTGGTGGTAGCTGTATAACCTTGTGAATATACTAAAAACCACTGAATTGTATACTTTAAATGGGTGAACTGTATGGTTTGTGAATTATATATACTTTCATTAGGAAAAATTATATTTTTATTAGAGAAGTCATAGGTTTACAAAAAATCACGCATAAAATACAGAGTTCATGTATACTACCTTATTATTAATATCTTGCATTAGTGTGGTTCATTTGTTATAATACATGCAGAATATTTTTATAATTGTACTAATAACTAGAGTCTATTGTTTACAATAGGGTTCACTATGTTGTACAGTCCTGTTTTATTTGTTAATTTTTTTATTCTAGTAACATACATACAAATTAAAAGTATCCCTTTTAACCACATTCACATTAACAATTCAGTGCTGTTAATTACACTCATAATATGGGTTACCATCACCGTCATCCATTACTAAAACTTTTCCATCATCCCAAATAGAAAATCTGAGCAATTTAAGCATTAACCCTCCATTCCCTACCCCTACTCTGGCCCCTGGTAACCTATATTCTAGTTTCTGACTCTGTGGTTTGCTTATTCTAATTATTTCCTATCAGTGAGATCATACAATATTTGTTCTTTTATGTCTGGCTTATTTCACTCAATGTCTCCACGGTTCATCCATTGTCTTGCTGGTATCAGAACTTCATTTCTTTTCACAAATGAATAATAGTCATTGTTTGTGTGTATCACATTTTGTTTATCCATTCATCAATTGATGGATACTTGGGTTGCTTTCCGTCTTCTGGCAATTATGAGCAATGCCGCTAAGAATATCCGTGTGCAAATGTCTGTCCAAGTCCCTGCTTTGAAGTCTTCTGGGTATACACTTAGAGGCGGGAGTGCAGGTGATGTGGCAATTCTATGCTTAACGCTCTGAGGGACCGCCACACTGTCTGCATCACAGTGGCTGCGCCATCTTACATTCCCACCAACAATGAGTGAGTTCCTGGTTCTCCACATCCTCTCCAGCACTTGTCCTTTTTCATTTTTTAATAGTAGCCATTCTAGTGGGTGTGAAATGATATCTTATTGTGGTTTTGATTTGCATTTCCCTGACAGTTAATGATGTTGAGCATCCTTTCCTGTGCTTTCTGGCCATTTGTATATCTTCTTTGCAGAGATGTCTAGTCAAGTCTTTTGCCCATTTTAAAATTGGGTTATTTGTCTTATTGTTGTTGAGTTGTAAGATTTCTTTATAAATCCTGGATATTAAACCTTTATCAGATATGCGGTTTCCAAACATTTTCTCCCGTTCTGTAGGTTGTCTTTTTACTTTCATGATGATGTTCTTTGATGCACAAGGGTATCATTTTTAAAAAGCTCAAAACAAGCAAAATTAAACAGCATGATATTTAAGGATATATACATATGCAATCACAGCTTAAAAAACAACAGCAGAATGATAGAAATTCAGGCTAAGGCAGGGATGTGGCTCAGGCAGTTGGGCACCTGCCTCCCAGGTTTGGTTCCCAGTGCCTCATAAAGAAGACAAACAATGAGCAAAAACAGCGACCAGACAACAGGAAAAAAGAACAATGAGCAGACCACAAGCAAAAAACAACAGACAATGAGCAAGACAATGAGCAATGAGCAGACAGAGAGCAAAAACAAAAAACAAGCAGGAAGGGGATGTGGCTCAAGCAGTTGGGAGCCCACTTCCCACATGCGAGGTACCAGGTTTGGTTCCCAGTGCCTCCTAAAGAAGAAACAAACAGACAACAAGCAAAAACAATGAGCAAAACAGACAAAGAAGCCATCCTGGGGGTTGGGGTGAGAGGGACTTTAAAAAAATTCAGGCTAGTGACACCTGGGATGGGGTAAAGGGAGGTCGGGGGTGGCAGGGGAGGATTTGGTACCCAGTACCCTGGGGGTACTGGTAATGCTCTAGTTCTTCATCTGGGCAGAGGGTTCGGGGGTGCTCCTCTTGTTATTTTAAATTCCCGTGAGCAGGACTGTGACCTTGCAGTCTGTGTTATTCTCATGCACGGAGGTTCAACAGGCGAGGCCAAGCAAGAACACAGCACAGACCCTCTGAGCCATTTTATTCAGTCTTTCCAACCTACCCTAGCTGATGGAAGGTCAGTCCGTCCTAGCAAAAAGTCCGAGCTCTGGACCAAGCGATTTTGGAAGCAGATCTTATTATCCCTCACACTAACTAAAAGGAGAGAATAACTGCACAATGTTTAAAATTTTGTTTTACCTCTTAAAAATCTTTATGGCTGGGGAGCAGATGTAACCCAGTGATTGAGTGCCTGTTTCCCAAGTACACGTCCTGGGTTCACTCCCTTGTACCTCCTAAAAAAATCTTTATGGTTTAAAAATTATTAAATCTGTGATATATTTGAAAGAATATGGGTAATGCGTAATCCATGAAGTTGACAGCAGCCAGAATAACCAGAGCACATACTATGTGACACCTATTACTGGTCAAGTAAACTTTACATCCATTACTTCATCTAATCTGCACACTAATCTATGAATTAGGAAACTGCATTGTTCCCATTGTACAGATGAAGCAACTGAGGCGCACGGAGGTGAAGGTATCCAAGTTATGAAGGGGAAGAATCCATTACACAATCTAAGAACCACAACAGCCACAATTTGTAACAAATGGACATGGGTATGTTTCAATAAAATTTTATTTACAACAGCAGTCAGCAGGACAGATGTAGCCTGTGGGCCAAGTTTATGGAACCTTGAACCCTCCTTAAATCCCTCTTGCCACTTCTCTAGACCCACCTCTCGTATTTTCCAATTTAGGACTTAAAAAATAAATTTTCCTTATGTGTGTGTCTTTAAGCAATGTTATTTTGTTTTACTAGTTTTGAGCTTTTAAATAATGTTATCAGGTTATCATATGGTGTGTAGTCTTCAACTTTTTTTTAACCCAATATTATATTTCTAATATTCATGAGTATGGTTGTAGTTCATTCATTTTCACTGCTGTGTGTAAAATATTCCTCCCTGTGACTATGCTAGAAATCTATCCATTCCCTTCTCAGTGGGCATGTAGCTTGTTCCCAGGTTATTTGCTCTGGTAGACAGTGCTGTTACTATCAATATTCTTGAATGTATTTCTTGGCACACTTGTGCAATGATTTCTTTAGAGGATAAGAAAGATTTTTTAAAAAGATGCCTATTAGAGATGTGTTAGCAATGTAGACTCTTTTTTTCTCCACTACTTCTAGCTTTGTCATCTTGGACAAATGGCTTCATCTTTCTGATGCTTCAATTTTTGCATATATGAAATGAAGACAGCAGTGGATACCCCCTAGCCTTGCAGTGAGGATTAAATGAGACAATCCCTGTAAATCTCCTAGCACAATGCTAGTGCATCCTAGGCACTTAAGACATTTTTTTTTCATGCTGCATTTATTTGTCAATTTCCTTCTTCTCGCCACTAGAAGTCATTAAGGGTGGGGCCTGGGTACTCTGAAACAGCAACATCCTCCACATGGCAGCCTCTACATCAGCATGTTTTGAACAAATGAATGAACAAATGAATGAACAGGCTGCAGATGCTGGCACCAGTGAACCGCCTTTCCTGGTTTTGAGCACTGGGGGTGAGGAGGATGGAGAGTGCTGCAGCCAGTGTGGCATCCCCTCTAGTTGGAATCCCCTTGCAGATTTCTGCCTCCCAGGGAGGCAGGCAGGTGGCAGAGGCCCGAATAGTTTGACTCTTGGACATGCAGAGTCTCTGAGCTGCCTTTTTCCACCTGGCAGTAGCAGGTGGGCTGTGGATGAACTCACTATCACAAAGGAACTCAGCAATGCTCAAAAACCTTAACATCTGCTGGGCTCGGAAACCAGTCATGAAAAGACTTTGTGTGAGCCAATTTTTCAGAAGCCAAGAGCACACCCATAAGAACCTCATTGTTTGTTTTCGGTTTTATAAATATATCCATCTATACACACCTTTACAATTTCTGAATATAAATAAATTTGTATACATTTTTAAAAGTGCTTATTAGGCCTTAGGATTGCCATGGAACAAAATACTCTTCCAGAAAAGTTTTTATTCTTTGATAATGATCTTCAGAAATGATTTTTTTTTTTTTAAGGAGGTACCAGGGAATGAATATAGGACTTTGTATATGGGAAGCAGGTGCTCAACCACTGAGCTACATCTGCTCCCCAATGAGAGTTGGTTTTTTCCCTTTGTTTGTTTTGTTTTTAGGAAGTACTAGGGATCGAACCCAGGACCTTGTACGTGAGATGCAGGCACTCAACCACTTGAGCTACACCCACTCCTCAGGAAATGTATTTTAACTTCAGCAAGATAGTTCTTATTACTGGGATTTTAATCCTAAAGGGAACTTCCTTGGTTCAGAGCATTTCCCAATCCTTTTCTTTATAGCCACAAAAGATAGAAATTACATCCAAGTTAATCCTGCCTCGCAGTTGTCAGGAATTAAGGCTACATGTACTTGAGTGGCCTCTTGGAGTTTCTGGGTGTGTAGTGACACTGGCACAGAAGGCCACCTACCAACATCAAGTTCACCATGCTTCCATGATCATGTTCAGTCTCCGTTGGCCTATATAGACCCAGCAAGGCGTTGTCAGAGCGGGTTCATAGAACATGATCAGTGAGTCTGTTTGAAATCCCACATTTCCCCTCACAGAGTGTTGGGCATGATAAATGGACTGGGGTTTGATGGCTAATAGCTGCCATCCAGGACAGCTAGAGTATCCTTCAGACTGCATTAGGGTGATATACCAAGAAACTGGTATATACTTAGAAGCTCCAGGAAGCCTGTACATATTAGGGGGCAGGTTTTTCTTTTCTCCAAATACAAAGATTTTTCACTCCCTTGTCTATCCACTCCCACCCCTGGCCATCCTTCCAGAATTGACAACTATGTCACACAAGTTGCCCATCAGTTTTTCAGCTAAACGGCACACTTGGGGATTTAAAAAACAAACAAGTCTATATTATTTAGTCAAGAGTGTAAAAATTATGCACCACGGAAGATTGAGAAATTGATATTTGAGATTTTCTTATGATAAATATTTTCTCTATTTTACCCAGCGAATAATGCCTTCATTAATTTTTGCCACTAGCTGGTGCTAGGATACCACTTAGCAAGCATGCAATTACCTTGAATCACGTGCCTCCCTGTTTGACATGATGCCCATATATCATTTCCACTGTCTGGCTTATCAGTGTGGAGAAAGCTGCTCTGGAATTCCTTTCCAAGGTGTTTGGCACCCCCCTTACAAATACAGAAGAGATTTTTTCTTAAATGAGAAGAACATTAAAGTCTCTTTCAACACTAAAAATTCTCTGATTTTATTATTTTACCAAATCACTTCCAAGCACATAAACTTATCTTCATTATTCTTGGGTCTTGTAATATAATATAAATGATGTTCTTTCTCTCACTCTCTCTTTGGTAATTGCTTGAGGTTTTAAAGACACAGATATCCTAAAAAATACAACCCCCCAAGTTTATGTTGTTAAAATCCTCCCTGAAGGAAGCAACAGAGCTAGATAGTGAGAAAGAGCTATCTTTTTACTTTACAATTTTATATTGTGACATTTATATGTGATATGATTGCAGCATTTATATCTTCTTATGAATTTATCATTACACCCCCAAGCCAACATGAAAGGCTCTTTTTCTCCTTCCTCTGTTCCATATTTACATTTTCCTAATCCATTTCTTTTCTTTTCCTTGTCTTACTGTGTTTTCTAGGATTCCCTTACTGACAGCAGTGGTATAACAAGTACTCTTTATCTTGCTCCTCATGGCAAAGGAAGAGCTTTCATCATTTCACCATTAATATATTTGCTGTAGGTTTTTTGTTTGCTAAGCTTTATCATAAATGTGTGTTGAATTTTATCAAATGCTTTTTCTGCACATTTCCCTGTTAATTTCGGAATGTTGCAAATAATATTAATTAATTTTTCTAATGTTAAACCAATCTGGAACTCCTGGTGTAAACCTAATGTGGTCATCATCTTTTATCCATTTTCTATAATATTGGATTTGATTTGCTAATGTTTTCTTTTTTATTGGCAAATTGTGGGTTTACAAAACAATCGTGCATAAAATACAGGATTCCCATATACCACCCTGTTATTAAAACCTTGCTTTGGTGTAGTGAATTTGCTACAATTGATGAAAACACATTTTTATAATTGTACTATTAACCATTACCATAGTTAAGTTAAACCATGGTTAGCTTAGTGTTCATTCTAGTACAGTTCCATGGATTAAAAAAAAAATTATTCCATTACCGTATACACCACCTAACATTTCCCCTCTTACCCACATTAAATATATATTTCATGCTGGGGATTATGCCGTCACCACCAGCCATTACCAAAACGTGTCCAGCGCCCCAAACAGGAGCTCTGCACTTTGACATCCCATTCTCTACAGGGAACTCCGCTGATGTTTTTTATAGGGTTTTTGCCTCCATGATCGTGAGTGAGATTGGCTGGTGATTTTTGTCTTTCTTGACTGCTTCATTGGGTGTACTGCTGAGGTTATGCTAGCCTCACAAAATAGAATTGAGGCAACTCCTTTTTATGAAGGAGTTTGTGGAGGTTTAAAAATAGTCTTCGGGAGCGAGTGTAGCTTAAGTGTTTGAGCGCCGGCATGGCACATACGAGGTCCTGGGTTCAGTGTCCAGCCCTGGTACCTAAAAAAGAAAGAAAGAAAGAAAGAATGTCCTCTATGAATGTTTAATGAAAATTACCAGGAAGGCCATGTGGGTCTAGAATTTTTAATGGGAAAATATTTTATTGCTAATTCAGTTTCTTCAATGCCTATAGAAATTTTCAGGTGTTCTTTTTTTTTTATTAAATTGGTTTTGCTAAGTTACTTTTTTTCCTAAGAAATTGAACATTTTATTTACATTTTCAAATTTATTATAATATAGATGTTTATAATATCTTATTTTCTGTTGAATATCTGTGGCACCCATAGTTATACCCCCTTTTTCATTTCTGGTATTAGTTATTTGTAAATTCTCTCCCTCCCTGTCTTATTTTTAAAATCACAAAGGTTTGTCAATGCTATTAATTAAAAAAAAACAAAACTAACTTTTGGCTTTATTGATTCTATGTTTGTTTCTTATTATTCCTGATCTTTTTTTTTTTTTTTTTTTTTTTAAAGATTTTATTTATTTATTCATTTATCCCCCCCTTGCTGCTTGTGCTCGCTGGGTCAGCTAACCACGCCGTGCGGGCAGGCTTGCCTTCACCAGGAGGCCCCTGGAACCAAACCCGGGGCCTCCCATATGGTAAACGGGAGCCCTACTGATTGAGCCACAGCCGCTTCCCTTATTCCTGATCTTTATTATTATTTCCTTCCTTGTGATTTTTGGGAAGTTATCTTGCTATTCTTTTTTTAAAAAAAAATTATTGAGATGGATACTTAACTAATTAATTTATATTTAGTATTAAGATATATGACTTTTCTCTAAATACTGCTTTAGCTTCATCCTAAATGTTTTAATATATACTATTTTCTTACTGTTAAATTTAAAGTATTTTCTAATTTCCATTACGATTTCCTTTTTATTCATGAGTTATTAGAATCAAGCTTCTTCATTTCCAAAAATATGGATTTTTTTAGTTATCTTTGAGTTATTAATTTCTTATTGTAATCAGAAAGTATGGTCTGTATGATACCAATCCTTCAAAATTTTTCAGACTTGCCTTATGACTTAATATATGGTCAATTGTCATAAATATTCCCTGCTTGAAAAGAATGTTTTTCTGTTTTTATTGGATGCAATAGTCTATAAAATTTCCATTAAATGTTAATGGCGTTGTTCAAATGTTCTTTAGCCCTACTAATTTTTGTTAGCTTTATCTATTAATACTTGAGAGAATTGTGTTAAAATCTTCTACTATGATAGTGGAATTGTTTATTCCTGCTTACATTACTGTCAATTTTGCTTTTTATGTTTTGAAACTATGTTATTAGGCACTGTAGCAGTTTGGTATTCTTTATGAACTCCAAAAATAGATATTGGATTGTGTTTATAAACTCGTCTGTTCCTCTGGGCATATTAGATTGTATTAACTTCAGAGGTTTCACTTTTACTTGATTAAGTTATGATCAGGGCTTTGATTGGGCCATGTCAGTAGGACGTTGAGTCCCCGCCCCCTTGGTGGGCGGGGACTCACAGAGAAAACAACATGGCAGAGGAGAGAGTGGACGTTTGATGCTGGAGCCCCAGGAAGTAAATGCACAGAGAAGGAGAACACAGAGGAAAAGAGACAGTTCATTAGACAGGATCCTGTGGCCCTGGGAGGGGAGATGAGCCGTTCGCCTGATAGTTTGCAGCTGCAGAGAACAGAGTCCTGAGCAGCTGAGCCCAGAGAGAAACAAGCCCCTGGAGAGAGACGAGACTCATCCCAGCCTACAGCTGAGACTGGAAGAAGCTGGGACCACGGAGCCTTAAGAGGAAGAGGAGGGCTGAACCCTTGCAGACATCGCCCACCATCTTGCTCAACATGTGGCAAATGACTTTGGGTGAGAAAGTACCTCTTTTAAAAAAATAAAATAAATAAAGATTTATTGAAGTATGTCATTCATACATGAACATACATAAACTATAAGTGTTCAGTAAACATCGTGAACTTACAAAACAAACATGCATAACATCATACAGGGCTCCCACATATCACCACCACCCCCAAACATCCTGCATTGTTGTGAAACATTTGTTAACAAATCATGAAAGAGCATCGTCAAAGTATTACTACTCGCTACAGTCCGTATCTTATTCCCCTATATATTTTTTTAAGGATTTATTTATTTACTTTTATCCATTTTTACCCCCCTCCCCCTGTTTTTGTTGTTTCTGTGTCCATTCGCTGGGCGACTCTGTGTCCGTTTCCTACCCTCTCTTCTCATCCTTTTCCTGTCTTCATTGGAATTCGATCCTCAGAAACTCTGATGTGGGAGAGAGGCGTCCTATTGCCTGTGCCACCTTAGTTCCTGGTTTTTCAGTGTGTCTCATCTTGGCTTTCCCTTGTGTCACTCTCCTGTTACATCATCATCTTGCTGCATGGATTGCAGGGCCTGGTGGTGCACCCATGTGCGGGGCCTGGTGGCCCATGCACCTTCTATATTTTTCTTCTTTTAAATTTTTACTGGGAGGTCCCTGGGATTGAACCCAGGTCGCTCCATATGGGAGGCAGACACCCAACCACCGAGCTACATCCGTCCCTCTGTTATATCTCTTAAGGTTGACCAAAGATGCCCAAAGTTACAATCTTTTCCCATACAGCATGGTCATATAATAAATCAGGCTTAGTTTATCACCAGCATTCCAAAAATCAAGCCTAGGGAGAAAAATTAGGTCTGGGGACACATGCATGGTTTCTAATGTAGCGAATGTTTAGCCTACCCTGATTATCACAAAATCAGGACAGCGAGAATATTCGCATGAGAAAGTACTTCTTATGGTACCTTGAGTTGGACTCTTTAGGGCCTGGTAGCCATAAGCTTCTACCCCAAATAAATACTCTTTATAAAAACCAACCAATTTCTGGTACTTTGCATCAGTGCCCCTTTGGCTGACTAATACAGATACACAGAAATTTACAATTAAAGCTTCTATCATTATGTAGTGAGCCTATCAATCTCTAATAATAGTTTTGCCTTAAAACCTATCTTGTCCGACATTACTTAGTCACACCAGTTTCTTTTGGTTAATATTTCCATGTTAAATATTCTTCCATTTTACTTTTAATATTTCTATATTCTATGTCCAAGATAAGCAACGCTCCTTGCCATCCCCTGGGCTGTGGTGGGTGGGCTTATTTATAGCTCACTTTTCCGCTGATGGCAAAGCATTCCACGGTCTCAGCTTTATCTGAGCATCTTCTTCTATTAGACCTCCCCTTGGGCAGACTCTGCACCTTTTCTCTTGTTCCCCAAGTCCTACAAAGCCATACAAATTACAGCTTAATTCACCTGTTAGGGGCTGAAGACATGTTCCCTCACCAGTCCTAACCCCTGGTCCTGGGGATGTGAACTCATTTGTAAAAAAGATCTTTAAAGATTCTATTAGTGAAGGTGAATCAGGGTGGGCCTTAACCCAATATGACCAGAGTCCTTATAAGCAAAGGAAATTCGGACCCAGTGGGAGACGGAGGAGGAGCAGAAGGAGACAGGTGGTCACGTGACAGAGGGAGAGCCTGAGCTGAGCTCCACCAGAACTCTACAGACTTTGCAGAAAGCATGATCCTGCTGACACCCTGATTTTGGACTTTGAGTCTTCAAAACTGTAATAAATTCCCATCATTCCAAAGCTGACCACTGGGTGGTGCTCTGTTACAGCAGTCCTGGTAGACTGAGACACCATCTTGAATGGATTTGGGGCCAGAACATTCTTCACCTATTCTTGCCAGCTTGTGGAGGTCGCTTGGACGATGTTTTCCCATGTTGTCCCTGCTTTTAATTGTTTCAGTGGAAAGGTCGGTTTGTAGTGCCAGAAATAGAAGTCCAAGATAAGCATTTTTATAATTTCATTGATGACTGAAACCATGTATTAAAACCAAGTAAACCATGTATTTACTTTAGTCAATGTCACTTGAAAGGGGAACAAATAAAATCTTATTGATAGTATTCATGATTAGATACGTTGGTGTCAGTGAAATTGAGCTAAAACTTTCTACCCCACAACTAAAGCCTATTTATAACTTGAACACCATTTAAAAATAACGACCACTTTCTTGGTGATGTGTAACAGTTGCTTAACTTTAATTCTATAGCTGGTTTGGTTGACTAGTGCATGGTACAAATTAGGCTAAAGTTGAAGTTTTGACTCTCTCTTGGGCTGGCGGATTTCCTTTGAGCCCATGGTTACAATTCAGCCATCTTACAGAGGTCACTGAAAGGACCATCCCCAGTCTTTCACCATTATTGTTAAAACAACACAACAGGTCACATCCTAATACCTATTGGTTACTGATGTTACCTTCAACAAGTGGAGCAGCTATTATGACAGAAAGTTACAAAAGAAACGGCTCATCCATTGGTAAAAATATGCTGGAAATTCCATTTCTGTTTGAGTTTAATGTATAAATCATCCTTCAAAATACTTAAGAAATTTTCACAAATGATAACTTGAGCTTCATTTTGTTATAATATCATCATTATAATTCTTCTTTACAAGTCATTGAAATAGGTCAGGAATCTCATTATTGACAATACTATGAATTAATTTGTCTAAAGTATCATGTTTGGTATTTTTAGAAGTAACTTAGAGTGATTTCCCCTATTGGAGGTCAAGGACAGAAGACGCTCTCACAGGAAATATTTTGTGATGCAGCTTAGCAATTGATGCTTTTCAACAGCAAATGTTAGATTCTCTTCTCTCCAAGTACATCTCATGTGTATGTATATGTATGTGTGTATATATATGTCTGTCTATCTATCTATCTATCTATCTATCTATCTATCTATCTATCTATCTATCTATACACACACACACATATTTTAGGAGGTCCTGGGGATTGAACCCAGGACCTTGTACCTGGGAAGCAGGTGCTCAGCCACTGAGCTACGCCAGCTCCCCTCATGTATAATTTTCATGCATTCGAAATTGAGAAGAAGCAGACAATCTTGCCAGCTCAGCTTAGGAGAACAGTTTACTCTTCCTGGCTTCATATATAGCATTATGTATCACATGGATATTGAGTTGGGAATGTGAATAGTACAGTTAGGTAACTCTAAAACAACAGGGCTGAAAGAAAGTCGTAACTATTTCCTATAACATTGATTTGTAGCTTTTCAAACATTCTGGAGTTTTAGCCTCTCAGTCACAAGGTGCTGAAAATTCAAAAGCGATATTGTTTTACTTTAAAGATTTCCAATGAACCATAATAGCAGTCATTTCAATTAACTGGGTCAAAAATAGTTAATCATAGACATTTGGAAAAATAGAAAATATTCTATCTGTAACTCACACAGTATGTCAGGAAAATTTCCAAGTGGATCAAAAATCTAAATTTTTATAAATGAAATTATTTAAGTACCAGAAGAAAATATGGATGAATTCCTTTATAATCTAGGCGTGCAGAAAAGCTTTACTAATTATTGAAATCCAGAAGCAATAGAAAAGAACTCTGGGAAATATTTGCAACTTATATCACAGACAAAGAATATATAGACAGAAGCTCCTAAAAGTTGAGAAGACAAAGACCAACAACCTGATTTTTAAAAATGGACAGGGAAGTGGATTTGGCTCAAATGTTTGGGCTCCCGTCTGCCATATGGGAGGTCCAGGGTTTGATTTACGGGGAAATAAAATAAATAAATTTTTAACAAAAAAAAGGGACAGAAATTTAAATAGTTGACACAAAATGAAAAGCAAATAGCCTCTAAAGACACAAAATGATGCTCGGGCTCACTCATAATAGGAGAAATTAGAAAGCTATGTTGAGATACCATTTCTCAAGTACCAGATTGACAGAAATTAAGAACTTTGACAGCAAACATGAGGTAAATGCCCAAAGAGAGTGAAAACAGCATCACAGATACTTGTAATCAATGTTCATGGCAGCATTATTCCCAATAGCAAAAGCTGGAAAGAACCCAAATGTCCATCAGCAAATGAACGGATAAACAGAAGGTGGTACCTACACACAACGGTGTATTATTTGGCCATAAGAAAAAATGAGGTTCTGAGACATGCTGCCACATGGAAAAATCTTGAAAACATTTTGCTCAGTGAAATAAGCAAGACACACCAGGTCAAAAATTGTATGATATCACTTATAAGTGAAGATTAGAAATAGCAAATTCACAGAAACAGAAAGCAGATTAAAGGTTAACAGAGGAAGGGAAAGGGAGACTGACCGTAAAAACTAAAAAAGAAAAGAAAGTCAAAAAGAGAAGCCTGCATCCAATCTGTGTTTTCACTATTACAGTTTGATCATATGAGAGCACACCTAAGAGCCTTCCCTGACTGTAACCCATCTGAACTTAACTTGTGGTCATGACTGCAATCCCTGCTTGTCCTTCACATACCAAGTTGGTTTTACTGATTCACCATCATTTAAGTCCTTTGCTAAAGCAGTAAAGAATTTGCATGGGAATGGATAAACAAACTGTGGTCTATTCACACGATGGAATAGTATGCAGGTATAAGAAGAAATGAAGTCATAAAGCATATGGCAACATGGATGAACCTGGAGGACATTGTGTTGAGTGAAGCAAGCCAGACACAAAAGGACAAATACCGTATGAATGCGTTACTATGAACCAAATATATTGTGTAATATATTGTTTGATCAAAAAAAAAATTTTTTTGTATCCATTACATTTAATTGAGAAATGTATATATTTATTCATCTATGTTTACTTTTTAGTTTTTAATTGTTTATATTTTCAATTAAATGTACAAAATAAAGTTAAAAAAAAAAAAGAATTTGCATGGGGTTTTAGTTATGAAGACTTCAATTGCAGGAAACAACAGCAACAAATTCCCCTAGATGGCTTCACCGTAAGGGAAGAAGTCCAGAGGAAAGGCAGCCTCCAGACTCAGTTTCTGGCAGCACTGGCCTTTTTTTGTGCATCTCTGCCACCTTCAGTTGTTGGCTGAGCCTCAATCCTAAGGCTAGATACAAGATGGCAGCAGCAGTTCCAGGTAGCACACCCAGAAATAACCACTTCCATAAGAAAAGACCCATCTCTTTCTTTGGCTTTTTTTTTTTTTAGGAATGAGAAAACCTTTCCCGAGGCTCCCCCGCCCTCTCCCAGTAGGCTTCCCCCTTATATTTCAATAGTCAGAATTAGTTCACGTGCCTGTTCAAAACCAACCAGCCAGGAGGATGAGATCCGTGATTGAGTTAGACTGACTGACTGGGTATAGTGGGTGCTAGAGGAGCAACCACAAATTGTCCACTTTCTTTATAACTGACAAGTCCCTACAATGACAATGGCCAGAGACGGGTGAGGCATCTCACTCTCATCGGCCACAGCGACATTCACGCCCTGCTGTCAGCAGTCAGCGCTGGGAGATTATCAAGTACACCGCGGACCCTGGCATAGCTGTCTCACTGCCCTGTGATGCAGCCTCAGGGTCCCTCTGTGCCATTTGTCTTTCTTTTATTTATTTTTCTTTTCTTTTCTTTTTTGTTGTTTTGTTTTGTTTTCTTTCCTCTGTGCTATTTGACAGCCAGGGCTTGGTGTTTTAATAACTGCTGGTGATGTTGAAGTCCTTTTAATAAAACTCTCATTGTTTTCCTGGTGCATTGCCTTGGCATGTAAATAGTTAACTGTCCCCACAACAGCATAAAATAGTGTAATTTTCCAGAGCGACAGTTCAGTTGAAGAAATTATCCATTTCTTCCTGAATGCATGTTCAGAGGTAAGAAAACCGTGTTTGCTTTGAAGAGAAATTATCAATTATAGGTTCTGTTAAAAAGATAAATTTAGGAAGATTGATACACGTAAATATTTGTTTGGGTTTTCGGGGTTCAATGCAAAACCGTAAACACTCAGCCTTTATTCTGAAGGAGCTTATTTGGAATACAGAGAGGCAAACTCAATTTCTTCCAAAGCTCAAATTCAGAGCGATGCTGCCAGACCACAAATTGCTTCTCACGGTGTTATTTCTGGATGCGCTGTGGTGTTGGTAACACAGTACAAAAAGCTGATCTGTCATCAGAGGCAAATGGGTGTCCTCTGGGCACCAGCTCCTACCTCTCTCCACCCCAAATTCTTCTCATGTTTGGACTTGGTACTGTTCCTTGTGGGTATGTTATCTTGTCAAGAAGAAAACACAAAAAGTGAACTGGAGGATCAATAAGAAAGAGGACAAACCGCTATTAGCAGGGTCCAGTGGCAGCACCTGGACCACCAAGGCTTCCCAATGACCCAGGATAAAGACCCCAGCCCTTACCTGGCCCTACCTACCAGCCCAGCCCCCTCTCCTGTACCTCTCCCTTGTCTTTGCCTGACTAACTTCTACTAGTCCCTCAGACCAGGGATTTAAACATTGCTTCCTCAGGAAGGCCTCCCTGATCCCCCAAACTAATTTACATGACTCTGTAATATGATTTAATCTCACCCAGTCCTTCTTCAAAGTCCTTACCCAACTGCACTGCAGAGTTGTATGTGGTTATTTGGTCATTGTCTATCTCCTGGGCCAGCCTGTGTTGTTTACTGCTCGATAGCCAGTACATATTGCTGTACTTGACATATAGTTGGCTCTATAAATACTTTTTGAATGAACAAATGAATGATTTCTGTCATTTTGAATGGATGAATAAGGTCTATTTTATAGTCTTCCTGCCTTACCTTAGAAAGAGTTGGTTATTCTCTTTTCAGAGATTGCTTATAGTGGAAAATGAATCCCCACCAAGCTGTCCCAAGGATTTCATATGATAGCCAAGTATGTGTTCTCCTCCTCCTTTCATCCTGTTTTCTAGAACTCTCTCTGACAAGGATTGGGCATGACACCCTTTTCAAAACACTACTCACCTTTGTATACTGGAGAATTTCAGGATCCCATTATCCTCCAAGCTTCAATAGACCAGTCCCCAGGATTCCAAAAATCTTCCCTTCATTAATTGTCTGTTACTATATAAAAATCACTTCAAAATTTAGCATCTTAAAGGAACAATAAACATTTATTATCTCACAGTTTTTGTGGATTAGGAATTTGGGAGGTTCTGGCTCAAGGTCTCTCATGAGGTTGCCCTCAAGATGTTGGCTTGGTCTGTGGTCATCTGAAGCATTGACTGGGTGTTGCAGTTGGACAGTTTGATGTAATTATGAATTCCAAAAATATAATTGGATCATGCTGGTAAACTGATCTGTTAATCTGGGCTTGATTAAGTTTTTTTTTTTTTTAAAGATTTTATTTATTTATTCATTTATCCCCCCCTTGCTGCTTGTGCTCGCTGGGTCAGCTAACCACGCCGTGCGGGCGGGCTTGCCTTCACCAGGAGGCCCCGGGAACCAAACCCGGGGCCTCCCATATGGTAAACGGGAGCCCTACTGATTGAGCCACAGCTGCTTCCCTTCATGATTAAGTTATGATTAGGGCGTTGACTGGGCCACGTCAGTAGGGCGTTGAGCCCCACCCCTTGGTGGGTGGGGAATCAAATATAAAAGGCATGGCAAGAACAGAGTTGAAGCAGTTTTTGAGAAGCAGTTTTGATGTTGGAGAAAAGGCCCCAGAAGAAGAGAAGTGAGCCATTCATCTGATAGTCTACAGCTGACCTTGGGGAGGAAATAGAAGAGCTAAGCCTGGAGAGAAACGCAGCCCCGGGAAGAGAGGAACACAAGAAGCCTGAACCCTGGCAAACACTGGCAGCCGTCTTGCTCTAACACGTGGCAATGGACTGTGGTGAGAGAAGAAACTTAACGCTTTATGGCCTGGTATCTGTGGACTTCTACCCCAAATAAACACCCTTCATAAAGACCAAACCATTTTTGGTATTTCACATTAGCACCTGTTTAGCTGACTAATACACTGGGCCTGGAAGATCCACTTCCAAGATGGCGCAGTCATACGACTGGCCAGTCAGTGCTGGTTGTTGTTAGGAGGCTTCAATTCTTCATCACGCAGGCTTCTCCACAGGGCTGCTTGGGCATCCCTATAACATGGCAGCTGACTTCTCCCAAGGCAAGTGATCTAAGAGTGAAATCAAGAAGGAGCCACATTGTCTTTTATGAACTAGCCTCAGAAGTCATATTCCTTCATTTCCACAATACTTTATTGTTTCCACAGGTCAGACCTATTTACTGTGAGAGAAAACTACACAAGCAAATGAATACGCTCAGGTGAAGATTGCTGGACTCATCCTCACAGAGTTATTCAATGTTAACTAGGCCCAGCCCTTCTCTGAACATCAAACTTTCACTCTGTTGATCAAAATAATGGCATAACACACAGAATAAAATCTAAATCCTTACCGAGCTTCTTCCCCAAGGCTATGGGATCTAACACCCCCTCCCACCTCTCCATCTTCTTCTACGATCTCTTTTCTCTCTTACTCCACTCCAGCCACCTTGGCCTTCTCTTTTTTGAACACTCCACATTTTTTTTTCATCCCAGGGTCTTTGCATTTGCTGTTTCCTCAACCTGGAACCCTCTTCTCCTGGACCCTCACACGACTCCCTCCCATGCTTCATGTCATGTCTCAGCTTAGAAACTCACTTGTTCCACCTCCTCCAAGGGACCGTCCATGGCCACTGTGTTTGGGACCGGCATGCCTTCCCACCCCATCTCTCTCTATCCGTTTCTTCTGCTTGGTGTTTCTGCATAGCAATTGCACAACTTAAATTATATTGCATATTTTTTAAAAATTTTTTCTCCCCTACAGCAATGAGGGCCGGGACTGTCTCAGAAGTATTCACTGCTCTGCCTGGCACATGTCAACTACTAATTGCTGAATGAATGAATGACTGAATGAATAAATTGAATGAATAAAAAGAGGGCTTTGGACTGGACCAGTCTGTGGACTGGTGCTGATCTGAAAACTGTTTGTTTCTGTTTCACAACCAGAAAATGCAGGAATTTAGAGTAAGCATTTAGAAACGTTCTTAGCAATTTGACATTGCTCCGACATCCAAGCACATGATCAGTGATTCGTTTTGTTGAACTGGATAGAAAGTCTCTACTATAGATGAGTCTGGTGGTGTTGAACTTGTATGGCCAATCCCATGTGACACAAGTTACAGACGAGCCATCCACAGTTGGGCCACTTTAAAATGAGCAATATTTTAAAGTTAGCTTGTCAACTAAAACCCCAAAGTGTGTAAAATGCAGCTTCTGTTTCTTTCATTGAAACATTATTTAAATATACTGGTGAATCTCCAGGGTAAATGGCAACTAATGAAGGTTTGAAGATAAATTCTGAAAACATAGCATCACTTGCTTCGTTTTAAACAAAATGCACGTCCTGAGCTTTCTCCTTACACAAAATTGTGAACCCTGAGGTGCTTGCAATGCTTACCCTGCCTACAGGTCAAGCTACAGGTCACGCTTTTAGTTTTCTTCTCACAGAACATGGTGACATCACACTGATGTAGAAGTATTAGTTGGGGAGCCCAGAATACAAAGTTTCATTGTTGTGCCACATATGCCGTGTTCCGCCGAAAGAGATTGTGAGATGCCTCCCCAGACTGCAGTTTTCCTGGGAGCGCTCCATGATAAATTGAAAATTTGAGCAAGAATTAGATTAAGCCAAGGCTCGGACTCAAAGCTGGAAAGCTTCCAAGGACTGGCTTGAGGGATAGGAAATTAGCTTTCCGAACTTAGAGGCAGAGTGATGGTCATGAAAGCTAGCCTTATCCACCTCATAGTTTTCCAAGCACTTGCGTTTTATGCCATCTCATTTGATTCTCATCGATACGAAGTAGGCCTTTACTATCTCCATACTACAGATGAGAAACTGTGGCCCAGAGAGAGGCTGACCGAGGGAAACCCCGCTAATAAGTGGCAGCATCTGAGCTCCAGGAGCTTCCTACTCTATCCACTGCACCATGCATACATCCCTAAAATGATCAGCGGTGATCAAAGGCTGCCCTAGCCTAGTCATTTTAAGGAAGGACATTAACAGTTAGGACAGCGATAATAATGACGATGTGCTGAGGGTTATTATGGGCTAGGCCCTGAGCTGATCCCTGAACATAAACCATTCAATTTAAGCCTCTAACAACCTGAGGGTGCAAATTCTGCCATTATGCCTTACTGGAGGCTGGTCCAGGGTCACGCAGGAGGGGGCTGGGCCGCTGGCTGGCAGTCTCACCCCAGGGCCCATGCTCTTGACCACACATCAAATCTAGTGAGTTGTTGCACCAATCCCCTGTTCTCCCACCGACAGTCACCCTTATGGCGGTTTCGGGAATTGGTCTAGTCAGTCTGGCAGCCACAGGCTAATCTTGACAGTGCCCGGACCATTTTAAGATCTGATGCAATTTTCTTAGGTTTCATCTCGTGAGTCTGAGACTCATGCTCTACCCCTACCGATGGTCTTGAAGTGATAGACTGTTCAGGTGATCTTTGATCACTCGAAGATAAGACGTTATCGTCCATGTGGCAATGTTTTCCTCCCTAAAGCCGATCTGGTGTAAGAAAGTACTTCTAATTGAGTCAGTAACACATTTTGCATGACTTTCAATGTCCTGTTGAAAAACCTTTCAATGTCACTTGGGTAGGCCCAGTGTCCAGGCAATGCATGTAAAATGAGAGCATTGGGGCCTTGTTTCACTGGTTTTCAGACCACAGTGCTTAGATGCAAAATCATATTTTCTTAAGTTGCTATTTAAAATGAGATTTCATTGCATGCATGTGATGTTTTACACCTAATTCATCTTTTTGAAGCCATCAAGGAGTCCGCTTTCTAACCAATAACTATCTACTTTTTTTTTTTTAATTAATTTATTTTTTATTATGGGTAAAAATCAAAATTTTCACAATACATACCAATATTTGTAAAGTGATATATAAATATATATGCATATATGTGCATTTGCTTACAAAAATGTTATTTATATATATAAAAATATATTTTAAGAGGTGCTTAGATTACCTAAAATATTACACGGAACCCACCGGGATTCTCATGTTGCCCACCTCCCACACCTCCCACCACATCCCACACAAACGTCTCCCACAAGAGTGGCCCACCACCCTCAATGGACTTACACATCCTGGGGCCTTGCCACCAACCATAGACCACAGTTCACACCGTAGACCAAACTCTCTCCCACACAGTTCTGAATGGTGTGTGCTGATTTAAAATGGCCTACATCCGTTGACACAACGGTACTCAGGACAACCTCCAAATCCTAAAGAAGCCCCTGTATTTCAACTGCACACCCCCTCCCTGCCCCGAAAGTGTCAAGTGGCCACTGGCTCCACCTCATTGTTATAATTTCTTGCATTGCTAGAATCACCATATATGTACAACAGATTACCATCAAGTCCACTCTAGTCCATAGTTCTTCCCCCAATCCTGAGGGGACTGGGATGATGATGTCCACTCCACCTCCAAGTGAGAGAGGGCTTATATCCCATGGATACAGTGGATGGGATGATCCTGCCTGCAGATGCAGGCCCTCTCCATTCCCTGGGATGGCCGTTGCCCATCGTTGTCTCCTCGCCAGGTGACTTGGATGAGTCCATTGAGCTGTAGGGTAGGAGTTGCAGCTCCACCGAGATTCCACGCACACCTGGCACATAGATAGGCCAGAGCCTCCAGTCTCTGGAAGTATACCTAAAAACTCCAGCATCACATATAGATTTGAATAGAAGGGACTGATGAACCATGTGCAGGGAGGACTTATTTGAGTCCAATTCTGTCACTCTCAGGAGCACAGATTCCAAAATAGAGCCCACTGATAAGGCGTCAGTCTCTGGAGCTATCCCCCCTTATATAGGACCTGGGTGTCTCCAGAGCTCTCAGGAGCCCCTCTGTGTGGGGTGATAGGCACTTTTACGTTCTATGAGCTCCTAATGAGGTGTACATAAGAGTTGCCTCTGGGATGACCTCCCGACTCTCTTTGAAGTCTCTTAGCCACTTGAACTCATTTGTCTTTACCTTTTCCCCCTTTTATTCAAGGTCTTTTTCCAGTTGTGTTGCCAGTTGGCACTTGGTATTAATCCCTCGTTGCCAGGGAGGCTCATCCCCGGGAGTCATGTCCCATGTTGGGGGGAAGGTAATGCATTCATATGCTGAGTTTGGCTTAGAGAGAGGCCACATTTGAGCAACAAGGAGGCTCTCAGGTGGCAACCCGTAGGCACCCTACAACAGCAAGCTAAGTCTCAGTTACAAGAGCAAAGACTCACAAGGGTAGTCATCAATAAAAAGAACTCATCAGTGGGTCATCCTCTTTTGACAGACACTGTCCCTGCACTTAGAGGACTATTGCTGCTCTCTTGGAGACTGTGGCAGAGCTCTCCAGGCTAGGAACTCAGATTCCCTCATTTATTGTGTGATTGTCCACCCATCATGACCACGCCCCATCTTTTGAACTTTTGAACAATTTTGTATATCTTTCATGTATATTTGGATGAACTAACTCCCATGAATCCCCCCTCCCAGACACCCCCCACCAATAATCCCCTGTAGTACCCATTGTAACCCTTCTGTGATCCAAATCCTTCGTGAACATGTAGTCCATAGAATAATCAAATACACTTAATAGGAAAAAGAAACAACAATGAAAAGCTTACATGCAAGAGACAAACATAAGGAAACTCAGGAAAAAAAAATCAAACAAAACAAAACAAAATATAATTAGCAGATTGGGCCACTCAAAAAAATGGGAAAAAAAAGCAAAAGAAATGCCTTAAAAAAAAATATATATATATATATATATATTCTTTTTTTCCTTTTATCACTGTGTTATCCGATGTCCAGTGTGCCGTGACACCTTCCCCCTCTCAATCCCCATTGTCTCCCAAATTTTCATTTAATTTTCAAAGAAGTTTTAGGTCACAGTAAAGTCACACACAGAGTACCAGAGACTCCCAGATACCAAACCACCCCCCCTTCCCCACCCCATATTAACCCCCCCCCTTTTTTTTTGGATGTTAGCATTGCTATAACTGTTATACAGATAGCAAAATATAGCAACTAAACATTGTCAATGATTTACAGTATAGTTTACAATTTAGATGATACAGTTTAATAATTTTGATGATATTTACCATGTCCTGTGTCCATTACTGTAAGGTAATGAAAAACCTTTCCCATGACCACCAAACACCCCTTAGATCTTGACTGTTCCCTTTCCCCCAGCCCCCCAGGGCACATGACACCACCCTATCCCGACCCATGGAATGTCAAGATTCACAGTTACATGCCCTGGGAATTTGAACCTGCCCTTCCTAATCCACCCACCCACCAGTGCTGTACCACCAAACCCAGGAACATCACCACCCATCTGCCCCATCCCCCAACATGCAACCACACTCTTTCCCTTTACCATAGATTATGTCCATATGGGTGATGGCTCAAAGCCTGCTCTTCTCTTACTCTCCCTTGTTAACCTATCTTTCAGACAACGGTTCTCAGAGACTGCTCACTTTCCTCAGTTCAGATCAGTGAGGTCATATACTGTTCATCCTTTAGTGCCTGGCTTGCTTCACTCAACATAAGGTCTTCAAGATTCATCCACGTTATTCCATGTGTTAGCACTTTGTTCCTTCTTACCGCTGAGTAATATTCCATTGTATGTATGTGCCACATTTTGCTTATCCATTTGTCTGGTGATGGGCACCGGGGCTGATTCCAACTTTTGGCAATGGTGAACAATGCCGCTATGAACATTGGTGTGCATATATCTGTTTGTATTTTTGTTTTCAGTTCTTCTGGGTATATACCCAGCAGTGGAATTGCTGGATCATATGGAAGATCTATTGCTAGTTTTCTGAGGAACCGCCAAACTGTCCTCCACAGTGGCTGGACCATACCGCAGTCCCACCAGCAGTGGATGAGGGTTCCTATTCCTCCACATCCTCTCCAACATTTAGTGTCTCCTGTTTTTTTAATAGCTGCCATTCTGATGGGTGTAAGATGGTATCTCATTGTAGTTTTGATTTGCATTTCCCTGATAGCAAGTGATGTTGAGCATTTTTTCATGTGCTTTTTAGCCATTTGTATTTCTTCCTTGGAGAAGTGTCTTTTCAGGTCACTTGCCCATTTTTTAAATGGGTTGTTTGTCCTTTTATTTTCAAGGTGTAGGATTTCTTTATATACGCAGGATATTAGGCTCCTATCAGATATATGATTGCCAATATTTTCTCCCATTGGGTAGGCTGCCTTTTTATTTTCTTAATAACATCCTTTGAGGTGCAGAAGTTTTTAATTTTGATGAGATCCCATTTATCTATTTTTTCTCTTGCTGCTCGTGCTTTGGCTGTGAAGTTCATGAAACCATTTCCTATTACAAAGTCCTGTAGATGCTTCCCTACATTATCTTCCAAGGTCTTTATGGTTTTGGCTCTTATATTTAGATCTTTGATCCATCTTGAGTTGATTTTTGTATAAGGTGTGAGTTGGTATTCTCTCATTCTTTTGGATATGGATATCCAGTTCTCCAAGCACCACTTGTTAAAGAGGCCATTCTCTCCCAACTGAGTGGGCTTCGTGGCCTTGTCAAATATCAGATAACTGTATAAGTGAGGATCTATATCAGAACTCTCATTTCGGTTCCATTGGTCAGTAGGTCTATCCTTGTGCCAATACCATGCAGTTTTGATCACTGTAGCTTTGTAGTATGTTTCAAAGTCAGGTAGTGTGATACCTCAACTTCATTTTTCTTTTTCAATATGTCTTTGGCAATTCGGGGCCTCTTGCCTCTCCAAATATATTTTGTGGTTAGTTTTTCCAGTTCCTTAAAAACTACAGTGTTGACTTTTATTGGGATTGCATTAAATCTGTAGATTAGTTTGGGTAGGATAGACATCTTGATGATGTTTAGTCTTCCTATCCATGAACAGGGAATATTTTTCCATTTATTTAAGTCTTCTTTGATTTCCTTTAACAGTGTTGTGTAGTTTTCTGTATATAAGTCCTTTACATCTTTAGTTAAATTTATTCCTAGGTATTTGATTCTTTTAGTTACTATTGTAAATGGTATTTTTTTCCTGATTTCCTCCTCAGTTTGCTCGTTATTGGTGTACAGAAATGCTGCTGATTTTTGAGCATTGATCTAATAGCCTGCAACATTACTGAACTCCTTTATAAGTTCTAGAAGCCTTGTTGTGGATTTCTCAGGGCTTCTATGTATAGGATCGTGTCATCTGCAAATAACGAAATTTTTACTTCTTCTTTTCCAATCTGGATGCCTTTTATGTCCTTTTCTTGTCTCATTGCTCATGCAAGTACTTCTAAGACAATGTTAAATAGGAGTGGTGATAGTGGGCATCCTTGTCTAGTTCCCAATCTCAGAGGGAAGGCTTTTAGGATTTCACTGTTGAAAATGATGTTAGCTTTGGGTTTTTCATATATACCCTTTATCATGTTCAGAAAGTTTCCGTCTATTCCTGTCTTTTGTAGTGTTTTTATGAGGAAAGAGTGCTATATTTTGTTGAATGCTTTTTCTGCATCTATAGAGATGATCATGTGATTTTTTTCTTTCAATCTGTTTATGTGGTGTATTACATTGATTGCTTTTCTTATATTGAACCATCCTTGCATACCTGGGATGAAACCCACTTCGTCATGGTGTATAATCCTTTTGATATGTTGTTGAATGTGATTAGCAAGTATTTTGTTGAGGATTTTAGCATCTAGGTTCATTAGAGAAATTGGTCTGTAATTTTCCTTTCTTGTGGTATCTTTATTTGGTTTTGGTATTAGGGTATGGTTGGCATCATAGAATGAGTTAGGCAATATTCCTTCTACTTCTATTTTTTGGAAGAGCTTAAGTAGAATTGGTGTTAGCTCTTTCTGGAATGTTTGGTAGAATTCAGCTGTGAAGCCATCTGGTCCTGGACTCTTCTTAGTTGGGAGGTTTTTGATGACTGAGTCTATCTCTTTACTTGTAACTGGACTGTTGAGTTCATCTATTTCTTCTTTCATCAATGTAGGCTGTTTGTGGGTTTCTAGAAACTTGTCCATTTCCTCTAAATTATCATTCTTGTTGGCATATAATTTTTCAAAGTATCCTCTTATGATACTCTTTATTTCTGTGGGGTCAGTAGTGATATCACCTTGCTCATTCCTTATTTTATGTATTTGCATCTGTTCTCTCTTTTTCTTTGTTAGTCTGGCTAAGGGTTTGTCAATTTTATTGATATTCTTGAAGAACCAGCTTTTGGTTTTGTTTATTGTTTCCAGTGCTTTCTTTTTTTTTTTTAATTTTTATTTTTTTTTTTATTATGGGTAAAAATCAAAATTCTCACAATACATACAAACATTTGTAAAATGATATATAAATATATATGCATATATGTGTATTTGCTTACAAAAATGTTATTTTTTATATATATATATACATATATTTTAAGAGGTGCTTAGATTACCTAAAATATTATACGGAACCCACTCGGATTCCCATGTTGCCCACCTCCCACACCTCCCACCACATCCAACACAAACATCTCCCATAGTGTGGCCCACCAACCTCAATGAACTTACACCTCCTGGAGCCTTGCCACCAACCATAGACCACGGTTCACACTGTAGACCACACTCTCCAGTGCTTTCTTATTCTCTATTTTATTTAGTTCTTCTCTAATCTTTGCCATTTCCTTCTTTCTACTTCCTTTAGGTTTAGTTTGTTGTTGTTTTTCCAATTCCTCCAAGTGTGCAGTTAGATCTTCAATTTTAGCTCTTTCTTCTTTTTTAATATATGAATTTATGGCTATGAATTTCCCTCTCAGGACTGCTTTCGCTGCATCCCATAGGTTTTGATATGTTGTGTTGTCGTTTTCATTAGTTTCAAGGTAGTTACTGATTTCTTTTGAGATTTCCTCTTTGACCCACTGTTTGTCTAAGAGTGTGTTGTTTAACTTCCATATCCTTGTGCCTAACCTGTTTCTCTGGCCCTTAGTGATTTCCAACTTCATTCCGTTGTGGTCAGAGTAATTATTTTGTATAATCTCAATCTTTCTGAATTCATTGAGAGTTGTTCTGTGGCCTAGCATGTGGTCTATTTTGGAGTATGCTCCATGTGTGCTTGAAAAAAATGTAAATCCCACTGTATTTGGGTGTAGTGTTCTGTATATGTCTATTAAGTCCAGGTCTTCTAATGTATTGTTGAGTGCCTTAGTTTCTTTATTGATTCTCTGTCTAGATGTTCTGTCTAATGATGATAGTGGTGTTTTGAAGTCCCCTGCTATAATTGTAGAGGCATTTATTTCTCCTCTTAGTTTTTTCAGAGTTTGCCACACGTATTTTGAGGCACTCCGATTAGGTGCGTAAATGTTGATGATTGTTCTCTCTTCTTGAGAGATTACTCCTTTTACTAATATGTAGTGTCCATCTTTGTCTCTTACAATAGTTTTGCATTTAAAGTCTATTTTGTCTGATATTAGAATAGCTACTCCTGCCCTTTTTTGGCTATTGTTAGCTTGTAAAATGGTTTTCCAGCCATTCACTTTCAGCCTCCTTGAATCCCTGAGTCGAAGGTGGGTTTCTTGTAGACAGCATATAGATGGATCATATTTTCTTATCTATTCTGCCAATCTGTGTCTTTTGATTGGTGAATTTAATCAATTAACATTCAGTGTTATTACTCGTAATGAATTTCTTAGTTCAGCCATTTTTTCTTTGGGTTAATGTATGTCATATGTTGTTTTGTTTCTCTTTTTGTCTTTTCAGTTGTTTTTAAACTCTCCTCCAACTCTCTCTGCCTTGTTTTTTCCTTTCAACTTGTAGAGATTCCTTTAGTATTTCTTGAAGTGCTGGTTTCTTCTTGACATACTCTCTTAATTTCTGTTTATCTGTGAATATTTTGAACTCTCCATCATTTTTGAATGCCAATTTTGCTGGATAGAGAATTCGTGGCTGGAGGTTTTTTCCTTTTAGTATTTTGACTATGTCATACCACTGTTTTCTTGCCTCCATGGTTTCAGCTGAGAAATCAGCACTTAATCTCATTGTGCTTCCCTTGTATGTGATGGTTCTCTTTTCTCTTGCTGCCTTGAGTATTTTCTCTTTGTCTTGAGCATTGGACATTTTGACAAGTATATGTCTTGGAGTTGGCCTGTTTGGATTTATACTATTTGGGGTGCGCTGTGCTTCCTGGATCTGCACATCCATCTCTCTCAATAGAGTTGGGAAGTTTTCAGCCATAACTTCCTTCAACACTCCTTCTGTTCCCTTTCCCTTCTCTTCTCCTTCTGGGATGCCCATAATGAGTATGTTTGTGCGTTTTGTATTATCGGTTAATTCCCTGAGTCCATGCTGGATTTTTTCTATCTTTTTGTCTATCTGTTCTACTATCTCTTTGATTTCAGCTGTATTGTCTTCCATATCACTAATTCTTTCCTCTGCCTGTTCAAATCTGCTGTTATGTGAATCCAGCATATTTTTCATTTCTTGGCTTGTGCCATTGTTCATCATCATATCCATTATCTTTTTAGGCATGTTTGCTATTTCTTCAGTATGTTCTCCCAGTGTCTTCTTTATATCCTTAATCTCTTCCTTCAGTTCTTTAAGTTGGTCCATGATATTTATTTGGATAGCTTTGATTAGTTGTTCGATGTTCTGCATCGCTTCCTGGTTTTTATTTTGTTCATTGGACTGGTCCTTGTTTTCCTGTTTCTCAGAGTCATTTGTATTTTTTTGTTGCCCTCTGATCATAATTTTATCTTGATGGGTTTGTTCAATTGATTAGCTTTTCTCTATGCTCTAGAGTTTTATTTAGCTGGTGGTTCTGTGTGTGAGTTAAATTTTCTCTTTGGCAGTTTTTCTTCTTATTTTATTTCCTTACTTCTTTCTATGTTCCCCAAGGAGAAGGTATAGCTCAGTGGAGGAGTTTCCACCTTGAATATATGAGGTCTCCAGTTTGATTCCCAGCTCCTCTTAGAGTAGTGATCCATCGGGATATCAAACATCCAGCCGAGATTTCAGGACAGGGCAAACATAGACATTATTTTTGTACTAGCTTCTTTTGGGTCCTTTATTTTCCCAAGACCGCATGACGAGGCAGCCGCGCTCCTTGGCTGTGGCACTCAGCGTGTGTAGCAGAGAGTGCCAATAACCATCCACTTTTATTGGATTTCTTCCATATGTATGCTGAAACTGGATGCTATTTATCCTTTAGAACTCAACATGAGTGCTAAATGAGCTACTTGTGTGGGGGTTCACAAAGCAGTGAACAGATTTCATTCATTTGTGCCACCGCTACCCTTCCTTGTGGCTGCTGAAGGCCCTGCTTCTTGCCTCTCTATTCCTAAAAATTCAGAGCCTGAAGGACCCTGAGTAATGTCTCCCTGTGGGTGTAGTCCAGCTGATATCTTTGGATTTTCATTTCCATAACAAGTCTTCACAGTGAACTTTCTCAGCAAACAAGACTCATTCATCCTTGAGAGAAGGCTGTTGGCTGAGCTGGAGAGTTCTGTGGAAGGACACTGAGGCTGAGGAAGAGATGAGAGCTCCTATGCTTTGGGAAAGTGGGAGTTACTGGGTTGGGAACAGGGATGAACCCATGTCTCTGGAAGGATTCTGTATTCCCGAGCATGCTCGGGGTTCAAGTCTTTCCATCCGTACATAAATCTGGAAGCCAGCAGCTCGGCTATGCTGGTGCATCCCAGACCTGCAAACCTTGTTGGAGAAGGGCTGTGCAGAAGGCACTAAACTGCTGGCTATGATGCTGGCCAGTCCACCTGGGTATCAGTAGCTCTGAATCAATTCTTTCTCTGGATGTTGCCTCTGGGGATCTTCACAAACACAAACTAACTGATGAGATTCAGCAAGAAGTGAGTCTGGAGCAGAGGGATTTCCCCCAGCTCCTCTCCTTGTGGAAATAAATGCTGGGAGTCAGCCCCACTGGGGCAGTGTTAATGAGGCAGGCAAGGAGAGTTTCATGCAGGCTTTCAGAGAGAGTTGAGGCTTCCTCTGGGCTCACAGAAATGCAAGGTGGGGATTCAGTGCCCTGAGGGAGCCCCATCCTTACCCTGGCACAATTGGGAATGAAACTCACAGTTCCTGCCCCTTAGGGATTGTAATAGGCAAAAAGGTGCTCCCCAAATGTCCACACCCTAATTCCTGGAACCCGTGAATGTTATCTTCAATGGCAAATGAGTGAATAACACCTTCTATGACAAAAATGTGATTAAGTTAAGGATCTTTAAAGAAGGAATTTATTCTGGATTATCTAGTGGGATGTAAATACAATCACATGTATCTTTGTAAAAGAGGCAGAGGGAGTTTGGAGACACACACACAGAGGAGAGGCACACACAGAGAAGCCCATGTCCAGAGGGAGGCAGAAATTAGAGTGATGCAGCCACAAGCCAAGGGAATGTCCACAGAAGCTGGAAGAGGCCAGGAACAGAATCTCCTCCAGAGCCTCCAGAGGGAGTGCAGCCTTGCTGACACTGGTTTTGGATTTCTAGCTTCCAGAACTGTGAGAATAAAATTCTGTTGTTTTCAGCCAAGAGTTTGTGGTAATTTGTACATTCCTGTAAAAAACAAACAAACAAACAAACAAACAAACAAAACGGATACAGGAGAGATGGACATTAAATGAATAATCAACAAAATAATTCCTTGTGCACAATAGTGATGATGGCTATGAAAAAGCAGGGCATGTTGATGGCCTATGAAAGGGGAACCTGACCAGTCTGAGGCTGTGGCAGAGGCTTCCCTGGGGAAGTGACATTGACAAGTAGCAAGGCCAGAGGTCAAGAGCTGCAGTATTTGGGCTCGAATCCTAGCTTTTCTGCTCAGTGCTAAGTGTCCTTAGGCAAGTTGCTTCACCTCCCTAGGCCTCTGTTTTCCTTCTATAAGATGGAAATACTACTAACATTGACCTTTGAGGTTGCAGTGGGGTTCGGATGGGTTCAGATATCTGAAGCACACAGAACAATGCCTGGCACTGACAAAGTGCTTTTGTTATGTGTTTGCTATTATTATTTGCCATTTAAATTGAGACCTGAAGAGTATATAGCAGGTGGTGGTGGTGAGACAAAGGGGGTGGGTTGAAGACTTGTCCGGCAGAATCAAGCATAGGGAACAGCACCTATAAAGGATCTTGAGGACAAGGGCAGTAACAAAGCGCTTGGGGACAAGGACTTTGTCTTGCTCATATTTGTTATCTTTGCTTGTCCAGGGCCTGGGAGTGAGCCTGGGATTGTAATAGGTGTGAATATGTGTTTGGGGAATGTGTGGGTGGCTAAAAAGAGAAATCCAAAGTTCCTGTGGCTTTCTAAGTACTTCAGAAAAGTACTTCCTAATATGGATGGCTTTGGGTAGAAAATGAGTTCACTCCCAAGGAAACCCACCCTCTGATGATTAGGATCATTTATTTCCAACTGCTTTCACTGCTCTAGTAGTTCGAGGTAATCAGTTAGAATTTGTAATACAAGAAAGGACATTAGAGTGCATTTGGTCCAAGCCCCAATGATCACCCTGCTCTTTTGCCTGCGATTGCCGTACCTAGTGGCAGCTGGCAGAGCTGGCCTCCCGTTCCTAAGAAATGAGACCCCTTAAAGGTCACAGGGCCTTTCTCTCCAGAAGATCTTTGCTTTCCCACAGCCTCTACCAAGGTGTCTGAAGGACACCAACATGATGAGACTACTTGGTTCCAAGAACTGCAAGGGAAAAATAACAAAAACAAAAAACAAAAACAAAATAAGTGCAAATATTCTTGCTGTCCTGATTTTGTGATAATCAGGGTAGGCTAAACATTCACTAGATTAGAAACCATGCATGTGTCCCCAGACCTAGCTTTTCTCCCTAGGTCTGGTTTTTTAGAATGCTGGTGATAAACCAAGCCTGATTTATTATATGACCATCCTGTATGGCAAATGACTGTAACTTTGGGTATCTTTGGTCAACCTTAAGAGATATAGCAGGTGGACAGATGTGGCTCAAATGGCTGGACGTCCATCTCCAATATGGAGGGACCTAGGTTCGATCCCTGGGACTTCCCGGTAAAAATTTAAAAAAAGAAAAATATAGAAGGCGCACGGGCCGCCAGTCCCCATGTGTGGGTGTGCCCTCAGGCCCTGTGTGCGAAGGTGCCGCTAGGTCCCGCGAGTGGGTGAGCCCCCCATGCCCTGTGCGTGGGTGAGCCACCAGGACCCACGAGCCACGCAGCAAGATGATGACGTAACAGGAAAGTGACGCAAGGGAGAGCCAAGACGAGATGTGCTGAAAAACCAGGAACTAAGGTGGCACAGGCAGTAGGATGCTTCTCTCCCACATCGGAGGTTCCGAGGATTGAATCCCAGTGAAGACAGGAGGAGAAGGATGAGAAAAGAGGGCAGGAAATGGACACAGAGAGTTGCCCAGCGAATGGACACAATAACAGGGAAAACGGGGGTGGGGGTAGGGGGGGTGGGGGGGAGGAGGGTAAAAATAGATAAAAGTAAATAAATAAATCCTTAAAATAAGGTGTAGGGGAGGAATATTTGGACTATAGTTAGTAGTAATACTTTGACGATGCTCTTTCATGATTTGTTAACAGATGTTCCACAACGATGCAGGGGTGATGTGTGGGAGCCCTGTATGATGTCATGCATGCTTGTTTTGTAAGTTCACACTTATAGTTTACGTATGTTCATGTATGAATGATATACTTCAATAAATTGTTTTTAAAAAAACAAAACAAAATAGGAATTGCAGGGAAGTGGGGTGTAAAGATTTCCTCTCTCCTGAATGCAGGGGACCTCCCTGATAAACAAAAAGCAGCAGCTCCTCAGTCCCCCAGGCTCATCTATTCCACGCCCAGGACACACCATTATCAGGGCTGAGATCCGACAGCTCAGATGTGTCAGGAATGAATCCGCCCTGGACTCTGGATGCTTACGCCAGAAAAATGCATGAAATAGAATGGGCCCTGCCTATGGAAATGCCCTCAAAGTTGATTTGCACAGGACTTTTTTTTTTTTTTTTTAAGGTTTATTTATTTATTTACTTTATCCATTTTAAACACCCCCTTCCCCATTTGCTGTTTTGTGTCCATTCGCTGGGCAATTCTCTGTGTCTGTTTCCTGCCATCTCTTCTCATCCTTCTCCTCCAGTCTTCACCAGGTTTCGATCCTGGAGATCTCCAATGTAGGAGAGAGGTGTTCTGCCACCTGCGCCACCTCAGTTCCTGGTTTTCGGAGCATCTCATCTTGACTCTCCCCAGCATCTCTCTCCTGTTACATCATCATCTTGCTGCATGGCTCCCGGGGCCTGGCGGCTCACTGGCACACAGAGCCTGGCAGCCCATGCGCCTTCTGTATATATGTTTTTTATTTTACCGGGAGGTCCTGGGGATCGAACCCAGGTCCCTCCATATGGCAGACGGACGCCCAACCATTTGAGCCACATCTGTCCCCCTGCACAGGACTTTAAACTGTTGCCCCCCTCGGCATGGAGAACTTATCAAGCAATGAGGTTGAATGGAGACCTTTGTAATGTCACTCAACTGTCTGCTAGCAAGCGGGGTCTGTGGGTTTGGGTTGATGCCTAAATCCACAGACCTAGACAAAGAGACCCATAGCTGGTGGGATGTGGGGTTTATTTACAGAGTGGCTTTGGGCTGCAGCTGGAGGGCCACACAGGGCTGTGATTCAGGTCCTTGTCGCCGCCGGTACCTCCTCTCGGGCAGCCCCCCAAGCTCCATGTTCTCCGTCTTATTCCTCCGTGGCAGCCCTTAGAGAACCAGGCTGATTGCCCTTGGTGGGCTGGGGGTCACCAGGAGCTGCTTTCAGGGCCCTGTTGCAGAGGATGGCCTGACCTCGAGTTGGCTGCCCAGTGAACAAAGCTTTTCCCTTATAAATAGTCTCGATCTGCTTGTGGGAAATTGCAGGAGAGGGACAGCAGGCTGGTTAGAGGCTTGGGTGTCAGGATACAAGGGTTGTGTTTGGAGGGTCCCTTGGGGAATGGCTTGCAGGATTTTTGAGAGACAGGATCTTTTCTCCTGCCAGTTATACATGAATGCAGTAAAGCCTGGTTACCCCAGCATAGGGAGTTTCAAGTGCATTTGCCTGCACACAGCTTCCCTTCACAAGGTCTGCTCCTCTAGCCCCTTAAAGAATGCTGAAGAGCTACAGGGAAAACAAACTTAATTGTTAGATAAAGCTTTCTAGGAGAGGGTTAAATATCTCACTGACCTAAACCAGAAGGCCCAGTGCCAACTGGGCTCATGAAGGCAAGCTGGCTGGCTGGTCCTGGGGGCATTTATAGGCTATTCCCACAGTCCTCTGCCCACAGACCCTCCTACACCTCTGCAGTTTGGTTCTGCTTTCTCATTTGCTGATCCTTTGCCTAGTCAATTCCACCCATTCTTTAGGCATCCAAAGCTCCTCTTGACCATAAGAGGCCAGGTGTGTGTGACGTTCTTACATACGAGCTCTGAGTAGCTCCTGTGTGCTGGGGCGAGAGTGACGAGCAGGGACATTAGTGTGTGTTCCGCAGCTAAGAGTGGGACTGTGTTAAACCATACCCCATGTCTGTGACATGGACACCAGGGAGCAGGTGGCCACTTCCATGGCATTGATTGTGGATTGAATCACGCACTCCACAAAAGACTTCTTCAGATCTTCACCGGCATTCCCATGGGCGTGAAGTCACTTGAAGAAAAGATCTTTCGCACATGTTATTGTTAAGGGGTGACCAAACTGGGCAAGGTGAGTCAAAATCCGTATGACTGCAGGCCTTAAAAAGAGAGGAAATTTCGATGCATTTGGTTAGAAGACATCAGTAGAAGCCAGAAACCAGAAGAAGTCAGAGAGGAGAGATAGACTGCCATGTGACGGAGAAATCTTGGCTTTGCCGACATCTTGATTTGGGACTTCAAAACTGTGAGACAATAAATGCTGGTTGTTAAAGCCAACCAGTTGTGTGGTATTTGTCATAGCAGCTCTTGAAATCTGAGACAACACCATTTCAGAGACTCTGGAAGATCCTCTTTTAAAATAATTTTTACTTCTGGTTCCAGTTCCTGAAATCCATTATTGGTGCTATCACTCTACTTCTTGGATTAAAAAAAAAAACAACTCTCTAGACTAAACATTGTAATTCATCTGAAAATGTGAGCTTTTACAAATATAATACCTTATCTTTGGAGCACAGCAGCATAGCAAAAGAGCTGTAGACTTTGGGACTGCTGCTCGTTCACCTCCTACTGACCAGCCTTGAGTGATTTAACCACTCTGATTCGTGGCTTCCTCATCTGTAGAAGGGCAACAATAGCACCCACATTTCAGGGTTGTTGTAAGGATTAGACATCATTGTGCTGAATAAACAGTAACTCCTATTGTTACTCTGGATTGCTTTGTAATTTCCAAGATCCTTTCCCAAGCACGATCTTATTTGCTCCAGATACAGTCTCAGGAGCTGGACTGGACTGTGTTATTCCTGTTTTACAAATGAAGAAGAGGCAGGTACATGCCTGCAAATCAGATCTTCCTACACTGGACTCCATGCTCTTTCTACTATATGGTTGCTTCCCCCAGGTGGGCCAGCGGGCAGTCTGCTGAGGACAGGGCCCCCAGCAGTGGGGCACAGACCAGGAGCCTGAGGGAGGGGAGCAAGCAAAGGGGAATTGGAAGGGCACCAAAGAAAGTCTTAGTTTTGTCATGGTGTTTTATTCATTTCCAAAGATTAACACACATCTTTTTGTCAATTCTGCACAAATTAACCCTCGGCTTTCCATTCTCTAAACTCATTCTATTTTCCGGTGACCCATATTCAGGTTATTAACTCCATGAGATTACACAATATATTTGGTTCATAGTAGCGCATTCATACTGTGTTTGTCCTTTTGTGTCTGGCTTGCTTCACTCAACATAATGTCCTCCAGGTTCATCCATGTTGCCATATGCTTTATGACTTCATTTCTCCTTACAGCTGCATAATATTCCATCGTGTGAATAGACCACAGTTTGTTTATCCATTCATCTGTTGATGGGCACCTGGGTTGTTTCCAACTTTTGGCAATGGTGAATAATGTGGCTATGAACATCGGTGTGCAGATGTCTGTTCCTGTCACTGCTCTCAGTTCTTCTGGGTATATACCCAGTAGTGGTATTGCAGGGTCACGTGGCAAGTCTATATTCAACTTCCTTGGAAACTGCCAAACAGTCCTCTTCAGTGCCATTCTGCATTCCTATCAACAGTGAATTAGTGTTCCTATCTCTCCACATCCTCTCCAACATTTGTAGTTCTCTGTCTTTTTAATAGTTACCATTCTAAAAGGTGTGAAATGATATCTCATTGTAGCTTTGATTTGTACATCCCTAATTGATAGTAATGTTGAACGATTTTTCACGTGTTTTTTTTTGCCATATGTATTTCTTCTTTGGACAACTGTCCATTCAAGTCTTTTGCCCATTTTTTAATCAGGTCGTTTGTCTTTTTTTTTTTTAAAGATTTTATTTATTTATTCATTTATCCCCCCCCCTTGCTGCTTGTGCTCTCTGGGTCAGCTAACCACGCCGCGCGGGTGGGCCTGCCTTCACCAGGAGGCCCCGGGAACCGAACCCGGGGCCTCCCATATGGTAAACGGGAGCCCTACTGATTGAGCCACAGCCGCTTCCCAGGTCGTTTGTCTTTTTATTGTTGAGTTGTAGCATCTCTTTTTATATCATGAATATTAAACCTTTATCATATATGTGATTTTGCCCTTTTGACAAAGTCCTTTGAGGTACAAAAGAGTTTAATTTTAAGGAGGTCTCATTTATGTCTTTTTTTTTTGTTGTTTTTTTGTTTTTTTGGTGCTTTAGGTGAGAGGTCCAAGAAACCACCACCTACTACAAGATCTTTAAGAATGGTAAACTGTTACTTTTAGTTGAACACCTGTTTGCATTGTTTACAGTGGGTGGGAGAATGTTCCAATCTCAAAAGAGAAGATGGGTCATGTCTATCTACAGAGTAACAGAGTTGAGGCAGTTCTATAGGGCTGAATTCCTGATCCTAAGGATTTCTTCCTGGGTCCCTTATTTTGGACCTTAATTTTAACCAGAATCTAGAATTAGTAGGTTTTTTTTTCTTCTAGCCAAAAATGTACCGAATGGAGAAAATTGGGAAATCCTGAAGGCCAGAAACGGAGTCAGGTTTTCTAGGGTTTATGTCTTCCTGTTGAAGCCAAACCGAGATAATGACCAGTGCCTGTGTGCACATAAGAACCTTGGAGGGGAACCTCTGTAAATTATTTGCTACAGCTTTTACAGTTCTGGAATTTTAGACTATTGACCCAAAATAAAGTTGCCTAAAACTCTGAGCAAAAAAAAAAAAAAAAAAAGATGTTTCCTTACATCTTCTTCTGGTAGTTTTATGGTCCTGGCTTTTATATTTAGGCATTTGATCCATTTTAAGTGGATTCTTGAATAGGGAGTGAGATAGGGGTCCTCTTTCGTTCTTTTGGTTATCGATATCCGCTTGACCTACACCATTTGTTGAAGAGACTGTTTTGTCCCATTAACATGGCTTTGGTAGGTTTGTGGAAAACCAGTTGGCTGTAGAGGGGAGGGTTTATTTCTGGGCTTAATTCTGTTCCACAGATAGCTATTTCTATCTTTATGCCAATACCATGCTGTTTTTTTTTGTTTTTTTTGTTTTTTTTTTTGCGGGGTCAAAAATACTATACAGTACTTTATTTTCCTGAAAAGTTGGCTTCCATTCACAAGGTAAACATGAGGCAGAGTGTTACCGCAGCGCCGTCAGAAGCTTCCAAAGGTGAAACTGGAGCTTCCTGCTGCCACCCTGAGCTGGAGCAGCACAGGTGCTGGCCCAAGTCACATCATGACCTACACAGAAGCCCAAAGAGACACTTTTATGGGCTTGGTGCTGAGGATGATGTTTATGTGGGAGGAAAGGAGACGCTGTTGGGGGTACTGTGAGCTCAGGAAGTGGTGGGGCAACCGTTTCTACTTTCAATGCCCTGAGCTCTAGTAGGAGAGACATATTGTTTGTGTAAAGGACTCCGGTTTATTGGAAGACCTTCCACCTCCTGTAGATCTTATCTGCTGATGTTAACAACCCCACCCAGTTATCAGGAAGCCCTGTTTACAATTACTTTTCCTTAAAATGCCTTATATATCTGTTGATCTTGAATGCCATGTATTCAAGTCAGGGATTCAATCCCCTTGACTTCAGAGAGAAATGTCCCAAAGCCAAACAATCTAGACCATCTAGTGACCATGGGTGACTGAGGCTCCAGGCAAATTTCTGATGAAAGCCTTATCAGCAACAAGAGTTATATGAGGAGATGGAGTACATGGGGTTAGTTTCCCTGTCATAAGCCTCTATTATAAAAATGTTTCTAGCTTCAAAAATAGTAATACTTCAAAGAAAGGGGGAAACAAATGGATGCTTGGTTGAAATACACAATCTTGAACAACCAGCAGCAGATATCCTCCCCCTCGCCAACAAGTAATGGTTCAGGTTGACAAGGACTAGATGAAGAATGCAGGGAGGTCAGAAAAGCCTGGAGGAAGGGGGGATGGAGGCCTGCAAGCTGGGGCGTAGGATACTTGCTTGAGCCTCAGGTTCCAGGAGGGCTCCCCCTGTTGGGCCAGCTCCATCACTGAAGCAGCATGCTGAGGCCCAGGTTCTTCTCCAGCTCTGAGACCACCCGCAGCAGGGGCTGGAACCCTTCAGTTGGATAGGCCTCCTCGTTCTCTTCCTCCTGTAGGAAATGCTCTTCTTCCTCAGTGAAAAAGGCCCGCAGCTTCTTGTAGTCGGCCAGGGCCTTCTTTCGCCCATCCATCACGTGTCCCTTCCACTCTGCAGCTGCGGACTCCGCCTGGCCGTGCAGGTCCCGTGCATCGTTCAGGTCCTTTCTCACGACCTCCACCGACCCCTTGTTTTCCTTGCCGCGCAGCGCCTTGCTCCAGCGGGGCGTCCACTCGGGCTGCCCGGGCTCACTGCAGAGCGGGGCGGCGTCCTCCCGGCGGAGCAGCTGCAGCGCGGCCTCGCTGGCCTGGGCGTCGCGCGCCGGCCCCACAGCCGCCACCTCGAGCGCCAGCAGGCGGTGGCTGAGCGCCGGGCGTCGTCGGAGCACTCGGGGCAGGGGAAGGGTCCGTCTTCATCGGCCCAAAACTGCACCACGCGCGCCCGGCAGAAGCGGTGGCCACAGTCGGCCCGCACCGGGTCCCGGAACTCGCGCTGACAGATGGCGCAGGCGGCCGCCTCGGGGGCCGCGAAGTCCTCCAGGTCTGCGGAGACCCGGCCCTCGGCGAGGGCGCGCGACGCGGGAGAAAGAGTACCATGCTGTTTCGACCACTGTAACTTTGTAATATGGTTCAAGGTCAAGCAGTGAGATTTCTCCTATATCACTCGTCTTTTTTAGAATGCTTTTGGCTATTAGGGTGCACTTTCCTTTTCAAAAAATTTGGTAATTGTCTTTTCTATTTCTGTAAAGTAGACTGTTGGAATTTTAATTGGTATTGCATTGAAGCTATAAATCAGTTTGGGTAGGATTGACTTCTTCACGATATTTAGTCTTCTAATCCATGAACACAGAATGTCTTTCCATTTGTTTAGGGCTTCATTGATTTACCATTGTTTTGTAGTTTACTGGATACAAGTCCTGTACTTCTTTGGTTAAATTGATGCCTAGGTATTTGCGTCCTTTTGTTGCTATAGGAAACCGATTCTTTTCCCTGATTTCCTCCTCAGTTTGTTCAATACTAGTGTACAGAAAAAATACTGATTTTTGCATGTTGATCTTATATCCTGACATTTTGCTGAATTTGTTTATAGCTCAAATAACTTTGTTGTAGACATTTCAGAATTTTCTAAATATTGGATCATGTCACCCACAAATAGTGGGAATTTTACTTCCTCTTTTCCTATTTGGATGCCTTTTATGTTTTTGTTTTTTCCTTGTCTAATTGCTCTAGCTAGAACTTCTAGCACAATGTTGAATAATAATGGTGACAGTGAGCATCCTTTTCTTGTTCCCAATCTTAGAGGGAAATGCTTTCAACCTCTCCCCATTGAGTACGATGTTGGCTGTGGGTTTTCATATATGCCCTTTATCATACTGAGGAATTTTCCTTCTATTCCTATCTTTGAAGTGTTTTTATTAAGAAAGGATTTTGTAGGATGCCTTTTCTGCATTGATCGAGATGATCATATGGTTTTTTCTCTTCAGTTTGTTAATGCGGTATATTACGTTAATGGCATTTCTTATATTGAACCACCCTTGCACTCCTGGGATAAATCTCACTTGGCCGTAGTGTTTAAGTCTTTTGTGCTTTAAGTGCTTTAGGTGAGAGGACCAAGAAACCAAAAAAAAAAAAAAAAATTGCAAGTATTTTGTTGAGAATTTTAGCATCTATGTTCATTAGAGAGATTGGTCTATAATTTTCTTTTCTTATAGTGTCTTTATCTGGCTTTGATATTAGGGTGATGTTGGCTTCATAAAATGTATTGGGTAATTTTCCCTCCTCTTCAATTTTTTGGAAGAGTTTAAACAGGATTGGTGTTAATTCTTTTCGAAATGCTTGGTAGCATTCACCTGTGAAACCATCTGGTCGTGGACTTTTCTTTCTCGGGAGAGTTTTGATGACTGATTCAATCTCTTTAGAAGTGATTGGTTTGTTAAGTTCCTATATTTCTCGTAGCGTCAGTGTAAGTTGTCTGTGCATTTCTAAGAATTTGTCCATTTCATCTAGGTTGTCTAGTTTGTTGGCATACAGTTTTCATAATATTCTCTTATGATCCTTTTTATTGCTGTGGGGTAGTCATAACTTTCTCCCTTTCATTTCTGATTTTATTTGCATCTTTTTTCTTTTTTTCTTTGTTAGTCTAGCTAAGAGTTTGTCAATTTTATTGATCTTCTCAAAGAACCAGCTTTTGGTTTTGATGATTTTCTCTATTGTTTTTTGTTTTCAATTTCATTTATTTCTGCTCTAATCTTTATTGTTTCTTTCCTTCTGCTTGCTTTGGGAATGGTTTGCTGTTCTTTTTCTAGTTTCTCCCATTGTTCAGCTAGATCTTTGATTTTAGCTCTGTCTTCTTTTTTACTATAGGTGTTTAGGGCTATAAATTTCCCTCTCAGTACTGCTTTAACTGTATCCCATAAGTTTTGATAAGTTGTGTTCTCATTTTCATTCATCTCAATATATTTACTAGTTTCACTTACAATTTCTTCTTTGGCCTACTGATTGTTTAGTAGTGTGTTGTTCAGCCTCCACGCATTTGCAAATTTACCTCTTTCCCATTATTGATTTACAGTTTCAATCCATTATGATCTGAGAAGGTGCTTTGTATAATTTCAATCCTTTTTATTTATTGAGACCTGCCTTGTGACCTAACATGTGGTCTATCGTGGAGAAAGATCCATGAGCACTTGAGAAGAATGTATAACTCGCTGAGTTTGGGTGCAACGTTCTCCATATGTCTGTTTATCATATTGTTCAAGTTCTCTGTTTCCTTGATCTTCTGTCTAGTTGTTCTATTTAATGATGTGAGTGGTGTATTGAAGTTTCCAGTTATTATAGTACAGATGTCTGTTTCTCCCTTCAATTTTGCCAGAGTCTGTCTCATGTATTTTGGGACACCCTGGTTAGATGCATAGTTATTTATGACTGTTATTTCTTCCTGGTGAGTTGTTCTTTTTATTAATATATAATAACCTTCTGTATCTTTTATAACTTTTTTGCATTTACAGTCTGTTTTGTATAATATTAGTATAGATACTCCTGCTCTTTTCTGGCTACTCTTGGCATGGAGTATCTTGTTCCAACCTTTCACTTTCAGCCAGTTTGTATCCCTGGGTCTAAGGTGAGTCTCCTGTAGGCAGCATATGGATGGCTCATGTTTTTTTTTAAATCCATTCTGTCAGCCTATATCTTTTTTTTTTTTTTTTTTTTTTGCTTTTATAAAGGGTATTTATTTGGAGTAGAAGCTTACAGTTACCAGGCCATAAAGCATAAGTTACTTCCCTCTCCAAAGTCTGTTGCCATGTGTTGGAGCAAGATGTGTATCGATGTCTGCCAAGACTTCAGCCTCCCTGGGTTCCTCTCTTCCTGGGGCTTGTTTTTCTCTGGGCTTAGCTACCTTGCTCTCTCCACAAGACCAGCTATAGACTTTCAGGTAACCAGCTCTGTCTCTCTCTGCAGGGCTTGATTCTCTCTAGGCTCAGCTGCTCTGCTCCTCTGTGTGCTTACTTCCCAGGCTCCAGCTCAAAAACTCCCTTGCATCCTCCTTCTCCATATCTTTACTTCCCCAGGCTCTGTATCAAAACTCCAACTCTCTTCTCTGCCATGTAGGTTTTTCTGTGAGTCCCCACCTACCAAGGGGGCAGGGACTAAACATCGAGGTACAGACCAGTTTACAAACATAATCCAGTATCTATTTTTGGAATTCATAAACAATATCAAACTCAACCCTCTGAATTCCAAAAATATATTACAATATTCTAAAAACCTAAATCAGTACCATTGCTGAGTACAAAATCATATCATAATCAGTTTAAAGAAATACAATTTTTCTTGAGGCAAAGTCCCATCTGCTGTAGACTTCTGAAACTTATAAAACAATGTATCTGCTTCCAGCCCATGTCTTTTGATTGGGGAGTTTAATCCATTCACATCCAATGATATTACTGTAAATGCATTATTTACTTCCACATTTTTTTCTTTGGTTTTCATATGTCGTATCTTATTTTCATCTGTCATTTTACTCCTTTGGTTATCCTTTCTTTTCTTCTATACTGTCCTCCAAACCTCTCTCGTAAAGGGAACTATAAGGCTTCCTTTAATATCTCCTGCAAAGTGTATTCTTTTTTACAAACTCTCTTAGTTTCTGTTTGTTTGTGAATATTTTAAACTCATCTTCATATTTGAAGGACGATTTGGCTGGATAAAGAATTCTCAGCTGGCAGTTTTTCTTTGTCAGTGTTCTAATTGTATCATACCATTGTCTTCTCACCTCCATGGTTTCTGATAAGAAATCTGTACTAAGACATATAAAGGCGTCCCTTATATGTGATGGTTTGCTTCTCCCTTGTTGCTCTCAGAATTTTCTCTTTATTTTTGACATTTGACATTCTGAATAGTATGTGTCTTGGAGTAGGTCTATTCGGATTTATTCTGATTGGGGTACTCTGCACTTCTTGAGCATGCAAGTTCATTCTTTCATGACAATTGGAAAATTTTTGGCTATTATTTCCTCAAATACTCTTTCTGCCCCCTTTCCCTTCTCTTCTCTTTCTGGAACTCCCATGACACATAGGTTGTTGTGTTTCGTATTATCACTGAACCCCTGAGCCCCTGCTCAATTTATTTTATTCTTTTTCCTGTGTGTGCTTTTCCTTCTTCAATTTCAGCTGTTCTGTCTTATGTATCACTTATTATTTCTTCTATTATTTCAAGTCTGCTGTTGTATGCCTCTAAAGTGTTTTTGATCTCACCTATTGTGTGTTTCATTCCCATGGGCTCTGTTACTTTTCTATTCGGTTTTCAAATTTTTCTTTGTGCTCTTTCAGTGTCTTCTTCATGTCTTTTTATCTCTTTAGTCATATTGTCTTTCAACTCATTAATTTGTTTTTGGAAATTTGTGTGAATCTCATTGATTAATTTTCTCAAATCCTGTATCCTTTACTTGGGTCACATCTTCCATTTTCTTAGTATGGCTTGTAATTTTTTGCCAATGTCTAGGCATCTGATTAGGATAGTGAGTTTACTCAGATGCTAAATTTCTCTTTCTTTCATAGGGATCTAGTGGTGGGAGGCTCTGTGTTACTGCTGTTCTTTTTTTGATTCTTGGTTCAACCTGTTCTGGGTCTTTAGGATTGTCCCTGTTAGTTGCTCAAATCTGGGCTCTGGACTCAATAATGGGTTGCAGACCTGCTTCCAAGGACCTTGGGGAGGGAGGTTGTAATGGTGGGTAAAAGCCTCTGTTACTTATTTACTTTTAATTTCGTCATGTGTACTTCCTTAGTCCACTAGCAGACGGTGTTCCTTGGCAGCCCTCTCAGTTCAAAGCATGGTCAGAGAGTGTTCGCTGCAACATGGACCAGATCAATGTGATAGAGGATCCTGCCTGGAGACTAAAAGTCTTGTGATTCAAACTTTCTCAGAGGCAGCTCTCCAACTTTTGTGGGCAGCCCCCTTCCTTTTCCTAGGTAGGAGATAATTCCACTCCCCTCTGTGTCCTCAACAACCAGCTCTGGTCAGTAGAGAGGGAGATTGAGAGAGTCAGATTTCTTTAGTTCCCTCTGGCTCCCAATGCAAACAATGGTGCAGCCCCACCCGGCCTGGAAGAGCTCATGGGACATAGCAGACCAAATTTGTGGGTCAATAGTTGAGTCAGTCTTAGGCCTTATACCTCTCTCTCCCCTTTCCTAAGGAGGTGGATCACTGGGTCCCCCTTTGACTGTAGCCACTAGCCTATAGGGTGGGTGAGGATGCTGGCGTTTGCAGCTGCAACTTTTAACTCACAGTTTTGCCATCACAATTCTTTTCCTTTGCTCCTCTCTCTTCTGGGCAGTGTCCAGCCTTCCTTGGTGTCCTAAACCCAAGAAGAATTTTTTCCAGGCCGTTTCTGCCTGTCTTCTAGCTATTCTTCTGGTTGAGAATAGAGCCCCGTATCTTTCTAGTCCTCCATCTTCTGGGAAGCACCACCGTGGTGTTTTAGTCTGCTGGACTGCTGAAACCAATATACCAGAAATGGGTTGGCTTTTACAATGGGGATTTATTAGCTTTCAATCTTACAGTGCTGAGGCCGTGAAAATGTCCAAATCAAGCCATCATCAAGATGATGCTTTCTCCCTGAAGACCAGCTGCCAGTGATCCTGGACTTCTCTGTCACCTGGTACAGCACATGGTGGCATCTGCTAGTCTTTCCCTTCTCCTCTGGGTTTTGATACTTTCAGCTTCAGGCTGCCGTGGCTTTCTCTCATCTCTCTCTGAATTTCATTCTCTTATAAAGGACTCTAATAAGAGAAGTAAGTCCCACCCTGAGCTTACTAAAGTAACCTAACCAAAAGGCTCTACTTAAAACTGGTTTACACCCACAGGAATGGATTAGATTTGAGAACATACTTTTCTGGGGGTACATAAAGCTTCAAACACATGGCCATCTCTGAAATTGCATTGCTGTGTGTTCTGCTGTCTGATAGCAGTCACCATTCTAAGTTAGTCCTACTGGAGAGCTATGAATGAAACCCCGCCCCCCAGACTCCACACAGTTTCTCCTTTAATCACAGGCCTGTACTAGGACACAGACCTAAAGGCATTTTTCATTGGTATGTTTTTTGAAGTATTGGAATAATTTCATCTCATTGTTCTCATCTATGGCCTAGTGCCTGATTCACAAAAGGCACTCAAAGAATATTTGTCGAATGGTCACTAAGCAGGCACGGGGATTTTATTTTCATGGAAGCATTTCTGAGTGTTGAGTAATGAAGGCATTGCAGGGCTCGTCACCATGAAGGGTGGCGAAATTACTGCAGCTTTTGTATTCCACTGGTCATCCAAAGCGTTGGCTTTGCCTATTGTTCTAGGCCACATTTCTTTCACCATGGATTCCTCCAACATGAGTGAAAAATGGGAATGACAGTATAGGAAGGTCTAGGAACATCTGTCTGTCACAGAGGAAGCTCTGGGGCTGCCAATCCATTGTTTGGGAAAATGAAGGGAATGGCTCAAGGGCAGAGTTGAAGAGGTTAACGCTGTTTTCCATCTGGGGCTGGCTGGGCAGGCAGTGGGGAGCTGTCCTCGCAGATGGGCTACTGGGGGGAGGGGGTATCAGTTTCCTGGGCTGCCGTAACAAATTACTCAGATATGGTGACTTAAAACAATAGAAATTTATTCTTTCACAGTTCTGGGGGCCAGAATCTGAAATCAAGGTGTTGACAGTTGTGGTGCTTCCTCAAAAGGCCCTAAGGAAGAATTCCATGCCTTTTCCAGCCTCTGGGAGCTCCAGGTGTTACTTGGCTTGGCGCTGGGTAACTCCATTCTCGGTCCTTGTCATCACATGGGCTTCTCCCTCGTGTTTCTCTTCTTCTGTCTGAATCTTCCCTTATTATTAATAATAAGGACTCTTGTTATTGGATTTAGGGCCTGCCCAGTAAATTCAGGATGATTTCGTCTTGAGATCCTTAATTACATCTGTAAAGACCCTTCTTTAGCAAATAATGTTATATTCACAATTAATGGGTGTGGCAGTTTGGTATAATTTATGATTTCTAAAAATAGACAGTGGATTGTGTTTGTAAACTGGTCTGTTTCTCTGGGCTTATTCGATTGTATTAGATTCAGAGGCTTCACCTTTAATTGATTAAATTAAGGTTGGGACTTTGATTCGGCCACATCAGTAGGATGTTGAGTCCCCACCTCCTTGGTGGGTGGACACTCAGAAGAAAATGAACATGGCAGAGAAGAGAACCGAGTTTTGGTGCTGGATCCCCAGGGAGAGAGCTGAGCCATTCGCCTGATAGTTTACAGCTGGCCTTGTGGAGAGACCACAGCAGCTGAGCCCGGAAAGAGAGGAGCCTTATGCCAGCCTACAGCTGAGATGGGAAGAAGCTGGGACCATGGAGCCTTAAGAGGAAGGGAAGCCCGAACCCTCGCGGAGACTGGCAGCCATCTTGCTCCAACATGTGGCAACAGACTTTGGTGAGGAAAGTAACTTACTCTTTATGGCCTTGTGACTGTAAGCTTCTACCACAAATAAATACCCTTTATAAAAGCCAACAGAATTCTGGTACTTTGCATCAGCACCCCTTTGGCTGCTAGGACTTGGTGCTCTCTTTTGAAGATCTACAATTCAACACTCTAAAGGGGGAGGGGTTGACTCAAATTGCTTTTGAAAGTGATGCTGGTAAAATGATACATGGAGAAATCCCCAATCAACATCGGACATATTCCTTGTTTCTTATTTAAAAGTGGAAAGCAGTTTAATTTTTTATGCCTAGCAATACTCTTTCACATCAGAGAAGGTGCAAATATGAAATATTTCCATTTTTGCGATCTTTCCCCTAAATCTTTTGGACTCTGGTCACACAAGGAATTCTCTCAGAAACCAACTTCACATCTCTAAATTCTTTTTCTTCTGAATATTACACAGATCTTTCCCAACCTCTGATCAATCACCTTGAACATTAAAAAAAACTATGAAATTTATTAAGCTGTATTTTTTATTAGAAATAATTAACTAGCCCCCAAAATGTTTTCATGGAATGTAGATGATATATTTCAATTGTTTTTAAAGATCGATAATAAAGATATTTTATTAAACTGTTTTCATGTAGAAAAAGTCAAATTTTCTTTCATGGCTGTATGAAAGAAAAGAGATGAATGAAGTAAAAGTATCATTGTGATATTATTGGCCATTTATATTCAATTAATTTAGACCTTTCTATGATTGTCATGCTTACAGAGAGATGACACCAAGTGTTCCCTTGTCATGTCTAGATATGTAATATATAAAAATCAAACTTATTTTAGCTTTTCTAAAGACAAAATCTTGCTCTCTGGAAAAATGAAAGCTTTTCATTACAACCCTATTTGTCACAACATTATCTGGAATTCAAAAGTTTAAAAACATCCTAAATATCCCTCAACAGGAAAAAGGTGGTATAGTTAGGATCTCATTCTCTGCACTAGCAACAGTGGACTCGTTAGAGCACTGCGCCTTCGTGCTGCCTAGGGAGGAGGGCTGCACGCTGATATAGTAGTGGTAACTTGATGTGCAGGCATTATTCTCTAAAGATCTGGTCCTCGGATTTATAGTCCTAAAATGTTAATTGCACAAGAGTTTCCAGATATGAGGGTTCTAGGGCCCAACTCATGCCAAACGTTCCACTTCAGTAATTCTCAACAAGTGATGATTCATTCCCAATGGAAATATTTGTGTCCATTCTCTAGGGCAACCCGCTCCCAGTAATAAGCTACTTGGGGAACTGAATTATTATTCAGAAGGTTGTTAGATGGTATAACATAGAGCAATGGGAAATGGCTTATCCTAAGATGTATTTCATCCAGGCCATGGGGGAGGTCTCCTTTGCTGGCCCCTCCGCCCAGCTCTGACCTCTTAACCTTGAGGTGCGTCAGTGCTCAGATCTTACTTATCTTTTTCTATTTATACTCATGCCATGACGATCTCGTCAGTCTCATAGTTTTAAATACTGACAACTCCCAAATTTATGTCTCCAGCCTGACCTCTTAATTCAGCTCCTGATTCTAATGCCCAGCCTCCATCTGGATATCTAGTAGACATCTCGACTTTTACATATTCAACACAGGACTCCTGCTCTCGCCCTGCAAGCCTGCAATATCCACTGGCTTCCCTCTGTCAATTGATGATAACTCCTTTCTTCTGATTTCTAAGGTCAAAATCCTCTGGAGTCACCCTTGACTCCTGTCTTTCTCATACCCCATGTGCAATCCATCAGATAATTCTGTGGCTCTATTCATAATAGAACCAGGATCAGACCGATCCTTACCCCTCCACTGCGACCCTTCTGGTCTGAACCACCATCACCTATTGCTTGAAGTATCATTCTGCCCTTTTCACCAGTTAGCTCTCAACCAGAAGGGAGGGATTGTACATCAGTGGTTTTGGTTATTTAAGCACATACTTCCGACAACCTCATGTGTTACTTCTGTAATATCCAGTGGGTAACCACCACTTTAGAAACATTTGCCGGTTATGTCCCTGTGCAAAAGGCATGTGATGTTTTCTCAAAGATTTGCATCAGTGGGAAGTTAGAGGCAGTAGGAGGGAAGAAAGTAGGAAAGAAAGAGTGTGAGTTGGAACCAAGTGTCAGGCCCATGCACAGGGCTCTTGTAGAATGACCTGGAGCCCTTTGATGCAGAAACAGAGCATATGGTGCTTTGCATGTGTCCCATAAAAGGACCTGCAAAGAGAGCAAAAGTGCTGAGGAGCAATGGCCAGTGGATTCAGCCTGGCACTTTGCTTGTATCGGATGCGTAGATGAGCTGGGTGCATGGGCCAAAACTCACATTCTTCACACTGGTGGCACAATCTTCATTCTTCTATCCCAAGACTTTAATTGTTTTGCATTGTTGACCCATAACCATAGTCACATACTTTATACTTTAAAAAAAAAAAAAAAGATTTATTTATTTATCCCCTGCTTGCTGCTTGTGCTCGCTGTGTCCATTTACTTTGCGTTTTTCTGTGTCTGCTTGTCTCCCTTTGTTGCGTCATCTTGCTGTGCCAGCTCTGCGCGGGCCGTCAGCTCACCGTGTCGCGTGGCGCCGCGCCACGTAGGCCGGCTTGCCTTCACCAGGAGGCCCTGGGAATCGAACCCAGGACCTCCCATATGATAAACGGGGGCCCAACCAATTGAGCCACAGCTGCTTCCCCAGTTTATACTTCTTGAACGCCTAGGATCTACTATCCATTCTAACCTAATTTTAAGCTTCAGGAAGAGCAAAGAGAAATTCAGTCTTTCAAGGAAAGACGAGCCCTCTGTCCCTCGCCGCAAATTCCTTCCAGGTGCTCATGTTAACATCCACCTTTATTTCAGGGACATTCTCCTCCCATTTCATTGGACTTTTAATTATCAAAAAGAGTTCAGATCTCAGAATATGCATTGTTGCCCATTAAGGCAGCATTTGTCACAAGTGGCCCCATGCCATGAACACTAAATAAGTATGAATTAAAATAAAGCAAGGAGTCCAAAGTTACTTGCACTTTCCCTGTTCATTAAAGCAGATCCTTGGAGGTGGACCATGAAGCAGAACCAAGTCCTGGTTTTCAATTGGTTCTCCCAGAGTGAAAGAAAAAAGTACTAGGGATTAAAAACCAGGCTTTAACATGGCACAGTTAACTTCAGCACTGGCTGCTCCCCTGATGTCTCTGACCATAGAGTGGATAGTCGTTTCCTTAAACTTCTAGTTCCCTTGGCAGATCCATCAATTTTCAGTTATCTCCTGAAGTTAGCGCATAATGGGATATAAATTTATACTCAATTTGCCTAAGGGCCCCAGTCTCTTTCAGTGTCTGTGGATCTACAGTGATTTGTTTTATGCTAGAAAAGTGATGTTTTTTGAAAGATCTCATAGAAGCTCGTAGGAAGAAACCGTAGTCCAAAGGGTTACAGCAGAATGAGATTTGAACGTCTTTTCCCCTATGCATCACCATTTGTGAACTGGGCACCTAGGACTCCTGAACTCTGCCCAATTCAACAATCCTGAATTAACAAAAATTGACTATTTGAGAAAGGTAGGATACTGACGACCCACCTGCTCCTAGGATCTAAACTTTACATGGGTGGTGGGGTTGGTGGAAGGAGGACCGGTGTGTGGCTTCGGACTCTGCATCCAGTAGTGGAGATGGGATGGGGAGAGGCAGATCCTGATGACATCAAGGGCTGAGGCTGCCCTGAACTTGTCAGTGTCCAAGGGCCAAGAGGCAGTGGGACATCCCAGCAACAGAGATTCTGGAGGGAGATGCCACCCAGGCCCATAGAAGTTGGAGTTCCCCTCCTGGAGACCTCCATGGAGGTCTGTTCTTGGGGACCCAAGCCCTAGATACTCAAGGCCAGGCCATGATACCCAGGAGGAGCAGAGTGAAACTGCTCCCTCTCTCAACAACTCTCCCAGTGGGGAGAAATGAGGAGCCAGGCCAAAGCTCATTAACCTTTCAGGACCAGAGAGGGCAAAAGTACTCCCAAGGTGCCCCTTGTTTTCCCATCCCATTCTTCAGCTTGACTTTAACCTCCTTGCTTTGGCTGAGACCTAGGTGAAAAGGGTTAGCTCCATTTCTGCCCATGGATTTACTTCCTATGACCCTTTGTAATTCATGCCCAATCAAGTCAAGAGGCAGATGTTTCCATAACCTATAATCTTATCTGGAAATGTCCTCAAGTGTGACCCAGACTTGATAGCGATTTCCAATCAAAGGTCTGGCATGTTGTTGCACACAATTATCTGTTTTATTGGAAAGCATGTCTACACTGCATTAAATACCAACACAGTCATGACCAAGAAACCCACGTCCTGTCCCAGCAGGCATTGGGTCCAGTGTATGACTTGGGATGGATTATGATTTTTCACAGTGAGAGGGAAAAAAAGGAAGGACAGGAAAGAAGAAATGGGTATTATTTCTAACTTTTGTCTGGGAATTTGAATGATGAAGCTGACGGCCCTTCCTCAATCAGCTGATTTTTTAATATGAACCTGGGCTGGTAGACCAGCAGGATTTGGGGAACACAAGGGAACACTGTTTAAAACAACATTCACACATTTACTGCAAAAAAAAAAAAAAAAAATGAGGAAGAGGCTGTGCTTCCGACTGATCATTTACTTTTCCTGTTTTATGAACTCTTACAGGTTTACAGGACATCAGAATTGTACAAGCACAATCACAAAAGTGCATCTGCTCAGCATGAACACTTTTTGTTTAGGAAAAATAATTCAGTGGCTTTCAGGAAGAGATGGGCTGAGTTGGATGATGCTAAACTGGAGCTTATTTATTTTGAAATTTTCTATGACTCCACAAAAATATGTGGTACGTCATGAAGATGGGGAATATCTTCTTTTAAACCAAGTCTTTATATCTAGCTGCTTCCTTAAAAATCAGTATTGTACAAATTTATTTTTCCCTTCTCATATCTTTCTTCTGAGGCAGAAAATAAGTGTTGTTAGATGGGCAGGTTCTATAAACACTTGAGCCTCTGCCATCATTGGGCATCCAGCAGCCTCCTCACCACCAAGGGCCAAGATCCCCACATTCCAGAAAAATGGCCACAGTATGAGGGCTTTTTCTCTCACAGAAGCGAGAAGTCCAATCCCTTAGCTCTGGCTCCCTGCCGTCTGAGGCACACAAAGGAGGCAGCCAGGAGCAAGTCCTTGAGTCAAATTATTGCTGAAAACGGTGGTAAAGCAGGCCCAGAGGCTCTCTGGTGACCTTGTGAGAAACAAAATGCCTTCACCAAAGGATAGACACTTCCTGTTTATGCATTAAAATGGATGCCTTTGAAAGGATTTATCTGGACCAGCCAAAGGCAGCTGCTCATGACATCTTACCCAAGTTTAGATTTTCTACTTGATTATTCACAGAACTTCAAGAAAATAGACACAAACTAGACTGGAATGTGTACGTTTCAACAGATCAGAAAATGCAACAGCACTAGACCCAAGAACTCCATTGGTATAAATATTTCCAGATTCCATTTCATTTTAACAATAACAGAGAATGTTCAGAACGAAGACACAATCGCAATTTCTAACACGGATGAATTACATTGTCTTGTCTCTTAGTCACAAATCAGTTTACATAGTTTTGCTCCATTTTCTATGCATTCTGTCCTTTAAGTCCTCTCTACATAGGAAAAGAATTTCAAAAGGCAAATGCTTATAGGAGCAAGTCTTGTGACTTCTCTGTCCTTTCGGTACTTTGGCGAGTAGAGGGACCGCTGTGGAGTTAGCGTGGGGGTAGGCAGCATTTCCATGGGTCACATTCTCTCTCACACAGGCTCGGGGATGGGCTGAAATAGGAAACTCTTTTTAAAACATTTTGGCAGAAGGGCACAACCCTTTAGCTCTCTAGGGCCTGTGAAAACAAAGAGAAAGGAGACCGTCACTTCTTTTACTGGCATTGTACAAAGAGTAATGCCCATTGTCCTATAATAGTGAGTCATTGTTCCTATTGTCCTTTTCTCTAAGTCTTCCAATTCTGGAAGCCAGTGCTCCTCTTCCTCTCTGCCCCCTCATTCCTCTCCCACCTCGATCCTCATCCAGCCAGATCCAAATTCCCAAGCATTTCCAGCCACCATACATCAGCAGCTACATCATCACCAGGGTCCCTCAACCCCCAGTTGTGTATCACTTGTCCTCCCCCCGTCCCCCATAGAGCATCTCCCCAACAGAAATAAGAAAAAGATTTCTTCTGATTATGTGTTTGAATGTTCTGAATTACTAAGGAATTTTAATAAGGGAATGAATTCTTTCTCACCAAAAACCGATGCTAGAAGCACACTATCAGGGGTAGAGGGAGGGATCTAAATGAAAAAGATGGCATCACTGATGGAATTCCTCACTAGGATGGGCCCTGGCTCTGCAGTACCAAGCTCTCATGACTAGGGGCAGGGTGATCAGATAGCAAGGTGAAACTTGGTTTCAAGCTCAATTAGTTGAAGAATTAAGACAAGAGATCAAATTTCGTTTTGCTCAGCAGAAGTCAACCAAGTAGCCATCTCTGGCTCTGAGTCTCTGCTTAGAAACTGATAAGGCCCAGTGGATATATATTCTATAACGGGGAAACCTCATCCATGGTCCTTGTGGAAGTAGGGAACTTTCAATATGACCTTTATAGGGAGATTTCCAGTAGTTGAAAGGTTTGAGCTCTAGAAATGACCGCCTTCATTTACCAGTCACGCCGGGTGCTTACTTACGAGTATCTTCCGGACTTTTTTCGCACAGCCACAATGACCATCATACCCATGAAGCCAACGGCCAGTAAGACCCCGACTATGATTCCGACCAGGGTTACTACTGCCAAACCATCTGAATGGGAGACAGGGGGAAACCATGAGCTCTGATAAACAATTTGCCTGTGATAAAACGTGCCATATATAAGACATGCTACTGTCCCACCATAGAGAGCAAATAATTCTCTATGTTCTTTCTTCTGCCTCCAGTAGAACTTGACCTGCAACAGGAGAAACTCTAGGCTATTCTAATCCATCTTATGCATGGACAGATGTCTGGGCCACAGGGTCTATAAAGCCTCACATTCACACAGGCTTCATTGTTAATTGTTGGGTAGCATTGAAGTATAGCTATTAAATATGCCCTTCTTTTCATTCTTACTAGCAATAAATCATGCTATGCAACCATTCTCCATAGCTGTCATTAAGTGAACAGACTCATTTGTGGTTTGCCTCTTTTTAAATAGAGAATTCCCTTTTCCCTCTTAAAAAAAAAAAAAAAAGGTGGTTTGAAATCTTTTCTCTGTACTCAGCTGTAAGAAGGAACAAAGTGCTAACACATGGAATAACGTGGATGAATCTTGAAGACCTTATGTTGAGTGAAGCAAGCCAGGCACTGAAGGATGAACAGTATATGACCTCACTGATCTGAACTGAGGAAAGTGAGCAGTCTCTGAGAACC
>JAKSZT010053883.1:8547343-8570371 GCA_026826555.1 Tolypeutes matacus | reverse complement strand
AACATTTTTGTAAGCAAATACACATATATGCATATATATTTATATATCATTTTGCAAATGTTTGTATATATTGTGAGAATTTTGATTTTTACCCATAATAAAAAAAACATAAAGAAATCTCTTCTCTGTAGTTTCTCTATTCTGCTCCTGTTGCCTACAGTCCAGAAATGAATAATTCATCTCAAAGATCAGGTTCAAAGAGATTTTTTTTTTTAACTCCCATAGGAATATTTTATACCAAAATCTAACCTACCATTCTCAACTGCTGATGGTGCCTCTCCGCCCACTTTCTCTGTAAAGAAAGAGAAATTTAATCATATAGAATTATTAGGACTTAATAACTATAATTTAACAATTGGCAAAAGATAAATTTACCTTAGATGGAAAGCAGTAAATCAGAAGCAAAGGGAATATTTTTTTAAATAAATTGGGTCAGGGGAACTTTAAGCAAGCTCTGACATGATACTGGTCTTCGTAATTATTATTATTGAATTTATGAATGCTTCTTCACACCTGGGCTCCACGACTTTTTTCTGTTCTGTTTCATATTTTCTTTTGTTCTTTTCTATGCTACTTTTTTCTCACCCACTTTAGAAGGCAGAGTCAGGAAACTGAGCCACATAGATCTTAAATAAAACGGTCAAGATGTTTCAGAGGTTAAGGTAAAAAAAAAAAAGGAATCCAGGGCTGTTGATTCTTAGTTCAATATGAAGATCATGGAAAACTTACTATGACAAGGTTTATCTTAAATACCCTTATATGAGAGATGTTTATTTTGAGAGTAATACTCTAGTTTTGGAAGATGTGGCCAAGACTGTGATTTGTCTGCTTAATAGCCACTCCCTGCTTCGTATTTAATAACAAAATCCAGATTTTATAGGGCAGCAATTTGTCTAGCTAAGTTCAATGAGAGAATACACCTCTGTGTCCATGGCACCATTATTTAGGAATTTCTGTTATTTGCAACCAAACCTAGCTCAATGGCTACAGTTGAATATTCTCCATTGTGAGTTTCTTTCAGGTAATTTTACACAACTCTTATTTTAAAATAAAGGTTTTTATTTTGTTTCTCCCAAAAAACATACCAAGTCCTTAACTCCTTTGCATGCTGGTTGTTTACCTAGTTTGCAGATGGAGGAAAAAAAGTCAAGATGATTTAATGAGACGGTAGAAAGAAATGAATTAACCAGTCCCTTCCCTAGGACTTAGTTTTCAACTTGCGAAATACCACAGGCATCCAATAGCTTTCTTCGTCAAAGTTGAAACTAGTCAACCATCAACTAGAAGATGCTCACTTTTTCAAATGTTTGGGTGGAAATAAGTGATCCCCTATGTATCAAGTGACTCCCTGAAACAACATGCCTTTTCACACCCCCAGGGCAGGAGTCATGAGCCCAGCTCTCCCTGCATGCTCTGGAGCCATGGAGAAAATCCCACCACAGAGAAGTGGCTGGGCCAAGGCTGGATGTGAGGCCTGCCCTGAACAAAGATGTCCGAATCAACCCCCGGAAGGTCATCCCCGGCTGCCAATCACCAGCAGAGGAAGGCCAATCATTTGCTTCCATGTCCTAACATGGTCCTAACCCGGGGTCTTAACATACCATGATCTCCATCAATGACACCGTTGGCGAGAAAATACACTAGATTTGTTACTAATTTGAGCTTATTAGCCCCAGACTCCCTAGCTCCCTCCCAATTACACTGCTGTGGTCCTGAGAACGCGTGGCGTTCGCAAACATCCTCGTCCTTGAGTGTTTCATGGGAAATCTTGGCATCTGCTGTCCTCATAAAATTACCTCTTGGGGATGTAGCTCAAGTGGTTGAGCGCCTGCTTCCCATATATGAGGTCCTGGGTGTGATCCCCGGTACCTCCTAAAAATAAACAAATTACCTCTTAAAAAACTAAGTGCTTATAATTACACTGTAACTCACATGTGAAAATTTCTTGAGATACCAATATGTGAAGGGAGAACGTGCCATCTGTCGCACTTTTGGGGGCAGTGAAGCTGGGGCAGAGTATAGGAGAGTAACCCTGACTATTTTCCAGGCAAATGAAAAAATTTTAAAAACTTAAAAAAATTCATTTTTGTTATATACACTCCATATCCAAACACACATGCACTTTTTTTTTTTTTAAGTAAGAGGAAGAGAGGCTAATTAGCTGTTAACCCAGGTCACAAGGGAGCAATTTTTCTCCCCAAATTTGAAATGCTTTCCAACGACAACTTCTGTTGATTATTCTGTTCTTGCTTAGCCCTATTTGGATCTTGCATTCTGGGGTTTACACGGTAATCCTTTATTTAGTATCCTGGGAGTGACCTTTAAGCTTTATTTTCTCAAAGTACTTGATAAAGCATGTTTTCAAATCCTCAGGAGGGGAAGCGGCTGTGGCTCAATCAGTGGGGCTCCCGTTTACCATATGGGAGGCCCCGGGTTCGGTTCCCGGGGCCTCCTGGTGAAGGCAAGCCCACCCACACGGCGTGGTTAGCTGACCCAGCGAGCACGAGCAGCAAGGGGGGGATAAATGAATAAATAAATAAAAAATCTTAAAAAAAAAAAAAAAAAAAAAAATCCTCAGGAGTGCTATAGGGTTTTTACAAAGAGATTGGGGATTGGACCTAGAAAGGCATACTGCACAATACAGAATAGCTTTCTAGGTGGGCCAGGTGTGCTGCCAGTGTTGAAGGAGCCATTGCTTCAGGTGAGGTGTGATGGGCAATTTCATGCGTCCACATGGCTAGGTTATGGTGTCATTTGGCCAAACAGGCACTGGCCTGACTGTGACTGGGAGGGTATTTCCTAGATGGATTTGCGCCTAGAATCACTTCAGTGCCTCAACGACTGCATCTGTAACCAAAAGAGACTGCCCTCAGCAACGTGGAGAGTTGCTTCACCCAGCCAGTTAGTGATCTTAAAAGCAAAAACGGAAGGTTTCAGAGTAAGAGAGAGTTTCTGTCTCTACTTCAGCCAGCCCCTGGGGAGATATATTTATCGGAGTTTCCAGCTCATGGTCAGGTCTACGGAATTCAGATTTGCAGCCCCCACAGGTGCATTAGCCAATTCCTACAACAATTATCTCTCCCTCTCTCTCTCCCTTTCCCCACTTCTTCTCCTCTCCCTCCCCCCTTCCCCTCTCTCATCCCCCTCCCCATCTCTCTCTCTTCCTCTCTCTTCCTCCATATATATATATATATATATCCCGTTAGTTGTGTTCCTCTGGAGAACCCTGATTAATACACAAGATCTTCTGTTTACTTCCATTTTAGAGATGGAAACACAAGACCTAGATAAAATGATGTATATGAAATTGCCCAAGTTAGCAGGTATTCATTGCAGTTATTGGAGGATTAGTTCCTTTTCTCTCCCATCCCTATCTACTACAAAATAAGGCATATGGTTTTTTTTTTTTAATCCCAAACCACTGAATGTCATTCAAGGGAGCTCTGGAAATAGAAAGTTATCTCTTCCACTGATCATCTGTAATGACAATGATCTTTCCTCGTGTTCATCAGCGATGACCTAAATCTCATAATAATGGCAAAGGCCCAAAGGCCCCACCTCCATGATTTCTCTCCAAGGTGTTCTATTCCCACTGCTTTGGACACCAACTGTCAATCAAGAGAATGGTCCGATATCTTGGTAAGACTGGTTTAGAACAGACTCTTGCTCCATGTGTACAGACATGGATGCAATGAAAGATGGTAAATATTGGTAGGGCAGCTACTGAGGCCTACATAGGCTGGTTGAGTTTTAGGCTCTTGGATGTCAACACAACGTTCTCTGTACAGCATTAGGTCAGCTTTGGGTCAGCATATCAACACCAGCAGCTAGTTAATTTGCCCTTGTGGGTGCATTATCACTGGGTAGAGAGAGATATATTCAACTTTTAGCAACCCAATAAATCAAATTCTGAACCTACCAAATAAAGCTTTGTTCAGAATTCACTCTTTCATTCCAGTATGTCCCATAGTGCTTATATTTGTTTGCGGATTTTTGGAATTCACTGATAATGCAAAAGATCAACCCCTATTGGGGGACCTGGTTTTCTTACCAGAGTGATCAGTTGCTGCACTTCGGGCTGTGCTCTGACTTTCTTCTTGGGCCCAGACTGTGCTTTTTGGAGTTGAATGATGCTCAACAGGAACAACTGTCACACCCTTTGTCCTTGTTGACCCCTATTGGAGATGCACATGAGCAAACCAGGAAATGAAAAGGAATGTTTTAAAATATATACTTTGCCTTATAACAGGAAAACATTTAAGGTGGCATAAATATTTAAAATATATAATGGCATAAATTTGAAGTGGGAAAAACAAGGAAAAAAAAAAACAATAAAACAAGGGTAGGGACAGTAATAAAAACAGGTCTACTCTAGGAAAGAACACCAAATGCTTAATATGTGACCTCCTGGGTCTTACACTGGATCACTACGCTTTAATTCTTTCTCTCCCTTGAACTTGAATGGCATGTTTCCTCTGTAACACTTATTTGGCACATACCATATTGTATCTTCCTTTAATCGCCCTCCATCTCCCAAGTAGAGTAACAGCGAGCTTTCATTAATAGCTTACTAAGTGCCAGACCCTTTAAACACATTCTCATTTACTCCACACAGTACTTTAAGAAGTAGATCTGATAATTAGTCCTCTTTTATGAAAAAGGCTGAGAGATTTGATAATATGCCCAAACTCCCACAACCAAAATGTGACTTGAAAAAGGTTTGTCGACTCCCCAGCTCATGTCAGTCAAGCAACCAACAAATATGCAGGTGATGGTGTACTATGTGCCGGGAACAGTACCAGGCCCTGGGATTCGATGGTGAGATAAATCCCCCGCTCTCTAGCAGCTGGCATTCTGGAGTGGAGTAGCAGTGTGAACATTTAACATGTAAACAAGCAAAAAAAAGGTAATTTTAGATAATTTTACATGCTTTGAAGAAAAGGTGTCAGGGTGATGGGACAGTAAACTTTCTGTAAAGGGCCAAATGGTAAATATTTTCAGCTTTCCAGGCCATCTAGTCTCTGTGGTGACTACTCAGCTCTGCTGTTATGGCATGACAGTTCTCAACCAACAAGTGTGGTTGTGTTCCAATGAAACTTTATTTACAAACACAGGTGGTGAAAAAATAAAAGAGGACAGCGGATTTAGCTCAAGTGGTTGAGTGCTTCTCACATGAGGTCCCAGGTTCAATCCCCGGTAAGTCCTAAAAACAAAACAAACAAAGGAAAAAAACAACTCGGGGGAGCTGGTGTAGCTCAATGGTTGAGGACTGTTTTCCCACATATTCTGAGTTCAATCCCAGGCCCTGGTACCTAAAAAACAAACAAACAAACAAACAAAAACAACAGGTGGTGGACCAAATCTGATGGGTAGTTTGCTGACTCCCGGGCTAGAGAGTGTCTGTTGAGGGGTAGTCGGGGGGATCAAGTTAGGCTGCTTTGTGATATTATTTGAAACTTGAGAATCATGAGGAAAAAGTCCACCATGGAAAGATCCAGCAAGCATTGAGGGCAGAGAAAACAAAAGCCTTAAGTTGGAACAAGCGTGGTATAGTCAAAGGTCAGAAAGAAGGCCAACATGGCTGAAACAGAGTAAGGGGGGTGCGATGAGGTCAGACTGGTGAGCAGAAACCATGTTCTCTGCTACTGACTAGATGACAAGCTCCTCAAAAGGCCCAGAGTGTGACCTCTATGGAGCCTCATATCCCGCCACGTGCCTGGGATGTTTTACACAGCAGGTGTCTGTGACACACGTGAGCTGATTAAAACGCATTAGGTTAGGAATGTGCTCGTTGAGATTCCACTTAGCCTATGCAGTGTGATCCATGCACTGGTCCCAGCTCACAATCAGATAAGAGAATACATCTTTAGAGACTTTCATAGCAATGACATTGCTACAACATCCAAGATTTTTATTGTATTGCGAATTGGGCTGTCACACATTGGAAATTTTGAAAACCTAGTCCTTCAGCAGTTTAAGTAGCCCTGGTCTATACTCTCAAATCACCTGTGGTCAGCAAGGTGCTAGCTGGATGAAAGCAAGAAGTAGCTTTTGTTGGGAGCCATATAACCATCCCTTTGCACATGGTAGCTCACATTAATTATCTACATGAAAAATATCCTTGCGTGTGATTGCATGTCTATGGGGGCAAATTCCTCTCTTCTCAGGACACTCACCGGAGTTGTGGAGCCAGAGGACTTATCGGGCCCTTCACTTGCACCTGTGGTCACCATGCCATCTTCCACACCTGGGGCCACTTTGCCATCTTCCACACCTGTGGTCACCATGCCATCTTCCACACCTGGGGTCACCATGCCATCTTCCACACCTGGGGTCACCATGCCATCTTCCACACCTGGGGTCACCTTGCCATCTTCCACACCTGGGGTCACTTTGCCATCTTCCACACTTGGGGTCACCTTGCCATCTTCCACACCTGGGGTCACCATGCCATCTTCCTCACCTGGGGTCACCTTGCCATCTACCACACTTGGGGTCACCATGTCATCTTCCACACCTGGGGTTGACATGACATCTTCAGGTCGGACCGTGCTGGCTAAAGAAGAAAGTTCAAGTCAGGGTTTAAGGCAGAAATCCTGCAGGCAGACCTAACTGGTCAGCTGCAATCAGATTACCTTCTTTCCCATTTCTTTTGGGTTTGGAGAAGGGGGTCACTCTTCTGGCTTATCACAGAGCCAGGAACCAAATCATCCTCCTTCAACATCCCTGGCACATCTCACTTCAGAGGAAGGAATGGCAGGAGGGTAAAGCAGCCAGCCTCTCCACAGTGACCCACGGAGGCAGGCAGGCACGAGAACACACAATGCTCTTTTTCAACAACAAAGCAGATTCCTCTCGGTGCCATTTCATGTGATGAATAGAACTAATGCCATTCCGGTTAACAGACTAGCATTTAGACCTGAAAAAATTTTTCCCAAATCAGAGTCACCTGGAAAGATTTCTAAAAGCACTGATTTCCGGGTTCCGCCTGAAACCTGCTGAATCGGAGTGTCCAGAGGTGGACTTCCCACCTTTTACAAGCAACCTCCCGCTCCGTTTAGTTCTGAGGCAGCTGAGCGCTTGGCTGATTAGAACTGGTTCTGACCACAGGCCACAGAGGTCAACCTCTTGTCATACAGTTGGGATTATTGTTTATGGAGGAGGGTTAGTAATAGACTCACAGGTACAAAGATAACCAATAAAACTCTCAGAGCACCAAGAGCTGTGCTAAGGAGAGAATTTTCTAACCCACATTTGGATGAATGAGCCAGCAGTGCCCATGAGAATGTTTTCAGTAGAGCAGGGAAGTGGGGGGTGGGACGGCAGGTTGAACTCCACGGTGGGGAAAGAGTTGCTATCAATATCAGCCTCTTCTTCAACCTCTGTCAGCAAATGATCTGAACTCATCGTGACTGTGTCCAAGCATCATCTCGTAACTCATCAAATAACCCTTTCCGCGAGTTTAAAAACTCTGACTCATTAGCCGTGGGCTCACTCCTCAGACACAGAGTAACTCTGGAAATTCCATGACTAAATACAGTTGCAAAATAAGCTAGCATGTGCAGCCCAGGAGCGAGAGGGCGGGGGTGTTTGGAGACCTCTTTGTTTATTAAAGAGCAGATATTTGTATGTATGTTCAAGTTAGCAATCCAGTCCTTGCCTCAAGATACCTGCCCCCCCGCCCCCCTGTGCTTAGACAGTCCAGCTAAAGGCATAGCTAATAAATAATTGATCATAACTTTTTCACCGATGCATAGAGGGAAGAAGCCTCTAGAACAACACATTTATTCTTTGTGTTTTCTCTTTGCATCTTAAAGACCTAATCCAGCACTGCCAATTGATGACTTTGGATGAGCTCCCTAAGAATAGGCATTTATTTTTCATCTGGGGGAACCAGGCTTTCGCCAGTTAGCATGACCGAACACCTCAGCGCATGCAAATGGGTTGGCCTCCCCTCATGGCCATTTGCCAGGGTGAGGGTGAGGGGCAGAGACTGGATTCCACCAGGATTTAGGACTCTGTGGTGTAGGCAAATGCTTCATGTACTTATAGAGCTCAAGGGGGAAATATCCCTTTGCCAGGCAAGCCGTCCTGATTAAAAAGCTAAGCTTCTCATTTTCTTTTTAACTCCTTTAGTTTGAACTCAGTTAACAAATCATCAGTTTCAAAAATGTTTTCTGAGCTGTTCAGCAAAAAACACTTTGTATATAACATCCTCTAACTTGAAAAACTAAAACAACATTGCTTAAAAAAATCAAGAACTGAAGTTGGTTTGAATTCTTTCATAGAAGGTTCAGTTCATTGAAAGCGTAACTTGATAAAAATTCCTTCTTGTTCTTTTTCACCCTTGGCCCACAAAGCCAAGTCCTAAAATCGCTCTGAATAGACAAAGGGGGTTTTATGAATGACAGTCAGGATTAAGATGCATGTCTTTTGTCTCCCTGCCTGGCATTCTTTCTGCTCCATGGGAAAGCTGATCTTTAACAAGAGATCCTCAATTGTCCCTCTTATTATTTTGGCTTCCTTGGCCTAACAGTTCCTACTAGGGCAGCTGCTGAGTTCCTAGCCAGCATCTGACATCCTTTTCCCTTTCGTTGTGAAATCCAAATCATGGAGGGAAGCGGCTGTGGCTCAATCAGTAGGGCTCCCGTTTACCATATGGGAGGCCCCGGGTTCGGCTCCTGGGGCACCTGGTGAAGGCAAGCCAGCCCGCACGGCATGGTTAGCTGACCCAGCGAGCACAAGCAGCAAGGGGGGGATAAATGAATAAATAAATAAAATCTTTAAAAAAAAAAAAAAAAAAATCATGGACTGATGACTCTACCCTCCAATTCTTATTTTTCCTTCTAAGATGTATGTGCACACAGACACATGCAGACACACGAGAGGTTACACATGTGCTTGCACACACACAACTGTTCACAAGTGCCAAGTGATGAATCCACAATAGCAAACCTATAGTCACAGCCTGGCACTACGGGTCAGTTCTGGAATGTTGTACCATCACGCTCACATGAACATTTTTCCTGCCACGCCCAGCCTCACTCAGCACTGGGTCAGAATCTATGGAAGTTTCCAAATACAGTGCATAATCTCTCTTACTTTGGATTTTTTAAAAAATTATTCTAAGAAAGCTAAGCCAAAGTTTATACTAACTTTGAAAAGATTTGATAAATCAATTGTACTTTAACATTTTAAAATTTGAGAACAAATAAGAACTTATGCAATGCTTATTTGTATGAAAGTGCTAATTATGAATAATTCTTATCTTTGCAATATTAAATCAGACTGTTACCACATTCTATTCTAATACAATTATTGCTTTAGAATAACTGTTGCCCCAAATCCTCAATAAAGATTTTTTAACCAAGTGTTATCAGTCTTTTAGTTTTATTTGCATTTCTTTGATTTGCAGTGAATTGCTCCATCTGTTTATGGGCCACTAGGACTGTCTTCTTTTGTGAATTTAAGTCCTTTGTCTATTTTTCTCCTGCTCTTTATACATTCAGAATATATTCTTTGGAATAGATGCTGCAAACTTTTTTTTTTCTTCTTTTTTTAAACCAGCTGGTATTTGCCTCGCTCTTTTGCAAGTGGCAAGCTTTGTCAAGAAATCAAATTTATTAGGCTTGTTTTCTCCTTTGATGCCACATTACAAATCCTTCCTTTCCTCAAGATTACATAAATACTCACTCATATTTTCCTTATGGTTTGGTGTTTTATACTTAACAGAAGGTTTATGTGAAATAGGAATATAATTTGATTTTCCTCCCAAATGATTAGCTGGTTGTCCCCAAAAAACCCCGTCACTGCTTCAAAACTAGCTCCCACTGAGACAAATTTCTTCTTTTAAACACTGTGTCATGGTCTCAGGCGACGCCTTCTAGCCCAAGGACCAGCCCAAATGACGTCGACACGGCCGATGCCGCCTCTTCCCTGCAGCCCTGCCTGTGGCCTCTCTCCAGAACTGTGCCTAAATCTGTGGTCTCCTCCCCATAAGGCCCTTCTTCCTCCTTGCATCGACTCACCCCTGCCACATTAATTCAGCGCTGGGGATGTAGCTAGAATAAAACCGGATGTCAAGGGCAACGAAGAAGAGTGGGCTACTCAAATGGAAGTGCAGGCGGCGTTTCTGAGGTTTGGCTCTGATGCCCGTCTTGTAGTTCTACTTCACTGAAGCCCCAGCATTATAGTAAGACCTCTCACGTTTGTTCAGCCATGCAGGGTTTTAGGGTGTTTTCCAGCTTCTGTATTTCACAACAGCCCTGTCAGTGGGTGGTGTAGGCACTGCTGTCCCCATTTAACAGATGAGGAAACTGAGGCTCAGAAGTTAAATGACTTACCAGGTGCATCTGGTTAATGAGTGGACACGAAGCCAGATGTTCTGACTGCACTTCCATGGACTTAACAACACAGGACCAAAAAGCATCTTCACTCTCCCCAGGCTCATCCTCCCCTAACTGCATTCCAGGTTTAGCAGAAACAACAGTTTCCTCCCATACCTCGCCTCCTCATAAGAAATCCCATCTTATAAGAATCTTGTAAGAATCTTTCTATCTTCCCATTTAGTGACCAGAGTCTCAGTTTCATCAAATGTGTCCTCATCTAAGAAAATCTGTGGAATCCAAGTTATCAGAAGTGGCATCTTAGAAGGAAGGTGAGATTGCTTTACTGAAGGTGATGCCTCTTAGAGCAGCCGCTGTCTGCTTGGCTCTAAAAGTTAAGATCGCAGCAATGACCAAGACTGAAACCTTCTAGGTGCCCAGGTTCTGGCCCTTGCACTCATTTGACAAACGTTTACTGAGCACCAGAGACGGAACGGTGAACGAGGCAAGGTCTCTACACTCATGGACATGGATTCTGTTGGGGCGGGTATGATGGAGGGGACTCACGATAAGCAAACTAGAAAAATATCAAGATAGTGAAAATTGCCATTGAGAAAATTTAAAAGTATGATGGGCTTGAAAGAAAGGAAGGCCTCTCGGAGGAGGTGACACTTGGAGCCGAGCCTGAGCACGAGAAGGGAGCAGCACTTAACGTTTTATTGCTCCCTCTGTGGGGATCGCTCTTCCTCCAGGTATCACCATGCCTCTTGTCCTTCAGATGTCTGCCCAGAGGTCGCTTTCTAAGGGAGTCTTCCCTGACGCCCCCATTTAAAATAGAACCTGCTGCCCACATTGCTCACACACCTGACACCTGGAGTACTGACCACCAACCACGCTGTCTGTTCATTTACTGTCTTCCACCTTGTCCCCGCTGGAACATAAGCTCAATAACAGCTGTCTTATCTCAATAGCCCTCTTGCCCAGAATATCCATAGCATGTCGTGGGTACTTGGTAACTATTTGCTGAGGGTACCACTTCCAGTTCCAAGCAGAGGAGGAGCTGGTGCTAGCTGGCCCTGAAGCCTGGAAGGAGGTTGGTTTACCTACATGTTCTAGAAAGGGAAGAGGTAAGTGTGGCTGGAGTGGAATGGGTAAGCAGATTGGGGAGGTGTGGAGGCCAATCTAGTGGAACTTTTTAAGAGATGGGTTTAGATTTCACTCAGAGGGTGAAAGGATGCCAGTTTGCTCCAAGCAGATGATGATTTGGGAAAAAGAAACTGGACTCTGCCTGCTGTGTGCATGAGGTGTGAGTATTAGAGAAGGGTGCTGGGATCAGACCGAAGCAGGAAGACCAGCTAAGCTATTTCCTGTTGTCCAGGTGAGGGATGCTGATCTTTTGCACCAGGACAGAGGTAGTGGGGGAGAGGGGTGACCTGGAAGTGCTGGAAGTCATTACCACTGACAATCAAAAAAAGACAGGGAAGCGGATGTGGCTCAAGCAATTGGGCTCCCACCTACTACATGGGAGGTCCATGGTTCAGTTCCCGGTGGCTCCTAAAGAAGACAATGAACTGGCACGATGGGCAGGTGTGGCAAGCTGACGCAACAAGATGACACAAGAAGAAAAACATAATGAGAGACACAACAAAGCAGGGAGCAGAGGTTTCCGGTGCCTCCTAAAGAGGACAAGCAGGATGGTAAGGTGATGGGACAAGATGATACAACAAGAGAAACAAGAGGAAAAATATGAGACACAACACAGCAGAGAACGGAGGTGGCTTAAGCGATTAGGCACCTCCCTCCCACATTGGAGGTCCCAGGTTCGGTTCCTGGTGCCTCCTAAAGAAACGAAGACAGACACAGCAAGTGCAAACAATGAGGAGGTGGGGAGAGACAAATAAAATAAATCTTAAAAAAAAAAGAGAGAGACATGAAGCCTCTGCCACGAGAATTCATTTTACCATTCTGTTACAGCTCCATGGATATACAACATTTAGGATAAGAATGGATCTTCTGAGTAAAGTAGGATGCCCCTGTATGATGCTGAGTCCTTTTACTGATGAGGATTTCATCTTGTTTTATTAGGATTTCATAAAAACCCTCTACCTAAAGTTTAGGAAAAGGGTCTTTGCCCTGTTTCCTTCTCCATGTCAGGGAGCAGATCCTTCCAGTTCTAGTTCTGTTGATCTGCAGCTTCATAATCTTATGGCTGGAGAAGGAGCTTCAACAGCATTTTATCTTGAAATGCCTAAGCTGATTTTCAAAACAAAGAAGTCACAAGCTGAGCTACCCTCAGGGTTTTCAAAGAAAACCTGTGGTGTGAGCAAACAGATTAAGGCTGTCTTTTAAGTTGCCTGGTGATTACTACAGTCTTTGGCTGCTCCAGCACCCAAGTGCACAAATATGCCTTTGAAGACCGATGACTAAACAGCCTTGGAATGATCTCTGTGGCCACTGAAAAGTGGAATGCTCTTTTTTCTCTTAAGACATCCTAGGAAGCTTTCTGGTTTTCCCTGTAGGAGAGACCATAGTAGTATAATCAATAAACAATGACGCCAACCCTCCTCCCAATTGTATTTGAGATAAAGTAATGCTATGGAAGAGATGTCAAAATGTGTATTTGGAAAACAAGAACGCCCACTTCCCACTTCTGTTCCTTTGCCGGGACTCAGGTCTTTGCATACTGTTTTCTCAGTACTGTATCCAGAAGCCTGAAAAGAAACACACCCAAAACGGCTAAAAGGTGGCAACCCCACATTTTCTTGCACCCTGCCGCCCACCCACTGGGGGAATCGAAGCTCTCTAATCCTGCTACTACAGTCCTTCATCTCAATTCAAAAATGTCCCAAATTGAGCTGTTTGACAGTGCTCCACTCAGGTACCATGAAGTGGGTTTCTGCGACCCGGAGGAAGGGGTCAGGGCTGTGCTTCTTTTTTACCACCCCTTTGGAGGTGCCCACTGCATCCAACAGGCTGGCCCGTCTCTGGAAGCTGGGTAGAAGCAGCTTCTCTCTGGAGCATAGACACAGCCACTGGCCTTTGCACAAAGCCGTTTCCTAACCCGGAGCACTGCACTGGGGCCTTCAACTCCTGGCAGCCGCTGAGACGAGGTCAGCGTGATCACTGATGTGGTGAATAGGTGTTTCTTTTCCATCCCCTTCCATGGATCTTGGTAAATTGCTTACCAGATCAAAATTCTGGCCATGGAAAATCTAGGCAGTGCTTGACTCACTAGGCAACTCCCAGAAGACTTTGCCCTGCCACCCTGCAGCCCATGGAAAGACCAACTCACCTAATTTCCCCCCAGATATGTGTATCACAAACCTGGAGCCCATCTTGTCCTAGATTCTTCTGCCTGGTATCAGGATGGATAGTCAGTGTTTGTTGAGTGATTTACTGACTGAGTACACTCACAGTCTATAGGACATTTTTAAAAAAATTATCTTTTAGGGGAGCGGATGTAGCTCAGTTGTTGAGTGCTTGCCTCCCACGTATGAGGACCCAGGTTCAATGCCCGGTACCTCCTTTAAAAAAAATTATCTTTTGTATTATCATGTTTCTGCCACTGTCTACTGTGCTTAACCTAAGAGTTTTTAAATACTTTCCCTATATTTAATGAACTAGACAGTGTGATGGTTAATTTTGTGTGTCAATTTGCCTAGACTATGGTGTCCAGTTGTCTGCTCCAACACTCCCCTAGATGCTGCTGTGAGGGCTTCTGCGGCCGTGATCAGCACATGCAATCACGTGACTTGAAGCACAGGGGGTGGTCCTTGAGAATGTGGGTGGGCCTCATCCAATCAGCTGAAGGAGCTACGAGCAAAACTGAGGTATCCCAGAAGAAGAAATTCTGCCACCAGATGCCACATCTATTTTTGCCTGATTTGTCATGAAGCCAGCGTCCCCTACTGATTTCAGACTCAAGTCTGCAATGTCAACTCTTGGTGGAATTTCCATCCTGCCAGCCTCCCCTGAAGATTTTGGACTTGCCAGCTCACCCAACTCCTGAAATCAATCCCTTTATATGTATAACTGTACATATGTTATACAATTATATATATATATATGTGTGTGTGTGTATATATATATATATAAATACTTATATCCTGTTGGTTGTTTCTCTAGAGACTCCTGACTGATACAGACAGAATGGCGGAAAACAGAAAAAGTCGCCTCTGAGGATTAACTTTGCTGCCCTCACCGTCAGGTTGTCAGTTCCTGAGGCCGAGGCCGATGACGAGACCTGACAGCATGCTGGTCAAGCATTTGGACATGTGCCTCTTCCATGAGGTTTAAGAGAAACATGTCAAGGCTGAGCAGATCAGACAAGTGGCACTAATTCCTCTGGGGAAATTGGGAGAAATCCTTCATTTTAAGATTTGGAGCAGCGTCTCCTGACTTGAGGGAGAAAGGCGGTTATGCAGAATGCCCCAGAGATGCCTTCCAGAGAGCAGTTCTCTTTAGGCTCTGGGTGGGGGGCTGGCTGGGCCACCTCCCTACGTTGAAGGCAGCATTCTGGAGCTTCCCACAGCTGGACGTGGCAGTAGAGGAAGAAGTGGGGCCAGTGATAGCTGGGAGGCCAAGGGGGACTCGCTTTTCATTTCATTGGTCAGTGGGCAGGGAGAAGAGCAAGACAAAGGTCATAAGATGTCATTCTAGGTCCCCAGCCAGTCCGTTCTCTCTCCCCTGTGAGGGGGGCAGGAACAGAGACTCACTACGTACCCTTCACAAAGCTCTGAACTTAATCTCTATAACCATCCTGCGGTAGGTATTTTAACAATAGCTACTATTTCGAAATTTACAGTCGCCTTGGGGACGATTATCCTCATTTTGTCCATGAGGAAGGCAGCAGGCTGCCCGTGCGGTGAGCCCCTGTGACGCGGGGATTAGAGGTGGGGATCGGTCAGACTCCAAGGGCCAGGCTCCCAGCCACGGGGCCAGCAGACTTCACGTTGGTGGGTCACTTTCCCCCAGGCCCGGAGTCGGCTCGAAGCTGCCCTGAATGTGGGCTTCTCCAGTGGGAGCTCAAGGTGGGGATGCTCTTGGCACCCTCAGGTTCACCTTCCAACTCCATCACCGCCGTCCTGACCCTCCTGCTCATCTCAGCCCAGGTAAGATGCCCTTCCCAGAGCCCCCCAACATGCCCAGGAAGGACAAACTACTGCAGGACTTTTGACAATTTCTACTTCCTTGAGGGCAACAGCCCATTCTGCTGTAAGTTTATGGCCCAGCCACTAGCAGTGCCTCTGCTGGCTGTAAGAATGAATGAATGAATGAATGAGTGCAGCTTACCCACTCACCTCTAACAACAAACAGGCCTCAGAAACTCCTTGAGCATTAAAACTAGAGGCTCTCAGATACAACCTCAACCAAGATTATTCAAACTCAGGAGAGGTTTCTCTCTTGACCAAGGGCTGAATGTTCCCCGTGAAAGAGGAAATGAGTTCACATAGACTGGAGTCTACGCCTCTGTAATAACTTCCCAGAATCTACCTGGTGCCAGAGTCCCATGGAAAAGGCCACCTGAGAAGGAGGACTGCTTAGTACTGGAGTAGCGAGTGGTTCTTGAGTGACCGGACAACTAAAACCTGCTTCAGAGGGGCTGCCTGATGGCAGAGCATCTCTGTGGGGTGGGAATATTTGGGAAATACCATCTGCTGGGAAACTGAATGGAAACCTGAGTTTCTGATTCATACGGAGCCAGCAGCTGAGTAGGCCCTGATTTTGCAAGAATGAAAAGAGAAGCCTTTCCGATCTGATCTCACTGCCCACCCATGCAGCTCAGACAGCCCAGCTGTGAGCCCAGGACGATGAGGCCCTGCAGGAATGTGCAGAATGTGGCTGTTTCCACGGGCTGCCCTTGACCCTGATCCTAAGCTTGGTTTTGGAGCTTCAAGTGTGCTCAGCCAAGGGGTATCTCTGTAAATCCTTCTATAACCCTCAGATCCCTTGCTGTCTTCTCCCCTTTGCTCTGATGTATGTGGAATGCAGGCAGCAAACTTCATCCCCAGGACTCACTTCTGATGTCATTTTAGTTGAGTATCTCCACAGCTACCTGATGGACACATCCATTTGGATGTCCTGCCATTGCCTCTAACTCACTGGATCCAAAATGAAGCACATCAACTCCTACTTCTCATCAAATTGGCTCCTAATCACTCATCCTTCCTACCTGTTTTGTTTGTTTGTTAGTTTGTTTTTTGGAGGTACTGGGGATTGAACCCAGGACCTTGTACGTGGGAAGGAGGTGTCAACCACTGAGCTATATCCACTCCTCAATGAGAATTGGTTTTGTTGTTTGTTTGTTTTGTTTGTTTTTAGGAGGTACAGGGAATAGAACCCGGGACCTCATATATGGGAAGCAGGCACTCAACCGCTTGAGCTACATCTGCACCCCCCTACCTGGCTTTTATATTTCTGTCAGCTGCCTTCTTGTCATTCCTACCAAAAGCCTTGGGTCACTGTAATTCCTCCCTCTTCTTCCTGCCAAATGTTTGTTATTCATCTACCACATGCTGAAAAAGACATGGCTCCTGGTCTCTTCTCTAAGGGACAAGGGATGTACACAGATAAGATAGTGATGAGAAGAGCCAAAACAATCTTGAAAAAGAACAACGTTAGCGGACTCGAACTTCTTGATTTCGAACCTTGCTACAAAGCTACAGTAATCAGAACAGTGTGGTACTGGCATTATGACAGACATACAGATCAATGGAATAGAACAGAGTCCAGAAATAAACCCATATATTTATGGACAATTGATTTTGGACAGCCTAAACCAAGATTACCTGCAAGACAATTCAATGGGGGAAATGTAGCCTGTTTAATAAATGGTGCTTAGACAACTGGATATCTAGATGCAAAAGAAGGAAGTTGGACCCCTATTTCATGCCATATATAAAAACTAACTCAAAATGGATCAAGACCTAAATATAAGAGCTGAAACTATACAACTCTTGGGGGAAAACAAACATAGGTATGAATCTCAGTGACCTTGGATTAGGCAGTGATTCCTTAGATAAGACAACAAAAGCAAAAGTAAGGAAAAAGTATAGATAAATTGGACTTCATCGGACATAAAAATTTTTGTGCTTCAAAAGACATGATCAAGAAATTGAAAGACAACCCACAGAATGGAGAAAAGATTTGAAAATCATATACCTGATAAGGGACTAGTATCCAAAATATAAAAAAGAACTCTTTCAACTCCACAATAAAAAGACAACCCAATTTAAAAAATGGACAAAGGATTCAGATAGACATTACTCTAGAGAGGATATACAAATGGCCAATAAGCACACGAGAGGATGCTCAACATCATTAGCCATCAGGGAAATGCAGAACAAAACCACAGTTGGATTCCACTTCAAACCCACTAAGATGGCTATTATCAAAGAGACAAGACAACAAGGATTGTGAGGATGTGGAGAAATTGGACCTCTCCTACTTTGTGGATGGCACGGCCACTTCGGGAAACAGTCTCGGCAGCTAACATAGGGTTACCATATGATCCAGCAATTCTACCTGTAGGTCTGTACCAAAGAGAACTGAAAAATATATACCCACACAAAAGCTTGTACACAAATGTTCACTGCAGCAGAGTCCATAAGAGCCCAAAGATGGAAACGACCCAAATGTCCATCAATTGATGAATGGGTAAACACAATGTGGCATTTCCATACAATGGAATGCTACTCAGCCATAGAAAGGACTGAAGTTCTGATACATGGTACAAAAAAGAATGAGACATTTAACATTGTGTTAAGTGAAAGAGGCCAGACCCAAAAGGTCACATACAATACGATTCCATTTATATGAAATGTTCAGAACAGACAAACCCACAGAGCCAGAAAGCAGATTAGCAGTTGGCAGGGGCTGGAGGGAGGTGGGGAAGGGGGAGGTGGGGAAGGGTTTCTCATGGTTCGGGGTTTCTTTTTGGAGTCATGAAAATGTTCTCAAAATCGATAGTGGTGATAGCTGCACAACTGAGTTGCACAGTTGTGATGTATACAGTGGTGATGGTTGCCACTGAAGTATGTATTTTTAAAAGGGCTCATTCTATAGCATATGAATCACACCTCAAAAAAAAAAAAAGTTCTAGAAATAGTGAAGCACGTGCTAAGAAGTGACCAAGAAACCAGGAAATACTGATGCCCAACTAACTGCAAATCTTGCAGGTTTGAGAATCTGATGTCAAACCCCCCACCCCAAGTCCTGCTGTCACCACACTTGGTCTCTTTACCTCCTGACTCCCGTACCCCTCCCCTGGACCCATCCCACTCGGGGCCCCTCAAGACTAATTTCCTTCTGGTGTGGGCATGCCCACGTGACTCACATTTTCTCCTACTCACTTTTGCTTCCAGGAAAAGGCCCAGCTATCCTGCTCAACGTAGACTCATCCTTCCCCTGGACTTCCTGCCACTAACTCACGCCCCGCTGCCAGCCTCCCCAGCTCTCCCCGGATGCCCACACTTCCTCCCACATAAATCCCCGGTTGTTCCACTTCCCATGCATCTGCTCTAGCAGCCTCTCCTGCCTGGTTGCCCTCCCCTACCTAGCCTGCCCTCTACCCACTTTTCACAGCCCACAGTAGTCCCATCTTTCCCAGAGGGCTTTCCCTGGCTCCTGAGGGCCACAAGACTCTCATCTCCCAACACAGCAGATAAGGGTGTGTCCTGCTCAGGACCGTTTCAGGCAGCCTCGTGGGGTTTTTCGCTTTTGTTTTCGCTTTTTCAGGAGGTGCCAGGGATTGAGCCCAGGACCTTGTACCTGGGAAAGAGATGCTCAGCCACCTCGTGTGTTCTTCTGACTTAAGACACCACACACACCTGCCTTGCCTCTTTTGAGAGCTGCGATCACCCTTTATCCTTCCTCTCTAATTCTCAAGGTGCTCAGTAGCACGTGTGCTGGGTAAATGCTTTGAAAAGGCAGCCCGCGTGGGACCAGGCAGTGACCACTTTGGGGCGGGGGGCCGGGGGCAGGTATGATGTCATTCCATTCAGCACCCCCAGTTCTAGTTAGTTCTTCAGTTAGAGCATCCAGCTGACAAATAACAAGTGGCATCGCTGCCCTACGGCTATTTGAAGAAGTAAAACCAGCTGGCTTTTCCGGGTGTCTTCTGTGGCATCAACTCCAAGTATGGACGGCCATGCGGCCGCGGGGTTAGGGGACGTGGACTCTGGCCTTAAGCTGCCCAGGTTCGAGTCTCCCACGTGCCGTTCACCAGCGCCACGTCTGTGTGAGCTGCTCAACTTGCCGAGCCTCTTTACTCCCCTGCTTTGGAGGAACAGCTCCTACTTTGTAGGTTTGCTGTGAGGCTTGTAAAGCACTTGACCCCGTGCTAAGGGTTCCAGGAAGCCACAGCTGCTATAGACAAATATTACTAGGGCCACCCATTCAGAGCCGAGTTCCTTTCGCTTTACAGATTCAGAAGTTTCATCTCACTGTGGGGTGATCCAGCTCAGATGAAACTGATTCACATTCTCCCAATCCACAAGAGGCCAGAAATCCAAACAGTTTATTCAGAATGGGGAAGATGCTTTCCAGCAGTCAAGGCCTGCTCTTGTGGGGATACCTGAGAATGCTGCGTGGTGTCCACAGGACAAAAGGAAAGGGCGGGGCTGTTCAGACTGTGATAGGACGGGGGTCCCCGATTCATCCCAGAACCCACGTCGTCTTCCACGCAGCCCTGGGCCTTGCTCCCCACTGTTCTCTGCTGTCTGACTCACACAGCAGCTACTCAATAAATATTTGTGAAATAAATGAATTCCTTGGGCAGGGCAGGTTTAATGTCAATAAATCCTTGTTACTTTCTTCTTCCTTTAGAGATTCGAGACAAACTGACCCCCCATCACCTTCCGGCAGGTTAGGAATCCTAATCCTTGAATCACAGTTTTCCTGACATTAATGGCTTCATTGTCCTGGATGGAGCCACCTTGATAAGGGCTGGAGGTGCCCCAGTTATCAGTAGGGTTGGGCCTGGCATTCCCTACATGCTGCAATGATGGCTCCAGAGTGACGCAGCCATGTTCTCGCCCCACTGCCCCGTGACGCTTCACTGCTCTCCAGAGGTCAAGAGCACCTGATCCTGCTGGTAAGTGTTGCCCCAGCAATTTCACTTTTCATTTCCCCCAAACAATTACGTACACGAGGTGGGCAAGTTTGCAGTTTCCCCCTGGATTTAGTTTGATTTACTTCAAAGGACAAGTTCAGCTCCACTGAGCAGCTCTCAGGCACAGGCACCGGGTGGAACAGAGGGAGAGCTTCCGCCACAGGCCACCTACTAGCAGGCTGCTGGTGGGCCCTAGGGGGAGACACGCCGGAGAGAAACGGCCACCTCACTTTCCTGCCCTGAACTCCAGCTGTTCCCTGATTTGGGGAACCCTTGCAAAAATCAGCTACTTTCCTTTCCCAGAAAGTTTTAAGAAATCAGTTGGGAAAGGATTCGAAACTCCAATCAGGAGAGGTTTTATCTCTTGCCCACGCCTATGGGAATCCTAACCTGAACTTCAGCAAATGTTTCCTTGACTTTGGAAGCACTCAGCTGGCCCCCCCTCCGACCCCCACCCCGTCTCATTTGAGTCTCTTCAGACAAAATGTTCACAGGGATATTTCCTGGAGAGGTTTCGATGGTGGCGGGAATGATAAGGCTTCCAGGAGAGCCTTGAAGGAGCTCATTCAGATTTATCCAGCAGATGTCTAAAGGGTTGGTATGAAAATCTCTCCCTCCTCCTTCCTCCTCCACAAATTGTAACCTGAAGTGCCTGGTCTTAGGAGTCCGAAATATGACAAGTATTCAGATAAGTCAGGGGAATTTCAAGCACAGGTTCTCTGCTACGCTGGCAGAAGCTGTGGGAGTCTGCTCTGTGGTAAGAGGTAGGCGCTTCCCTGAAAGCTGTGAGCAGATCAGCTCCTGCATCAACCACCGCACAGGCGCTCAGTAGGTTGCTTAACTACCTGTGAAGCGAATCACTAAACCCTATGTTAACAGACAGGGGCTTTTTCATTCTTAGAGGGATATTATGCTGAGTCATGTAAAGGGATTTTTATACCTTTTAAAACTTCACATATTTTTTCAAAACTTTGTTTTCACGTTTAAGGAGATTAAAGTGGGGTTAACCTTTAATTTCAAAGTCCAGCCTTCAGGTTTTCCGAGGTTGTGCTATGAAGTGAAGAGAGCTTGGGTCTGGAGTTAGACCCATTTCTGAATCCCAGTTCCAGTATATTCTGAAGATAATTCTGCATAATTTAGCAGAGCTGTGAGGATTGAACGAGGTGAACTGTGACGTGCCTGGCACGTGACAGGGAATGCCCTGCACCTCATGCAGACATTTGGGGTGTTTATAATTCTCAGGTATATAAAGTCACTCAGGGGTGCTCAATTCTCAGAGGCCCGAGAAAGGGAGATGGGGCCTTGTCCCTAGATTAGCCTTCTCATGCTTGGACACTTTTTTTTTAAATGTGCTTTTCCACATGAAATGATATTTTGGATCTCATTTACCAGAGGGACAGAGAGGCTGCCCTCACGGAGCCTCTCACAGAGCGGATCTTTACTAAACACTTAGTAGCTGCCGTAAGTGCGACGAAAACGCCTACCAATTCATGAAAACTTCATGTCAGGGACTCCAAAACTGGCAAGAGTTTCTGGGAAATCACAGGGAAATTTGTTGGCAACATGATTAATCCTGGATGGATTAGTCCCGGAAAAACACATGTGGGTTTGCAGCAAGCAGCAGCATGCAGAATTTCACAAAATAAACTGTTCAGAAGAGAGGCCTTGTCGTACGTTTGGGACTAGAGTTCAGATGCGGGTGGGGCCTGGCCATTGAGGAAACCGCCAGATGTGTGGGAACTGATCTCCTTGGAATCCGCTCACTGTCAGAGACACATGGGGCCCACTGGATTAAAACACGGAACCGGGTTAGAACACTGATGAGAGAAGCTCAGAGGGAGGTGGCTCCTAGGAGCAGGATAATAAAACTCATCACCATAATTACCCCAGACCCCCAGCAACCGCCAACACAGAGCCCAGCTTGGTGAAGTCATTCATTTACATTCATGCCCCCTCGCTCATTGTCCTCAGACAAAAACCCTTCAGGGCCTCGGCTCCTTGCCAGCATCCCAGCCTCCACAGCCAGCCAGCCTCCACACACAGCCAGCCTCCACATGCAGCCAGCCTCCACGCAGCCAGCCTCCACACACAGCCAGCCTCCACACACAGCCAGCCTCCACACAGACAGCCTCCACGCAGACAGCCTCCATGCAGCCAGCCTCTACACACAGCCAGCCTCCACACACAGCCAGCTTCTACACAGCCAGCCTCCATACAGCCAACCTCCAAGCCAGCCTCCACACAGCCACCCACCACACAGACAGCCTCTACACGCAGCCAGCCTACGCAGCCAGCCTCCACGCAGGCAACCTCCACACAGCCAGCCTCCACTCAGCCAGCCAACCTCCACACAGCCAGCCTCCACACAGACAGCCTCCACGCAGCCAGCCTCCACACAGGCAACCTCCACACAGCCAGCCTCCACGCAGCCAGCCTCCACAGCCAGCCTCCACGCAAACAGCTTCCACACAGGCAACCTCCACACAGCCAGCCTCCACGCAGCCAGCCTCCACGCTGACAGCCCCCACACAGCCAGCCTCCACGCAGCCAGCCTCCACGCAGGCAACCTCCACGCAGCCAGCCTCCACGCAG
>JAKSZT010053883.1:8534527-8546499 GCA_026826555.1 Tolypeutes matacus | reverse complement strand
ATTCTGTCCCTGGACATCCGTAGCTGTATCCTCGGGAGCTTTATTCTTTTGGGGAAACAGAAATAAAAACCCAAGGGGAAAAAATAGGAGATAATGACAAATGTTCCTGGATGTCACTAGGACACTGGGTGGAAAGCAAAGGAATGAGAAGATGTGAGAGTAAGAGGAGGAAAAGGGAGGGAAGACGATGCAGACGTGGGCAGTGTCCCCATCATCGTTAGATCTAATACGTTTCAAGTCCAAGGAGTCCCGGGCATTAATTCAGTCACTGACGTTGGCCAAGTTCAACACAGGGCCCCAAACAACTGAAAATTCAATTTTCGCTTGCTCACATTACTCCATTAACAAAAACTTTGGATCTTTCTCTGTCCTTCTACACACTGTCCTCTTTAGCAGAGGCCTCTTCCCACACCTCCCCAGTGACGGGGTCCTGAGTGAGTGCTCCATGCTGGCAGCCCCGAGGGAGACAAATGCCACTGCAACAGCAGGAGTCCTGCCCGGGTCCCCAAACCTTCCCAGCCCCCTGGGGCCAATGTCTTCTGAAGCCATGGGCAGTCCTGCAAACACAGAGCCGGGTGGGAAAAGCCCAGTGGCCCCTGCCAGGGAAGACCCCTCTGCTCCCCTCCCTCGCTGCCTGTGGATTCAGGGGGCTCCTCCTCGTGCACCCACTCAGCTGCTTCTTTGGGATTTGGCACCAGCCGAGCCGCTGCCTCTCCTCCCCAGGGGGGGGTGGCTGAGCCAGCCTGGCACAAACGCTGCCTGCTCCCGCGCGCCCTCCCGGGCAACCTCCGACACCAGGCCGAGCCTTCCAGCAAGTCCCTGCTTGGCCTCACCCGCAGCTGGAGGAAGTCCTCGGGCGCCTGGCACCTACCTCCTTCTGCCAGGACCCAGAGCGAGGCGCTTCCCAAGACGAAGAGCAACGCTGGCACCTTCCACATCTTGCCAACTGGGTCTTCCTCTTCGGGGCCGAGCACCCAGCTTTTCTGCGGCCGGAGGGTGGGGAGGAAGAGCTCGGCAGCCCCGGGCCCTGGCCTGGAGGAGCGCGAGCGTGGGGGCTGGAGAGCGGGGAGCCCAGACGCGCGGAGGCCCCGTCTGCCTTCGCCTGCAGCAGCGCGAGGCGCCGGGCTCCGGCAGGGCTAACTTCGAGTGAAGAACTGGCCGAGCGGACTCAGCGTTTCTGTCTCCAAAGGCGGGCGGGGAGCCGGGGCCGCCGAAAGGTGGTCGGGGCGGGAGGCGCGCAAGGCCCGCCCCCGGGCTCTGTTTGGCCCGCGCCGAAACGCCGAGCGCGCGCCAGGTTTAAAGTTGCGGGGCCGCGGGCCGTGCTCCCCCGAGCCCTGGCCAAGTCGCCGGGATGCGCTTGGGCGACCGCAGGGAAGAAGGGCGGCCGCTTTGGGGGCGCGCTGGGGGCGCGCAGGCCGCGAGCGCTCTAGCCTCCTTTGTCATTAGACTTTTCAAAGAATGAAGGACAAGCCTGGGAGAAGTAAACTCTTCCTTCCGTGGCCAGTAACTTCAGAACCCAGCCCGGGCGTCTTCTTATAAATATCGAAATTGATGGCTTAAGAAAAAGAAGAAAAGACAGTCCCCATCCGGGTGGGCTCTGGCTGGTAAGGCGCAGCCTTGCCCAAGACACCTAGAGACAGCGGGCGGGGAGCTGTGCAGACTCGGTGGCCTTGGCAGTTTGGGAAAAGGCTGGGGTTGAGACCTCCGGCTCCTGAGCAGTGGCTGCAGCGCTGGGGACAGCGTCAGGAGGAACGCACAGATCACCTGGCCACCGCACCTGGGTGCACCTGGGTGCGCTTGGGGCCGCCGCTCCCCCCGTTTCATGCTGGAGTTTGGCCGCACAATCCCCACTTTGCGGGTTTAAGCGCCCTTACCCAGAGCTCAGGTGCGGGATGTCGGGAACAGGAGAATTGACCCGTTTTACTTTATTTCGTTCCGCGCTGCTTGAATGTTTTAATGTTTATTTTTTTTAAGAAGAGGAGGTGGCCGGGCAAAGCCAGGCCCTCCACTCCCAGATGCCACGAATTCCATTCAACAAAAGGAACCTGAAGATCAGTGTCCCAAAGCGGGGGTGAAAAGGAGTTTTCAGATCCTTATCGTAATTCTTGGGGCCAAAGGTACTTTATCAGAAGAATCTCCTGGGGTGGTTGTGTGAAAGCTCAGCGTTCTGGGCTCCACCTCAAGCTCTTTAAATCCAAACTCTGAGAATTTGGGCCGGCTGGAGAATTTGTCCGCTGGGATGTGCAATAAACCTTGCCTTCCATCCTGCAGGTAGATCTCCAGGGTGGGGGGTGCCAGCTGTCTTGTTAAAATGCAAGGAGGAGGAGCTGATGTGCTCCAGCAGTTGAGTGCCCGCCTCCCACTTGGAGGGTCCCTGGTTCGGTTTGGTGTCTCCTGAAAAAAACAAAAACAAACAACAAGCAAAACAAACAGAAAAACAACTCAGGGGAGCCCATCTGGGTCAGTGGTTGAGCCTGGCTTCCCACATATGAGGTCCCGGGTTCAATCCCTGGCCCTGGGTACCTCAAAATAGAGGGAAAAAAAAATGCAAGGAGCTCCAGGGATGAGACTTCCTAGCACCAAGCGATGCATTTGGAGAAAGACCCTGACCAAAAGGGGGAAATATTAAATAGAAATGAGTTTTATGTCAGGATTTCAAAGTGAGTCAGGAGGTCACTGCAGAGATTACACCAGTGCACCGTCCCAGGAGGGTCTCACTGGCTGCCGCAGCAAACAGGGCCTCAAGCAGGGGCTCCTGAGGGCTCTGGAGACATCTAGAGACTAGGCAGGGCGCAATCTCAGGAATTCCTCACCTGCCAGGGGCCTGTGCTCTGGAATTTGTGTTCCCCAATGTAACAGAGTTAGACTCACTTATAATTTCCCTACACACGGTTCTTCTGCCTCTTTTGTTTAAACTTCTAATTAGCACTATAATCATTAAGTATATGTCCCGGAGACTTAAATCTTTGGCTGTTCTGTGCCGGATGAGCCCTGAATCTCAGCAGAGTTGGAGCCAATGCCTACTCTCCAGTTCATCGGACTCACCCAGGACAGCTAACAAAAGGATGATGAATTATGATGGACAGCGTCCATCCCAAAAACCAGAAAGTGTCTACAACTGCAAGCAAGACATCCATCTGCCCCACGGAATCTAAGCCCCCTCTCCACCAGAAGCAGAGTGGGCATCACCATCCCCAAATCCTCAAGACTGAGAAACGAACAAACATAAGAGGGGAATGCAACTGTGGACTAAAGCCGGCATTATTATTCTAGCAATGGAAGAACTCGTATCGTTGATACAAAGGCAGTGGCCACCAGAGCTTCTGAGGGGAGGGAGAGGGACGAAGAGGTATAACATGCAGCATTTTGGGAACATTGGAATTGTTCTGAATGTATCTGCAAGGACAGATACAGGCCATTATACATTTTGTCAAAACCTATTTAAAAAAACGTGTGGTGCAAAGTGTAAACTATAATGTAAACTCTTGACCATGGTTAGTACAGTGCTTCAATATGTGTTCATCAATTGTAACAAATGTACCACACTAATGAAAGATGCTGTTAATGGGGGAAAGTGTGGGAGGGAGAGGGGTTGGGGTATATGGGAATCCCCCTGTATTTTCAATGTATCATTACGTAATATAAAGCTTCTTTATATATATATATATATTTTTTATATTTTTTATATTTTTTATATATATATATATTTTTTTTAATGCAAGGACCAGGACACAGATTCCTTCATTAATAAACATTGAGGGGCTGAACAGGATTGGGGTGGCCCCAAACCAGAGTGAGTCACTAAGTTACAATCATTATCAGAGATCAAGCTTGTGGGATAGGAAAGCACAGAGTAGAGGTCCCTCATAAAGCTTTCCAAATGGCTATTAAACAGAGGAGCGGGGAGCAGTTACCACCACAGTAGCATACAGGGGTTCTTAAACTCAAAGAAACTCTATTCTTGTGGGGACGTGTTGGTGCAGGTGTGATATATTTATTAAACCATGCACAGTCTAGTGTGGACTTACTAAGGGGTCTGAGGTTTTCACCTGACTGGCAAAGGGATCCGTGGAACGAAGCAGGCTAAGAACCCCTGGTCCAGAGTAACCATAAACAGGGGTTAGACCACTCTAGCAACTTGAGTAATTTCAGGTATTAACCTTTTGTTATTTTATAATATAAAGGCATCTATATAATAATTTAATGATCATAGTTCTTTGTTAATTTTTTTTTTTTTAAAGGAGGTACCAGGGATTGAACCGGGATCTCGTACATGGGAAGCAGGTGTGCAATCACTTGAGCTACATCCGCTCCCCTTGTTGTTAATTCTTAACCCTTGGTTACAGGCTTGGAAGGAGAGGTCTGTAAGTTGCTTTTAGGGAGTAGGAGTACCCAAAAAGGAGGAGGTCCAGGATGTAGAAGGCGAGGGAGCCAGCAGAGGTCAGGAGAATGGCGAGCGTCCAGCTGGCACCCTCCATCCCCAGGGATGCTAGAGTTGTAAAGTTAGGATACCTTGGGGTACTTGAGTTCTTTGAGGCCTCCAGGCAGTCTGGAGGGGCCACAGGCTGAGCCTGGGAAGACTCCTCATTACCTTCCCTTCCTTCTCGACACACACTGTTCCAGAGCTGGAACACAGCTCTGCCTCCATGGCCCAGGAATGAGGGGATGAGCTGAGCCTAAAGTGTACTCAGCAGGCATGAGCTGGGGCTGCAGGGGGGTGTGGGGAGGGTGGCACTGGGCCTCAAGGAACCCACAGCGGCTTGCTTCGCTGGAAAGAGCCTCGGTATTTGGGATCAAAATCCAGCTTCATGGATGGCCTGGGGTAACATGAACCTCAGTCTCTGCTTCTTTAAAATGGGGCTGTCATTCCTACTTTGGAGGGTCCCATGCACAGCAAGGAGCATTACTGCTAGGATTGCTGTGAGGGTGTTTCCACCAGGGACCACCTGGTCCTCAGCCCCTATAGTCCTTCTGTGCCCACCTTTGCCCACCTGGACACTCAGCCAGCTCCAGGCTCCAGGACAGAGGTTCTTAACATGGTGCCAATAGAACTGGTTTCTTTTGACCTTCAGCAACCCAGCAGGACCATCAAGCAGGAACTCAGCCTCAAACTGTTCTTCTGCTAGTCTAACCCTCACCTTGGGGCTTATCCTTGGAGAGCCCACCCTGGATCCCTGTGCCCAAAGCTCCCTCTGGGAAACCAAGCTATCTTTGCAGAACTAGGGTTCTGCACAGGAACCCCAACCCGAAGCGAGCTCTTGCCACCTGCCAAGGATTTCATGAATAGAGAGCTGGCTTGGATTTCCGGCTATGACCTACTCTTGGATGGAGGTAGCCACTGGGGGACTTCTATATCCAGAGCACCCACCTGCTCTCCCAGGGGTCCCCCACCATGCTGACTGCTTCAGGGAGTGGCCTGCCCCCTCCAGTTGTCTGACAGGACTATCTCATGTCCTATTCCAGTGGCTGCACGTCATTTTACTCTTGTATCCCCTGAAAGGATTTTGAAAAGCTAGGTACCCATTATTTTTTATCATACAGTTAAATAAAGAGATCTCTAACAGGAGGTAGAATACATTAAACACTTCATGAGAAATAAGGTGAAGATTAGCAGTGACCTGAAAAAATATTTTGTGATTTGATTTGGTGACACTTGCTGAATAAGTACACTATGAAAAACTATATAAAATTTTTATCTGTGAATTTTAATTCACACATCTGACATTGTTTGATACAAGACCTAGGAAACTTTCCAGTTATATTTCAAAGAATTGGCATCACTAACAGATATTCTTTATTGAAACTGATGCACATTTATTAATTTTTCATTATAAAAATACACATTCACTAAAGAAAATGTGAAAAACAGGAAAGTAGAAATATCATATGCCCAGATTTCCTTGAGTGTTTGTGTGTCTTTTGATATAATTTCAAATTTACAGAAAGGCTGAGGAACACCCATCTACCCTTTGCCCAGATTTTGCAATTTGTTTGCATTTTACCCGGTTTGCTTCATCATTATCTCTATATTTATATATCATGCACATTGCTTTAGTTTGGAGTCATTTGAGAATAATGGAGATATCCTGCCCTTCAGTTCTAAGAAGTACAGGCTAGTTATTTTGGGTTTGTCTGATGTTTTCCCTTGTGATTAGATTCAGCTATGCGTTTATGGCATGAAGACAGAGCAAGTGGGTGGCCTGAAGAGGTGCCTGATATCAGTTCTGAATACTGGACCCTGGGTTAAGGGTTCTGATCCTGAATCTGGAACCCTCCAATGTGGGCCAATCTCCACCCTTAACAGGAAAAAGGGAGAACAGAAAGGGGCTTCCCTGACACCAGCCTTTCCACTTTGGCAGCCTGGGGTGAAAAAATGCACCATCATGAGATTTGGGATGGATGAGGGTCTGCCTTTAGTTAGTAAGTGGGAGAAGGGCTATTATGAAGGCAGTGCATTCACCTCCGGTTTTAGGAGAAAAACCTATGCAAGGTGAGGATTTCAAACTTGCTTCCCTTTAACTCTTCCTTGCTGGCACGAAAGTCTGCATTCCCCAGTGTGAAGAAAACTACCCTGTTCCCCTGCTGGCTGTGTCTCCCCCCAGCAGTAGGGCTGCCTCACTCCACCCCGCTGTGATTAAAGGATTGAGTCCAATGTGTCCCCAGCTATCTTGTCTCCCTGCCTCCTGTGAGGATACCACGAGCTCTCTGAAGCCAAGGGCTTATTGATGTATTCAGATATATTCATCTTTGTAGCACCAGCCTCTGGCACATACTCCACAAATATTTGTGAATGGAGAGCTTGTCATTTTGTCCAGCGCCCTGGAAAGTCCTTGTCGTAGAAAACCGACTCCCAGCCCAGCCTAAGACTCAGCCATTGAGCAAATGGCACATGACATAAAACCAGCCAGCCTGGGTATATTCAAAGAAAAATGAATGATTTCTATGATTTCTGAGATGCTGGAAAAACCCTGCTGTCATCTCTCCAAATCTCTACACTTCCTCTTCTTCCCTGTAAACTGGCTGATAGATAAAATTCCATGGAGTTTCCTTCCTTAACATGAAGATTTGATCCCTTTTAGAAGGCAAGTATACCTGGGAAGGATTTGTACATTTATCACGATTTGTCTTTCAGACATTGATATGGATGAGTTTCTCTTCCTTTTCCAAGAGCAGGATTTGATAGGGTGTTTCCTGGATACCACAAAAAGGAGAAAGTCTGGGGTTGCTGGAGACACATTTTACCCATTTCATACATTTTTTGGCCAATTGGTAGCTCAGGATTCATGTTGTCATTCATTTGCTATTGTAATCATTTATTCACTCGTTGAATCACTTATTGATACTTCCTATGCACTGCTCTCAGCACAAGGCATCTGTGACATCTCCTGAGTTTGGCTGAGCAGGTTGTCCTCTCTCTGTCCTCTACCTGACAGGCACGACTTGGGATCTACAGCCCCATTTTTACTCACTTTGGTAGAGGAAGGTCAAATCTTCACAGACTGTCTCTCCAGTGGCCAGGGCTGCCTCAGGACAAAGAACAAAGCATGGAGTTCGGTTTGTCACTAGTCTATTACAAGCATCAGGCTTTGCTAGCAGCCGTAAGGAAAACGTTCAATGCTATGGCTTAATCAAGCTTCTGTGCTTGGGCCTTGGGGCTCTCTCCTGGGGAGGGCATGGGTAGAGTGAGATCCTCAGGCTCTAGGAGAACTGAGAGCTCTGCCCTGGCTAAGAGCTTGAGTGTCACTTGACGCCTGAGAGGGAAGCCAAAACTCAGCATCTTATAGATTCTAAATCTGACATTGGCTCCAAGCTACACCAAATAAACGAACGAAGAATTCAAGCCTCTGGGAATTCTTATCACAACAAATTGCTTTTTTACATGCTACCCTTCCCCCTCCAAAAATTAAAAAAGTTAGCCGAATCCACTGGTCGATTTGAAGTCACGGAATCACTGGTTGTTTGGGTGAAAAGGAGCACCGAATACTTTAACGGGTTGGGAGCATGGAGTCAGGTTTTATTTTTTTAATCAACACTGAGTTTGTAATTTTTTTTTTTTTTTTTTTTTTACCATTTACACCAATACACACAGAAAGCTCCTTTCACTGGTGTGTTCAGAGAGCCCTTCATTATAAAGACTCAGCACTCTGCTTGGAAAACAATCTGAATGAATGCATTTCAGTGTGGGAGGCTTGGAAAGTCAAATCGGGACAGGGCTGGGAGAGAAGAAGGGAGGCTGGCGTTCACTTACTGCTGAAGGATGGTGGCCTTGAACACATCGACCCCACCTCTCTCTACCTCAGTTTCCCCGAGTGGAAACTAGACAAAGGTGTGTCTGCGCTGAAGGATGGGCCATAATGACTTCATCCTTCATTCCACCACCTCCTGCCCACGTGCCGTGACAACGAGCCACCACCTCCACAAACCTGGTCTGATACCAGCCCGGAATTCCCTCCCCAGAGCTACGGTGTCCTTCTCAGAGATCAGACCACGAGGCCGTGGGACAAGCTCCCATCCCTCCTCCCTGCACGGAATGCAATCCTTTTGGGAAAGTCTGAATTTTGTTGGTATTTTGGAAACGCTTTTGTTGAACCCAAATCTGTTTTAATCACCGTTCAGGAATCTAATTCAAATATTCGGACTTCAATATCTGCCAAGAGGTGGGTTTGGCTATGATAGGAAAACAGGAAGAAGCTTAAAAGTTAATAAAGCTGGGGGGAAAAAATAATTTTTATATTAGCAGTCCAATGTCTACAGCCCCAGGGCCTCATCCTTCCCTTAGCTGCCTTCAGTCGGGGAAATTTGGCCATAGAGAGGACAAGGCCCCTCCTTTGTATTGGAATAGCCCGTTTAAGGTTTCTGAAGATGAGTGAGAGACACAGGGGAGTTTCTGGTAGATGTTATTGAATAACTGTTTTCATTAGCAGAGCCAGGGAGGCAGACCACATTTTTATTACTGGCACTAACTACAGGGAGCTACAATACAGATTATTTATTCTCTCATTCAACCACTGTCTATTGAATATCAGCTGTGTGCCAGGCAGTAGCCTATGCTCTTGGGGCAAGGCAAGGAACAAAACACACAGGTCACTGTTTCTGAGTTTCTTGTATTCTGTTGGGGAGAGAGAGATGTTCAGAAATAAAGTAAGTAGAGGTTGTGCTAAGTGTTATGAAAAAAAAAAGAAACAGCTAATGGAGTAGAGCAGAAGTTTCTACTGCATACTGGAGGCAGCAACAACTTTTTAAGGGGATCCACATGGGCAGAAAAGTTCAAAGGCAATTGATTTTCAGATTCTCAATTGACATGTGTTCTCTTTGCTAAAATGGATCCACCTCCCTTTTCACAATGGTTCTTCTTCCACTTTGCAGCAGAAGGACAAACCATTCAGTCATCCTAAATGTTACAGTGGTGCACTGCCCAGTTCAAAATATTGGAGTATGTGAAGCCTCCTTTAACAAGCGCCATAAGCCCACAGCTTCAGTGCTTTATGTACCTTCTTGGAGCGTGGATATTTCTGTTAAGTGTCAAATCTAGCTTTAGAATTGGGGCATGTTAACCCATGTTGGGCTATTTCTAGGTTCAGATATACGGTAGGGTGAGGTGGAGGGAGTGACAATAATTTGAATTTTATGACCTGGCCTTTTTCACACCCTGGTTCTTGACCCAGAATGCATTGCTCCTAAGAAAGAGCCCTGGGAGAACCAAGTGAAAAGAGGTCTAAAAGACACATTGAAGGCAGCTGCACCTTATTTCAAACAGGAGAAACTCGTGGTCAAGGCTGCCTTCCTTATCCAACAATTCATGTTAGAATTACAATTCTGAAGCAAGGTGCTTGTCAAGAAGGTGTATATTAAAATGTTCTTTTGAATTTAAAATAAAGTTAGACTCTTGGTAGAAATAAAGTCTGATTTGGTTGATTGGCTTGATAAAGAGGAAGCTTTGACAATTAGATTTCATGGTAGAGATTTACTATTAATTCAATGAGCAAAACTTGTAGCTGTGTGGGTTTCTCTGAAACTAAATGTAAAGCATGTGATAAGAGAAAATCAATTTATTTAAAAATGCATTGGGGTAATCTAAGCACCTCTTAAAATATATGTATATATATATATAAATAACATTTTTGTAAGCAAATACACATATATGCACATATATTTATATACCATTATGCAAATGTTTGTATGTATTGTGAGAATTTTGATTTTTACCCATAATAAAAAAAAAAAAGAAAAAATAAATAAATAAATCTGTCACGAGAAAAAAAAAAAAATGCATTGGGGGGACAGACGTGGCTCAAACGGTTGGGCATCTGTCTCCCATATGGAGAGACCTGGGTTCGAAACCCGGGACCTCCCGGTAAAAAAAAAAAAAATGCATTGACCATAGAGAGGCAGAAACAGAATATCAGCTATGTACGGTAGGGGAAGCATAGAGAGGTTGAGAGGTGATGAGTTTTTGTTTGTTTGTTTTTTGTTTATTATTATTATTATTAATTAATGAAAATGCTCTAATAATATTGAGTTGGTGAATGCACAACCATTGATTGTACACTTTGCATGGATTGTATGCTTTATTAATATGTATCAATAAAATTGATTTGTTTTAAAAAAATGCATTGGTCAAGGTGTATTGAAATGAACAATGTCTATTCTCTTGTTTTTGAGTGAAGATATTCAATTAAACAAAATGCCCCTAAGTGAAACAGTAGCAGATAAATTAATAGTCACTTAATTCGTCTTGGTAATGCCTTTTTGGTGAACTTTCCAGAAACTGAAAATGGCTCAACTGATTCAATGACATATCTTTTTGCAAATCAAATCAAGTGGTTTCCAATTTTTTTTCCCAACAAAATTGAAGGAAGACCTAATCCAATTGTCAGCTTGCTAATGATCTATTACCATGTAATCTTTGATAGATAATTCAGGAGTTCAAAGAAGATAACAAAATTCCTTCCATTCCGATATTCTTATTGTGTGAACATGATTCCTCATGCTTACAAATTAAAAAATTGGAATAGAATTAACGCTGAGTCCTATCTTATTCTAGTAATGAGTAGTAGTCATTCATGACTATATGAACAAATTGGGGGGATGTTCATCTCATTATGTGCTATATTTCCCATAAATTTTTATTTTTATGTTTAATAATTATTTATTAAAATTGGTAATATCTGTATTAGTGTTTCAATTATAATAATTATTATTACTATTATTACTATTCAATTCAGAAAAAAATTTAATGTAGACAATTGAAAACCATTCATTTCTATTTTTATAAATATTTTTGTTACAGAAAAATATGATACCGCAATCAATATAAGATTTTTATTCTTAAATATATTATATATATATTTTTTTTAATGGATGAGGGAGAGTATCAAATTGCTGTGATTTTCAGATTCCAATGGATACATTTAAAAGAGTCATATAATCATTTATTTTAAAATGTCGACTTTTAAAATATACTGAGTTTTATATTTTTTGCAACTATTTAAACTTGTGATGACAATTCTAATAAAAAATTTTAAATGTTCAAAGGGATTGTCTAATTTTTTTAAATGCTTTAAACATGTATATAAGCAAAAGGAAGATTTGAAGACTCCTGGAATTGAGAGGGACTAAAAGGTCTCCGTTAAAAAGAGTGGCTTTCTGAGGAAGTGAGAGGATGGGTTTTAGCAGATGTCTGAACAATGGAAAGGCCCCCGTCATGCAAAGACAAAGCAGAGGGAACAGCACATGCAAAGACCCTGAGGTGGGAAAGACACTTGGAGAAATAGATGGTATCCCAGAGGGGAGAATGAGGAGAGAACCAAAGGAGGTGAGGCTGGATAAACAGGCAGCTAAGATACGGGATGTTGGGACAAGGCGTGTGAAAAATTGTATTAGTCAAAATTCTCTAGAGAGCAGAACCAACTGGAGATTAGATAGATAGATAGATAGATAGATAGATAGATAGATAGATAGATAGATAGATA
>JAKSZT010053883.1:8406977-8533398 GCA_026826555.1 Tolypeutes matacus | reverse complement strand
AAAGAAAGAAAGAAAGAAAGAAAGAAAGAAAGAAAGAAAGAAAGAAAGAAAGAAAGAGGAAGGGAGGGAGGGAGGGAGGGAGGGAGGGAGGGAAGGAGGGAGGAAGGAAGGGAGAGAGATGCCTTAGGGGATTATTCCAGGCCAACTCTTTTTTGCCTCCTTTCTCTCCTTGATAACCAAGACCAATCACCACAGCCAGTACAGCAATTCCCTTCTTTGCCTGTTGATTCAGATGTATGAGGAGCCCAAAGTGGCTGGGTGGCAGTTTTTAACTTCCAGTTCAATGGAATCATCGCTGTGGCTCCTAATGCAAACAGTCCTCCTTGCACTAGGACTCGTAGACCAGCAGAGCTTAAGATTCCTGGGAAAGGAAGCAAAAATTTTTCTAGTGGATCACTAGGGTGAATAGTGAGTGGTGCCACTCCCATTTCCACCCCTTTGATTCCTGGACCCGTGAATCCTGGCTATAGGAGAAACAGCACCATAGTGTGGATGCTGATTTAGGCCATACACACCTTCCTGGAGAACATTGTCCCAGCTCTGCAAGGTATTGCCACCCAATTGGTGCTGTAATTGGGTCTTCAAAAGGTCACAACATGATAAAGCGCATGTATGAAAAACCCATGGCTCACTTCATACCCAATGGTGAAAGATTGAAAGCTTTTCTCTGTAAGATCTGGAACAAGACAAGAATGCCCACTGTCACCATTGTACTGGAAGTTAGCAAGAAAAAGAAATAAAAAGCATCCAGATTGGAAAGGAAGAAGGAAAACTTTCACTATTTTCAGGTGACATGAACCTATATATAAAAAACCCCTGAAAAAACAACAACAAAGCTACTAGAATTAATAAATGGATTCAGCAAAGTGGCAGAGTACAAGATCAACACACAAAAATCAGTGTTTCTATACACTAGTAATGAGCAATCTGAGGAGGAAATCAAGAAACAATCCCATTTACAATAACAACTAAAAGACTCAAATATCTAGGAATAAATGTAATCAAGGATGTAAAGGAATTATACACAGAAAACTACAAAATTTTGCTAAAAGAATTCAAAGAAGATCTAAATAAATGGAAGGACATTCCATGCTCATGGATTGAAAGACTAAATATTGTTAAGATGTCAATTCTACTCAAAAAGATTTACAGATTCTACATAATCCCAATCAAAATTCCAATAGCCTGGGAAGCAGATGTGGCTCAAGCAGTTGGGTACCCACCTACCACATGCGAGGTCCTGGGTTCAGTTCCCGGTGCCTCCTAAAGAAGATGAGCAAGACAGCGAGCTTACACGACAGGCTGGTGCGGTGAGCTGATGCAACAAGATGACTCGAGGAGCCACAATGAGACACAACAATGAGGGAACGGAAGTGGCTCAAGCGACTGGGTGCCTCCCTCTCACATGGTAGGTCCCTGGTTCGGTTCCTGGTGCCTCCTTAAAAAAAGAAGATGAGCAGACAAAGAGAGCGCACACAGAGACTGACACACAGAGCAAATAGTGAGTGCAAACAACGAGGGGAGGGGATTGAGAAATTAATAAATAAAATAAATCTTAAAAAAAAAATTCCAGTAGCCTACTTTGCAGAAATGGAAAAGCCAATTATCAAACTTATTTGGAAGGAATAGCCAAATACATCTTAACAAAGAAGAACAAAGTTAGAGGACTCACTCCTGACTTTGATGCTTATTACAAAGCTACAGTGGTCAAAACAGCATAGTACAGGCACAAGGATAGATATATGGATCAGTGGAATTGAATTGAGAGGTCAGAAATAGATCTTCACATCTATGGCCAATTGATTTGTTGCTGTTGTTTTAAAATATATTTTTATATCAAAGTTACAAGTAACTCCATTAACACAAGCTAATAACTACAATAACCATGAATCTGCTTTGGTCCGTGTTACACTCCCCCTTATTTTTGTTCATTCCTCAACCTTGAAGGATTTGGGACAATGTCCATTCTAACTGCTTCAGGCTGGGAAGAGACGGAGACATTATGGGGCAGAGGAAAGGAATCATTTTGCTTGCAGTTGAAGATACCCCTTGTTTTGGGCATGAGACTGGTCCATCATCATCGTTTTGTTATTTGTCCAGGGAAGCCCAAAGAACTGGAGAGTAGGAGTTGGGCTGCCACACTGCTGGGGTTCAGGGCTCAACCGGCATATGAGCCATCTGAAGAGTCGAGTCTCCGAGAAACATATGTAACAGGTAAATTGAAAATTTTAAGTTCAAATAAAAGGAGTAGAAGAATCATGATTAGGGAAATTATGAATGAGTATAACTATATTATTTGGGGAATAGATTTCCATATATTCCCAGATAGGGCCTGCTGAGACAGAGTTGATTTTATGAGCTCATGTGACTTGTCTTTGGTGTCTGGACATCCCTAGGGCCCTCAGGAGCACTTTTGTATGAGTCTTTGTTTACAGTGGCAGTTTATGAAATCTGGCTGAGACCTGCATAAGTGTAACCTCCGGAATGACCTCCTGACTCACTTTGAAATCTCTTAGCCATGAAAAACCTATTTTATTTCATATTTCCTCCTTTTGGTCAAGGTCTTACTCCAATTGCATCACTGATTAACATTTGGTGATAATCCCTCAGTGCCAAAGAGTGTCATTGCTGGGAGTCATGCTCCACATTGTGGGGGAATAGTGAGTTTGTTTGCAGAATTTGGCTTAGAGAGAGGCCACTTTTGAGTAACAAGAAGGTTTTCAGGAGATAATTCTTAGGCATTATATATAAGTAGGCTTCATTTCATTATTACAGTAATAAGGTTCATCATAAGTGCAAGCATTAAGTTCAAGGCGTTGGCTTATTGGTATCGCCAACTGATTTTCTTTTCTTTTTTCTTTTTTTTCAGTTGATTTTTGACAAGGCTGCTAAGTCCACACAATTGGGAAAGAATAGTCTCTTAAACAGAAGGAGCAGGGAGAAATGGATATCCATGTGCAGAAGAATGAAAGATGATCCCTATCTCACACCATATACAAAAATTAACTCAAATGGATCACAGACCTAAATATAAGAACCAGGACTATAAAACTCCTAGAAGAAAATGTAGGAAAGCCTCTTCAGGATTTTGTGTTAGGCAATGGTTTCTTAGACTTTACATCCAAAGCACAAGGAAAAAAAAAAAAACATAAATGGGACTTCCTCAGAATTAGACTTTTGTGCATCAAAGGACTTTATCACAAAATTGAAAAGACAGCCTACTCAGTGGGAGAAAATATTTGGAAACTACATATCTGATAAGTGTTTAAGATCCAGAATATATAAAGAAGTCCTACAATTCAACAACAATAAAAAGACAACCCTATTTTTAAAATGGACAAAAGATTTGAATAGACATTTTTTCCAAAGAGGATATACAAATAACTAAAAAGCACATGAAAAGATGCTCAACATCACTAGCTATCAGGGAAATGCAAACCAAATCATTCCACACCCACAAAATGGCTACTATTTTAAAAAACAGAAAATTACAAGTGTTGGAGAGGAATTCCTTGCTGGTGTGTATGCACTGGTGCTGTGGAAGAAAGCTAAGTATAGAATTACCATATGACCTGGCAATCCTGCTACTAGGTATATAACCAAAAGAGCAGATATTTGCACATCTGTGTTCATAGCAGCATTATTCACAACTGCCAAAAGATGGAAGCAATGCAATGCCATTAACTGATGAGAGGATAAACAGAATGTATATATAAATGATGGAATATCTTTCAGATATAAAAATGTAATTTTCACCTAAGAAATTTCAGATTTCAAGCAGAGACCCACTCTCCTGAGTAAGGACAAGTGAGCAGACCCAGACCTCATCTTGTGGCACAAGCCCAGTGTGACACCTTGATCGTGTTCCGAATGTGACTACACGGAGTGCGGACTGCAGCCAGTTCCTTTCTATTTCCCCACCATTTGTCAATCCGAAGCCTCTTCTTTTTCTTCCCAGGGAGACTGAGTTCTACGTCAATGTGGTTGAAGTCCCTCTGCAGGCTCCTCTAGGACCCTCACAAGAACTGTGCGTCCCCACAGTGTGATGCCATTTTCTGCAATGTTGACAGTCTTGTTGCACGGAATGGTCTCCATTCTCGTGGTAGATGCGGCAAAGAGACTCACGATCTTTTTAATCTCAGCTTCATCTACACTTTGTTCCTTTTCTCATGCTAGATTTTATTTATTTGAACAATCTCTTTTTTCTTCATTAATCTTGCCAGAGGTCTTATTTTTTTTTTTTTTTCCTTCAATCTTTTTGAAGAACCAACTTTTGGTTATGTTGATACTTATTGTCAAGCACTATTGTAAATGATTTACGTGTATTGACTAACCTAATTAGATATACACAACACTCTCATAACTTCCTCATCTTTCATAATTTTCACCTCCTTGTCTCTGGTCTGCATTCTGGATAATTTTTCAGATCTATCTCTTAGTTCACCTGTTTTCTTTCTAATCCTTTGTTTACCACGTCTACTGAGTTTCAATGATTATATTTTTCATTTCTAAAAGTTCTTGTTGGTCCTTTTTATGGCCTGCCTGGCCATTTTTTTTATAGTCTCTTGTTCTTTATTCAATATCTATCATATTCTGCAAACATTTCATTCTTAAAAAATATATTTTATCTTAAGATTCTGTGGCAGTTTGGCATTGTTTATGAATTACAAAATTAGTTATTAGATTATGTTTGTAAACTGGTCTGCCAGAGGTATCACTTTGAATTGATTAAATTATGATTTTGACTTTGATTGGGCCATGTCAGTAGGGCGTTGAGTCCCCAGTGGGTGGGGACTCACAGAGAAAAGACATGGCAAAGGACAGATCTGGGAGTTTTTTGAGTTGGAGCCTGGGAAGCGACCACACAGGAGAAGAACACGGAGGAATAGAGACACCTCCTTAGACACGGCAGAAGCCCCGGGGAGAGAGACCGAGCTGGCCCAGTGGAGAGAGCACACAACAGCTGAGCCCAGAGAGAAACAGAGCCTCGGGAAGAGAGGAACCCAAGAAGCCTGAGCTCTTGGCAGACATCAGCAGCCATCTTGCCCCAACATATGGCAATAGATTTGGTGAGGGAAGTAACTTATGCTTTACGGCTAACTGTAAGCTTCTACCCCAAATAAATACCCTTTATAAAAGCCAACAGATTTCTTGTATTTTGCATCAGCACCCTTTTGGCTGACTAATACAGATTCCAATTTTGGAAATTCACACGATTCTCAAAATGTGTTTTGTTAATTCTGCAGCTCTCTCTCAGTGAAGCTTGTTTCCTTGAGTAATTGATAAATTTTTATTGTGAAGATATATTTGTTTGAACATAGTCTGTGGGGATCCTGAGAGTCGAAATTGGTGATACTCTCTTCTGGGGAGGATTTACATTTGTTGTTCTTGCGAGCCAGAGGCTGTAACTATAGCGGGCACACTTGAGCTCCCTTCAAAGGCTCAGAGCTTAAGGCAGGAGCTCAGATTTAGTTCTCCCATCTCACAAAGAGCTCATGGCTTAGTGTCCTGATCCCAAGGCCGGCACTCACACAATCTCTGCTTTCACATTTTCTGGCTGTTCCCATTCTGCTCTCAACTTAGTATTCTCTTCCCACCCCCACACCAACCTTGGGCATTGTCCTTATTTTCATGCAAACCTAGCATTGCATAAAAGTATGTTTATTATAATTCTCCTAAGATCTGCTTATATTACAGTGGGAGGAGCCTTCAGAGGAACTAATTTGCCATTCTCCTGGAAGAGGAATTCAGTTCATTTTTTTTTTAAGGAGGTACCGGGGATTGAACCCAGGACCTTGTACGTGGGAAGCAGGTACTCAACCACTGAGCTACATCCACTCCCCAAAAGTAGGTTTGCTTTTTTTTTTTTTTCAGTTCCTTTTTAAGCTTCCAATTATATCAGTTGAGTGTTCTTGTGTCTCTCTTTAAAACCTTTTTAATGCTTGTTAAGAGTCAGGGACTTTACCAGCAACAATATGTAGCTAAACTTATTACTATTGTTTTACTTTCATTATCTTTAGTTTATGGATACATTCCATTACAGTAAGTAATATTGGTTTCCACTTATGGTAGTGATATAAAGTTTTCTTTAAGGAGAAATTGATTTAAATATGATTTGTTTTAAAGAAAATGTTAAACAATTGTCCTCAAATATGGCAAAAATCATCTGAGAATGAAGGTTGGGAAAAACTGGTCTGTATCTTCCCAATTCCTCATATGATCCTCATGCCCCACGAACACTTCCCTGTCCAGCCCTGCTCCGAGTGCTTTCCCTCCTCGGAGCGACTGCAGCCTGACGGCCAGGGCACCTCAGCCTCTCTCCTGCTGACCTGCCTTTCATGCTGTGCCTTTTAATGCACCCCAAGACAGAAGCAAGCTCCTGAGGACAGTCAGATCAAAACACAAATCCAATCCCCTAGGGTAAGTGCTCCCTTCCATCCCTTTGTCTCCCCACGAGGCCTAACCTCCCCATGTCTCCTCCTGTCTCCCCACAAGAACCTGCCTCCCCACGACTCCCCATTAGACCTTGCCTCCCCATCAGACCTTGTCTCCCCACATTCCCCGTCAGACCTTGCCTCCCCACATCTCTCACGTCTCCCGTGAGACCTTGCCTCCCCATGTCCCCCGACGAGCCTTGCCCTGGCCTTATACGTAACTGGTACTCACATGGCAGTTGGTGTACTCTGTTTGGGTTTGGACCTTCAAATGAGCTGGCACAACCAGAGGGCCACAGCTGGAGGAGAGCGTGTAAGAGGCGGACAAGATACTAGCAAGTAACAGCAGATGGCTGTTGCTCCCAAGTGGGCCAACAATTTGGGTGGAGGCATTTAGATCTTCAGCATCTTGTCTCTTGGCCTTTCTTTGTTTGCCTCACAAGAAACAAAGTCCAGGATTTGTTTCTTGGGAAGTGCAGTATGAATCCCATCCCATTCCCATTTCCTAGTGCTCGGAGGCCACGAGCCATCGGCACTGACCACTGTGCTGAGCCTTAAGTGGGCTTTCAGGAGAGCAAGGCTCCCTGCAATTCCTGCTTTAGGAATTTAGGTCTCATGAGCAGCCATCGATTTAAATATGGAAGTGACATTTACAGAAGTGAACTGGAGTGAGCTGCAGCTCTCGGCCGGAAAGACAACTCTCAGCTGGTCCACCTGTCTGCCTTTGGGACACTAATCATTTTTTCTTCAAGGTGTCATTCCTCTTTTTTGACCTTAAGTTTGGGCTTAAGACCTGGAAAAAAGCACTGTGCTGATTCCGTTCTCTCAGAACTTGCTTTGTGTGTGTGTGTGTGTATCTATAGATATATATTGATATATATATCTCAATAGTTTTCAATGCATCTATTTCATCTATTTTAAACACCTCTGGCGTGGTGTTTAAGGTCAAACTGTGGAATCAGACTGGCTGGGTCAAATCCCAGCTCTGCCACCTGCCAACTTCTCTAAGGCTGACGTACCTTACCTATTAAATGGGGATTATAAAAGCACCTGTGACAGATGGCTATGGTGATCAAAGGACATCACGCATGTAAAGGAATTAGCACACCGCTTAGCATGCTAGGCATTCAGCGATGTGTGGCGATGATTGTATTAGTGTCCTGCAGCTGCTGTAACAAAGCACCATAAACTTGGTGGCTTAAAACCACAGAGGTTTATCCTCGCACAGTTCTGGAGGCCAGAAGGCCAAAATCAAGGTGGCAGCAGGGCCACGCTCTTCCTGATGGCTCCAGGGAAGAATCCTTCCCGGCCCCTCCCGGCTTCTGGTGGCATCGGCAGCCCTTGGCCTTTCATGGCTTGGAGCTGCACCACCCCAGTCTCTGCCTCCAACTCTACGTGACCGTCTCCGTGTCTATTTTCCTCTTTTTACAAGGACACAAGTCATATTGGATGAAGGGCCCACCCTACTCCAGTAGGACCTCATCTAACTTAAGTAGTTACATCTGTGAGGACCTTCCATATAAGGTCACATTTTGAGGTACTGGAGGTTTGAACTTGGACGTATCTTTTGAGGAGACAAAATTCAACCCATAACAGCAGAGAACCTATTTTGAGAAAACCAAGGAAAGGCTACATACAAAATTTGTGATAACGCCACCTCTGGGCATTGGGAGAGAGAGAGGTTTCAGGGAAGATTATATGGTATTGATGATATTGTCATTCTAATGTTATGGGGTGAACTCACGATTGTTCGTTTTATTGTAGTGCTTTACAATGTATGCAAGTTTTATATTTTTTATGTGCCAATTATTAAATACAATTTCTTTATCAAAGAAAATTGAAAAGAGAATAGTTTTCTCATCATGTGATTCATTAACGTTTAATTAAAATTATGTACCACCTTGGGAAACACTTGTAGCAGGGGTCAAAAATTCAACCCCTATGCTGCAAGGTGGAAGGGAAAGGAGGGGAAAAAGCTTTCTGTATTTTCTATAGGTGTCCTACTTTGATCCAGATATTGGGGGCATTGGAGGGACTTAAACACTCGTTATTGCTAACCGGGTCTCTTCTGCTTTAGAACAGCCCGCAGCCTCTACCCAATCTCTTTTCGGGAGATCCTCAGACTTTCAGGATTTCTCTCCCCAGAGGATATGTAGGTATAGGGGAGGTTTGCGTGTCCCATGCCCAGTGGCGAGAGGCCTTGGCTCTTGAGTCTGATGTGGCTGGCCTGGCTTTCCCCTCGCCACTGAGCACTGGCCTCTGTCCTGGCTGAATCGGCCAGTAATGTCCATTGGGTCTGCCTGCTCGTCAGCCCCACGCGGGCACCCACCATTGCGGGGGACTCTCAGCTCCGCTGCTTGCCCTGGTCATAAGGTCTCCCCAGCCTGACCTGGGCTTCCGTCCGGATGGCTGGTCCTCTTAGCATCTCTGCTTCTCAGGGGCATGTGAGGAATTTCTGGACCTCAAGGTCACCACGTACAAGCCGTGGGGAGAGAGCTGTGCATCTCAGGCTCTCCTCTCTGGACACCTGCCTGCAGCCTGCCTCACTACCTCCTTCTCACCATGATGGATGTTTCTGGAACTACAACACACAACATGTTCTTGGGATGAGCCCTCAACCTACTTGGGGTCTCTGGCTTCTTTCCATCACCAACTCCCCACCCCCAACTTGGCAGAGCCGCGAGGGGCCGAGACAGCATCTGTTCTGTCTCCTCTCCTCTGACATTTACTGCTTTGGGAAGATCATAGTTTATGAGAACATCTATGCATTCTCTCCCCTCTGGGCAGGGTTGTTAACCTTTAACCTTTAGCTTATGTCTTTGTTCTGAGGCCCTATATTTTGCCCCTCGTTTCCCACCTCTTTGAGGGGTGCTACTTTCATTCTTTGGCCTGCCACCACCAAAGACCCTCTCCCATCTGTAAGTCCCCATCCTAAATAAAGCTTATGCCCGACACTGTACCCAGTGTGTCCTTTGGTCTTGCAGCCTCCCTGCCCCGTGCTCTCCAGGAGCTGGGTTGTAACAACTCCAAAAGAACTACATGATGTTTCCAATTTATGTAGACAGATATCAGGGGAATCGGTGTGAGAATGGATATTAAGGGTGTGGGGTAAGTACTAGCAGGTAACAGCAAATGGGCTGTTGCTCCCAGGTGGGCCAACAATTTGGGTGGAGGCATTTAGATCTTAAGCATTTTGTCTCTTGGTCTTCCTTGGACTCACAAGAAACAAATTCTGGGATTCTGCCTCATCCAACTTATTTTTCTTTATGTTGAGCACCCTATTCTAGAATCAGGCAAACCTAAGTTTGGATCCTGGCTCTGCTAATTTCTTCCTCCTGCATGCTCTTGGGCCAGTTGTCTAACCCTTCTAAGCTTCAGCCTCTTCATTTAGTAAATGGAGATAAGATCGTTCCTGCAAGGTTGTTGTGAGGACTAAGTGAAATAATGCACTCCCTCAGAGGATAGCTATTTGCATGGACCTGGGCCATCTCTTTCCTTATCATGAACTCTAGGAGATACAGAGGGGCAGGTCTCTTCCTGGTACCCACCCTACCTACCCATAGGAATGTGGGGGAGTGGAGAGGAGTTCTCGGTTCTGAAAGCTAAGCTAAGTGGGATGTGTTTATAAAATAGCAAATAGTATGTGCTTCTGGAAATCACCCCAAATCTCACTTTAACTTGTGCAAACCACAAAATAATCCCAAGTGTGGGACATGAATGCATACAAACAACCCGCTTTACTCACGGATTTGGTTGGAGGACATTCAGGACAACTGGTCAGGACGGTGGGTCATTACTTTTCCCAGGGAGGATGGACTTGGACTATTTTATCAAGAGCCCTTCCCAAGCGACGCCTCCCTAACAGACATCGAGGCGCTTAAAAGCAAGCAGAATGCCATGGTGTTTCCTTAGCTAATTTTAAATCTCTGAACATCCACCATGTTACTTAGCTCCAAATTATAGGTTGGATCTGGGTGTTTTCCTTAGGCTTCGCCCGTGCGGCAGGTAAATAAGACAGGCCTATGATGGGACCATAAAAAGCCATGTAAAGGCTCAGTGTTTCTGCAAGTCGCCTACCCACCTTCCAACTCCTGTGCAGCTTGGCAATTCCGGGATTACAGAACGACCAGGATAAATAACAGCCCAGGTTAATGGAGGCCACCAGCCCAAGAGGCCCTCAGTTCCCCGAGCTTCTAGCAGCTCACCCCCTCCTTCTGGCTAAATCGTTCCCCATCAAAACCTCCTGCTCTCCCTTCAGTCTTTGGAAGTAACTGTTCCGGGACATGTGCAATGCCTAGACTGGCCACGAGGGGGCGCAGCAGGGTAACAGTCTGCAGAGGGGGTGAGGCCAGGGGAGACTGGATTTGGCATTTTCCTTCCTGCCCCCCAGGATGACACTGGAGACAGGACAAATATAGTGTAAACAATAGTCTGGAGGCTGCAATTTGGGTGCCACAACCTCGGATGCTGAATTCGCCTCTTTCTTTTTTTGACTTTTTCTCTTTTTTTAACATTTAATGAGCGGGAGCCGTGCTGGGTTTGGAAATAGAAGCCTTTTTCCAGGTCAGGCCTGGGCTCAAACCTGCCTGGTTGCAGCAGGCGCTGCTGCTTCTAACGTTAATTAACAAACGCATTCACTCACGCAATTACTGCGCAGCTCCGCGGTGTGCCAGGTAAGAACACGGGGTTTCGGGGTGGAGCGGGGAGCCCGGCAGGTGCTGCTTGGCGCACAGGTGCTGGCGGCGGCGGCAGAGGCTGGGCCCACCTTCGCCAGGGCTGTGGCTTTTGAGGCAGGGTCAAAGGACAGTCAGCGTTTGCAAAGCCTGAGGACCTTCCAGAAAGAGGGGAGGGGGCAGTGAGGATGCCACGGTGATTATGGGGGCCCGTGGGTGATTCCCGGCCCCTCCACTTTCCTTCTCATGGATCAGGCCCAAGCCACTATGGTCTCTGCCTTCTGACCTGGCCCCTTGCTTCCCCCCCGAACCCCACTACCTGCCAGTCTCTGTCCAGGGGCCACACGGATCTTTAAAGATATTCAGATCAAGTCTCTCCGTTGCTCAGAGGAAAGCCCAGTGGCTCTCGTGGGCTACCAAGCCCTCCCTGGTCCAGCTCCCCTGCACACACACACACACACACACCTTCCCAACACCTCCCTTGCCCTCTGCCCCCCCCAGGCATCCTGGCCTTCCGTCTCATTCTAGAACCTTCCGAGCCCATCCGAGCCTTAGGACCCCCCAAGTTGCTATTCCTTCTACCCGGGGTCCGTTTCTTGGGCGTGCGACCCCGCGCTTAGAAAGGGCCGCTCACTTGGCTTGGCGCTCTGCTGTCGCCATCTTGAAATTCTTGATTTTTGGAATAAGGGGCCTTACATTTCCAGCACTGGTCCCACCTGCACCTGGAACACTCTGCTCCCTGCACATCTGGCTCCTTCCTTCACCCAGGTCTTCTCGGCCTTCTTTGGTCACCTGACTACAGGCTCCCTAGGCCCTGTAACTTTTATTTTCCTCATAACCTCATCCCTGTTGGAAACTACCTTGTCATTTATTTCTTTCCTTGTTTGTTGTCTGTCTCCTCTACTCGTGCCCACCTGCCCACAGCTGAGTCACCCTCTCCAAGCACAGGGCCCCCCCCACACCTGCCGACACTCGATACCTGTGAGCCGAGTATAGGACAGCAGGGTGGCATGGCAGGAGCTGGGAGCAGGGAGGGGCGGAGAGGAGATGGCACGGGAATGGGGGCTGTGGGCGAACCCGGGACTTAGGCAGAAGGCTGCGAGCTTTCTGCTCACCCTTGTGAGGTGGCTTCCCTCCCCACGTGGACTCCATAGCTACTTTATTTGCCTCAACAGAGTTCATTGTTATCGGAGGGGGGTCTTTCAAAGGGTTAGACCCCAAGCTGTTTATATCCTTCAGTAGAACCACCCACCACCCACCCGAGACCGAGTAGACCAGCCTCAGCCACTTAGGAGGAGGAAGTCAAAGGCTCTTGTTGCACAAAGCAGCCCCTGATCAGAGTGAATTCTGAGTTAGCTGCTTGGTGGCTGGGTTTTGTTTGTCTCTGAGGGTCAGAGCTCCTTTTTCCTCTACTGATGGATATTGGAGTTGGGTAGTTTTCTTTTCTTGCTTTCTTTTTAAAAAAATGTATTTTAGTAACACACATAAAACATAAATTTTGCCATTTTAACCATTTTTAAGTGGACATAATAATGTGCCACCACCACCATCATCCATTATGAAACCTTTTTCAAATCACCCCAAATAAAACTCTGTCCCCACTTGCTTTTCTTTTTAGATCTTCACTGGACACCAGCACCCAGGCCACGAGAGCGCAGCTCCTCTCCCCCCACCGGAACTGCTCTGTCTGCGGTGTCCCCTTATGCCGCAGGGACCTTCCTGGCCCTGCAGAGTTGTGAAATCCTAGACCAGAAACAGGGGCAGCCAGTTCCTCTCTGACGTCAGCCTTGGTCAGACCCATGTCCTGAAGCCGGAGAATGGATCGTCTGGGCAGTTTCTCTCCCACTTGGAGCATCTGCAGATACAACCTTGGAGACACAGGGAGGGTCAGCCTGGCGGGCAGGGTTTTTTAAATAGCTTCTGGCTGCTCTGCAGCTTTTTGTAAATTAAGCCAGGCTTAGTTATTGACTAAATGTTTTCATGTGTGCTGCCAGGTTTGAATTATCCTGCATCGGATAATTCTGCGAACGGATGCGGTTTCTGCTGAAATTTCTCCAGAAGAGAAAAAAAAAAAATGACTGACTTAAGGCTGTGACTTCTGAGACAAAGGGTTCAAATCAGACTTTGTGCTCTGGAGGGCGGAGCTGGCTCCTTCGTGCAGAAGCCGAGCCTTTTATCCAACTCATTCACAAAATCCTTATCGATCAACTATTCTGTGACCTGCAGGGTGTGAGGCTGGCCTGTGGGAAATCAGAAGGAAATAGTATTGCTGCTTTCCACGCATCAGACTTGGACCTAGATACAGTCCGCGCATGGACACGCTGGCACCCCCGCCCCTCCATGGGGGTGTGATTGTTATTGCCACTTGACAGCCGGGGAGCCTGAGGCTTAGCGGGAGGCCGAGCCGCCTGCCAGCTTGCCCAGCTAATGCATGGCATCTGGGGCCCTGTCTGTCTGCCTCCGGTGCCTAAGCTCCTGGCCACCACCCTGCCATCCCCTGGAGGTCCTTTCCTGAGATGGAAAGAAAGAGAAGTGACCTGAACTCTGGGGCTTAGCCTGCCCCAGTGAGGGCTGGCCACCTTCCACCACCTCTCTTGGAGGAATTGCCTGTTTGCCCCTTTCCAGCAGGAAACGCTGTCATCTGCACTTGCTCCAGCATAGCGCAGCCCAGGCTGCCACGCAGAGCGGTGCCGGTTGTATACCGCACACCGCCAGGCGGCGCCATGCACTTAAACTGAAGCTGCGCGATGGCTAATTGCACCCTTCTTTGCAGGGTCCTAAGTCGAGAGCCATCGCTTTAATGACTTCATTCAAAAAAAGGTGGTGTGTTAGTATGAGTCTTTTGTGGACCCCAGAAAATTATGTTCTTAAGCTAACCCATTCCTGTACCTATAAGCCAGGTATATGTAGGACATTTGGGTGAGATTAGTTAAGGGATCTTTTGATTGGATCACTTTTTTTTTTATTCCCGCCCCCCACCCCACTTGGGCTCGCTGTCTGCTCTCTGTGTCCATTTGCTGTGCGTTCTTCTGTGTCTGCTCATCTTCTCTTCTCATCTTCTCTTTACAAGGCACCAGGAACGGATCCTGGGACCTTCTGATGTGGGAGAGAGGCACCCAATTGCCTGAGCCACTTTAGCCCCCTGGTTGGTTGGGTCTCTCAGTCTCTCCTGTGTCTCTTTTCGTTGCGTCATCTTGTTGAGCCAGCTCTTCGCGCCACATGGGCCAGCTTGCTTTTCACGAGGAGGCCCTGGAAATCGAACCTGAGACATTCCATATGGTAGACGGGAGCCCAATTGCTTGAGCCACATCCGCCTCCCTGATTAGATCACTTCTGATTAGATTGTGGGGCCCAGGGTGGATCCTAATCCTCTCACTGGAGTCTGATATAAACTGAGGACTGAAAGTGGAGACACACAGAGAAAGAGAGCTGCCCTTACCCTGCCATGTAGGATCACCTACAGCCACAGAAAGACACAGAAACCCCGAGAGGCTGAGAGACAGGCCAGAGGCTGGAATCAGCAGAGCAGCCAAAAGCTGAAGGGACATAGCCTGGGGAGAGACAAGCCATATGCCTGATCACCCAGGACTGAGCTCAGGGAGAAAGTGAGCCTGGAGGAGAAGGCAGAGACCAGCCACCATTGTGCCTTGCCACGTGGCAGGCGTCCAGGATTGACCAGCAGCCCACCTTTGGTGAGACAGCTTCTGATGATGCCTTGATTTGGACATTTTCACAGCCTTGGAGCTATAAGATTTTACTCTAATAAATTCCCTTTATAAAAACCAGACCATTTCTGGTATTTTGCAGTGGCAGCCTTTAGCAAACTAAAACAGAAATTGGTATGGAGAGAGTAGAGTGACGCTATGCAAATACCAAAAATGTTGAATGGTTTTACCAATAGGAAAGGGGGAAATTCTGGAGGAATTGTGAGATGCTTGACAGAAAAGGCCTAGATTGCTTTTAAGAGACTGTTGGTAGAAATACAGATGCTAAATGTACTTTCGATGAAGGCTTAGAAGGAAATGATGAACATATTACTGGAAACTGGAGGAAATCCTTGTTTTAAAGTTGCAGAGAACTTGGAAAAATTGACTCCTGATGTTAGAGTTCGGAAGTGACGAGCTTGAACATTTAGCTGAGATCTCCAAACTAAATGTGGAAAGTGCAGCCTGGCTTCTCCTTGTAGATTGTAGCAAAATGCAAGAGGAAAGAGATACGCTGAGCACAGAACTCCTGGGAACAAAGATACCAGAAACTGATGGTCTGGGAAATTCCAAGCTTCCATAAAACAAGTCCCCAGAGAATAGGGTCCCGTGTGAGGACTTAACTGAACTTGGAACTAACCATCCATTTCCTTGCAAGTCAGGATTGGAAATGCAGTATCCAGAAAGGATAGAAGGTCTCGCTGTCTGACAGCATGGACCACTGCAAATCGCATGCGAAACCAACAAGCTCCTTGGAGATCTGTCTGAATGCAATCACGGCCAGGATGGACTAAAAGGGACAGGAAAGGGAGAGATGGAAGGAAAAATAGCGTCAAGGGCAAAACCGTGGAAGCTGAGGTCTGGTGTTAAGACATCTTCTCGGGCCAAGAGAGGGACCCCACCCATGTGTGCAGAAAGGGTGAGTTTGGCCCTGCATTTGCAGAGGGTGGGGCTTCTGCCCCGTTGTCAGGAAGAGTGCTGTCACCCCAGGTTTCAGAGAGGGTGGAGCACATTCCCTGGGGATTGGGGAGAGTTAAGTCACCTCCAGACCGTTCTGCAGGGCATGGGCCTGTGCCCTGGGATTGGGGAGAGTATGACCATCACCCCAATATCCTTGGAAGGCGAGGCCTAAGCTCAGATACCACCCAGATGCTTCATGGGGTAGAACTGAGAAGATAGCCCCTGGGTGAGGCTTGAAAGGTGTGGACCGCATGCTCCATGCCCCAAGGAGAAGAATCCATCATCCTAGAGATGACTTTCAGACTTTGAAATCTAATGGAGTATGCCCTGCAGGTTTTTGGAACTGTTTGGGACCTGTGACCCCTGTCCTCCTTCCAATTTCTACCTATGGCTATGGAAATGTTTATTCTATGCCTGTCTCTCCTTTGAATATTGGAAGCAGATAAGTTGTTTTCTAAGTTTCACAGGTCTACAGCCAGAGGGGAATTTTGTCCCAAGACAGACTGCATGCTAATAACTGATTTTTATGAGATTTTATACTTATCATTGTTATTGAAATGATTTTAGGCTTTTTGGACTATTGTGATGGGATGAATGTATTGTTTTTTTTAAGATTAAAAAAAATAATTTATTCCCCCCCACCTCGTTGTTTGCACTCTCCTTCTGCTGTCTCCGTCCATTCGCTGTGTGCTCTCTGTGTCTGTTCATCTTCTCTTTAGGAGGCATTGGGAACCAAACCTGGGACCTCCTGTGTGGAAGAGAGGCGCTCAATCACCTGAGCCACTTCAGCTCCCTGCTTTGTTGTCTCTCTCACTGTGTATCCTCTTTGTGTCTCCTTGTTGCATCGTCTTGTTGCATCAGCTTGCCATGCCAGCTGCTGTCTTGCTCATCTTCTCCAGGAGGCACTGGGAACCGAACCCATACCTCCTATGTGGTAGGTGGGAGCTCAATCACTTGAGCCACATCCACTTCCCTGGAATGAATGTATTTTATATATGGAAAGAACATGTGTTTTGGGGATCCAGAGACTGGAATGTACTGGTTTGGTCTTTTGTGGACCCTAGAAAATTATGTTCTTAAGCTAACCCATTCCTGTACCTATAAGTCAGTTGTATGTAGGACCTTTTGGTTAGATTCAGTTAAGGGACCTTTTGATTAGATCACTTTGATTAGATCAATTTAGTTAAGGGCCTTTGATTACATTGCAGGGCCCAAGGTGGATCTTAATCCTCTCACTGGAGTCTGATATAAACTGAGGACTGAATGCAGAGACACACAGAAAGAGAGCTGCCCTTACCTTGCCATGTAGGATCGTCTACAGCCACAAAAAGACACAGACACCCCAAGAGTCTGAGAAACAGACCAGAGGTTGGAATCAGCGGAGCAGCCAAAAGCTGAAGGACATAGCTTGGGGAGAGACAAGCCATATGCCCAATCGCCCAGGGCTGAGCTTAGGGAGAAAGTGAGCCTGGAGGAGAAGGCAGAGACCAGTCACTGTTGTGCCTTGCCACGTGGCAGGCGTCCAGGATTTGCCAGCAGCCCACCTTTGGTGAGACAGCTTCTGATGATGCCTTGATTTGGACATTTTCATAGCCTTGGAGCTGTAAGACTTTGCCCTAATAAATTCCCATTACAAAAACCAACCTATTTCTAGTATTTTGCATGGGCAGCCTTTAGCAAATTAAAATGGGGTGAGAGCATAAAATGAGCTGGAGGCAGGAGGAGAGAAATGACCAAGGATGGGTACAACCTGGCCAGATATGATTCAATGCCAACCATGTGATGCTTTTGACAAGAAAACAACCTGTGTTGGTCATCTGTTGCCACATAGTAGATTGCCCCCAAACCTAGCTGCTTAAAGCCACAAATCTTTATCCCATCACAGCTTCTTTGGGTCAGGAATCTGGGAGTGGCTTAGCTGGGTGGTTCTGTCTCGAGATCCCTCTTAGGACAGCAGTCACGCCATGACCTGGTGCCGAGTCCTGTGGACAGGAGGGACCCCTTCCAAGCTCACACACGTGGTTGTCAGCAAGGGGTCTCAGTTTCTCAGTGACTGGGCCACATGGGCCTCTCCCTAGATGGCCTGAGTGCCCTTACTGCATGGCAGCTGGCTTCTCCCAAAGTGAGTGATGAGAGAGAGAGAGGGAAAGAGGGAGGGAGGGAGGGAGAGAGAACCCAAGACAGAGGTTGCAGTCTTTTTATAACCTGACATCAGAAGTGACATTCCGGACCCCTTGCTCACAAGCGTAACCCCGGTTCCGTGAGGGGAGGGGGTTCATCATGGGATGGGGGGCGGTGGCTGGGGGCCAGCTGAGAGTCTGGCTGCCACACAACTGTAAATCAGGAATGCTGGCTCCACCAGCTTGGGCTTCCCAGACTCCTCTGGGAGTGTCAGCACTTGTGCTCTTTCGCTCCTGATCCGTGCCCCCTTTTTCCTTCCCCGTTTGGCTGTGAGTAGTTGGGTCTTTTCCTTGTCACCCGTTCAGCCTGGCGCCAGCTGTGAAGGCCCACAGAGTTCAGAAATGGCCGCGAGCTGAGGTTTGAACAGCAAAGGTGCAAGTGGCTTCTCGCCCTCCTAAAGGACACTTGAGGAAGGAACCTGTTAGAAACCAGGTCTGAGTTCCGTTCAATTTAATAGCAGAGCCTTTTGTGGTTGGAGTTATTTGTTTTGTTTATCTCTTTAGACCTTTAAAGCTGGTTGCCTAGGTGGAGTGGAAAGTACGCTGAATGCAGAGTCACACAGACCTGAATTCCTGCAGTGCCTCTTCCAGCTTCATGAATGTGGCAAGTTACTTCATCTCCCTAATTATTACTGCATGAAAAAATGGAGGTAATATCTCACAGGATTATTGTGGGAATTAAATTAGATGCCATGTAAAAATGCCTGGCCCAGGGACCAAAACCAAGAAGCTTCCTGGTGCATAAGTTATTGATGTAAAAATTATTGTGCCATATAGAGAAATAACCCTCGCCATTTTGTTTCACGTTTTCTTCAGTTTTCAGAATGTACTTTTTTAAATATAAGAAAATGGTCAGTTCCACTTATAAAAATGATGATGTTGGAAGGTTTGCTGCAGACTGAGCTGTGGTTTTATTACATCCTAGAGCCTAAGAATATTCCATTTTTGCAAGGAAAGTCATGGAAAAAGTAATTTAGGCTGTAGAAATTCTACTTTGTAGTTAACTTTTCCCTAATATGAGGGACGTGTGTAGCCCAGGTGAAGGGAAACACCCCCACTCCCTTTCTGTGGAGTCATTTCTTCATAATCAGTCAATAGATATATTTTGGCAAAATAGCTTCCTGAAACTTCTCAGAAACAATCATCTCCAAACGTCTTTTTTTTGAGACTCCCATCTGCAAGGTGCTATCACATCAGATACATTCCTATTTTCAAGGTAGCAATTTTGCTTTTTTTTTTTCCCCCAATGTTCATTGTTATTCTCTGCAGAGGACTCCATCCCTAAATTCTACACTTCAAGATATTGAAAGTCGCTGCAACTCCGAGGCAAGTGTTGCCCATCCACCACTCCAGAATAACTAATCAGGATGGGGAGATGGAACATGACGAAGCAGAACTCATTCTCTGCTCTTACAGGGCTCATGACTGAGCTGAGGAAAATGACTTGATTCACCCTCGTGGGTGTGTTTGGGGGTGGTGAGGAGGCACAGACCAGGCACCCAGAAGGACTTTGTAGAGACTGGAATCAGGATGGAAAGTTGGTACTTAGGGGTCACTTCCAACGATGCATTCCCACTGGCCATCTTCCCACCCTCCACGGAGGTCATTTGCTCCCTGTGGAATCAGACAGTTGGTCTCCTCTTAGACACTGGAGAGTTTCCAGCTTCAGCCTCTCCAATCTGATTTGAGTGGCTCTGCCTAAGTGCTTCCCCTTAAACGCAGTAATGATTAGGAGCGTTTCCGTGATGAGCCGACTGGTAAGACTGGAGATTATGGGCTGTTGAGGACCAAGGGCTCGTGCTTCTGGCTTGGGGGTCATGCCTTCTGTTGCCTTGTCTCCTCCCGAGCACCTGGGCCATGGCTGCTTCTGGGCTCTCTGTGCAAACAGGAGTTATTTAATAAATGCTAATCTGTGTCAGTCAACACTCACGTTGCATCTGTACTCCATGGTCAATGATATCAGCAACGACTTTGCCGAATCAGATAATAACCAAGTACTTATTTGCAGTCTGATTTTGCCAAATCATGGTTGAATTGCAGTCGTAGGTTAGCTACAGATCAAGGGTGCAGCAATCAACAAAAATATTCTGTGAGAATCTTTTGGCTCCATGGAATTTACAACGAAGAGTATTGTATATTTTATTATTGTTTGTAAACTATACCAGCAGAATCCATACTAATCTTCTGTATGTAAACATACACGCACGTTTTCCCAGAGAGCCGAATGTGAAACACTCAGGGTTTACGATACATTTCTAGGCGTGATAGGGCGCATCTTAATTGGGTAGAATGCATCGAAGATTGCCCCAAATATGATGATCCCATTACAGCTATCGTGAATTGTCGTCAAGACTCAGAAACAGAAAGTTGGGAGCCTTGAGAGTAAGGGGATTGGAACATTCCGGGAAAAGTAGGATAAATTGAGCAAGAGACTTGCTCAGAATCAGTTCAGTTTCTTTCCACCTGCCTGCTGAATGAAGTCATTTTCTCCACGCTGAGGACCAGCCTGCAGCACATTCTTCACATCTCTACACCTCCTAGAACTCAATTGGGGCACCAAGTTGTTGCCTGTTTAAATGACTAAAAAAACAACAACAAAAAAAAAAAAAAAAAAAAAAACTAAAACACGGGGACCTTGTTTATGGTAGTTTGTAGCAAATTTAAAGCAAATCGCCCTAGCAGGCACCCATGTCATCTACGGCTTCATTGAGTGCTTATCAAGAGAAGCCCGTTATCTTCTGGGTCTGTAATTTGGTAGGATTTCCACAAAAGCAGCAGTGTAGAGTGCTCTCTCCCCAGCCCCCAAAGAACTTGGAACTCATTTGAGTTATCATGCCACCCCAGGAAGAGAACGTTCTCAGTGGAAAAGGGGCATGTCTAAGAAAAACGTTGGGCTCTTACGTACCTGAGTGCAGGACAGAAGTATTCAGGTCTTCAGAGGCACAAGAGAACCAGGACCTTACACTGAGGAAATGTTTTAGAACTTAATAGAAGCTTCATAGCTGTCATCCCATTTAATCCTTGCGGCAAATTTGACAAGAAGGTGTTAATGAGATGTTGTACGTTAGGGAATTGGGACTCACCGTCAATGATGGATTCACCTAGCCTCGTACAACTCCTAGGTGAAAGAATCAGATTTGACCTCCAGCCACAGTACAAGTGAGGACAACTGATAAAAGCAGGCAGCAAGGAGCTCTATCACTGACAGCCAGAGGCAAAAGGATTGGCCTTGGGGAGAACTAGAACTTTCTCTTTGTTGCTAAAAAAGCTGACTTTGAAGAAGCTGGCTTCAGTCTAAGAGATGTGTGGAGTCTAAAATGAAAATGGACAGACGCACTTACCAGGTACAGGCACAGCTGGACCAGCCTGGGCCTCCCCCCTGCAAAGGCCGAGCTGTCCCTGTAAAATTCCCAGCGTCAAGAAGCACGACTCCCAAAAGGAAGACACAGAAGAGGGGCCTGGATTAGGCTGGCCCCGTTTCCCCGAGTCCCTCCACAGAGCAGGGAACATTTGCTCTCCTCCCTTTCCGGCAGGAGCTCTTCTGTGGACGGCACAGACCCTTCCCAACCAGCATTTCATTTGCATCCAATTTGTCATTTTATAATATGCATTCGAGTGGGGAGGAACGATATTTTTGAAGTCCCTTCCCTGTAGGCTAAAGAGAAATTGTGCCTTTGCCTGCTCAGCTTTCCTTTCTCCTTCACCTCTATCTTAGGAGAGTTCTCTCCTTTCTAGTCTGGTTTCTGGACCTTTGAGATATCGATTTGGGACAATGAGTAGAGAAAAGCAGGAAACAGGATAGGAAAGGCAAAAAGGAGAGTAGACTAAGTCTTCAGAGAGCGTTGAGAATGAGTGATGGGGCCGGTGCTTCTGGAACCGCTGAGCAGATTTAGGAACATTGGTGAGAAGGAGATGTTGAAAGAGTTGCTGAGGCTCATAATTTGGATCCTCTTTAATGTTATCTGAGAAGTGCCAGCAATGACTGAACTTGTGTTTTTAATTACTTTTGGTTACAAGGTGCTTCTTTGAATTTGACACCACAGAGACTTTGGACCACATGTATTTCTGGCTTTTAATTGGGTGAGGTGAGATATTAAAACAACCGGCCTTCACTGAGCACCTAAAATGTGCCAGGAGCTGTGCCAGGGGCACAGGAGCGGGTCACGGTGTCTTCTCTGCAGGGACGCCCAGCGCAGTGCGGGGGGCAGATGCACAAGCGCGGCTGCAGGTGCGTGGGAACAGGTACCACGGGAGGTGGGAGCCCACCCATCCATTCCGTCCTGGGCAGCAGTGCAGATGGCAGGGGGTCCTAGGAAGGGGGTGGCACAGAGCACGTTCAGGGAGGTGCGGCTAGAATGTGAGGGGCACAGGGGAGGGGGCAGGAAGGCCCCAGGCTGAGGTCAGAGCTGGGCGCCGAGTGCCTTGATAAGGTGTTTGGACTTACTCGAAGGGTCAAGGTGACCATCAGAAGCTTTTGCTTTGACTTCATCATTTTTTTCTGGATTATAAAATTCAGAGATAAGCTCTGTTAATATTTAATTCTTTTCTCCCTGTGTGTGTGTAAAGCAATGAGACTGTATTGTACATAAATACAATGTTTTTTTTTTTGAAAAAGCTCCTTTCCACTTAATATTTTTAATGTCACTGACTTGTCTCCTAAAACAAGATTTCTAAGAGTTGTATTGTTATTGAGCCAGCTCTGTTGTTGGATAGTTCCAGTTGTTTCTAATTTTCTGCCATTCTAAGTATCAGACGAGCATTGTCTTTGTACACATCTCTGGTCATCAGCCGGGTTTAGGCAAAGATCAGATCTTTTTGGGAAAGATCACAATGGCAGAAGCATGGAGTGTGGTTTAGATGGTGGCAAAGACTGGAAACAGGACACCAATTAGAAGAAATGTTTTACAGCCACCAGACATGTCCCAGACCAGGACTGTGTTCAGCTGGGGAACAGGATACGGATGCAAGAAAAATAGGAAGTGAAATTTCCAGGACATGGTATCAGTGGATGTGGGCACGAGGGAGAAGCAGCTGCGGGGGACAGAATTCTCACAATGTTGGAGACAATAATAATAGAGCTAATGAGCATCACGTGCGGTTCTAAAAGCTTATATTATTTCATGTGATCCCCACCACAACCCATTTTTCAGATGAGGAAAGTGAGGCACAGAATATTCTAAGAACTTGATTCAAGATCACGCAGTTATTAAGGGACAAGGCTGGGATTTAATGCTGGCAGGGTCGCCACGGGGCTCGTGGTCCCTGCCGGACCCTCCTGGACTAGTGAGTGGGTGTCTGTGGTCCTGTTAGCGTGAGAGGGCAGGTTGGGGCCATTTTATCCCCACGATGGAGCACAGATGCCCAGACCACCCCGTGGACACTGCTTGTACCCCCAGGGCAATGCTTAGCATCATGTGTTTGCAAAGTAGTTATCAGGTAACTATTGGTGCCACGAGCGAATGGTCCGAGCGTATCTGTGGTTACATCCACTCAGCACCGCTGGACCAGAAATCCAGGGCGGCCATGCAGTGGTAGCAGCTCCACCTGCCTGCCCAGCTGACCCAGGGCAGCTCTTACTGGGATGGGGCCCCAATGAGATGCCTCGGAGGGGAAATGTCATCAGCCAGCTCCTGAAAGGCAGCTTCCACCTTCTCCCTGTGTGTTTGCCTCCCCCGCCACTCATCCTTCCATCCCTGCCTTATGTGGGCAGACGTGGCTTCGAGAGGCCCTCAGAATCAAAAATCTCTCCAGCAGCCCCCAACCCCTCCTTCCATCCTCCACCCTCCTCCCTGCTCCCCTCTTAGCCTCCCCCTGGGTTGAAACCCTGCCCTATTTCATTAAACCCCTGCCACGTCACTTAGGGTGATGCTCCCCAAACTTAATTTGCCCCACAGGCACTGTCAACATTTGCCATCTCCTCGGATGTGCGTCACAGTTTTCTTTAAATAAATTCAGATGTTAAAACCTGATGGCTGCCTTCTGCTCTTGTAAGCAATGAGACCTGTGAGATATCTGTGCCAATCAAAGCTAGTCTTTCCGCTCCCGTGGTTGGTCAGTCCCTGGGGGGTGCTGGCCGACCCTGGGGGACACTGGGTTTGGTCAGCGTCTCCAGAGGGGTCTGATGTGATGCAGATATATTTCCCGGTAAGGGCAGCTTACTGACCTGTTGGTTTCTACCCAATAGCAGGCTAGCTGAATTAGTGACTCCTCCCAGGGCCTGGGCTGCAGGGTGCTTTTGGCTGGTTGGGATGATGGAATGCAGGCTGGATGGAAGGCTGGCGTAGGGAAGGAACGTGGGGCACCAGGAGGGGGCTGCCGGCAATCCTAGAAGCCAGTGGCCCTCGACATCAACAGGCCCCTGATGGACCTGGGGGACGGGGCGCGGGGAAGTGGGGTGGGGGGCGCTGCCAGTGTTGCTGAGAGTAGGCAGGGAAAGGCAAGTAAAAATCTAGGACCTGCTTAGGACTTCCCTCAGGCCAGGATGTGTTTAACCCTTACGTTGCCATACGAGGGAGGGATGCTGAGCCCATTTCACAGTTGTGGAGACTGAGGTTCAGAAGCAATAAGTGCCGTGCCAGGTCCCCACTCCTGGACAGAGCACCTGTATGCAAAGCCAGCTCTCTTTCACAAAGTTGTAAATGTAACCCATGCCACGGAACTATACATTTAAAAATGGTTAAAGTGGCAAATTTCATGTTACACGTACGTTGCCACAATAAAATGAACACTAAGAAACAAGGCCAACTTTCCCCGGTCGCAACGCCCTGCTCTCTCCCAGGAAGCGGCGAGGGTGTGGAGGGCTCATTTCACAGGCTTCGACCTCAGGGTCTCCTCTCAGCTTAAGCCACACACCTGCCAACGGCCCTTTTGAGGTGAAGGCTGAGTCCCTAGAGCGAGGCCTGCCTTCCCCGAGAGCCTCCTCGGCCTGAATTGTCGACCCATGCTGGCCCTCGCCCACCTTGCCCGGGCTCCAGGTTGAAGGCGTGAGCACTGCGATCGGACAGGCAGGAGCGCACACATCTCGGTCCGGTGGGCAAGTCCACGGATGCCCACGACGCCACCTCGGCCCCTTGGGGGCTTCCAGCCCACCCTCCTTCACAGCCCCATCGTTGCTCTTCTTTCTAAATAAACTTTATTCTTAGAGAGTTTTGGGTTTACATAAAAACTGTAGAATCTACCCTCACACACCCAGTTTCCTCTGTTATTAACATGTTGCACTTGGTACATTTATTACAACTGATGAACCATTCATGATCTCTTATTAGTAGCTAATGTCCTTGGTTGGCGTTAGGGAACGCTGGGTGTACAATTCTCTGGGTTTTCACAGACCCTTAATGCCATGTATCCACCATTATGGAATCACACAGAAGAGTCTCACTGCCCTAAAAGCCTGTTCTTCACCTGGTCATCCCTCGCTCTTCTTTAAAATTGCCTTATTGAGGTATAACTTACATACCATGAAGTTCACGCATTGTAAATGTACAGTTGTTAATACGTTTATAGAGATGTGCGACCATCACCACAATCCAACTTTAGAATATTCCCCGTAACCCCCAAAAGTTCCCTCATGCCTGTTTTGTAGTGAATTCCCACTCCCAGCCTGGCCCGAGGCAAATCGGCATTCTGCCTCTGTACATTTGCCTTCTGTGGACATTTCCTATAAATGGAATCATATACTATGTCTTCTCTCACGGCATCGTGGTTTTTTTCTTTTTTTAATTTTAATTGTAATTTATTTATAATTTTTTTAGGAGGTACCAGGGATTGAACCTGGGACCTCGTAATGGGAAGCAGGCACTCAACCACTGAGCGACATCCACTCCCAGCATCATGGTTTTGAGGTTCATCCAGGTGATAGCGTGTACTGGTGCTTTGTTCTTTTCCACTGTTGAATAGTATTTCAGGGCATGAATGTGCCGCATTCTCCTTATCCATTCACAGGTCAATGAACATTTATTTTGTTTCCAGGTTTGGGTTACCAGGAATAACGCTGCTGGAAACATTAGCGTGGATGCCTTTGAGGGGAATGTGTTTTCACTTCTCTTGGATACATTCCTTGGACACTGGGAGTGGGGATTCCCATTCTCCCGAATCTTCTAGAATTGCCTCCCCTGCCTCCAATCTTGCCGCTTCCCTATGCAATCCCCACCCTGCCCAGAGTCACCTCTCTAAAATGCACATCCATGTCCCTTCCCAGAGTACACAAAAGCATTCCAGAGCTCAGGACAAAGCCCAGATTCCTGACTTCCCAATAAGAAATGGCCTTCCCGATGCAGCTCTGCCCCCTCTCTGCCCCACTCTCATGCTATCTGATATTCCGATCCATTTAGAAGGCCCTGGGTCAATATTAGATGAATGAATGGAAATCGCAGCTCTGTGATCAGAGCTTTAAAAGTGCTTGTGATAGGGAAGCGGCTGTGGCTCAATCGGTGGGGCTTCCGTTTACCATATGGGAGGCCCTGGGTTCGGTTCCCGGGGCCTCCTGGTGGGGGCAGGCCCACCCGCACGGCATGGTTGGCTGACCCAGCGAGCACAAGCAGCAAGGGGGGGGGATAAATGAATAAATAAATAAAATCTTAAAAAAAAATGTTTTTAAAAAAAAAAAAAAAAAGTGCTTGTGAGATACCCAGGGGTCAGCCCACAAGACCCTAGGAGAGGACACGAGAAGTTAAAAAACTAGTGTGGACTAGGAATCAGGAGGTCCAGGTTATTTTCTGGCCTTGATTTTTAAAGTTTGATAAGTCTTTCTCAAATGCCCACAGCCCAATTCACGAAGTGTTTTCATATTGTTACACCTGATGCCTTTACTATGCTGCTCTCTCTCTCTGGAACACATTTCCCTACCTGGAACAACTTCCCCATCTGCTTGGACAACTCCTGTTCATCCTTCAAAACCCTGCTCAACCATCCCCTCTTCTCTGATACCTTCTTTGATCCCTCCTGCCCAGGTAGAATTATTATTCCCTTCCTCCTCTGTACTACTGTGTTTTGCACACACTTCTAAGATTGTATGCTTCGCAAGTTATTTGCTTTTATGTGTACAAATGGCATAAGCTAGCTGCCAAGGTATCTGAAAGAATCACATCCTGTTTGCCTTTTTATCCCATTTCCTAGCATAGTCCTTGGTGCATAGGATCTCAATGAGGCTTATTTTTTTACTCAAATGGGACATTTCTGAGCCTCAAGTTCCCCTCTTGTCAAGTGGGGATGCTAATAGCTGCCCTCGTTACCTCAAAGGATATTTTCGCAAGAATAAAATGGCTAACAAATAGAAAACACCTTAACAAAAGGTCTGAGTGACTGCATGAAGGTCAAGTACAGTAAGCCCTTGCTCGGCCGGAGCACCTGGCTCCTCGGCTGGTTCCTGGCCTTATTTGGTTCAGGAAGTGCTTGGGGCTCTCCAGCCTTCTTCATGGTCACAGTCACTGTGGGTGTGATCGGGGTCAGTTAAGGAGAGTGACAAAGGGCTTCTCTGATGACCCTGTCTAAAAGGGCAACCCTGTTACTCTCCAGCTCCTTGCTTCGTTTTCCCTCATTGCACTTATTGCTCCCTCACATCACCTAAGAGATTTATTTGCTTAGTGAATGTCATGTTGTGGCAAAGGCTGCCGGTCGTGCACCCAAACCTGTTCTCCCTTCCTCCGTGGCCCTTGGCCAGACCCTGCTCCCCAGCCCCTCTTGAAGTCACAGATGGCCAGGGGATGGCCACTCCTCAAAGAGAGGCAAGTAACAGATTCCCCTCCAAGCCTGGGCTCTAGGACCCTGGGGGTGACCCCTCCATTCTCCCTCCCACAGTTTCGCCCACGCAGGTAAGCGCAGTGTTCCACTGCTTAGCAGAGGGTTGACTCAGAAGGAACCTGGATCCCGCAGTGACGAAGTGAGCAGAGCCGCCCAGCAGCCTGGAACATTCACCTTGAAAGACTGCTGGAGGGAGAAGTAAACTTTATATTTTCATTCACTCCATTTGGGGGTCCTCTTTGTTACAGCAGCTCAACCTTACCCTAACTAATGCACACCGATGCTTTGGGATGGCAGTGGCTTTGTCTTTTTTGTTCACTGCAATGTGCCTAGAATAATACCTGGCATATACTAGGTGCTCAAACTAATATTTGCTGCGTCAGTGAATAGAGCCAGACTGCCTGGGTTCAGATCACAATCATTGACAAGCCGTGCAGCCTTAGCCCCATGGGCCTTAGTTCCCCACCTGTAAAATGGGGGTAGCAGTAGGAACTACCTTTCGGATTATAGTGAAGATTAAGTAAGATAATATATCTAAAGCTCATAGGGCAGTGCCTGGCATATGGTAAGTGCTCAGTAAATGTTAGCTATTATTCTTATTCTCATAAGTGTCCTGTTTTCTGCAGCCTTAGAGGCCTTCGGCAATACTTTAAATGATTTCATGTCAAATTAGATCCTTAAGGGAAAAGGAAGCTCGGGTAGTGTCTTCTCCTGCCATTGGGGCCTAGATGAAATGGCTTCACCTGTTAAATATGTGCTTTGTGAACGCAGCGTGATGGCTTTGGGAAATACATGCAAATTTATGCAAGTCACACACAAATTCTAATAAAAATAGCATCCTTTGCACCTCCCCATTTACTAGAAAGAATTCTGATGGCTTTCTACTATTCCACCCGCAGGTTATGCCAGGTTCCATCAGCGCTCTCAGAAAGACTCACACCTGGAAGCAAAGGAATTGTGTGTGCAGGTGGGTGTGTGTACACGTGTACACGTGGGCATGTGCACACGAAGCTGCAGTGCTGAGTGGGGAGAGCAGAAGAGGCCAGAGATGACAGGCTTAAGCGTCTGCTCAGCAATCAGATTTGTGGCAGATCCAAAATAACTATTACGTTTCCAGGCTCTGAGACGCTACACCTGATCAGACTGTTCAGCTAATCAATAGCTATAAAATCACCTCCCAGGGAGTGACCAACACTGCACGCTGCGGGAGGAGCACAGGCAGCCTTGTTTCTGCGTTTGAAAGGACAGTTGTTCTTGGTGGCACCTGCTGGGGAAGGCTGAGTGGTCACTGAGCCACCTGAGGCTGCATTTCTGTAAAATGGACACAAGGACACATGTCCTGTCTACCTGGCAATTGTTCTGGGATTATGGGTGCTCAGGGGCTTTGCAGTCCTGTGAATGGTTAAGGAAGGTGTTCACACCCACCATTATCAGTCCGAGCAAGAAGAGGGAGTCCCGAGGCCACGTGCAGCGTGTCGTATCTGTGGGGCTGAGCAAATAGTTAAAGGAGTGCAATTACAGAGGCCCGTGTCTCTAACTTTTTAAAGCAGTTCAGACTTCAAATACCTCATCCAATTATTAGTCCATATGGCAAATTCATTCATTCATTCATTCATTCATTCATCAAAGATACACTGAACATCTGCTCTGTGCAGGAGTTTCGGGATGCAGAGATGGAGAAGACACGACCTTTGCTCACAAACACCTTTACCTGCCTCGTTTGCAGCATCTCTTTCTTCTCACATGGGAGCTCACTGACGACTGAGTAGGGGGGACAAACATGTAATCAGATAAATGCAACACCTCGTGCAAGGGACAATAATAGAAACAGACTGCAAGACATACAGAGGAGGAAATATTTGGCTGCACCTGGGAAGGTCAAGGCATCTTGAAGGGTGAATAGGAGCCCGCCAGGTGAGTAGGCAGGGGGACCACCGTGTGCCAGGGCAGGGAAGCATGAAGCCACATGACTGTGTGCTCCAAGAACTCATTTGGAAAATGTGGCCAAGGGTATAAAGATGTCCCTTTCCCCAATCTCCCAGCCCAGGCATCCCTGGCTCCTCCAAATATCTGTGGCATTTATTTCCTGGGATGCTTGTTTGGCAGTTATCACATACAACCAGTCTTTGAATTGTTTGCCATGTGCTGTTCCATGTCCCATCTCTTCAAGGAGAACGTGAGTCACCTGAGAACCCAGGCTGTCTCCTCTGTCTTTATCTCCCCAGGACCCAGCTTTTCTTTTGAATATTAAACAGGAGACAGATGCTTGTTGCTGGAAGTCTTGAAATGGAGAAATGGATGGCAGTGTCCCCACCCTCAGGATGCTGCTGATTGAGGTGATGTAATGGTGATATTAGCAATCATAGTTGTTTTTACTTAAAGCTACTGTTTTTTTTTCAGCATTCTAGATGGTGCCCCAAGTGCTTATTTGCATCTCATCTCACTTAATCCTCACAATGAACTCTAGGAGGTAGAAAAAAAAAACGAGTCCCCATTTCACAGATGAAGCGACTGAGCCTTGGAGAGACTATGCCATTTACAAAAAAAGATGCAGCTAGAAGCAGAGGTAGGGCTTGAACGCAGGCCAACTGGCCCGAGGCTGATGCTTTTAACTCTGACTCTAAGCAAAGTTCCTGCTCCTTTTTCAGTGCACTTCATAAAACATAAGCCAGCGGGAATTGGCGTTTGACCAGCTGAACATCTAAGTCCTGAGCCAACTGTGGCTATTTCTTTCTATGGCACCTCCTAAACCTCATGGGCTACATGGGTTTGGGGCCATACCTCATCCATCTTTGTACCCCCGTGCCTAGCCAAGCATCTATGCTCCCTGAATGAAGAATAAAGGGGGCCGAGGAAATCGTTCAGGGTTAATCCAGAAGGACTCCCTGGAGGAGGCCAAGTTTCCTAGAAGTAAATTTGGAACGTGGTGAGAGGTAAGCCAGAGAGAGGGTATGTGCGGAGGCTTGCAGGTGGACACGATGAGGTCGGTTATAGGGCTGCTGCCTGATTTTGATGGTGTGGAGAGGAACTGGACATGTGGGTAGAGGGGCCCAAACTCCCGGGCTATGGCAAAGGTACAACTGGAGTGCTTTGTGCCCCCCACCTGAATCCCTTTCCCCCATGGGACAAGGGCCAGCCCACCTTTGGCAGGGTGAAGGCCTCACCCCACCAGAAGAGGCGATGGACTCCTCTAGGTGAGACAACACTAGAAGCTGCCGAGAAACTGGTAGCCTAGCTGAGAAGCATCATTGTAGATGGCAGTCAGCTAATTAATCAATTAAACCTTCCCCGAGAGCCTGTTATGTTCTGGAACCCTCAGAGAGGTTTCGTTTTAGTGGGGGAGGGCAGAGCAAATGATAAGCTAACAGGTAAGCTGGATAATGTCAGGAAGTAATAAGGGCTTTGAAGAAACTAAAACAAGGTTGAAGCCATAGGGAGTGACGTGGGGACATGGGAGGGGTTAGTGAAGGTCACTCTGAGGAGGTGCCCCTTGAGCTGAGAGACCTTGAATGACTAAATCAAGCCACACACCAAGAGTGCAGGGAGAAAGCCTTCCAGACAGAGAGCCTGGCAAGGGCAAACATCCTGATGTGGGAACAAACACGATGAAGTCCATGAACAAAAAGCCTGCACAGTAGAGGTGGGTGGTTCAAAATGGGGTAGGAGAGCCAGGTGGGGCAGATCATGCAGGGTCTGGTAGGATTTTATTCCAAGAGCCATGGTGTATTAGTTAGTTATTGCTGTGTAACAACAACAACAAAAAAAATACCCTAAAACTTAATGTGTTTAAAAACCCATTTTTATCTGTCTCTTTGGGTCAGGAATCCAGGCACAGCTCAGCTGGACACTCAGTTTCAGTCTCACAAAGGCTGCAGTCAGGAAGTCAGCTGGGCTCTGGCCATCTTGAGGTGTGACTGGGGAAGGCTCTGCTTCCAGCTCACGTAATTGTTGGTAGGATTCAGTTTCTCGTGGGCCGTTGGTCTGAAGCCATGCTCCTGGCACGCCATTCCATGGTGTGTGAGCCACTCCAATGCGACAGCTTATTTCATCAAGGTGTGCAAGCCAAGGTGGCAATGGAGAGAGTCCTGTAACAAGAAGGAATCACAATCTTTGTAAACTCATCTCAGAAATGAGAGCCATCACTTCCGCCATGTTCTACAGTTAGAAGCAAGTCACAGGCCCCGCCCATACCCAAGGAGAAGCCAGAGGTAGGGGTCATTGGAGGTCCTCTTTGAAGTCTTCCTACCACCCACAGGAAGCCATCGGAGGTGCAGGAAGGTGACATGGTCTGATATACATTTTCAAAAGGCCACTTTGGCTTCCTTGAGTATTGAGAATGCCAGAGGGTGCTGGGCAAGAGTGGAAGTGGGAAGACCAGTTAGAGGGCTCCTGGAAGATGCTGCTAGTTTGGACCGAAGAGGTAATGGTGGGGAGGCAGAGCCGGTGCGTTCTGCCAGTGGATAGGCGGTGGGAACAAATGGAAGCCTAGGGAGGCTGGCTCCTGAGCTCGCTGAGGTATGTGCCTTCCAGCTCTAGGGATACTGTCAACTCTCAGAACAGCTGCTCTGCGAATTCCTCCTCCCAGGGACAGACAAGGAGCAACTGCCCCCACTCCCCTCCAGACCTTCCCAAGGTCGCGCATTTGCCGGATGACCAGCCAGCATCAGGTCACTGGCCCTGAGCAGAGAGATATCTCCTTGTGTCAGGCCAAGGGGCTGACCCCACGTCCTCGGTCTCATACTCAGACCCCCCCGAGCCAGCAAGCCGAGGGGAGGGAGCCGCCACAGTCAGCCAGAGCTGGAGAGGGTAAGCGGTGTGTGTGTGTGCATGTTGGGGGGGCTACAGGGAGGAGTGGGAAATGTTCAGGGCAGAAAGAGTTACTAAAACTGGCCCTAGAATGTTAAGGCATCCAGAGAGACAAACACGTAAATTCTTTACTTGAAGAATATCCACCTACACAAAATCTTAGGTGAAAGGATAGGGAAATAGTTATGTGGCTGCCACTTATTGTGTCCCTACTATGTATGCACTTAATAGATAACTCATTTAACCCTCATAGCAACCCAGGGAAGTAGACGTTAGTATCCCATTTCATAGATGGGAAAATTGAGGCTTGGTGAAGTTAAGTAACTTGCCCAAGGTGACACAGCCAGTGAACAGGAGAGCCGGGATTTGATCCGGGTCTGTCTGACTCCAAATCCAACACTTAACCACTGCCACCACCCTGCCTCCCATTTAGACTGGTGGGAGATTCATTTCCAGATTCCAGAGGCAAAACTAGGAGCAGGAGCTTTTCTTCCAAGAAGGGGGCCCAGACTCACTGGAGAGGAGTAAAGATAGAAGCAGGTTTTGCCAACCACGAAGCTGCTGTGCTGGGGAGGGTTCAGCACTCACCAGTGCAGGCAGCTGATGGTGCCCCTGGTGGCAGCGGCAAGGAGGGGCAGTGGGGTGGGAATACCAAGCAGTTTTGGGTTGGCTAAATAGGGAGGACCGTGGGCCGCAGTTCTATCCCAAGCTGCCCCAGGCAGAAGGCTGGAGCACATCTCCTTTCCTGGGTGTCCTCCTGTCTCCTGCCCAGGTCAACCAGGTACTCATCGCGGGGGCTACGCACCAGTAGCCCCCATGACATCACCCAACACCAGGCACACTCCTGTAATTCACACCTGGCGTTGGCACCTAAGTCCAGAGTCCTGCACACGACATCATCTTACTTGCAATCTAGTGTCTAGGACTTCTGCTAATTCAGAGGTCAGTCTGGTAACCAAAAGGAGAAAGCCTCATTATTGGATGGTTCCTGGAGATGGCCATCCACACGGTCCCTAAGACCTCACAGGGAGTCAGACAAGCCCTTATCACACCAGACAGGAAGGAGAGCACAGAGGACGGTGACGGATTCTGCTTAGGGTGTTGAGGAAGATTTGACACCAGCTTTTTAAAAACAGCAGAATACCTTGGATATTTGCCACACCCCTGATTTCAGCCTCTGAAATCAGAGTGTGTTGACTGAGGATAAATACAGAAGCAAGGATGACAACTGGAATCTCGGAAGGTCTCTCTGCATCATCACCTATAACGTTTTCCAGCAAGTCAGAAGACGCTCCTTGCTGGGGAGGGCACGGGGCTGAGTGGAGCAGCTGGGGAGTCAGAATGCCTGTGTTCTATTTCCAGCGCCCATCACAGACTCGCGGCGTGACCTTGCTGAGGTCAGGCCCATGTTTTCTTGCTGGGGGAAATATCTGAGGTGGCAAAGCTTGCATTTACTGAAGGGACAGGAGTCCTGGAACGTTAGGGACCTCCCTGCTCCCCACCAAGCTGAGCCATGCGTGGTCCTGCTGATATTAATGGGGGAAAATGCTCAGATTTGGATCCAAGGCACTTTGGTGGAAACTCGACTCAAGAGGCGGGTGGCTCCTGCCTTAGCAAGACTTATGGCCTCTTTTATATGCAGTACTTCCCTGAACACTTTTCAAATCACGTTCACAGACATTTCCCCATGTGGCCCTCAGATCGTCAGTGGAGAGAGAGGAGAGGCATTTTCTCCCTAGTTCGAAGATGAAGAACTCAAGGTCAGGAATGGTATTTCTCAACATTTTCATTTCTAAGAGTCCCTTTTATTCTTTTCCTACACACACACCCGTTTTTGCACTCTCAGGTCGGCTGAACACGCTGCAGTTATTAACTAGTGGTTCACCTCTGTTTTCATTAATCAAAGTCACAGCTGAGTGCCAGGTGAAGTTTCTGCTCAGCACAAAAGAGCTAGTGCTACCACCACTGAGTTCGTTGCCATGAATTCCAGCCTTTACTCTCGATGACCTCATCAGAGGTAAAGGCCCAATTTTCAGACACCCACAGACACCCACATGCAAGACAGCAGCCCAGCCAAACGTGGGGTGTCATCAAACAACGAGGCCAAGGTTCCCTTCAGTCCTGGAGCAAGCAGCTGAAACCAAGTCTGAGACTGCTTGGAAGAGGGCAGGGTGCAACAGATGATTTCAGGGTGCTTCTAGAGAGTTGCAATGGTGGGGGACCAGTTATTCTGCAGAGAAGGGCTGAACCCTGGAAGCTGGGGTTGATGACTCAGGACGCTGGAGGAGTGGGGACACAGACAGGGGGCTCGGGACGTCTGCCTTGGTGGCCTTGAAGCTTCACGCTGAGTCTCTGTCCCACCCCCAAAGGGTCCCTGCAAACATACATCCTCTGTAGAGTCCTTGGTTCGGTCTCAGAGGCTCAGTTGTTTGATCCTGTGGCTCAGAAGCATCCGAAGGCACCACGACCGTGTGCACTTTGGAAAAAGGCCGGGGGCTTAGTTTTGTGGCTTCAGAATCCGAGGCTCTACCAACCCCACCAGGGACCTGGGTGGGGCAGGGTCTCTAGATGCTTGTTGCCCAATAGTTGTTCCCTGGTTATTTTGGGCCAGCTGGAGCTTGTTAATTCCAGGGTATTTGGACCAAAATAGCTCACAGCAGGAGACAATATCTTGGTGTCTCTGTTGGGACCTCCCCCAAAATGAAGTTTCTAAGAGTGTGTAGAACCAAGGCAAAGGAGTTTGGCTCAGGGGTGTTGAAGAGGAAATCTCCTTCAATGCCTGAGGCTGGACTTGCCAACTCCTTGCTTGGCACCTCCCTACCTTGGAGACTAATGCTGGGGATTTGGGGGGGGGGGCGCGGAGTGGAAGTTAAGTGGGAAGAAGATATTTCTGGAACTTTGGTTCTTGACTCTGTGATCCTCCTCCAAAGCTGGTAGTATGCATTACCCTTTTCCATTTTACAGATGCAGCTAAGGGGTTCCAGAGAGGCAGGTGGAACTAGGGCTGCTGAGCCCCAGGCTACTGCCCTCTCTGTTCATTGCCTGGGAGATGCCAGTTCTGCCTGCTGGGCAAGCACGGGGCCAGCATGGAAAGTGCTGACTGGCCCTGGCCTTCATTCTGGCCACAACGGGGGCCCTGGCAGCCGCCAGCCTCACCCCTCCTACCTCACTGATGGGTCAAGTGCAGGTGAGGGGAGGGCGCAGGCTAAAGCAGCTATTCGCTCATGCTCTGGAGGCCCGCCAGCCTTCGGTCGGCGGCCCCCAGGAGACCCCCGGGATTGCCCCTGGCTCAGAGCCAAAGTGACCCAGATCCCGTGCGGGAGCGCGCTGTGGCACTAGGGCAGCGGGGGCCGCACGCCACCAACATGTCCTAAGGACACCACTCGGGAGCTCAGTAACTGAACTTAGTCGACGAGCGTCGCTGGCCAGGTCCTGTCTCGGAAATAAGCTGTCCGGTGGTGCAGCGTTTGGCGACAGCCACTCGGCCACCCCTAAAGCTCCCGCCTCTCCCCCGGGATTTTCCAGCGGGCTAATTTCCCGTCCGGGTAAATCCCTTCCCGATTCCCTCGCCCTTCCCTGCCCAGCACCTCCCCCACCCCCACCCCGCCATCCCTGCCGCCCGGGGCTCCCCGTCCGTCAGCGTCGCGCTCGGTCGCCCCCGCGCGCCTGGCCTCACGCCCTCCGTGCTGCCAGCGCCGGGCAGCCCGGGCCCCGCCGCGCCGAGAGCCGCCTCGGTGTCGCAGTGACTCGCCCGGGCCCCTCGGCATGCGCCCCCGCGCCGCCCCCCGCGCCGCCGCCGCCGCCGCCGCCGCGCTCGGGCTCTGCAGCCTCCTGCTGCTGCCCGGGCCCGGGCACGGGTGCCCCGCGGGCTGCGCCTGCACCGACCCGCACACCGTGGACTGCCGCGACCGCGGGCTGCCCAGCGTGCCCGACCCCTTCCCGCTGGACGTGCGCAAGCTGCTGGTGGCCGGCAACCGCATCCAGCAGATCCCCGAGGGCTTCTTCATCTTCTACGGCGACCTGGTCTACCTGGACTTCAGGAACAACTCGCTGCGCTCGCTGGAGGAGGGCACGTTCCGCGGCTCCACCAAGCTCGCCTTCCTCGACCTCAGCTACAACAACCTGACCGAGCTGGGCGCCGGGGCCTTCCGCTCGGCGGGGAGGCTGCTCAAGCTGAGCCTGGCCAGCAACCGCCTGGCGGGCGTGCACGACGCGGCCTTCGAGACCCTGGCGTCGCTGCAGGTGCTGGAGCTCAACGACAACAACCTGCGCCGCCTCAGCGTGGCCGCCCTGGCCGCGCTGCCCGCGCTGCGCAGCCTGCGCCTGGACGGGAACCCCTGGCTCTGCGACTGCGACTTCGCCCACCTCTTCTCCTGGATCCAGGAGAACTCCTCCAAGCTGCCTAAAGGTGAGCCGGCTGGGCTGGGGCGCAGGGGCGAAGCGGGGAGAGGGCAGAGCGCACCCGGCCGGAGTTTGCGTGTGAGGAGCCGGGCCCAGCTCCTGGGCGAGGGCCAGCCCCACCCCCACCCCCACCCCCACCCCAAACGGAGGCTTCAAACAGGAGGCATAAGCCCTGAGCAGCTGCCCAGGATGTCAGCCTCGGCTTTTCCTGGGTCTCTGCTGGCCAGAGGGAGAAGGGGGAGAGAAAGGACACATCTGGAATTCTCTGGAGTTTCTGGGCCCTGGTGCTTTGCTTCCTTTCCTTTACCCCCAACAATCACTATCCAAAGTTAGAGACCCACTGGCTCACAGACCCCACTGATGGCAGATGGTCTCACTGGCCTTTGGGTCCCAGGACTGGTGGGTGCCCCTGCACACACACAGCCGTGTGGGAGGCAGGACTGTGCCGTCCTCAGTAGGCTAAGCAGAGACACAGCCAGCCCATTCGTGCTAACGGCCCTTCAGCAGGTCTCAGCTTCAGCGCTCCAGTTACTCTTCTTTCTGGAAGGAGTGAGGAATATTCCTGGTGAGGAATAATGACAGCCCATCAAGAGCTAGTGATGCAGTAAAGGTTTATAGTTCCAGGGCTTTTCAGCACGTTTTTCAAAAACGTTGCGGGCTGGTGCCCCTTTTCCTTCCCTCCATTCGGCAGGGAGGGGTTAGAATGGCGACGTGGACATACATGCCATCTTCGCAGACAGGAACACAGAGCCGGGGAGTTTTGGGGCCCTGTGAAAACCAGCAGGAAGGAAGCAAAGGCAGCTGAGAAGGAGGGGATTCCCGGCATCCGGGGGCACATGGAACGACCCTTGGTGGATTCCAGCCTTGCACTTCTGACCCTCAATCCCAGACCCTTCCCCTCCACCCAACCTTGCCCCCATGAATTTAGCAGCATGGGAAGCTGAGCTCTTAGGCACACAGTATTAAAAGGTGATGTAAATGAGGATTTAGCTTTGGCTGATCTTTTTTCCCCATATACTGAGAAATCAAGGCTGCTACTCATCTATGTCCTGAATTCCTGTGTTCACTTATTCCCTCTATTCTGGCACTAAGCACACGCACCAGGGCACCTGCTCCTCAGCCGATCCAGGCCACCGAGCTGATCCTTTCAGCCCAGACTGGCTCTATCACGTGCGAAATTCCCCCAAACATCTGACCTTCCAGATGCAAAGTCTCCAAACCCCAGACTTCACGTTTGTTTACCTGCCCCATTCCCCAGATTCTCCCCACCAGTAGATGCTGACCTGGAGACAGGTGTGCCTGGACTAAGGTGGAATGGGGTACACTTTGCCTCTGCTTTGGTGGAGCTGGCGTCACACAGCCCCACTGTCACGTAGGTTCCTATAGTTGGCTCCCATTGTCGTCCGCTTCAGGGTAAGGCCTTAGGGAAAGGCCCCTCTGGGTGTCCGTCTCAGCCGTGGCATGGATGGCTGTGACCTTGAGCAAACCACGCCCCCTGTCTGGGCCTCAGTTTCCTCCTCTCTAAAGGACTTTAGCTGACTGCTGACATCTCTACAGAGCCCTGGCATTGTTGTCTGAAGACATGGGTTTGAGTCCTGGCTTAAAAACTGGGGAGGTCACGTAACACGTTTGGCTGCATTTTCGTCATCAGTGAAACTGGGGCACAGGTAATACTGTGCAGTCCATGTGATTGGGTGAAAATAAGGAGCAGTACAGATGTAAGAAGTTGCTCTCTCCCTATGTGTCATATAGGGAAGGAAAGGCACCCCCAGATGGATGTGTGCAGCTGGGGAAAGGATGGACAACGTCAGGGCAGGGAGCCGTGCCCAGGGTGCTGGGGCCGGGCCAGGGCTGGTGGAGGGCTGCTTATTCACTGGGAGAGGTGGAGGCAGCGAGAGGGCAGCCTGAAGCCCCTGGCACCTCGGAGGGTGAAGCGCTGGAGGACAGCTCCGGCCTTGCTGCAGGCCGCCCACCTCCCAGGGCCCGAGCAGTGGGCTCAACGCCTGCATGCCGGGACCTGAGCAGTGTCCGATAGACTTGCAACCAGAGGCCATGTGGGCGATGGAGGCGCTAGCACAGGCCTGGAAGGGAGAGACCCGAGTTCGGATCTGGACTCAGATTTCTGATCCTGGGCGAGCCCCTTGCCCTCCCCCAACCTGTTTCCCCACCTCTACTTTCAGAAGGTGGGCACAGTAGCCCCTCTTGGGTTTTCTGTGAGGCTTAAATGCCATCAGCTCAGAAAAGGGCCCAGCAGGTGCTTGCACAGATGCTCGGCAGGTGCATCCCCTTCCCTCCTCCTCCTGCCCTGGGGCTGCTTCTACTTTGCTCAGAGGCAGCCAGCAAAGAGGCTAGGAGCCTGGCTCCAGCCTGGAGCTGCTTGGCTTCAGCTGCTGCCTTCACGTCTCACTAGCTCTGTGACCTTTTGCACCTGTTTCCTCACCTATAAAACAGGGTGTTCATGGTCCCCACCCTCCACACACGGGGTTGTTAGGGGGATTAAAAGGGCCCTGTTTATAAAGGATTGAGAGCAGTGCCTGGCATGCGGTAAGGACTGTAGAACATTAGCTGCTGTAATGATTAGGATCCTGTTTTAACTCTGAGGACCAGAGGGGTGAGGTGTCTTGCCCAATATCACACCAAGGGTTAAAGTCGGAGCTGGTGGGCGTCCCAGCCCTCCCTGCCATGCTGACCACCCACTTCCTGCCAGAGAAAACCAGGCTTCATCAGGTCATAAGTTCCAGAGCTTTCCAGGCAGGTGCGAGGCCTCTTTCAGGGGAGGGAATTCGAAGGAAGGAGCTGAAAGCCCTTGTCCTCGCTGCCTTTCCCTTGTCTCCCCTGTCCCCTCTCCCCCAGGAAGAAGGCTGTCTCCCTGTGACCTTGACCGGCTCTGACAGTTACAAAATGCGTGTGTCACCAGGTGAGCCTCCCTGCGTGGCCACAGAGAACACTTGGGCTGACTGGTTTCTTCTGTCCAGGCCTGAGGGCTCCTTGTCTGAGGATGAGGAGGAACTGGGCTGCTGGGGAGGAGTCTGAGGGAGGAGAGAGGATGCCAGGATATCCAAAAAGCAAGCAAAAAGAAAGCAAAGCAAAGGAAACAAACAAAAACAATATTTTAGTATGTCCCATTCAATATTTGGGACATACTTATACTAAAATATCATTCACAGTTGACCAGAAATCCAGAGCTCATCGGCATCCTGTATGTCAGCTAGCAAGCCCCACTTCTGGGTGTCAGTTGCTTTGTAGATTGCAAGTGCCATCTCTTTTAATACAACTGTGCCTGGCAGCTTCCTTTCTCCAGAATGTACTGAACAAGAAACTAGAGAGGTGCAAAGAAGTGAAGTGGTTTGTACAAGCACACATAGCAGCAGCCACAACCAAACTTTTTTTTTTTTTTAAGATTTATTTTATTTATTTATTTATTCCACACCCCCCTCGTTGTTTGTGCTTGCTGTCTGCTCTCTGTGTCATCTTCTTTTTAGGAGACACTGGGAACCGAACCCAGGACCTCCTATGTGGGAGGGAGGTGTCCAATGGCTTGAGCCACCTCTGCTCCCCACTTGTTGTAGTCTGTCATTATGTTTCCTCTTTGTGTCTCTTCGTTGTGTCATCTTGTTGCATCAGCTCACTGTGCCAGCCTGTTGTAGCAGCTTACTGTCCTGCTTGTCTTCTTTAGGAAGTGCCTGGAACCGAATCTGGGACCTCCCATGTGGTAGGCAGGCACCCAACTGCTTAAGCCACATCCACTTCCCCAAACTCTTTCTGATAGACCTTGTCAGAGTAGAAAGGGAATGTGGGGTATCCCCCCACACCCTGCTCCCTGGGCCACAGCTGGCTGCTGCCTCCTTCCGGCCCAGATTCTGCACCTGCTGTCCCACGAGCGTATGAGGCTGAGGCAGTTTGGGACAGTGTGTCACCGAGGGGACAGTGGCCAGGCACGGGGCTGCCTCTGTGCTGTGCATTGGAAGCTCAGGGAGCAAGCTCGCTTTGTGGACTGACACTGCCCACACCATGCCTGGAGTGCCCTGCTAAAGGAACGTGCAGGCCTGAGGGTGGGAGGTCGAATTCTCCTCCTGACCCTTCCTTTTTAGCCACAGCCACATGTGCCTGCAAGTCACCACCCACAGAGACAGGGAAGAGATTCGAGCTGACTCTTGCTCCTGGCAACCTGGACACACGGGGGAAGGGAAGGGCTGGGAGGAAGGGTGGACCAAGGTGATGCTGAACAGGGCTGCGTGCCGTGCCTTGACGGACCCCGGTCCCTCCTCCTAAGGATGGTCTACTAAATAGTTCCCGGCGCCTATGAGCATCTGGGGACTCTCTAGGAAGGGGCGTCGTGGCAGGGTGCTCACCAAATTACATCACTAATCCTCGCTCTCTGGGGGCCCCCTTCCCCCCATTTCTCAGTAACTCCACTTTCTTTTTCCGATGCCATACACTATGGGGGACTGGGTTTGATCAAACAAGGGGGGCCTTTTTGTCATGCTGATAAAATAAATGGTATTTTGGCCAAAGAAGACAAAAGCAGATGGCTTGGAGGTCAGACAAGTCCTTTCCACCCCCCCAGATGATTCTATTTCTTTTTCTTCTCTTTAAAAATAAAAGCAATTCTTTCTTTCTGATTATAAAAATAACCTGCTCACTGTAGGCTTGGGAAATGTAGATAAGTATAATGAAGAAAATAAAAACTACTCAGAATCCCATCACTACTAAAGTTTTGGAATATTTTATTCTAGTCTTATTCCCATGAACATATTTTCTCCCCATATAAATGACTATTGTACTATATGTTTTATTGCTGTTTTTTTTCCTTATTGAGTTGTGAGAGTTTCCTGCCATAACACTTTGAATATTTAATTTGTTTTCTTTTGTTTTTAGGAGGTACTGAGGATCGAACCCAGAACCTCGTATGTGGGAAGCAGGCGCTCAGCCACTTGAGCTAAATGCGCAATATTTAACTTTTAATGACCATGTAATAGATTATTTCATAGATATATTATATTGAACCTGCCTCCTAATATTAGAAATGTGGGTTGCTTCCTTTTATTTTTTGTATATAAACATTGCTGAGCTGACCATCCTTATGCAGGTAGAATTTGTGCAAATCTCTGGTTATTTCTTTGGGGTGAGTTCTCTGAAGATGAAAGGCAGGGTCAAAATCTCTGTGTTATTTATTTTTTTTTTTTTAATTTTTTATTTATTTATTCATTCATCCCCCCCTTGCTGCTTGTGCTCACTGGGTCAGCTAACCACGCCGTGCGGGCGGGCTTGCCTTCACCAGGAGGCCCCGGGAACCGAACCCGGGGCCTTCCATATGGTAAATGGGAGCCCTACTGATTGAGCCACAGCTGCTTCCCTCTTTGTGTTATTTTTAAACCTCTGGATACATTTTTGCCTAACTGCACCCTAGACAGCTGGCTCCACTAGCAAATAAAGGCTACCTGTCTTGCCACAACTTGGCCCAGCTTTATGTTTTTTGCTTTTTGTTTTTTTAATATTCAGTTTGATAGGCCAAAAAAAAAAAAAAAAAAGACACCTCATTGTTGCTTTAATTTGCACTGTTTGATCACCAGTGCATGTGACCGTGTGTGTTTCACATGAACAGAACCCTGTTTCTGAGCAGAGGTCGATGGAGATCGCAGCTGCTATTGCCTGTCACCTGTCCCCTGCCTTTTTGCAGGTCTCTACATGTCCTCTGTGCCACTGGCTAATGCGTTTTTAACTGATCTCTTAATTAGAGCTGAGTCATCGGGTGTCATCTTTCTCACTTTTACTGTGTCCAGGGACCAGGTGTCAGCTTTTACGAGCTCTGCAAGCCGGAGTTCGTGTAGAAGGCCAGCAGGTTAGCAGGACCTAAGGCAACCTTGCCCCCCCCCCCCCGCCTTGCTTTGCTCCCCTGAGTGCCCCATAGAGTCCGGCTACCCGGGCCTCGAGCACCAGATCTTTCAGAAAATGTCACCTTCATCAACTCACTCTGTCGGGGAACTCATGGCTGGACAACCTGGGGACAGTGGACAACATTCCTTCTTGCCCATCTTGGACACCCCATCTGGCTGTGCAGTTGGGGACCTGGTTTGAAGAGGACAGTATCAGTCTTAGCTGAAGACAACTCAGGGTCAAAGTTCACACCTTTTCAACCAAGGGCATCCAGTTTCTCTTGTGCCAGAATCTTGTGGCCTCCAGGATTTAGGCAGGTCTTAGCAGCCTCTGGGATGGCACTGGCACTCCAGGTACAATAGGACTCCCCCAAGGTGTGGACTGCTGTGAGCACCTGGATCAGGTGTGCTCATGGTTGCGTGAGTCAGATTGTATCCCCAACAAGATCACGGCCAGATCTTGCTCTCAGCTGCTCTCAGTCCTGGGAAATGTCATGGTCCCTTTCGTTACCTTTGCCCACGCCGTTACCTCCGTCGCTTCCTGCCCATCCCCTGCTTTCACTTTCTGGTTCCTCTTAGCCTTCCTTTCCCCACCTCTCCAGGTCCCTGAGGCTGGGATGGGAGCCCATTCTTTGTGATCTCATGGGTTCCTGCTTGAGATTGCCAGTTTACGTGCCTGGCTCTTTTTGAGGACACCAAATGTGTCATGTGAATCTCTGAATCCCCAGCAGCTTGTACAGTGTACCATGTATTTGGAAACATCCCAGTGGCTTCCATTGCACTTAAACCCAACTCCCTTGGGCAGCCCATGAGACCCTGCCTTTCTGACTACCGCCCCCGCCTCCCTTTCCGCCCCCTGCCTCTACCAGGCCACACAAGCTATCTTAGTTTGCCAAAGGCAGCCAATGCAATATACCAGAAATGGGTTGGCTTTTATAATGGGAATTTATTAAGGTAAAATCTTACAGTTCTGAGGCTGTGAGAATGTCCAAATCAAGTCATCATCAGATGCTGTTTCACCAAAAGTCGGCTGCTGGCAGATCCTGGACTCCTGCCACGTGGCAAGGCAAAATGGCAGCCGGTCTCTGCCTCCTCCTCCAGGCTCACTTTCTCCCCAGGCTCAGCCCTGGGAGATTGGGCATATGGGTTGTCTCTCCCCAGGCGTTGCTTCAACTTTTAGCTGCTCTGCCGATTCCAGCCTCTGGCCTATCTCTCAGCCTCTTAGGGTTTCTCTATCTTTCTGCTGCCATAGGGGATCCTGGAGTCCTCTCTCACATGGCAGAGTAAAAATGACAGCTTTTTTTCTCTGAATCTCTGCATGTCTCTCCCATTAATAAAAGACTCCAGGAAGAGGGCCGAGACCCACCCTGGGTCTTGCTTCAGTGAAATACTCCGATCCAAGGCCCTTACTGAATTCAATCCAATCAAAGGGTCCCACACCCACAGGAATGGATTAGCTCCGAGAACTTGACCTCTCCTAGGAGTCACAAAAGCTTCAAACTGTCACACTCCACCCTCTGGATCCCAAAAAGACATGTTCTTTCCATATGCAAAATACATTCATTCCATCACAATATTTCAAAAAGCCTAAAATAATTTCAGTAACAATCCTAAATACAAAATCTCATAAAAATCAGTTATAGACATGCCATCTGTCTTGGGGTAAAGTTCCCCTCCAGCTGTAGACCTGTGCAACTTAGAAAACAAGTTATCTGCTTTCAATATACAAAGGAGGGACAGGCATAGAATAAATATTTCCTTAGCCAATTGGAAGGAAGACAGGGGTCACTGGCCCCAAACAGTTCCAAACACCTGCAGGGCATACTTCATTAGAGTTCAAAGTACGACCCTATGAAGGTCATCTCTAGAATGATAGATTCTGCTCCTTGGGGCCTAGAGCTAAGTTCCATACCCTGCAAGCCTCGCCCAGAGGCCACCTTCTCAGTTCCACCCCGTGAAGCCTCTGGGTGGCAGCCGAGATCTAGGCCTCACCCTCTGAGAGAACTTGGAGTGGCGGCCACAATTTCCCCAACTGGATTCAGTCCTGCTAAAGGGTCCGAAACCCACAGGAATAGATTAGCTCCGAGAACATGATCTCTTCTGGGATCCACAAAAGCTTCAAAATGTCACACCAACTTTCTTCTGTCCTTTGAACAGGGTCACATGCCAGTGTCCAGTCAGGGCCCTTAGCTTGTTCTGCCCGGGAAGACTTTTCCTGGGTCTTTAAATGGCTGTCACTTTCTCGTGTCACCTTCCTGATCATCCCACCGAGTACCCCCCCACGCCCTTTGTTGTTTCTCCTTGAATTTATGTATTAGCACTCATCGAAGTCCGGCCTTCCCTTGCTCATTCATCTTGCCCCACTGAAAATCAAGCTCCAAGTAGACGAGCCCACCCACTGCTATGTCCTCGGCACGTAGCGGTGCCGCCTGCCTAGCCTAAGGCGGGGCTCCGTGAAGCGAATGGACACGCGTGCACTCCTGCAGCCTCGGCCACCAGGGCCCTCGGGACAGGCGGAGATCGTTGGCCTTTGCTTTTGTCCTCACCAAATGCCCACACCCCGATTGGCCTGGAAAGGAAAGCAAAGCCAGATCACCTGACAGCAAAGGCAGGGGTCGGGAACGCACCTTCCCCGGGTTTCTTTCCCAGGTCTGTGACTTCCTGGTCCAGTCCCAACAATTCCCTGAATCTCAGTGTCCCCTCTGTGAAGGAGGGAGGGGGCCAGGGAGGGGGCCGGTTCCTTCCCCATCATGCCCACGAATGTGCTTCCAGTTAACTGGTGGCAGGTGAAGCCTCTCGTGTGCTCGAGCCCCGTTGTGAGAGCGCGTGCCTTTTTTTTTTTTTTTTTTAGGACAAAGTAGTCTTTAATTCAAAACATATCAATGATGATTACATACTGAAAAAGGGGACAATTCAAAAGGAATGTGTACAATGATGAATATATATGCACCTAACAGCAGAGCCCAAAAAGGTGTGAAGCAAATACTGACGGATTTGAATTGAAAAACCCAAAGTACTACATTAAGAGTCGGAGACGTTAACAAAGCACTCTCGATGAAGGATAGACCGTCTAGAGAGATCCGTGAGGGATGGCACAGGCTCACACAGTCACCTAGTCTTACCAGACACACGTAGGACACCACACCCCACCAAAACAAAGCTCATGTTCTTAAGTGTACACGGATCATTCTCCAGGATAGAGCGTATGTTGGGGCACAAAAACAGTCTCAATGAATTTTTAAAAAAATCGAAATTAGACAATGCATGTTCTCTGAATACAACAGAATGAAGCTGGAAATCAATAACAGAGGGAGAAAGGGGAAATTCACAAACATGGAAATTAAACAATATAATCTAAAACAACCAATGGGATAAAGAGGAAATCAGAAGCATCATTAGGAATTATCTTGAGGTGAATGAAGATGAAAATACTACGTACCAAAGCTTTTAGGATGCAGCAAAGTCGGTGCTGAGAGGGAAATTTTTTTTAAAGATTTATTTATTTACTTATTTATTTACTTTTATCCATCCCTCCCCCCCATCTTTGCTGCTTTTGTGTCCATTTGCTGGGCAATTCTCTGTGTCTGCCTCCCGCCCTCTCTTCTCATCCTTCTCCTCCCGTCTCCACGGTCCTCGGAAACGCCGATGTGGGAGAGAGGCGTCCCACCGCCTGCACCACCTTAGTTCCTGGCTTTCCATACGTCTCGTCTAGGCTCTCCCTTGTGTCACTCTCCTGCTACGTCATCACTTGCTGGCGCACCTGCTCGCCGGGCCTGACTGACAGCACACCCATGCGCAGGGCCTTAGGGGCTCACCGGCCCGTGTGGCCTGGTGGCACACCCACGTGCGGGGCCTCCTGGCCCACGCGCCTTCTGTATTTTTCTTTTTTTTTTAATTTTTACCAAGAGGTCCCGGGGATCAAACCCAGGTCCCTCCATATGGGAGATGGACGCCCAATCACTTGAGCCACATCCGTCCCCCTGCTGTATCTCTTAAGGTTGACTAGAGTTAGTCTTTTCCCATACAGGATGGTCATGTAATATTTATCACCAGCATTCTAAAAATCAGACCTAGGGAGAAAAACTAGGTCTGGGAACACATGCATGGTTTCTAATATAGCGAATGTTTAGCCTACCCTGATTATCACAAAATCAGGACAGCGAGAATATTCGCAGAGCATTTGCCCTTTTGACCTCAAGCGACATCATGCGAAGAAGCTCAAAGTGCAATTACCTCTACCACCACACAGAAGCTGTTATTTTTTTTCTTTTCTTCCTTATCCAAATCATAGAAATGCAAACAAATGAAGCAGATACGCACATGCCATTGCCTTTAGGAACCGACAGTTTTTGTAGACTGGCACTGCCTGTGTCCATGGCGCATCCTCTAGCAGCTCTGGAGTCCAGCTCGTCCCCTTCAGAGCCTGCCAGTCGAGGAGGCCCCCGGCATCTCACCTCCTCCATCCTCCCAGCTGCCATTTGATAAATGTCAAGGTCAGGGAGTCAGGACCCTGACTGACCTAAGGGGACTTGAGATTGAGAGGCTGCCTCTTAGAGTCGAACCCAAACCGAAGAGCTGGGAATCTTGGTCCCAGTCTGGCTCCATCACTAGCTAATGGAGGGGCCTGGTAGGCAGGCCCCCTTGCTCAGCCTCAGTCTTCTCATCTCTAAGAGAGTGGCGTGTCCTGGATCAGGAGTGGAGACCCCCAGGGCTCCTGGGGGCAGGTGGATGAGTGACATTCACGTAAAAAGTTATTTAGAGCATTGTGCTGGCCGAACCCTCCAAAACATGTTGGGGGGCTGTGGTGCTCCCACGGGCCACCAGCATTAGGCCCCCCTAGGCCCGATGTGAGCTGGCTCCGTGGCCTCCTGAGCTAGCCTTCTCCAGGTCCCAGGATCACCCCCAGCTCCCAACAAGGGTCCCCTGGCTGGGGTCTCTCTGCACAGGCCCAACACCCTCTGGGGCGATCTCTTTCAAATCATGGGGCCCAGGAACAAGTTCCCTTCTGTACCTCTCTGTGGGAAGAGAAGACCTCCCCCTCCCCCAGAATTATGATAAAGCACAGCATCACTTTTTCCTAAGAAACCAAGGGGACGGGGTCTGTGTTTGAAAGTAGCCGTCCTAAATGATCATCTGGTCAGAATGAAGGTTGCACTCGATCACCCCAAGGGGCAAAGAGCTTAGGGCTGAGAGTTGTGGAATCCCACCCTCTGCTGCCGCCCACTTCTCCTAGGGTAAGTCACCTCACTTCTCTGAGCATTGGTTCCCTGGTCTGCCACCCTTTTGGGAGGATCAGGGAAATATTGATATGAAAGAGCTTTAGGAAAACATGGGGAGAGCCATGCATGAGGGAAGGGCATGGGCAGCCTGGCCATGTTACAAGACAGAGGTTTGTAGACCACCCTCGCACCCCACAGCAAGAGCCACAGAGCAGGCACAGGGCAGAGGTCCACAGGAGAGAGGACCTCTTGGCGATGGGCTTGGCCATAGGGAAACCGTTTGTTGGGGTGGGAGTCAAGGTGGGGAGGGAGGAGGGCTGTGGGAAACACCAGCTAGGACAGAGGCTGCCAGGGAGTGCAGGGGACCTGGAAGCCTGGAAGGAACTGGAAGGCTGGGCCCGCAGGTCCAAGGCAGATATGGGGAGCCTCGGAGGTCAGGAGAGAGAATTGAGGCCCATAGAAAGCTGCCTGAGACCATGTGCACCCAAGTGCCGATGTTGATTTTCTCCAGGTGAAAGGGTGGTTTTCTTTTTTCTTTTCTTCTTTTTGCTTCTATGTGTTTGTCTCATTTGTTTAAACCCCAGTGCATAGAACTGTGCTGGCACATAATAGGGCTTCATACCTCTTTGTGGAGTGAATGAATGAATGACTTAGTGGATGGATACTAGGCAAGGCCAACCAAGGTAAGAAGAGCAGAGTGGAGGCACCCTCTTGCTTAGAGAGACCAATTAGGTAAACAAATTCTTGTGGAAGTGTTAGCGAATGAGGATTAACCAAATAAAATATTGTAGAGACAGGTGGAAGGCAAGAAGCTCCACTTATCACTGAGATGTGAATCTCGGTAGAATTCCTGACATAGTAGCACTTGGATGGGGGGTTTGGGGGAGAAGGTTGGGGCCCCTCAGCCCCTTTTGAATCACAGCTTTTTAGCAGTTATCTGGGCTTCCTGCCTACTAGAAACTGCCAGACACTCTTCATACTTGAAAATGAAGATCCAGGTTGACATAGGACAATGGATGTTTAACTGTCAAAAGTCGAGACTCAGAAGAGTATGGTCCCTGCCTCCAGGTGTCTGACAGGTGGTTACTGAAGATGGGAGACTTGCTCTGGCCTCAGAAGACAGACAAAGACCCATGGTTAGAACTACAAGGAGGGTGATTTAGATGCAACCTAAGGGAGGAGGTAGTGAGGTTGCCGTCACTGGAGACATTCAAGCAGAGGCCAAATGACCACCTTCCTGAGGTGCTGAAGGGGGGATTAGGGATTGGCTGAGAGCCAAAGGGGACCCTTCAACCCTCTGACTCTGACTTCCTGAGGTTGCTTTCATCTCGTCCCAGGGCCTTGATGCCCAGAGCAATTGCTCTGTCTCCAATGCCTTCCCCTCACTCCTCCATGCTTCTTTCTGAATAGACAAGACTCTTGGGCCATACAGCTGAGAAAGCAAAAAAAAGCTCTGAGACACTTGCACATCCCAAGCCTCACTCTACTTGTGCTGTATCCTCTGTCAGAAACTAGATCAGCCCCTAGCAGCCAGAATTAGTTTCTAAATATGGATTGTGTACACCCAGTTCACGACCAGTTCCCCTTGAGCCAGGACACTGACCTCTCCCCATGACTGTGTAACTTGGGCTTCCAGATACACATGGGCTGTCCCACTCTGTCAGCCACCAGACTCATTCCCTCATTCAAGCTTCTCTGCCATGCTGTCCAGGAGCTAAGGACACAGCAGGGAATCTAACAAAGGCTTTGCCTCTTGGAGCCAACATCCCAGAGGACACAGGAAAGCTTAGACTATAGGGTTATCTAGTCTACCCCTCTTCAATTTTCAGATAGGAAATCATGGCTCAGAGAGATCAAGTGACTTTCCCAAGGCCACACTAGTGGAAGATCCAGGAAGAGGCAAGCACCCCGTTCCCAGTCCGGTACAATTTATCTTCCTTTGCACAGGAATCACTGACAGGGTTGAAAGCACCATGGCTGAGAGGACAGGCTTTGGATTTAGGTCCACCAGGTTCAAATCCCAGCTCTTTGATTTACTAGCTGGGGAGGGGCTGTACAGCAGCTCTCGAGGCACATGAGCTTCTCCAGATGTTCACAGTGAATTAAGAGCCTGGTGCCTGGAAAGAACCCTAAACAGGGAATCAGGGGAACGGGCTCCAGTCCAGACTCCACAACCTTCAAACTTCCCCTGGTCTCTCACCTGAAAATAAAGGGAGAACGCAGGCTGGGAGGGAGACGAACAGATGTCAGAGGTGCCTTCGGCTCTTACCTCCGAGGAGGCAGTGAAAGGACAAAACACTGCTTCGCTTTCTGGTCCTTTGGGTTTGGAGTTGCGAGAGGCTAGCGGGGAGGGCACAGGCCACGTCTTCTTATCCCAGGGAGGAGGAGGCAGAAGAGGAGACTGAGAGTAGTGGCCTCAGCCAAGGGCGATGGGAGTGGTCCTTGGAGAACCTTCCTTCTTCCAGGATAGGGGAGGGAGCAGCCCACCTTCCCTGTGAGTTGTAGCTCCAGCAGGTGGGCAGCTGTGGCTGAAGCGTCCACTAAGACTTTCCCACACTTGGTAAGGAAGACTTGCAGAGCTCCCCTCTCAGGTCCTGTGCAAAATGTGGTCCATACACACAATGGAATATTACTTGACTGTAAGAAGAAATGAAGTTCCAAGACATCCCGCAATGTGGATGAACCTTGGAAACATCAGGCAGAGTGAAATGAGCCAGGCACACAAGGACAAACAGTGTGTGATTTCACTTCTATGAAATATCTGGAAATAGCAAATTTGTGAAGACAGAAGGTAGATTAGAGGTTGCCAAGGGATGGAGTGTGGGGTAAGAAGGAGAGTTGTTGCTTGGTGGGTATAGAGTGTTTGCAAATTTTGGAAATGTTTAAATGAAAAATAAAATAAAATTTTAAAAAAGGGTCTTGGGCAGTCAGTGCACAAAAGGACAAATGCAAATGTCCAATGAACACATAATACGACCTTCAGTTCTACTGACAATCAGAGAGATGCAAATTACATCAACCATATACTCTTTTTTGAATTATCAGATTGGCAAAGAGGAAAAAGGCACAAAATCCATTGTTGGCAGAGTCCAGGGATTCTCACACAGCCTTCAACCCATAGGAATGTATCTTGGGGAAAGAATTAAAAATGTGTACGAGGATGTTCAGAGCGGCATTGCTTCTGGTAAGGAAAAAAGAAAACTGGCAACACCCTGGGATTGGGTACGTAAATCATGGCCTGTCTACACAAGAAAATACAGGTAGCCATTAGAAGTGGTGTTTTATAATTATTTCTGTTGAATGGAAAGATGTTCCCTATAGGGTTATCCTACAGAGTGGCCCAGTGCAATTCCGCTTGGAGGATTTATGTAGCATAGATGCAGAAAAATCTAGAAAGGTATCAGCCAACATGTTAACCACTGTGTATTTATGGGTTCTTCTATCCCCATTCTTTTTGTTTATTTCTGTTGTCTGAGTGTGTATGCAGGGTTCACATAAGTGGAATTTGGAAAACAAAATTCTATTTTTAATGACAAAAAGCACTTCGGGAGCCTGTCACTGATCTGGGATAGGCAGTTCCAGGAGGCCAGACCATAGGAAAGGCCCCAGAGAACCTCTGGGCCGGCAGCCACAGCTCCTCACCTGCAGGCCTCTGTGCTAGCAAAGGGCCAGCCGGGGCCAGGTGGGGCCGGGGATTCATCTCACTTTACCATCCTCTGTGTCACCATCTATTTTGGGAGAATGGCACTTCTTCAGCCTCTCCAGCTCAGGTGTCAGCTGCTGGGAGAAGCCATCAGTCAAGGGGAGAAAGCCTGCAGCGGGGTGGCAGGCAGGGCGCGGAGCCGTCCTGCACAAGGGAGGCGGCCCTGCCTCTTCCGAGTGTGCCCTCGTGGAGGAGGAGGAGGTGGGTGTAAAGGGAAGGAGCAGTGGGCCCCAGATCTGCCAAGGCCAGGATGAGAGGGAGCCTGCTTCGGTTTTGGTGGAAAATAGAGATGGGCTTAAGGAGGACGACCCTAACAAGACAAGGGTAGAATGAGCCCTTCCCCTGCATGGGGTGAGGCTGCCCACAGAGTTGAGTTGTCTTCATAGGAAGGGGATGACTTGCAGAGAATCACCCTATGGGCTCCCAAGACGCTTATGCCACAGAGTTTGATGGTTTGTGCTGATGGGACAGAGCTGATCGGTTAGGACAGGTGTCCAGTTCATCCCTGAACTCCATTTTCCTACAGTCCACCAGCAGGGCATCTCGAGGTAAACAACAGAAGCCCACTCGGGCTAATGTAAGCAAGAAAGGAATTTATTGCAAGGATATCATATAATTAAAAGAATTAAAGAGAAAGCTGAGGGAAGCGGCTGTGGCTCAATCAGTAGGGCTCCCGTTTACCATATGGGAGGCCCCGGGTTGGGTTCCCAGTGAAGGCAAGCCCGCCCGCACGGCGTGGTTAGCTGACCCAGCCAGCACAGGCAGCAAGGGGGGGATAAATGAATAAATAAATAAGATCTTTAAAAAAAAGAGAGAGAGAAAGCTGGAAGCTAGACTCAGAGAAGAACCAGAGCATCCCTGGGGCTCTAGGGAGGAGAAACCAACTGGTAATTTCTCCAGGACAGGGCTGCCAGGCTGAATGGGCTCCAGCCATCCTCGAGATTCTGATCCCCCTGTGCTCTGGGTTCTGGGCTTCTAGGTCCTTGGCTGTGCCACATAAAAGAATTTAAGGACATGTCATAGGGTAGGCAAGGGAGTAAAGAGTTTATTAAGAAACAAGAAGACACAACCCGAGACACAGATTGCTACAGGGTGAGTCAGCGTGGGGGGCCCCAGGTCAGGCCTTTTAATCCCTTTCTTCCTCCTCCCCCTTCCTAATGTTGGGGAGGGGCCGAGCCATTTGCTGTTCTGATTGGTTGCCCCACCCGTTAGCTCTCAGAGGGCCAATGGGAAGGCCTGTTGTTTGGAGGTGTCTAGGGCTTCCCCTTGACCCTGGAAAGAGTTCCAAATGTGGCCAGGGTCTTGGCGGGGTCTTCCTGGCTCTCTTAGCAGCAGGGGTTTCCGGCCGGGGCCTCATGGCCATGTTCTCTGCCGGGTCCCAGCTGCCTTCCTCTTTCCCTATACTAACCTGCCTCACCTGGCCTGGGGAGGACTAGGCGCTTTGTAAAGACACATCGACACTTACCCAATGGGTGAGAGGTGAAGACCCCAAAAGAAACCCGCGAGCAGCCTCCAAAAGAGGAGAGAACATAGGGTGCGAGCCACAGGGCGACAGAGGACGTTATAGTCAAGACACTCACGCCCTTCAGAATGACCTGCTCTGCTTTTTTCCTCAGGGCCCTGGGCTTGGGCGGCCACTGGAGTTAGCGTAGGTGCAGCTTTGGCGTATTATACGACCCACTGTGTCTTAGTATTCCCAGCAATAAAATAACTTGTCCAAGCATTATTATTATTTTTAAAAATCATTTTTGTGTATAGTTGTGTATTTAAATTTTCCCCCAAAAGTAATAAATATTCATTGTAAAAAACAAACAAAAAATTTACAGACATATGTAAACTAGGGCAGGAAGCCCTTCCGCAGTCCCTACCTGATAACCACTGGTAGGAGAATGATTCTGGTTCTTTCAGACTTAGTGAAGAATCTCAGCTTTTAAAGAGAGAGAGAAAAATCATACTATACATACTATTCCATGCCTTGGGCAAGCATTTTTAGGGCAGTAGCAGTCAGACTGCCTGATTCCAAATCCCGGCTCCACCATTTCCAGATGGATCATCTTAAGCAAGTAACAGAACTGTTTCTGAGCTTCGGTTTCCTTATCTGCAAACCAGGGTCGTCATAGTACCAGCCACAGAACGTGTTTTGTGGATTGAAGGACTCAAAGCACTGAGAGTGTGTAATCCAGGAAGGTCAAGCCCAGGAAGGCTGACCAAATACTTTGATATTCCAAAGAAACCACATGGGGAGGCCAGTAGCAGCCACGTCATCTATTACTCACATGTCCAGTCCTGATGATGGACGGTTGGGTAGTTACCATACAGTGGGAAGACAAAGATTATATAGGGCTAGAAAGCACGAAGATCTGCGTAGAGCAGCTTGAGGGTGCACATAGCTTAGTAAACGAGTAACAGTGAGAGACTACACGTGCACCACGGTGAGGGGCAGCACATATGCGGGTTAGTGATTACTAGACCCAGAGTCCTGTGTGTGTTGTAGCAAAATCTTCCAGGGTAGATTGCTGACCATTTCCACCCCACCCTTTCCAGCAATCTACACAAATAACTAGTGGAAGGGGGAAGCAGGCATTTCATGTCCTACACAGTGCTTGGAAGAATTCCTTGCACATGGTAAGGCTGCAACCAGGTTTTGCTGATATCAGGGGAGCGTTTCCAATGAGCAGTGAGAACTTTTACCTCTCAAGAGGGAAATGCATGGGAGAAAAATGAATACAGGCTTCTGTCTCCTCCCTGGGAGTTGTGGGTTATCTGCTGATGGCTTTGGGGAAAGGGGCTCTGGCCTGCAAAGGAGGGACCTGTGGTTGTCCAGCACTGCTGGTCACTGGGTGGGTAGGTCTGTCTGATTCAGAGGAGATAGTTCGGACCACACATCTAAGTCACATTCACTGAGCCTCTTTCTTCGTACATACATTCAAAAATATTATTCAAATATTATTATTTGAAATATTATTTGGGAATACAGCCGGGAACAAAACAATAGCTTGACCTCATGGAGCTGACCTTGCATGGCAAAGGACCGGGGAGCAGAAAATAAGCAAATAAATAGATGTCTAATGTGTCAGATGGTGCTGAGTGCTATTGAGAAAAATGAAGCTGGGTCAGGGGAATGAGGATGTGGAGCAGTGAGAGTGGAGGACCTGCTGCTTGAGACTGGGGGATGGGGGTGGGGGTGAGGGCAAGCCTCTCTGATTGGGTGACTGAGACCGGAAGAAAGGGAAGGAGCAAGCCACACAGAAATCTGAGGGAGAGGCATGCCAGGCAGAGGGGACAAGTGCAAAGGCCCTGAGGTAGGCCTGCACGTGAGCCGTTGAGGAACAGCAAGTGGGCAGAGGGGAGGGGTTGGGAGCAATGAGCAGAGTCACTGTGGATTTCACTTTGAGCAAGATGGGGGTGCTTTGGGGAGGGTCTGAGCTGAGGAATGATGGGATGTCACTTTCTTTTTAAAAGACTCATTTTGTCTGCTGAGTAGAGAATTGGAGTGGCCTGTAAAGTGGAAGTAAGAAGACCATTAGGAGGCTGCTATGAGTTGATCAGTAACAAGGCTGGCATTTTAATGTCCTCCCTGCCAAAAGCGCATCTCTCTTTCATTCGGTTCTAAACTCAGGGAGGGAAAAGTGTTATCTATTGAACCCACCAACCATCGCCATTATTATTTCAGAAATGATCTGCAATAAATAGGAAGAATTCCTCCATCGAGAACGTGCTTTCTTGAAGAAGGCAAAGGAGTCATAAAGGTGGGGAGCTACTAGCAATTTTGCCACTTTGGAATCTGTTGTGTTAATGTTTCCAGCCCCCAGGTTGGTTTTGTCCACAAAACAAAGTACAATTTGAGTAATGGGCTGTGGGGCCTCATGGCAAACAGTGCGTGGTTTCTGACTGGCGTTTTGAGGAACTGGCCCTACCTTACAGGAGCCAGCCTGATCCACGCTCCCCGAGTCGCCTCACCCAGAGTTTTGGCTCCGCCTACATTTTCTCGGATTTTATGAAAAAAGGCATTTTTTATTTGTTTTGTCAACTGAGAAATCACAAATGAAGCTGCAGGGCAAACAAGACATTTGTTTGGAGTCTTAGAATTGTAATTTGGGGAAGATTAGACAAGTTGCTTGTGGTTGGTGGGTCTTTGGGGTACACCAGTTGTCGTTCAGGTTAGAGACTTAACTGAGTTCTTTATCTCGCGCTTTGCTTTATGGTCCCAATGTCCTTGAGGTTTCGAGGAACATCGTTGGCAGTTTATGGAATCTGGCTGAGGCCTGCACAGGAGCAACCTCCAGAATGACCTCCCGACTCCATTTCCAATCTCTCAGCCATAGCAGCTCTATTTTGTTTTCTTCCTTTTAACAGTTTCGTGTGCCAGGCCCTGTGCAGGGAGTTGTGGACCTAGAGGAGGGAGACGCAGGCCTCCGGGGAGGGGTTGGCCTTGTCGGAGTTGGCATGGGGACCAGGAAGGGGAGGTCAGTCAGGGAGGAGAGAATACAGGAAGCAGTCAGGGCCGGCTTCCCAGAGGAAGTGATTCCTGGACTGAGGGGTTGGCAGATAGTAAACATTTGGGCTTTGCAGGCCTTAGAGTTTCTATTGCAACCACTCACCTGCAGTTACTCCATTCTGCCGTTGTAATGCAAAACAGCCACGAGTAAGGTGCAAGCAAATGGGCCTGGTTGTGTTTCAACAAAACTTTATTTACAAAAGCAGACAGGGGATTTGGGGTGGGATGGAGATTTGGCCCACAGGCTGTAGCTTGCCTATCTCATCTTGAAGAATAAGGAAGCAATCACCAGGTACTTATTTCAGGTGGCAGGGGGAGTACGGAACAGTGAGGGGAATAATGGCTAAGCTTCCCAAATGCGGCTCTGGGTCCCTGATCATTTTGTAGGCACTCACAGGTCTTTACTTAGCAAACCAAGAATGAGGACAATATGGTGAGTGTTCCTTAAGGTCAAGTATATTTACTTATATTTAATAATATCCTGCCCTCTTAACAGTATTTATGTACAAATGTTCTCTCTTATAAAGTGTTGGTGAGGTTTGTGTGTATGTTTAATGTCCTTGCTGGGCAGAATTAAAAGTTGCAGTCCTAGGCCAGTCTCCCCTATTTCTTAGTTTTTAACCAGTTGGCAAAATTCAAAAGCATGAGAAGCATAGCTGTGTCCTCTTGGCTCCTGAGAGAACTTGGCCAAGGAGAGATGGCCTTTTCCTCCACTTCTATCCATGCCTTGTAATCCTCGGCTGCCTCTGGGCCAGGGACAGGCGGAGGGTTTCGTTTCTCACCCACACATTCAATTCAGATTTGAAGGTTATTCCAAATGCCCTCCTCATTCTCCCCCAGTCATCCCTCAAACTCAAAATATTTGTGTATTCACAAATAATTATAGAGGACTTGCCTCTCTAGACAGCCCATCTCTTCATTCTGAATTTGTAAAGCCCTGCCATTTATTCACAATCATATATTATCTGCTTTCCTAATTGCTTGGAATATCTTAGTTTGGGCTCCCCTGACGGAGTATAAACATCCTGAGGCGAGGGACTTGGCCTTCCATGTTACAGACAGTATAGGGTGGTGGACAGAACACGAGCTCTGGAGGAAAACAAACGGAGAGCGTAGTTTGGATTTGGGCTTCACCACGTAATAGTATGCGAAGTGCCAAAGATTTCTGCTCCCTGAGTCATATTTGAGTCATAAAGGACATGCATTGAGGGCTGAGCACAGCCTCAGAATACAGTAGGTGCTCAATTAAAGCCCCCCTCCTCCACACTAAATACATTCTTTCCCGGTGTTTAGGGCATGGGCTAGGATTCAGGAAGTACGAGATTAATTATACTGAATCGAGAGACAGGCGTAATCTCTCTTTTCAGAAATCTGCCCCAAGTGCCTCCAGGCCTCCCCTGGGCTCCCCATCTCTGCTCCCCACCCTGCATTAACTGGTGCTGCATCAGCCTTTTGCCACCTGGCTGCTATTCCCTGATGAAATGTCACAGGCAGTGGACAGGAGATAATGATTCTTGATGTGTGGAGTATCCACTTTCGACTTTCCTTTTTTTTTATATACTTTTTTTTTTTTTTAAAGGATTTATTTATTTATTTATTTACTTTTATCCATTTTTACTCCCTTCCCCCACCCCTCCGTTTTTGCTGTTTTTGTGTCCATTCGCTGGGCAACTCTCTGTGTCCGTTTCCTGCACTCTCTTCTCATCCTTCTCCTCCTGTCTTCACTGGGATTCAATCCTCGGAAACTCCGATGTGCGAGAGAGGCGTCCGATGGCCTGCACCACCTTAATTCCTGATTTTTGGGCACGTCTCGTCTTGGCTCTCCCTTGTCTCACTCTCCTGTTACGTCATCATCTTGCTGCATGGCTTGGCGGGGCCTGGCAGCACACTCACTCGCGGGGCCTGGGGGGCTCACCGGCTTGTGGAGCCTGACGGCGCACCTGTGCGTGGTCCCTGGCAGCCCGCGAACCTTCTATATTTTTTTATTTTTATTTTTACCGGGAGGTCCTGGGTATCGAACCCGGGTCCCTCCATATGGGAAACGGACGCCCAGCCAGTTGAGCCACACCTGTCCCCTCCCCCGACCTTTCAATCCCTAATGAGCTTTGGCTTTGCTCTTTCCACCTCCCATCTCAGACATCCCGAGCAAGCAGAAGGAGGAAGACAATTTGTTTTCATTCCCGCCTCAGTCTAATGGAATGCAGAGCAGCGCCCCGGCACCTGCCCCAGGCAGCTGGAAAGCTGGGGCCACACACAATGGGAAATCCTGAATAATAGCCACGACTTTCCCAGCACCAGCTGGGGCAGCACCATGAAAGTAAGAGGGTTTCACTATCACCCCCTGTCATGCTCACAATGCCGTCCTGAGGTGGCACTCAGGAAGCTGGGCCATCAGGTGGTGGAGTAGGGAGACCCCAGCCAGGCAGCCTTCTCCCAACAGGAAGTCCAGAGGCTGGGCCGGCGACTTGACCACCCTGGTTTGGGGACGAGGAGGGTTACTGGAGAGTTCTAGGGCATTTCTGTAGAAGGCACTCCCCCTGCAAGAAGTGGAGCTTGTGCACCTCGGGTCTCCATGCCCTGGGAGAGCAGGTGGCACAGGTAGAGCTCTCTGCGCTACAGAAAGCAGGGCTCAAGGTTCAGACTCTGGAGCCTGGGTCAGTCCCAGCTCTGTGGTTTCCTCTCTGTGTGGCCTTGAGCAAATCACTTGACCTCTCTGAGTCTCCACTTCATCAACTGTAAGGTGGGAATAATTATAGTAGCCTCATTGGGTTGGCAAGAGGATGAAATAGCTAATGTGTACAGTCCTAAGCAATGTCTGGCACCCACTAAGTGTGGCATTTCAGCTTTGTTCACTCTTTTGACTGACAGCTGAGGAGATAGGGGCCAGGTAAAGAGAATGAACATTCCAGAGTCAGGTTGACCTCTCAGGAATTCTTCCTCCTCACCTTCATGTGCCCAAATGCTGGCCCTTCCACCAAAGCCATCCTCTGTCTCCTCTGATCTCTCTTATGCAACTTTTCACTTCTATATTGAAACACCACTCATTATTTGTGCATGTATCCCAGCACCCCTTCTATCCAACCTAAGCTCCGTGAGGCCAGAACTGCAGGCTGTGTCTTTTTCTCTTTTTGGGAATCCCTCATGGCCCCTAGCATAAACCTGACCTGTTGTGTTTAATGTATGAATTAATGAAAGCCATTTAGTAGCTAGATATCTGCTTAGTAACCGAGAGCAGCTCTGCCTTAGAAGGCCGCCTCCTTGGCAGAGCACGTCAGTCTAAAGCAAGGGCTTTCAACCAGAGTAGGGGAGAAATTTTGCCCCCCAGGGACATATAACACTGTCCAGAAACATTTCTGATTGTCACAACTGAGTGAAAGGGGCTACTGGCATCTAGTGGGTACAGGCTAAGGATGCTGTTAAACATCCTACTATGCACAGGACAGTCCTACATACAAAGAATTATCTGGCTCCAAATGCCCACAGAGCCAAGATTGAGAAACCCTGGGTCTAAAGTAAGATCCTACAGGAGAGAAAAGGGGACCCCAAAGTCTTCAGCCAGCCTCGTGCCTATCCCCCTTCTGATGGGACCTCTCTGCCTGGCTGATTCTCTCTGACTTTTCTTATTTCTCTGCCCTTTGTGAGCTAAGGAAACCCATTGAGTCAGTGCAGCTTATCAGGATAGCTCCACCGAGCACCGTTCCAAAGCCCCTACCTCTGGCGGGCTTGCGTGCAGGTGGTTGTCTAAGCAGCCTGTTTCCTCCAGCCACAGAGAAGCATGAGATGACATTTCCTGAAAATGCCACTTTGTAGAAATGCCAGCCCCAATCTCCAGGCACAAAGAACATTGTAGAAATCAGAATCTGCTCTAGGAGGAGAGGACAGCAAAGGTTTGGTTTAAACAGCAGGCTTTATAGGTTTGTGTCGTGCTGCAGTTGTTTTCCAGTTAACACTGCTCATGGGAGAAAAGGAGTTTTAGAAAGTTTTCTCTAACCAAATACTTAACTATTAGAAGTTTGAAGATTTCAAACCATCTCTTGGCTTTGGAAACTGCCTGTACTTCATGCCGCCCATTGACGCCAATCTTATTTCTACAACATCTTCGGTGGGGGGTGGGGGGGTGGGTTTGTTTAGAGGAGGCAAAGTTTATTTCTTTCCATTTGTCCATTGAAGAAACCAATGTCTCCAAGGGAGGTATAGTAATTCTGCATTTAGGGGAGCAGATGGTGCTCAGTGGTTGAGCACCTACTTCCCACATATGAGGTTCAATCCTTGGTACCTCCTTAAAAAAAAAAAAAAAGCATTTAAAATGTACCAAAGAAATAAAAGTTTGGCTGCTTTAAGAAAAAGAAACAGTCAAAAGCTGTAGTCAAGTGTGAATCCCAAAGCCTGCAGGGCTCTGGTCCACCTACTTCTGTGGTATGTAAAGTAGGCACTGATTGAGGAGAGGAGGGAGCTAAGTCTGGCTGCTAGGCACCCATGTCCTCTGGGGAGACAGCACCAGTGGGTCAGCTGTAGACTACGGAAAAGATGGACCAGCGTGGAAGGAAGAAGGAAGTTCAGACACAACTTCCTCCGCCTTTGCTGAGCTGGAGAAGGAAGATACCCAAAGAAAGGTCCGAGTCAAGAGTGGTTGCCATGCAATTAGCAGGACCGCTAATTAGCGAAGGGTGAGGAAATCATCCTGGCTTTCAGATAATGCTGGAGAACGGTTGAGGGCGATCTTTTTGAAACCTGGAAGACCTGAAAGAGAGCAAGTGCATGTTCTCCTGAGGGCTGAAGAAGCCAAAGGTAGGCAGAGGTTGAAGGCAGGTGAGCATATTGTCAAAATGGTGTCTTCACCTCTCTCTGGTTACTCTCACTGCTTACTCCCACTGATTACTCTGATTTACTCTTATGGACAATTTCTCTCTCTTGCCTATTGTTTTTTGGTTCAACTTACTCTAAGACTTTAAAACTGCTCAGCTTTCGTCATCAAAATCAAGCCAGAGACTCACTAATGGGGCACAGATTTTCTCCCAGGGGTTAAGATAGAACCAAAAACAGTTTTTGTCCATGCAATTTCCAGATCGGCCATCAGATGGCGCTTGTCAATGCACCTTTCCACAGAAGTGTTTCAGTCTGGGCTTTCCTGTATTCCTGTGTTGAATCTCCAGAGCAGAGATTCAAAGCGGGGTCTGCTGGCCGAATTCCCTTAAGAAAAGACCCCCAACTCCCCTTCCCTTTTCCCTTGAAACAGCTGATAGGGAGGAAGATGTCTGTTCCCCTCTCAGCTGCAGTGAACCAGGTGTTTTACCCCAGCTTAATATCTTGGGGGTGGGAGAAGGGAGCCCTTCCTGGCTGCTGTCGGGGCTTGGTAACTCATGTTTGTTGCCTTGGGTCCTTCGTCTCTCTGTCCCTCACCCTCTTGGGAGTTGTGTAGCACTGTCCTGGTCTGCTGACCCCCAAAGCATGTCCCTCAGACAGCTTTTTGCTCTTTCTTCATCGTTTTTGTGAGAGCATTGAGCCTTGCCTGTTACTCCAACACCATCCTCCCACCATCCCTTTCAGAGGCTGGTGGGCAGAAGAGCTGTATTCACCCCAGTAATTTAGGGACCCTGGCTGTCAGGGTGTCCTCTGGACACCTGCTTATCTTTCCCGTCTCAGCTCATACTAAATTCCCCTTTTCTCCCTCTGTCTCCCCTGGCATGTTCCCCAAATGCCAAGTTCTTTTCCAACTTCTCTGCCTAGAATGTTTTTCCCATGCCTGAATCCATCCCATCCTTTAGGTCGTAGCCCCTCACAGGGGCTTTTCCTGACCACCTCATTGAAAGGAGGCCCCCAGTCCCAGTCCCTCATTATCATTTCATGCTGATATTTCATGTCTTTGCACCAATCACAATCTTAAACGTTTTAGGTATTTCTCGATCTATACATTTAGTTTCTAAAACATAAGCTGCATTAGGGCAAAGACTTTGTTTTGTTCAGTGCTGTATCCCCAGGGCCCTGAACATAGTAAATACTCAGTTAATATTCCTTGACTCCTGAGTGTCTCCTCCATCTGGAATTTACACTCTCTGTGGGTAGGGCCCTTATTCGGTAATAAATTTCATCACCATTTCCTAATAGTAGGGCCTGGACCGCTGTCTCTCCTCTTGCTTGGTTTCTCTGGCCTTGGACAAGTCTCCCTTTAGACCACCTGAGTAAATGGAAGCTGTAGAACTCATCTGCATGCAAGTCCCGTAGCTGCCCCCAACTTCACCTGATAACAGATGGGGAACTGCAGGAGAAGCAGTTTCCTGATAAGAGCACAGTCACCTCGGTCTTTCCCACATTATAAACCCATCCCACTAGGAATTGTGACCCTCACAACCTGGTGACCGGCAGCATGGGCAGCGGCCACCGCACTCCATCTGACAGCAGCCCTGGGAAGAAAGCATCCGCTCCTGAGCTCCCTCGCCTCCTCCCCAGGCCCCTCTCTTCTCGGCTTCCCTCCAGCCTCTCATGCCCTTTCTCTTCCTTTTGGAGGCCCAGTGGTTACAGGCCAGGTCTCTGGAGCCACGTTGCTTGAGTTGGAGTCCATACTCGGCCACTTTCTAGCTGCGTGGCCTTGGGCGAGTTCCTTCCTCTCTCTCAGCCTCAGTTTCATCATCTGTGAAGTGGGGATGATATTAGGACCTACTCCACGGAGTTGTTGCAAGGATGAAATGAGTTAATGTGTGGGAAATTCTGAGAACAGTGCCTGGTCCCTAGAAAGGTCTATGTAGTGTTTTCTGTTGTTTAAAGCATTTACTCTGCACACACTCAGTTGTGATATTTTTCTAGACCAGAGGATTTGAAATATCTTAAAATTAGCCACACACTCTTCAAGTGAAATCTTAAAGAGGACCTCAATATGTAAAACAGAATTAAATGGGGCTCCCCTGGACACATCTGAGGTGCGTGTCCCAGAAGCTCTCAAACCCCTCTCACTCTCCCTCAGATACCTAGAGAGCAATGCTTCTCCAAGTGTGTCTTGGGGGCCAACAGCAGCTGAATCATCTAGTTGGCTATTAAAGTGTTTATTAAAATGCAGAATTTGGGGCCCACCTGACTGAACAGATTCCCCAGCGGTTACAGCCTGGGAATCTGCATTCCAACCATCTTCAGGTGATTGTTTTGCTCATGAAAGTGTGGGAACCATTTTGTTCTAGCTTCAGGGAGTACTATTGAAGGCCATCTTTAGATATATCCTTATTTTCCCCATTCCTGTCAAGCAAAAACCCTTTCAGGGTAGTGGAGTTGCTATTATATGCCATGCTAATCCTTCTGTTGATTTTTGCTCCGAGGGCAATGAAAAGGAGGATTACATCCCACTTGAGTAATGGCAGCTGCAATCCCAGCCCCCTGCATCTGCCCCAACTTCCATCCCTGAAGCTGGGTATTTCCTGCGTCTGGATTAAAATCGGCAGAGGTCGTAATGCCTAAAATGATTTGGTGCCTTTCCATCACCGTGCTGAATGGTTTAAAGCAAAACAGCACTGAACCTTAAAAAAGGTCGAGGAAGACCAACAAGTTCTGATTTTCCCCTGTTGATGAAGTTGAGGCTTTTAATCAAGTTTAAATTCATTTCAGATCCTCGTTTTCCCTGCTTTTTCTCAGGGGTGGGATGGGGGCTCCTGCTTTGCTGCCTTTGCTGACTTTTAGGCAGCCCAGTGCTGCAGCCTAAACCTCTCATTCTGCCTGCCTTCTTCACAGGCCTGGACGAAATCCAGTGCTCCCTGCCCGTGGAGAACAGAAGGGTGTCCCTGCACGAGCTGTCAGAGGCCAGCTTCAGGGACTGCAAGTTCAGCCTCTCGCTCACAGATCTGTTCATCATCGTCTTCTCCGGCGTAGCCGTGTCCACCGCCGCCATCATCTCCAGCTTCTTCCTGGCCACCGTGGTGCAATGCTTCCAGAGGTGCGCCCCCAGCAAAGACACCGAGGAGGAAGACAAGGATGAGGATGACTGAGCTAGCCCCTCCCATGCCTCGCTTTCCAATACCCAAGCCAGTGGCCACCCTCAAGGAAAGAGGGGAATGCTGAACACAGAAGGGAATTGGCCAGCTTCCGTGAGCAGAGCGGAGCCCTGCTCCTTGTAGTGCAAAGGGCTTAGACCCTGGCAGCGCCTGGTGGGAACTCCAGCCTCAGGGTTTAGATCGGCAATGTGGAGGCGCCTAGGAAGGACCGAGGGAGCCATTGCTGGAGGAGAACCTGCCTCTCCGTTTGACGTGTGGGTGGGAAGAAGACGGCCGTGTCAGGCTTCACAGCTCACGGCTGAGAACTTCCCCCGGAGATCTGACGGCTTGCAGCTTTTGACTGAAAAGGTGATTTTGTGCCTCTCATTTCTCTGACCTAGACTGGGAGACCAAAGCATTCCTCCTCCTCCCAAGAGACAGCAACGCAAGCTGAGGGGGTTCAAGTTCAGATCCGCCTTCATGGGAGCAGGAATTCTGCTCCTGCTGCAATAAGCCTCAGCAACCTCGGGGTGTTATTCAGGGAACTAATAAGCCCAAGTTTGGCAAAAATGGCACCAAGGAGAAAAGTGAAGACTGGCCAAAGGGTTTTTGTTATAATTCTATTTTTGCAAGCTGGTTAGGAAAACTGTCGTGGACATAACTCAAACCCTGATCATTATTTGGAGAAGTAGTGACTGGTAGAGCCAAGGATTCACTTTGTACAATGGTAACAGCCTCTTTGCTCAGAATCATTCTTCCCTCTGAGGTACAAGGAAGTCGTCTGCCTTCTCACCCCCCACCCTGAGTCTGTCCTCACCAAGTAATGCGTTGCCATTCTCTGCACTTGCAATGTGCCGGAGCTGACATCTTCAGAGCATGCAGGAGCTGTTCCCGGAAGTCAGAATTCCAGGAAGCACCTTGCACGGGACCAACAAGTGTTAAAAAGCTGGGACATGGCTTCTGAAAATCCTCCATCAGGGCCCTTAGGGTGAGTGAGTCATTTCTCTGGAGCATAGGCTGATAGGCAGTGTTTTCTCAGGTATGGAATCCGGCACTTTGGTTCAGAGACGATATGAAACAAATGAAATCACGCACCCCAGCTGGGTCATGCAAGACGACTTGTGTTAGTGACATTGGCCCATGCTGGGGACTGGGACTTAAATTAGGGGCTCCCGGGAGGCTCCCGGGATGTTTTCAGAATCACTTCTCCATTGTTTCTCATAATATATTCCTTAGGTTTCCGTTTTCCTTGGCTCTGTTTCCATCTTTGCATCCACAAATATTTTGGAGCGCTTGCTAAGTGCCAGGCACCGTTCTAGCACTGCGGGTATGCACTGAGCAAGAGAGACAGCAACCCTGCTCGCCGGGGCCCTGTATTCTTATGTGTAGGACATGAAACAAGCAACCCCATAATCCAGCAGTAAGTGCCCTGAAGGAAATGAATGAGGTCCCGTGACAGGGTGGCCGGGAAGGCTCCAATAGAGCTGAGGCCTGCCTCCCTCTTCTGTCACCTCTTTACCTCCTGCCCTAGAGCTGCCGGGACAAAGGGCCACAAACTGGGTGGCTTAAAACAGGAATTGCTCGTCTCACAGCCTGGAGCCTAGAAACCTGAAATCAGGGTGTTGGCAGGGCCAGGCTGCCTCTGAAGTCTACAGGGTGCTGGCAGCAGCTTGCCAATCTCTGCCTCCGTCACATGCCCCCTCTCCCTCTTTCTCGCTGTGCCCAAATTTCCTCTCCTTATAAAGACCCCAGGCGTATTGGATTAGGGCCCACCCCAACCCAGTTTGGCCTCACCTCAGCCAATAACACCTTCAGGGATGCTGTTTCCAGATGGCATCACGTCCACGGCCGGAGGTTAGGACGTGGACATGCCTTTTGGGGGGCACAGTTGAGTCCATAACACCTCCCTCCTCTTTCCTGCTCTTCTACTCTCTTTCTCTACTCGCCCCCTCTCACCCTCGGGAGACTCAGGCATAGCTTCTGCTCCCCGGCTCAGAGGGGCCGTCTCCTCACAGAGTCACTGGGCAGTTGGGGACGCGGGCTCCATGGCAATGTCAGCACCATGGCAGTGCTGCCCTCCTCTGAGAAGGAAAAAGCACAGGCCAAGTAAAACGGATCAGCACCCTCAGTTACCACTTCTGCTCCTGCCTGAAGGTTCTGCCGTCACTGATAGCTGAGAGTGAATAAAGTTTCCCGAAGGTTTTCAGTCAGGAGAGAGGGAAACCCCACTGGCATTTGGCTACGTGAGGAAAGATCGGAGAAGATCACGGCGTGGGCCAAGGGGACAGAAGCTGGGAGCTGGAGACACAAAGCAATCGAATGCCAGCGCCTCCCTGGCTTAGCGCAGCCCAGCCTGTCCACAGACCGCTGTGGAGACTCGCAGGCGCTGGAATCGCTGCCTGTCATCCAAAAGTGTCCACTCCCTGCCCCCACCAGCACCATTCCGGGGACACATTTAAAGGCCCTGCGTCCAAGACAGTCCTCAGGAGATGGTGCCCCAAGGTGGGAGAAAGAGCCCCAGGCCCTTGTCCTAACAGGTCATGGATGGATGCCCTCTGAACGCGTCTGTTGTGCGCCTTCAGTCGGCCTCCACGGACGCGTTCTGGCGAGCAGGCTCAGCTGTGTCCTTAGAAAGCGCAAGCCCTGCCCAGCGCAGGGGACTCGTGGTCATTTACTGATGAAGTAATGAGCGGGGGTGGGATGGTCCAGGCTCGCTGGGCAAGAGCCAACCATCATCTCTGCCGGCTGCACCCCGGAGTTCTGGAATAGACGTGATTCTGGGGAAGAAGAGGCGCTTTTGAGTGCTGCCAGTTGAAACAGCCACTTACTGCCTGGATATAAGGTTTCTGTGAAACACTGGCGACGCTGGGGACACCTAGAGTGAGGTCCAAGAAAATACGCTGGCATTGAAGGAGGACCAGGAGCCACGAATGAAGCTGTGACTCAGTGCTCCCTGGCCAGCCCTGGAGTTTCAAGTTAGTATTATTGACCACAATAGCGAAAGTGCTATGTACCAACTGGGGGTCTCCTGTGTGCTGGTGCAGCCCCCCTCTCCGATCTCCTCAGGGGCCATGTGCATCTCAGTTCAAATCTCACCTACCTAAGTCTCTCTCATCACCCCACCCCATATGATTTTCTGCACAGCAGACACCATGAGGTGAAATGGTGCTGTTTGTTTACATGGTTACTGTCCGTCTCCCCCGACTGGAACGTGACCCCCCAGGGGCTGGAACTCGAGCTGTTTCCATGCCCAGCATTTAGAACAGGGCATGTAGTTGGTACAGAGCAAATAAATGAATGCTAGGTACTCCACAAACGGGAGCCCCGTGTGAGCGTCCGCACAACTCCTAATGTTGCGGGCGAGGAACGCGAGGCTCAGAGGAGCTGGGTGGGTGGCAGGAAGCTGCAGAGCCAGCACTGGGTGGCGGCTGGTGGACGCCAAAGCCGGCGAGCGAGTCTCCACTGGTAGTTCGTGGGGATGGAGGGTGCCGCCTGCGCGGTACACTGAGCTGAGACCTGCTCCTGGATGCCCTCGTTTTAGCAACTCACAAGCCCCGTAAGGCTGCGTCACGCTCCCCCAGGGAAACAGAACCTCTTAAATATGTGTGTTACGTGTGTGTGTGTGTTACACACGCATATATATATATATACATTGACAGATTTCCTTCAAGGAATCCGCTCACACAATTATAGGGAACAGCAAGTTCAAAATCTGTAGGGCAGGCCAGCAATCCAGAAACTCAGGCAAGAATTAACACTGCCATCTTGAGGCAGCATTTCTTCTCCTCCAGAAAATTTAGGTTTTTTGCTCTTAAGGCCTTCCACTGATTGGGTGAGGCCCACCCCCATGCTCGAGGGTCATGCCTGTACTTAAAACCAGCTGATTGTACATGTTAATCACATCTACAAAATACCTTCACAGCAACCTCGAGATTAGTCTTTGACCAAAGTGGCCTAGTCAAGAGTGACTCATAAAATTTACAACCACAGGCAGGAACCATTATCACCTCCCCTTTACGGTTCATTCCTTCACCTCCACTTTGCCCTTGAGGAACCAGTTTGGACCTGGGAGAAACTGGGGCACAGCCAGCAAGTGATGGAGGGGGTGGGAATTTGGCCACAAGTGGTCTGCTTGGCCACTGCAGGACACTGCCTCTCCTCCCCAACTGCTCTGCCTTCCTCTGCCAGTGGCAGCAGGTCCAGCAGGCATGGGGTGGAACGACACGTTTCTTGGGGCTGGCTGTTGAGCTATGGGAAAAGCAGCCTGCAGCTGCTACATGGACCCAGGATTCGTTTATTTCAGGTCTCAAACCCAACATCTCTGACCTCAAAACCATCCAAAACATCTTGTCTCATTGCTGTGCTCTCCTTGTGATTTGATGACCTTAGGATTCTGGCAGCATCACAAGTGAATTTTTATTAGGACGGCAGCAGGTTACACCAGAATGGCCCTTGGGCATGTGCAAGAGAGGCTCCTCTCTTGGGTCCAGTGTCTTAGAGAGCCCTGCTCTGGCCCACCTTCAGCTGTGCTCTGTCCTATAGCCAAGGGTACATGCCCACTTGGAGCCAGTGTCCCCCTTCTAGAACATTCTCTGGTACTCGGGACCTGAGAATTCCCTGCTCAGATGACCTTAGACTCACTTCAGACCAGTTGGGCCTCTTCCCATCATCCCTCTCCTCAGGGCAGAGAGACCAAATGGTAGATGTAGGCAGGTGTTTGAACAGAGACTGCACGAGACCCTAGAGGTGCAGGCTGGAGAGGCACAGGTGGTGGGAAGAGCAGGGCACAGGCCACGGTCGGCTCGGCTCCACCCACATATTCTGGCACGGCTTCCCAGGAATTCAAGAATTTACAACTTAAACCTGGTGCCCAAGCCATGAAGAAGGTATTTTCATCAAGGTAGCTAGGTAGGACATTTTCTTTCACAGTTTATCTTCATAGGTGACTTGTAAATGTTTAGATATAGGTTTGCGGAGGCATTTGTCCTGGCTTCCCAGATGTCCGTGGTGAGCTTGGGTACCACGACAGGGACCGATGCCCAGGCTCTTGGCCCCAGGGCGGGATATGACTTCTGCCCCACACAGCTGGTCCACCTGGGGTTTTAGAAGGGAAGAGAGGCTGAGAAACTCGTACATCCCCTTGCTTTCCCCAGTGAGGGGGAAGGGCTTGCGTGGAACATCCCTGCTTTCTCCTCTCCCTCTGCGTCCCCCCCCCTCCCCATTGTCCCTAGGCTTAGATGGTCAAAGGGACAGGCATGGGTTCCAGGTGCAGCCAGAGTCTGCGGATGGCTGGGTTTTCCTCCTGTATTAAATTTAACTGGACTTTGGCTGTCCCATCACAGCCAGCTGAGTCCGTGCAGGCCTGTGTCTGGGCGGTAAACTCCTTTTCAGTGATTTCCAGTGGCCTCGAGGGCGGGCTATTATTTGCAAAGTGGTCTATTCAAACCCTGTTTGGGTGAAACCTCCCAAAGCAGACTCTTGTGGGTTTCATTTGCCTGCACCCAACAAGGTAGCTTTGTTCTTTGAGACCCTGGGTTATAATAAACACACATTCAAACTTTAATTGGTTTTCCACAGTAAAAGATATTTTAAAAGGAGTGCGGGGTGGGAGCATTGTTCCCTGCTGTTTGGAGACACCCTCTGTGTCTCTTGGTGTTCCAGGGTAAGTGAGTTGTATTTTTGTGGCTTTGGGGAAAACACAACGTGCTCTTTTGGTGAAACTTTATACCCATGTCGGGGGGCTTGCTGGTTAGGAGCTCCTGTCATTGGAACCGGAGCTGGGAGTTGGTTTTGCAAGAATCATCCTTTGAGAGTTTGCCACTCAGTACAGAAGCACTGCTGCCATAGGACCCTCTGGTGGCGAATTATCGCGGTGAAGCAATTGCATGTTAACCGGTCTGATAAAGAGGCCCCTGGTGGGTGGTGGAGGCCCAGCCCCCCGCCATGCTCAGATTCCAGCCACGACGGGTCCTTTCTACCCCTCTGGAGCCGAGCGGCCTTGGCCATGCCTCGGGTCCTCTGACTTCTTGGCAGGGTTGATGACAACACAAGGAAATCATGGGAGGGGAAGCTCAGTGCCTGGCACACAGGACTCACCCCGCAAATGTGGCTTCCTGTCCCCTCTGTTCCAGATCCCAGCTGAGCTCTCTCCAGAAGAGGGTGCAGTTTCTAGAGAACCGTGGAGTCACAACCTCCATTCAGAGGACCCAAGAACTACAGACCTCTCATTTCCACCTTCCCATAACTCGCCCCCAGCCCTTTTGGCCTGTGCAGCCCACCCGCACCTGTACTCATCGTCTACACATCCCCAGAGTCCACTCGCCCAGGAGGCCACGTGGACACCAAGTCATGTTTTCATGGTGGCTCCCGCCTGCCTGAAGGCAAAACTTCAGCCCAATAAAAGTAGCTTTGCCTCCCCCCCAGCTTATCCCCCAACAAACACACTCTAAGCATTTCCGGGGATGGGGAGTCTTTTACTAGGGCTTAAAAACCAGCCTGGACTGGCATCCGAGAGCATCTACCAGGTCTGCCGGAGGGTCACAGCTTGCCTGGTCCAGCACGGCCTCCACCCTCCCTGCCACGGCTCCTTGGGGACACCCCTCCCCAAACCATCCCTGACTTGCCCAGATGTTTAATCCCAAACTGCCAGTCTCCAGAGGCACTCATGGGGCGTCCTTCCCTCAGGCTCTCACCCACCCCCTAGAGCCACGCCGTGTTTCTCATGGAAGTGGGGGCAGTGCTCCCCTCTCCTGGGTCACATTGGTCCCTGGGCCAGGCTCAGGACCAGACTCCAGGATGTCATCCGCACTTCCCAACACCAAAACCTCCCTTTCATCAGGTTTCCTCCATCCAGGCAGGTCTACATAAGCAAATAGTTCCCTGGGGCGAGGTTGTCACTGCCTGCAACCAAGGCAGCCTGCAGCTTCTGAACCCCAAATTAGACTCAGGTGGGACACAAAGAGAAACGGGCGTCCATGCGATTCGGCACCACTGTTCCTTCCTGGCTGGTGGGCAGGCTGCAGAGCTCTGCTGCTGGCCAGGGGGCTGCACTGGACTCTACTCCTTACAAGCTGCCCTGGGAGGTGAGAAACGCAAGGGCCAGGCCACCCCACCATGGGGTTCTTTGTTCGCACTGTGGGACTTCTCCCCTCCTCCCCAGTGGATCCTCTGTCCCCAGAGACCCAGAGTATTAGAACAGCAGAGGAAGAAAATATTCAAACAGAATGCCAGAGTATTTCGAGGACAGTCGATAGCCCTGGGGCTGGGTAATGCTACTGGGAGGGGTCCCCGGCCTTGCCAAGCTTCTCCCATTGCTCTCCCCACCACTCCTGCCCCCTTCAGCTCCCTACCCAGCCTAGCCTGTGCCAGCCCGCGAGCCTCGCCCGTGGCCATTCCCTCTGCCTGGGTGGCACTTCCCCCAGGTGGTTGCTCCTTCTTGCCATTCAGGTCTCAGCTCAAAGGTCACCCCAGAGAGGTTGTCTTAGTTTGTCACTTGCTGCCAGTGCAAAATACCAGAAATGGGTTGGCTTTTCCAGTAGGGATTTATTAGGTTAAAAGCTTATAGTTCTGAGACTGTGAAAATGTCCAAGTTAAGGCATCATCAGAGATGCTGTCTCACCAAAGGTCGGCTGCTGGCCACCCTGGACCCCTGCCACATGGCAAGGCAAAATGTCGGCTGACCTCTGCCTTCTCCCGAAGCTCAGCTGTGGGCACTCAGGCATATGGCTTGTCTCTCCCCTCTTCTCCAGTCTTCATTGCTTCAGCTTCAGTTGCTCTGCTGATTCTTATCTCTCAGCCACTCAGGGTTTCTCTTTCTGCGACTGCAGGCAATCCTGGGGTCCTCTCTCTCGTGGCAGGGTAACACGGCAGCTCCCTTTCTCTGTCCTCTCCTCCATTTATAAAGGACTCCAGCAAGAGGATTAGGACCTACCCTGGGCCTCGCAAGCTAATCAAAGGCCCTTAACTAAAGGTTAAAAACATAATTTTCTGGAGTCCACAAAAGACCCAAACCAGCACATTCCACCCACTGGATCCCCAAAATACATGTTCTTTTCATAGGCAAAATACATTTATTTGATCACAATATTTCAAAAAGGCTTAAATCATTTCAGTAACAATCTCATAAAAATTAGTTATAGGCTTGTAGCCTGTCCTGGAGCAAAGATCCCCGCTGGCTGTAGACCTGTAAAACTTAGAAAACAAAGGCGGGACAGTCATAGAATAAAAATTTCCATAGCCATAGGGAGAAATTGGAAGGAAGACAGGGGTCACAGGTCCCAAACAGTTTCCAAAAACCTGTAGGGTATACTCCATTAGATTTCAGACTCTGAGGGTCATCTCTAGAATGATGGATTCCTCTCCTTGGGCCTTGGAGCGGGAGTCCCACAGCTTTCAAGGGCTCTCCCAGTGCCCAGCAGCTATCTTCTCAGCTCCACCTTCATGAAGCATCTGGGTGGTGGCCAATCTCTAAGACTCACCCTCCAAGAACATTGGGGTGAAGGCCACACTTTCCCCAACCTCTGGGGCACAGGCCCAACCCCTCAGAACAGTGGGGTGGTGACCTAATTTCCCCCCACACCCTGGGAATGTGCCCCACCCTCTCTGAAGCCTGAGGCAGCTGAACTCTCCCTGAGCCACTGGGCAGAAGGCTTGCCCTCTCCAAGTCCCAGGGTATCCTCACCCCCTCTATACAGAGGGGTAGGGTCCCTCTCTTGGCCTGAGAAGATGTTTTCAGTTCAGACCTTAGCTTCCATGGTTTTGCCCTTGAAGTCATTTCTCCCTCAATTTCTCCCTTTTGTGTCCCTTTTAGTCCAGGATGACAGCAGTTTCATTCATACAGATCTTGCAAAAAGCTCATTGGATTAGTATGCAATTCACAGGAGTCCAAACTGTCAGGCAGTAACACTCTCCACAAATCCTATCTGGATAACTGCATTTCTAATCCTGACTTGCAAGGAAATGGCTGGCTGGTTCCAACTTCAATTAACTCCTCACATGGGGCGCTATCCTCTGGGGTCTTGCTTTCTGGAAGCTCGGAATTTCCCAAACCATTAACTTCTGGTTTCTTTGTGTCTGGGAGCACAGTTCTCAGCTTATCCCTTTTCTCTTGCATTGTGCTCTAAGCTGCATGGAGAAGCCAGGCCACAGTTTCTACAACTAGTTTGGAAATCTCCTCAGCTAAATAGCCAGGCTCATCACTTTCAAATTCTGCCTTTCAGCTAACATCAGGAGTCAATTTTGTCAAGTTCTCTGCCACTTTAAAGCAAGGGTCAGCTTCCTTCCCTTTTGCAATGACACATTCACCATTTCTGTGTAAGGCCTCATCAGATGTAATTTTAGGGTTCATATTTTTACTAATAGTCTCTTCAAAGAAATATAGGCCTTTTCTATCAGGCATCTTACAATTCCTCCAAAATCTTCCTGTTACCCATTTGTAAAACTATTCCAACATTTTTGGTATTTGCATTGCAGCACCCCACTCTCAGTACCAATTTCTGTTTTAGCTTGCCATAGGCTGCCAATGCAAAATACCAGAAATGGGTTGGCTTTTATAACAGGGATTTATTAGGTTAAAAGCTTTCAGTTCTGAGGCTGTGAAAATGTCTAAATCAAGGCATCATCAGAGATGTTGTCTCACCAAAGGTTGGCTACTGGCAATCCTGGACTCCTGCAATGTGGCAAGATGAAATGGAGGCCAGCCTCTGCCTTCTCCTCCAGGCTCACTTTCTCCCCTAGCTCAGCTGTGGGCAATCAGGCATATGGATTATTTCTCCCTTCTCTTCCAGGCTTCACTGCTTCAGCTTCGGCTGCTCTGTTGATTCCAGCCTTTGGCCTCTCTCTCAGCTTCTCAGAGTTTCTGTCTTCCTGCAACTGCAGGTGATCCTGGGTCCTCTCTCACATGGCAGGGTAAAATGGCAGCTCCCTTTCTCTGTCCTCTCCTATGTTTACATAGGACTCCAGTCAGAGGATTAGGACAGAGATCTTTAACTAAAGTGATCTAATCAAAAGTGATCTAATCAAAAGGTCCCTTAACTAAATCTAACCAAAGGATCCCACACACAATAGGCTTACAAGTACAAGAATGGGTTAGCTTAAGAAAATAGTTTTCTGGGGTTCACAAAAGGCTCAAACTAGCACAGAGGCCTCACCTGCCTGTCCTGCTAGCAGAATCCTTACCTGGCACCCTCTGATGCATCACCACCCTGTTTTATTCACTTCACTGCACTCATCACAATGTGGGTTTCTTGGGTTTGTTTTATTTGCTTGTATATTGTCTGTTTCCCCCACACTAGGTTGTAAACTGGTTGGTGCTTGTCTGGTTTATCCTGCATCCCCAGAGCCTAGAGCTGCCTTGCACTTGACAGGAGCAGGATAAATATTTACAAAGTGGATGGATGGGTAGGTAGATGAATGGGTGGATGGTTGGACAGACAGATGGGCAGGTGGTTGGGTGGTGGGTGGATGGATGGGTAGATGGATGGATGGATGGATGGGAGGATGGAGGGATGGATGGATGGATGGGTAGATGACAGGATGGGAGGATGAATGGATGGGTGAGTGTGTAGGTGAATAGATGGATAAGTAGGTGGGTGAGTGGCTGGCTGGGTGTGTAGGTAGATGGTAATTTTTTACCCTTTCCAAGGTATCGAAAGCCAAACCTAATGTGTAAGGAATGTGGCCAAGTGTGGTGGTTCAGAACTGTGTGTACTCCAGAAAATCATGCTCTTAAAGCTAATCCATTCCTGTGGGTATAAACCCATTGTAAGTTGGGCCTTTTAATGAGGTTGCTTCAGCTGAGATGTGGCCCAGGGTGGGTCTTAATCCTCTCACTGGAGTACTTGATAGGAGAATGAAATCAGACAAAGAGAGAGAAAGCCATGGAAGCAAGAAGCTGAACTCAATGAAACTTGGAATAGAAAGGGGAAACCAGCAGATACTGCCATGTACCTTGCCATGTGGCAGAGGACCCGAGGATCACTGGTAGCTGGTCTGTGAGAAGAACATATCACCTTGATGATGCCTCTATTTGGACATGCTCACGGCATCAAAACTGTAAGTTTGTAAGCTGATAGATTCCCCTTTTAAAAGCTGAAACCATTTCATGGTATCTATTTGGAGTAGCCTAGCAAACTAAAACAACAGGGAAGGATTTACAAAACTCAAATTAGTACACTTCATCTTGCAGGGGACACAGTTCTAAGCCTGAGTTACAGTGATATCAGAAACAACTTGAGGTTTTCCTTCCTTAGCAGTTGCTAATCTTTGTCATGGCTTAGAAGCCTTTCACTCTGCTCCAGTATGGCCTGCTGATTTCCAGTCTTTGCATCTTGCCTTTCATCTGAGAACCCCGGAGAATAAGGGCCTTGGTCAGATCTCAAGGTCCAGCTGCCTCCTCCCCTCCCTGAGCTGCACTCTACCCTCCTCTCCTTCCCTTGTTTTCCTCTCCAAGGCACTGCCAGCCTTGGCATCAGAAGCTGGGCACTGAGTGATTTCCATTTGTGACCATCTGACCCCTAATTACTTCAGTTAATTACTTGGACAGGCTTTCCCTGCAAAAAGGGCAGTTTGTGGTTTTGCTTACAACCTACAGATGGCAAGAAGGGGAGGTTCTTCATCTGTCCTTGGCTCCCACCTCCCTCTGTAGAGGGCAGAGACTCGGGCACGGCTCAGGTTATTTGATTTCCCCAAGCTTTGCTTCCTCAAGAATTCTGAGCCATAGAGGTCAGTCTGTTGTTTTGATCTGTTCACTCAAAGAGTTTATTCTCTCCCTAAACCTGAATCTTCTCAGGTCCCTGACTGCTTGTTGGGGGAAGCAGTTTGATGGCAGGAAGAGGAAGAGAGAGAGTGGTCCTTCTCATCTGTGCAATGTGGGTTTAACCACTTTTGTGATTTCTGGTTCCCCAGACTCCCAGGGCCAGGAAAAGGCCAACCCGTCCCCAGTATAGAAATCCAAGCCTCTCAAACCATCATCTGATGCAAATGGGCACCCTCCCACCCACACCCACACCCCCGCCTCTAGGCAGGCTATAATAGGCTTCCAGATTATTAGGATTTGCACTTTTCCCTCTTTCCACTCCATCTCCCCATTTGTCCTGCCTTAATCCTCCTCATCCTGGATGCTTCTTCAATGGGACTTACTCGTTCACTCAGTGTTTATTAAGTAAATGCCATATGCGAGGCCCTGGTCTGACAGCAGTAAACAAGACAAACGTGGCCTCTACCCACCACCAGTCACAGCAAACGTGGTGAGTTACAACAGGAAGCGCTGGGTGCGTGGGGAGCACGGCGCCACCTTAGGGTCCCCGGGGGAGGACATTTAGTCCGAACCTGGAAAGTTGAGCATAGTTAGGAATGTTAAGTGGGCAAATATGGGCAACCGAGTGAGGGGAGAACATTCTAGGCAGAGAATAAGGGAGAAACCAAAAGAAGCATAGAGTGGCAGGGCTGGAGACTGAATGGGGCAGGAGGTGGTGGTCCATTTTGGCGTGAAGCAATCCTAGCCCTTTACAGGGGGCTCTGGCCCATCCCCAGGGGGCTCTGGTCCTGATCAGCATTTCTAGGGTCTCTGCGAGTCTCCTGTGCTAACTGAAGTCTCTCCTGCCCCTGGCCAGCTTCCTTTTCTTCTCCCGATCAGCTCTGCCCAGCTGGTTCTCTCCCTGACCTGCCACTTCCCTGCTTATCCAGCCCTTTCTGGGGACCAAGAGGACACTGATGCCATGTGGCTTCTTTCCCCACTTTTCAAAATTGAGATGTCACATTCAATTAATCTTTTTACAGTCACATACAATTAATATTTTACAGTCACATACAATTAACCTTTTTAATCCACATACAGTTAACCTTTTTAAGATACACTCAGTGGTTTTTAGTTTATTCACAAGGTTGTGTAACCACCACCACCACTATCTAATTCCAGAACATTTCGTCATCACCAAACGAAGCCCTGAACCCATTAGCAGTCACTCCCCTTCCCCGCCCACCCTCTCCCCAGCCCCTGGCCTCCACTAAGCTACTTTCTGTCTCTAAGGATTTGCCTATCCTGGACATTTCATACGAATAGCATCATACGTGTGTTCTGTCCTGTCTGGCTTCTTTCACTTTCAAGGCTCATCCATGTTTAGCATGGATCAGAACCTCATTCCTTCCTACGGCTAATATTCCCTTGTGTGGATAGTTCACATTTTGTCTATCCAGTCATCCGTGATGGACATTTGGCTGTTCCCACTCTTTGGCTCCTAGGAATAGCGCTGCTATGGACTTTGGTATACACATTTTACTTGGACGTGTGTTTTCATTTCCCTTGGGCATATATCTAGGACTGGAATTACTGGGTCTTAGAGTAATTCTATGTTTAACTTTTTGAGGAACTTTCAGGCTGTTTTGCACAATGGCTGCACCATGTTACATTCTCACCGGCAGAGCGTGAGGGTCCCGATTTCCCCACGTCTTCGCCCACACTTGTTATGGTCTGTCTTTTTTACTGTGGCTGCCCTAGTGGCTGTGAAGTGACACATCTTCTTGTCCCCTCATTGCACTGCCCCCTTCTCTGCCTCTGGCTCTGTCCACAGGGTGGTACCAGACTCCCTTCTAATCCCACCTGGGGGCTCTGAGAACACCTCTAGCCCAGGGCTCTGATTCTGTCTGGCTGTTGTCTGCATCTCCATGGAGAAACCCCTCTCACCAGGGAGACCACAAGAGCTCCCTGGGTTCCCACATGCGGGCTGTGAGCCTGGTTTGTTCATCTAAAATGCTCTCAATTGAGGCTCAGCTAAAGAAACTTCCAGATGCAGTATTTTCAGTCCTCATCACAGCTTCTCTTTGGATACAGAATCCCACCTTGAACCACAACTAGAAAGGGAGGTTGGTGCCCTGGAGAAAGGAAGAGAAGTTCTGGAAAGGCCCATTTTAATGCACCTGGCGGGGGGGCTGCTTTCAGAAGGGCAGGCTTGGGGCAGGGAGCAGGCTGGTCCCAGCAGAAGTTCTTCTAGAAGGGACAAGTCCTTCCCTTTCCTCTCTGCTCTCACCAGGTAGCCGAGCTTCTTGCTGGATCTCACTCCAGCTGGAGTTGGAGCAGACGGCCGCTCTGATTCACAATCCCTGCTAGAAAGGTGTACTCTTGCCCTCCAAAAGGGCAGCCAAGGAGCTTGGCGGAAGAAGCTTCTTCTAAACTGAAACGGCTGGCGGAGGGAGCAATGCTGTGCTGATTTACCAGACCTGAGCACTGGGGTGCCGCTGCCGGAGGGGTCGTGCCATTCCAAGGCTCCTGAAGGTGCTTTGCTGACGGCTCACACCCGCAGCCTTCCCTGGCGCTGCCTGGGATGGGTGGAGCGGTCCCCCGGAGGTCGTACAGTGACGCACACAGACACGCACAGTGTGCTGTGAGGCTGGGTAAAGGGAAAAAAACAGATTTGGAGGATTTGCCCATTTCTGTGGGGTAAATATTCCCACTTCAGGGAGTTTCAAGCTCCCGACTTGATGTCATTGAACACTGAGAGAAATAGAGCAAAGGATGGTCTCTTCTCAGACTGAATTCCCTGTTCCCGCTTATCTAACCCTCCCACGTTCTTGTTGGAGTCTCAGTCACAACAAGTTAAGCCCCACATTCCCGCACGTAACTCACGTAACTGACTTCCCCCAAATCCACGTCAGTAAAAGGGGATGAACCCGCATACTAGAGGCGTGCCCTCATACTCGCCCTAAAAAGGCTCCATGACTGGGTTACTTTTCGTGCTTAAGCTTGTGAGCCCATAGTCCCCAGCCAGTGGGGAAATGGGTGAGGCAAGGGAGGGAGGGAAAGGGGATATTGCGCCAGGGCACCTACATAATCTCTGTTCCCGCACTAACCGCGCGCACTTACCCCCCTTCCATTAGCCTGGGGGTGTGCCCTTTCTCAGGAGAAAGAAAGAAATTCCTGCTGCCTCTGGTTTAATCTTCTGTCTTCAAAACTTTCATTTTGAGTAAGCGGTCGCCGTCCCACTCAACATGGAGTTGGGAAGAGACGTGCGGATGGTTCTCACCAGCCAACAGGAGCTGGTTCCTGAGCACCCCTGGTCCTGCCCACACACCCCAGCCCGGGCCAGTGACAGAGGGAGGTGGGGGGCGCACCCCTTTGCCTCAAGGTGGGACAGGCCCTGGTGTCCAGTTCAGGCTCAGTCAGGCTGAAGCTAGACTCCTGAAGCGAGTCTTGACTGCCCCTTCCTTCCTGGCCTGCTTCCCACCCTCCCCTACTGGCTGCTTCTAAGAGGTCTCCCTCTTAGGGACCTTCGAAGACCCCTGCCTCAGGCTGGCGTCTAGGGGGTCAGATCTAGAGGAGGGACAGGCTTCTCCTCCCAGAGGCGGCCCCCGGGCAGGCTCTGCCTCGACGTCACCTGGCAGGTGTCCCTGACCTGGGGTTTCCGACAGCAGCTGGGAGGAAGGCATAGCCGTTCTCCCTAACCTTTGTGGGGTGGTCAGAATGGGCACTGGGAAGCAGGAAATCGGGGTCATAGTCCTGTCTCTACCACCACCACCCCCACAAGGCCCTTCAGCTCCCTGGGCCGCAGGCTTCCTGTCTTCTGAAAGGAGGACAGATGTGGACCCCATCATCTCTAGAAGCCTGGAAATTCTTGGTGCCTTCGCCTTTGCCTTCTAAGGGGACCTAATCACATCCCGGGAGTGGAATCCCACCCTGTGCCCAGGCCCTGCCCACACTCAAGGGGAGGCTGTGTAGGCCAGAGGGGGCCGAAGCTCCCCTTAGCATGCAGCCTGCCACGCTCGGTTCTAGCTGCGGACTGTACAGAGAGAACACGATGGACAGTGCCTGCCCTCACAGCGCTTCTCTTCCCGTGGGGGAGACAGACAATAGAGGAGCAAACAAAAAAGGCAGTAAGATGCTTCAGAGCCCACTTATGAGGGAAGAACCAGCAGCGGGGAGTCACATAAGGTGGTCCACTCAGTCCCTGCCTGCCTCTTACTTTCATCTGGGCTCAGAGGTATGACGAGGTTGAAACAGCCACCTGCAGTGGGAGGTGCTAGGCATGGCTCCCTTCCTGAGACCTGGAGGGACTTTTTTAAAGATAGAAACTGACCGAGGACAGGACTTTCTAAGAGAGCAGAGCAGTCCCGACAAATTTACAATTTTTGCCGCATTTAGTCATTAGCTGGCCTCTGTCCTGTAGGGACAGCCTATTAAAAATGGACACGCATGCTCTACTAACCAAGATGCATCTGCTCCCCACTTTGTAAGACCCACCCCCACCCCGGTAAATTGGAAACTTGGCATCAGAAAGTCAGAACAGCTCCTCCCTTGCCTCTCCTTTGCCCTGTCTAAGCTCCCCTTCCCCTCAGATGAGCTGCTACCGGACTCAGGAATCCCTCAACACAGCTGTGAGGTCCTAATTTCCAGGTATTAAATATTTTCTTGTATCAGTATTAAAGAATAGTTCTTCATTTTGGGGACCCCAGGCCGCTTAGCTGGCTTGGAGTAGGCCCTGGAGAGCCCGCCAAGATGGCGAGACCTGGGGTGCAAAGCTGAACCAGCACTGGGGAAGGGTCCCATGTCTGGGGAGCAATGAATAGAACTGTCAAGTTTTGAGGGGCCAGAGGCCCAGCTGGAGTTTGCAGATGAGCAGCCATGACTCTGGAGCCAGGGAAATAAGATCAAGGAACTCAGTTTGGGATCCAACAGGCGGTGAGCAAGGGGCAGACGGGGCATGAAAAATGGGCTCAATAGAAAGTATGGGGAGCCTCTGTTCTCGAGGGATTCTTTTCCTTCTAATTGAGAACACAGCAGGACTCCCCGGGATGGAGTTTGACATTTTCTTGTTTATCGTGTGGGTCTCCACACCCTGAGATGACACATTACGAGGAGACCTGCAAATCCCTAGAGTTCACCTGCTCCTTCCCCTGACCCTCCCCCAGTTCCGTGGATAATCCAACCCAACCCCCCGACCCTATCCCCCTCACAGACCAGCACCGCAGAACTGCCTTTATTTTTTTTTAAATCATAGTGAAATTCACACAACATAAGCTTAACCATTTTAAAGTGTACAATTCGATGGCATCTGGTCCATTTGCAATTTTGTGCAAGCATCACCTCCATCGAGTTCCAAAACATTTTTTTTTTTTTAAAGATTTTATTTATTTATTTATTCATTTATCCCCCCCTTGCTGCCTGTGCTCGCTGGGTCAGCTAACCACGCCGTGCGGGCGGGCTTGCCTTCACCAGGAGGCCCCGGGAACCGAACCCGGGGCCTCCCATATGGTAAACGGGAGCCCCACTGATTGAGACACAGCCGCTTCCCCAAAACATTTTGATCACCCCCAGAGGAGACCTCGAACCCATTCTTAGGCTGCTTTTATGTGCTGGGAGGGGTTGAGGCGGCTTGAAATCAGCCTAACTTCAGAGCCAGGCCTGGAGGCTCAGGGGTGCGAGGCCCGCCTCGGGCTAAAGCCAGGTCCGTATCATACCTTTGAAGTGGATGCTACTTCCACGACTGGAACCACCTTTTTTGTTTTGTTTTTTAATATCATTAATAGACTTGACTTTTTAGAGCAGTTTTAGGTTTACAGAAAAATGGTGCAGAAATTTCAGGGTTCCCATATGCCCCCCTCCAACTCTACCCCCGTACAGAGCTTCCCCTATTATTAACGCCTTAGGTTCATGTGGTGCATTTGTTACAACTGATGAACCCAAACTGACACCTTATTAGGAGCTGACGTCCATAGCTTACGCCAGGGCCCGCTCTGTGTGTCGTACAGTCCTATGGGGTTTGACTAATGCGTAACGTCGTGTGACCACCATGACAATATCATAAAGAATAGCTTCGCTGTCCCCAAAAGAGCCTTTGCTCCACCTCCCCATCCCTCCGCCCCCTCCCCCCACCCTTAACCTACTTTTTTGAGTTCCTGATTTAAAAAACAAAATTCACTGGCCAAGGCCCATGACTTCCACACAGCCCTGCTGCGGGGACCTGGATTGTATTTGGCCTTAGAAAGACAGGCTATGAGGAAAGAAAAGGGGCTCAGTTCGTATCCTTTGTCCAGATTCCCAAATAGTCTTTCATCCTGAAATGGCTTGAGGAAACATTCCTGCCACTTGTGGGGATTCAGGAGAATTGAGCATATGCTTTCCTTCTGCAGAAGGTCTATTCTGGAGAGCCAGGTATGCCCGTCTTGTCTTGGATAATTGAGCAAATCCTCCCCTTACACGAGAGAAAATCCTGGGCTCCAGAGCGCTTGGACAGTGCAGGTGGGCTGTCAGGGCGTGGAAAAGACTGTGCCGCTCACAGTGGGGAGGGGCAAGCCCACTGATTGCCCAGACAGACACTGGAGAAGAACGCCCACCAGCAGGGGGTGCCTGCAACAAGCTACCCTTAGCTCCCACTGCCAAAGAGCACCCTGCCCCCCCAGTCTCTGACCGCCTGGCTGGGGAAAGGCTTTACAATTGAAGGTAGCATCCAGGGAATGCCCAGACACTGGCTGTCTGGTGATTTCTGTCAAATCCATGGGCAGCCCAGATCCCAAGAGAGGATTCTCTTCTTTCCCTCCAATTACCCACCCGTTATTGTCTGGGAGTTTGCTGTAAACTGGAGAGGCACCAAGAGGGCCTGGGGGCTCTCAATCTATGTTAGGATCCTTCCGTTGTTAGAGACTGTCACTCTTGTGTCACCATGCCCTTGCTCCACAACTTTCAGTGGCTCCCTACTACATGACATTGTGACCCCGAACTCCTCTGTCTGGCTTCCAAGGATATGTTTGGGATGTAAAATGACTGCCTGTAATGGGCCATCTTTTGGGAACCACAGGGACCCCTGGAGCTGGGGTTCTACCCACTCACCCACTTTGAAGGACAATTTGGACCCAGTCACTCAGCGTAGAACTGATGAAGTTGTACCCTGAAGCTGCTCTCCCCCTGGAGACTTTGCAATGGAGCCCTCACCCAGAGGCTGCACTTGCTTCCCGCTGCCCACGTTCTGCTTAGCTTCTGCTTGTCCCCCTACCCTGAGGTCTCTCCTCAGTCCCTGACTGTCCCTAGACGTTGCAGGAGCTTCTGCTTACAGCAGTGATGGAAGACTAAATAGAGGGGATGGTGGCTGAGAGGGGACACAGTTATGAAGGGAGAAGGAGGTGAAGCTAAACTACTATGTCCCAGAGCTAGAATTGGAAGGAATCCTCCTTTTCCCCCACGTAAAAGAATAGTAATAACAATAATACAGTTAAGAAAAAAAGGAAATAATTAAATAAAAAATAAAATGGAGAGGAAGTATATTTTATAATTGAGAAATAGAATGCAAATAGACTTTTTTTTTTACGTTTAAAGAAGTGGTGGCAGTGATACTGATCAATACTGGCATTCTCTGCCCCATGTGCACAGAAGAGCCAGTGATGTGACACGAGCGTTTCAAAAAACAGTTTATCGCCAAGTCCCAAGCAGGGAGAGCAGAAGGCCCATGGGCCATAAGTCTGTCTCCCTGAACTGGAGAAAGGTCCAGGGTTTGACAGCATTCAAGCAAGGCAGGCAGGCTTGGGAGAGCGAGCAAGTGGTCTGAGGTGACGGACTGAGAGACAGTCTAATTGCTGAACCTGTGCACATGGATGACATGCTTGAAGTTTAAGGTTTAGGCTCCTGCGTATGTCAGACGGGCCAACTCTGATTAGACGTGCTTTGGTCTAGCAAGATAACTCGGAGATTGGGGTGGTCAGTTCTGGGCTGCCTGCAAGGGCACCCAACTTCACGGGGCGATGCGCAAGGGCGTCACAGTTCAGGGCTGCAAAACAAGATAGGGGGATAGAAGGGGACCAGTCACGAGCTGTCTTGTTACAGCCTAGTTACAGGGTAAAGACTACGCAGTTTCAAAACATAGCATCAGCATTAAAGAAGCGAGGCATCTGGCTCCAGTTCAGTGAGTGACAACGGCTGTAGATAGCTGCTTCCGGCTGCTTCAAAGGGCTAACACACATCAGGGCTGTAATTCAAGGAGCTAGCACAGTTCTCGGTCTTTTCTTTTGGCTACACTGCAGGACATCGGAAGTTTAGTAATTGCTTAAAATACAATTTAGAGGACTGAAAAACACATTTGTGAATTTTTCAGTTACAGCCGGGAGAGGGCGGTTGTCTAATCCATGATAGATCTTACCATAGTTTGATGTGGGGTCGGGTGGGGTGGCCAGGACATTTCAAGGTTGATAGGCATGGGCCCAGAACTGTGGTTCTTGGGGGAGGGGGCTTTTTGTTTGCCTGGGGGGATGTTACTGGCATCCAGTGGGAGGCCAGTGATGCTGCTCAACACCCCACAGTGCACGGGGCAGCCCCTGCACCAGAGAATCATCCGGACCAAAGTGCCAGGAGTGCCGAGGTTGAGAATCCCCGACCCAGAACCAGGGTTTCCAAGTGCTCCTGACCAATAGATTCACCGGAGGCATTTGTTAAATCAGAGCCCCAGCCTGGGTGTAATGAGTGCAGACAAAGGGAATTTGCAGCTCTCTACTTCGGGTTAATGGAAGGGCGATTGCCCTGGGTGGGCCTGACTGTTCAGGCGAGTCCTTTAAAGGGGACTCTAGAAGACACCCTCTTTCTCCTGCTGGCCTCAGACGAGGAAGCCACCTGGGTTCTACAGCTGCGAGGAATTGAATTGCCAACAGTCGCACAAGCTGGAAAGAAGACCCCAGGCTCGGATGAGACCCCAACGGCGGCTGACGCCTCCAATGCTGCCTGGTGAGACCCTGGGCAGATGACCCAGCTAAGCCGGGCCCAGACCCCTGACCCTTAGAAGCCGTGTGGTGACACATGGCCCTGTTTCAAGCTTTTAGTTGGTGGCAACACGGAAAAATTAATATTTGGTGACTGGGAAGGGAAAGGCATCCTGGTCAGAAACCAGGCATTGAAAGGTTGAAATCAAATCCTGCACCTGTTACCTGAGGGCTATTTTTTTTTTTTCTTTTTTGATAGATCATCAAAGGGGACAGGGAAGCAGCAGGAGTTTAGTGCTGCCTTAGAAGAGAAGTAAAATGTGTTTAAAAAGAGAAACAAACAAAAACAAGAAACACTTCGCAGCCCCTGTTTCCTATGGTTCCACAGTCCTAGGTGGGAAAGGGAAGACAGAGGTAGCTTACCTCTCCAAGAGCCTGCCAAGGCTGGGGTAAACGTGTTTTAAAAAGCCGTGGCTGCAGCGCCTAAATCAGAGGGGACATCCATTGGCAATGGGCAATAAAGCCCTTACCTTGATGAGAAATGCCGCCTCTTTGGGGGCCACATACCTCCCCCGGCCAGGAAGTGCCACCTGCTGCTTGGAGTGGGGGTGTCGGCTGGAGTAGAGTTATAGGGCCTCTTTTTCCAGGTGCCCCCAAATGCCCTTGTCTTAGTTGCTTCGGCTGCTTAGGCAAATACCATGAAATGGTTTGGCAGAAACAATGGGAAATTATTTGCTCGTGGTTTGGGGGCCAGGAAAATGTCCAAATCAGGACATCATCAAGGCGATGCTTTCTTCCCAAAGACTGGCTGCCCAGTATCCTTGGCTCCTCTGCCACATGGCAGGGCTCATGGAGGGGCCTGCAGGTCTCTTCCTTCTCTTCTGGGTTCTGTTGCTTTCAGTTTCTTGCTTCTGTGGCTTTCTCTCTCTGCTTGTCCCAATTTCATTCCACTTACATAGAACTCCAGTAATAGCTTAAGACCCCTCCTTAACTGAAGTAACCTCACCAGAAGGTCCTAGTTGCAATGAGTCCACACCCACAGGACGTGATCAGATGTAAGAATGTGTTTTTTGGGGGTACATACAGCTTCAAGCCACCACCACCCTCCTCTGAGAGGTCTCTGCTGGGGTCTAGTGTGAGTCATCTCAGGTTTTCTTGTGTAAGAGCCCCCCATGTCCAATGCTTCTCTTGTTCCTCCCATGACTCCTGAGGCTGGGCAGGAACGATGGCCTCCCTGCCCAGGACCAAGGCCACCGTCCTTCTGGATTGTAAAGCCCACAGGCGGCTTTCTGATAACATGCTGGCACTCCCTCCTGGCACCAGTTCCTTTGGCCGTTGGTTCAGCGAACATGCATTGAGCATCCTCTCAGTGGCCAATTGGCTCTGGCAGCATCGCTGGGGCATCTCCATGACAACTACATCTCACCTTCCACCTTCCTTAGGTGTATTAGTCAGCCAAAGGGGTGCTGATGCAAAATACCAGAAAATCAGTTGGTCTTTATAAAGGGTATTTATTTGGGGTAGAAGTCCACAGTTAGTGGGCTGTAAAGCATAAGTTTCTTCCCTCACCAAACTCCATTGCTACGTGTTAGAGCAAGACAGCTGCCGACGTTTGCCAGGGCTCAGGCTTCTTGGGTTCCTCTCTTCCTGGGACTGCATTTCTCTCCAGGCTTAGCTCCTCTGTTTCCTTCACAAGGTCAGCTGTAGACTATGAGGCTCTCTGGGCTTTGCTTCTCTTCAAAAAGGCCAGCTGTGAAACTGTCAGGCGAACGGCTCATCTCTATTCCGGGGCCTTCTCTTTCCTCACGACCAAGCTCTCTTACTTCCCAGGGCTCCAGCTCAAGAGTCCAACATCAAAACTTCTCCTCAAAAACTGCTCTCTCTGTCCTTTGCCTTACCTTTTATATTTGATTCCCCACCCACCAAGGGGTGGGGCTCAACACCCTACTGACGTGGCCCAGTCAACGCCCTAATCATAACTTAATCATGCCCAGATTAGCAGACCAGTTTACGAGCATAATCCAATATATATTTTTGGAATTCATAATTACATCAAACTGCCCAACGGCTACATTAGGGAAATGACTCTAAGAATACATTCTGTGGAAGGCTTATAAAAGCATTTCAGACTGATTAGAATCAGAGAATTTTAAGATGAGAAAGGTACTGAATTTCCACTGATCTATTCCCCTCCCCATTTTGCTGATGTGAAAATTGAGGCACAAAGAGATAAGTGACCCCAAGTAAAGTTAGAGAGCTGGTTGATGGCGAAGCAGGATTAGAACCCTCAGACATCACTTAGGATTGGGTTTCGCTACATACAGCAATAAAAAAGCAAGCAAGCAAACAAACAAGGAACAGATAACAGTGGCTTGAACAAAATAGAAGCTTTCTTCTCTCTCAGATTAGGATTTTATGGCCACTTTACAATTCCCAGAACCCAGACCCTAATTCCAGGAACCCAGGCTCCTAATTGCAAGAACCCAGGCTCCGGAAGGCGGCTGTGGCTCAATCAGTGGGGCTCCCGTTTACCATGTGGGTAGGCCCCGGGTTCGGTTCCCGGGGCCTCCTGGTGGGGGCGAGCCCGCCTGCGGGGCGTGGTTGGCTGACCCGGCGGGCACAGGCAGCAGGGGGGGGATGAATGAATAAATAAATAAAATCTTTAAAAAAAAAAAAAAAAAAAGAACCCAGGCTCCTTCTCACTGTGGCTTTGCCATCCCATCCTCAGCACCTAGCCTCCACCTCATGATACAAGGTGGCTGCTTGAACTCCAGCCATTACTTTAGCATTCTAGCTAGCAAGCAAGAACAGAGGGAAAGGTGCCACCACTTTCTTTTAAGGGGACTTCCCAGAAATTCCATATAACACTTCTGCTTATGTCTCATGGTGTGAACTTGGACACAGAGTTGTAGCCCTTTTAAGGGAGGCTGGGAAGCAGAATCTTGTAGCTGGGGGAGGTCATGTGATCAGCTAAAATGTTTTGATTTTTTTCCACTATGGAAAAAGGGAGAGCCAGCTACATAGAAGTCTCTTCCTTACCTGGTCTCCCATCTCTCAGTCTAGGGTCTTTCTGCTACTCCAGGCTGTCTTGTCCAGGGATGGGAATGGAGATTAGCATTTAGAACTCTATTGAATATAGTTCTATTAAGGTCACTGAGATCTGTGCCTGCATACTGTGAGGGATAAAGGATCATTACCAAATGACAGCAGAAATCTAAGGACAATTGGAAGTGAAGCTGATCTCTAGACATTAGTGATCTAATATTCCCAGCTTACCCAGTACTACCAAAATAAGAATAATGTTGGTTGAGTGCTTACTATATGCTTTGTGGGTATTATCTCATCTAATCTGCCATGAAGTCCCATGAGGAAAGTGCAGTTATTTCCATTTTCCACATGAGACCCAGAAAGGAAAAACTCAACCCATGTCACAAAACTAGCAAAGCGTAGAGCTCATATTTAAACTCAGACAGGAAAACCTCAGAGCTCACACACTTAACTAGGACCTTCTAGTACCTCTATTTTTGTTCTACTGCCCACAAACAACTGGCTTAATGGAAGGAGAGCAGATTTATGGTTACCAGATGAAATTCAGGATGCCCAGTTAAATTTTAACTTCGATGAAACTAAATGAATAAGGCTTAGTATAAGTATATCCCATGTAATACTTGGATAAACTTATACTCAAAACATACTCGTATTTTTATTTGCTGAATCTGGTAACCCTAGCAGATTAGAAAGCAAAGTTGTGGGCACAGCCCAGCTATGGATGAGGGTGTGACCCTCATCCCACCAGGCCTCAGTGTGGCCATCTGTGTAATGGGCAGCTAAAGTTTGCTTGGTAAATTCACAGAAAAGAATCACCACCTGTTAATTCTGCGGACGAGGGGCAAGGTCACTCTGTTTACCCTGGCTCGTTAGAATGTCTACAGCAGGAGAAATCGCCCAGAGCCGACACCCTATTTTAAATGTCTCAGGAGCCCAAGGATTTGCCCTCTTTCCAGTCATCCCAAACTGGAGAACTCCCACCACCATCTGATGCTGAGGCATTTGCATTCAAATTTTCCTGGTTCTCTGGTAGCCAGCTTGGGGATTTCTTTCCCGGACATCGGGGTTCTTCTCTGTTCTCCTTTGTGGGTTCACTGCCTCCCAGGGTGGGGGCGGAGACAGCCAAGAGAACTTTCCAAAATTTTGGCTAGAAGTAGGGCTCCAGCCACGGCTCTTGAGCTCAGCAAGGAAAGCAACAGGTGACGCAGAGGCCACCCATCCAACCGCGTAGAAAAGGTCATTCGGTATTCCCGCTCTGCCTAATTCTCCACGACCGGCCGTGAAGTCACTGGAAGCCATGTATCTCCTTTCTGCACTTCAGAACAGAAATAACAGTGATGATAACCACTAACACCCACTGTGCGTTGACCACGCACTGGTCTGAGCGCTTTCTGGGCACTTGTTCATCTAATCTTCACGACACCCTGAAGGTGGCTTACTCTACTTATTACCCATATTTTACAGGTGAGGAAACGGAGGCAACTTGCCCAAGGTTATGCCGCTAGAAGTAGTTGTACAGATACTAAGTATCATTGCTACAGTCAGATCTGCCACTCCCTTCTCAGAAAAAAGTCTTTACAAATCCCCAGCCTGGCACGCCTCACACAAAGGACAGAGGCATTTCTTCACCGCTGACTTCTGCTGCTCTGGCTCTGAGCCCCTGGATGCTCCTTTCCATCTTGTCTCTTCTTTGGCTCTTGCTGAAAGCCACGCTTCATCCGAGGCATTTGTCACACCTCGGAATGTTGTCATGTCTGAGTCACGCTGGCCGGTGGCCACGGCAGCTCCCGGACCCAGAGTGATGGGCATGATTTGTGGCTCCTGCGGGCTGGGGCTGGGCTGGGCTGTGCTCAGAGGGTGACCCGGGTTCTGCTGGTGCTGCCTGGGAGGTACCAGACCGGAGGCCAGTCTGGCCCCTGCTTCTTGCTCTGGGATGGGTGGGAGGGTCTCGTGAGTGTGTGTTCACCTGATGTGGGCACAAGAGGTACTCCATGTGCACTGGACAGATGAAATCCCTTCTCCAAAAGTTCAAGGTTCTAGATGAGGAGTTTCCAGGGCCCCCCCTCCCTGCACAAGCTTTTCAAATTCCCTTCTGCAGGTTTTAGTCTAACCCGCCCTTGGACTCTTGGATTCATTTGTTCACACTTTTAGTCACTCAAAAAGTATTTATCAAATGCCTCTCTTGTGCTGGACACAGTGCAAATCACTTTGACATAGTCATTTGCCTAAATTAGTGAAAAGGGGAGCTTAATTCTTTGGACTATAGAATGAAAAATCGCAAGCCCTGTGTATCTTTAATTTAGCCTTAATATAAATTAATATCTGAGGCCACAAGTTTCCACAGTAAGAAACCCAAGAGAACACTAGTGATCAGGAGAGTACGAAAGCACCCGATGAGCAATTTGCTTTCGTTGAGATGGACAAAAGAGAAGGTTAGCAAGTTCGTGCATGCCATCACCATGACACTGATGTTAAATCTATGTTAACTCTGTATATTGTCAAACTTATTTACCAAGAAGGGAAAATTTCTTTCTTGTAATATTGAAAATTTATTTTGGATAGATGCAGGGACTATGGCTTGCAACATTGAGACTACAAATGTTTGTTATAGGAAGCCACATTTATTTAATTGTATGTTGTCAATAATAATAATTTGTTTTTAACAAACTGTGTTTAAAAATGTAAGGTGTATTTGTTCTAGAAGGTTCTAGGTAGCCCTTACTCACCAGGCTTATGTTGATGGCGCTATTGACCAGGACCTCACTGGTTTAGTTCCAACCGTCCAGGATAAAAGATTGCACAGATCCTTGCAGAAGCAGGAACACGCCTGATGTACTTCTGTTCAAAAATTATTTTACTTACATATAAGGCAACGATGCCAAGAGATTAGGTTTTAAATACAACGCAGAATCTCAATTTTTACTGACAGCATTTTGTCAGATGCCGCATGTAATCCAGTAAATCCATCCATGGTACCTGACTTTGAGTCATGTAGCCAGTGAGGGGCAGAGCCAAGATTTGAACCCAGGACTTCTGGCTCCAGAGTCCACATGCTTATTCCTTACACTATTTCTAAAAACAAGGACTCAGGTGAGTAGGGCCTGCAGACCTTCTGATTTTGCAGAACAGCTACTGGCCTACTGTGACCAATCAATTATGCAATCATTTGTTTAACACCATTGAGCAAATAATCACCCCCACTGGGCTCTAGGGTTTTTTGTTTTTTCTTTGTTTTTTTGTTTGTTTGAAGAACCAGGGCCGGGGATTGAACCTGAGTCCTCATATGTGGGAAGCCGGTGCTCAACCACTGAGCTGTACCAGGTCCCCCTAGGTTTTTGAAGACAGGACTGGGGCTGTCTTATTTGCTGCATGATTAGCTGTGATAAACGCAGTGCCTGGTATGTAGTAGGCACTCAATAAATGCCTGCTACAGGAAAGAATCAGAACCCCAGAGCAAGATTGCTGGCAAGCTCATCAAAAAGTGACTCATGCCTGGGTAAGCCTCAGAATGACGTCTCTACCACCTGAAAGTCACTGTGCTCACCTGCAGTTTACTCCACCCATTCAGGAGGGTTGGCCCCGTTAGCCAGTCCCGCCATCAAACCAGCCAGTACCTCTGTACATCCTCCCAGCTCTTCATCAAGACATTTGAAAGCAGAGGATGCAAATTCTCTGACATCAAGACATTTGAAAGCAGAGGATGCAAGTCCATGTGCCCCCTTAGAGGAAAACTGGATGTTGAGGAAATACTGGTTAGCATTAAATTCTTGACACTTAAATAGAGCTAATAACTAACCTTCATTGAACCTGTACCCTGCACCAGGCACTGGATTAAAAGATTTGCATGAATTATTTCATATAATCCCTACAACAATCATCTGAGGTAGATGGTATCATCATTCCCACATTAGCAATGAAGAAACTGAGGCACAAAGAGGCTAACTAACTTGCCCCAATCACCCGGGGGGATAGGGGCAGAGAATTTATTTGCATTGAGGAGTACCGGGAGCAGGTGATGGCACTGAGGGATTCTAAGTCTTTCTAATCCTTGGAACGGGCTGGCCCAGGGGCTTTCCTGTGGGGTTTGAGCACTGATGATAGGAGATGTGGCCAAGCCCCGCTCCTCCCCTGCATTTGCCAGCCCAGTCCATCCTTTGCATCCTTGGATTCTTCCAGAAAAGTGGCTCCAGAGGTATGTCCTGGAGTGATGCTGATTAAAAAAAAAAAAGAATGATCATGATAATAATTCTCTGTTGCACCTCCACCCTATACTAGGTCCTTTCCTACATTTTCCATGCCTCCATGCCCAATGGTCCCCCTGCCCCTGCCGCTCCCTTGGCAGACACTGAGGCTCCGATGGGAAGCCATGTGCCCATGAGAGGCAGCCAGGAAGCAGCCGTATCTTTCCCATACACCAGACTGTCCCACCAGCAACAGCAGAACCCTCCGGAAGCCAGTAGCTCTGGATGGGATGGGCAGGAAGAAGCAATTCCTTGACCCTGTTAGAAACAGTTCCTTGGGCTTCCTGGGATAAAAAGGGGTGATGTCATCTCTTCTCATGATTTCCAACTACATATATTTTTAACAAAAAATAATTTTAAACTTCTTCCAAGAGTTTGATTCAAACTATATGGCATTTTTGATAAAGGGAAACTATAGAGGCAGCAAAAAGATCCTTGGCTGCCATGGGTTCAATGGGAGGGGAGGAGGGACGAATAGGTGGAGCCCAGGACATTTTTAGGGCAGCGAAACTCTTCCGGTGGAATTGCGACATGATGCATTTGTCAAAACCCAAGGGGCACACAGAGGGAACCCTAATGTAGACTGTGGGCTTTAGTTACTAATAACATGGCAGTATCAGTTCCTCAATTGTAACAAAGGTCCCTCCCTCATGCCCCGTGCTAAGAATAGGGGAAACCAAGTGAGTGGTGAGGGCATGGCCAGTCTCTGTGGCACTTATAATCTTCTTGTTTCATTTGCTTCCTTTTTCATCTTTTCAACCTTTAAAAACGTAAAACCCTCCTCAGCTCACAGGCCATCCCCAGACAATCTGTGGGCTGTATTTGGCCTGCGAGCTGTAGTTTGCCAACCCCGAGCTTCGAGAAGACAGTGCAGCAGGAACCTGGCAGTCAAGGCCTCTTGTGATCCTCCCTCCAGCCACTTTTTGAGCCTCATCCCATAGTATTGACCTTTCGCAGCTACACTCCCACCAAACTGGGGTGCACCTGCTGCTGTAACACGCCCCAGGCTCTCCCACCTCGGGACTCCTCCCTTACGCTGTTCCTTTGTCTTGAATGCCACTCTACCAACCTCTCTTCCACCCATCGAAATCCACCTCCATGATACCACCTCCTCCATGAAGCTTTCTGGATTCCCCTATGCAGAGCATGTTGCAGACACCTGTGAATATCACACCTCCCCCCCCTGAGTTGCACAGTGCACAGCCCGTACAACCAGACGTGGTAGCCAGTCTGCCCTATCCCTAGATAGAAATCAGCTCTCCCCTCTCTGAACTTTTAAAAATTATCTATTTTACGGGACATCATTTTTACCTAGATTCCTACTTCTCACTCACATGTGTTCCTATCTCTCCTTCTTCTTTTCCTACACTGTTGTCTTACTGAGCCTACTTCCCCAAAGCACCTCAGATTTGTCCACTTTTCTCTCCTCCACTTTCTATGTGGCAGATTGAAGTTTCCAAAAATGGCTGCAACAATATCTCCTACCCCACATACCCTTCTGTGGTATGACTTTGTCACTCACCCATCAAGAGGGGTGGGGGGTCCTTGTGGGTGGGCCCTGAGACTGATCCGAGGAATAGAACACGGCGGAAGTGACGTGGTACCAGTTCCAGAGGAAGCCCTGACCAGGCCTGGCAGGCTCTGCCTCCCGCCCCCTTGGAAGCCAGAGTCATAAAGGAAGGTCAAGTACCCTGAGGCCAGCAGGCTGTGGGACACCCAGCCCTGTGGGGAGAGACAGGAAGAGACCAAGGAGCACCAAGGCAGCAGGCACGGAAGCCAGAAGCCATTTGAACATTCCAGCTCCACAGATGCTTCATGGAGCAGATCTGAGGCCCCAGATGAGCCTTCAAAGCTCCCCAGGGGAGGCCCCAGACATTGTGGAGCGGAGAGAACTGCTCCCACTGTGCCCACCCAGATTCCTGGGCCATAAGCACAACAAAACACGGCTAATTTATACTATTAAGTCTTAGTTTAATGCACAGCCATACACAGCCCCTAGTCCAAGCCAACCTCTTCTCTTGAACTTCTAGAAGAGTCTATTAACTGGTCTTCCCTCCAGGCCATGTCTCTCACAGGTGCCAGAGTGATTGTCAGATCACACCATTTCCTGCATAAAAACCTCAAAACCCTTCAAGGCCTTTCCATCACTCTTTGGACAAAATCAGAACCCTTCCCCATGGCCTCCAGGGCCCTGCATGGTGCAGCCCCTGCCCACCTCTGCGAGTCACCTTCCTCGTGCCATGACCTGCTCCACCCACATTCTACAGGTGCTGGAATATGCCAGACCTTTCCTGCCCTATGGCTTCTGCACTTGCTCTTCTGTTGGCTTTGACTGCTCTTCCCAGGTGTAGAGAGCACAGGTTTCTTCTCACAAATCAGCTTGAAATTACCTCCTCAGAAAGACCTTCCCTGAGCACTGTGTCCAAAGTAGGTCCTGCCCCATTCTCTGCCTCAAGCTGCTCTTCTCTTCTCCCCTGAGCACATTCTCATAAGTTACGATCATTTTTATTTTTATTTTTGATTAGTCAGTCTCCCTCATTAGCTCTGTGGGTTCAGGGGCAGTGTTTGTCTCCTCCACCTGCTGACCCCAGCTCCAGGCACAGAGCTGGTTGATGCTCAGATTGTGGAATCGATGAATGAATAGATGGATGGATGGATGATTGAATGAATATCGTAGCAGATTTTTGCTGAACAGATGTGGTGGCGCTGGAATAGGGATCCCTTGTGCCGGAGTTACCATGGGGGTGGGGAAGGGAGTGGGGTGGATGGACTCGCCTTCCCACCCCTGTGGCTAACCTCAGAAGGCACCGCATGCTCTTGAGTAGGTGAGGGATCAGAGAGCTGAAAGAAGTTGTGCTGCCTCCATCCAATAAAACGCAGGCAAGTAAATGAATGGATGTGACCAGCCGAGGCTGGTCTCTGAGCTGGGGTCTCCCTGCTTAGCATCTTCTCCTGGAACCTGCATAAATAACCTGCCAGAATAAAGGCTCTGGGGGCAGGCAGCTCCACCACTTACCAACGAGTGACTTTGGCCAAGTTCCTTCACATCTCCAGGCCTTGTTTTCCCTTCTATAAGGTGGGGGCAATTGTAGCACAGACCTCGTGGGGTTGTGGTGAGGATTAAATGAGACCCTGGGTGCAGAGCACTTGACCCTTTAGCTCCCCCGTGAAGGGGGAGGCACTGCTGTGATTGCAAGGACCAGTCAAAGGAGAGCCCTCAGGAAATAGCCTGGAGAACCTTCCGCACTTTCCACCTCTGCAGGGGTCAGGAAGCATCACTCCAGAGACGACTCCATCCTCATCCTGCCCTCCTTTTTCCTCCCCCAGCCTCCGTTTCTCTCCTCTCCTTCTCCTCTCACTCGCCTTCCTTTCTCTTTTTGGAACTCTACTGGAATTGTTTTGTTGTGCGTCCAATTCCCCCTTCGCCACGAGGAAGGGAGAGGGCACGTTTCTGTCCCCCAGGCAGACCAAAGACTCCAGGTTTCCCAGCAGGGGGGTCCCTCAAGATTTGCTGATTTGTGCCTTTGGCCACTGGTTTGGGGTTGATGGGGGAGAGCCCGCAGGGGTAGGGGGCCACTTTCTCCCCACTCCTCAGGTTTCCCTCCCTCCTCCATCACTCCCTCTTTCCCTCCCCTTCCCCTCCTTCTCCATCTCTTCTACCTCCTTATCCCAGCTGATGAGTTAAATCAGGGGAGAAGGGGCGAGAAATCTCACCCGGCCACGGATCCAAGGTGCCCCCCGCCTGATCCGGCAATACCGCAACCAGGCCTACGTTGTGCTCATCACCTGCCCGACTCCTGCACCTTCTTCTCACTTGGGTCTGAGTATGGAGGCTGGGGAATGGCACCGAAAGCACGTGTGTGAGCACATCATGGGCCAGGCAAGGAGGCATTACTGGGCAAACACTGCGGGGTAAGATGGGACAGTGTAGCCTCTGCCCACCTGGGGTGCTTGTCCAGGAGAAATGTCCATGTGCATCAGGACTAACTGTGATACATTCGTTCTGTGGAGGACACAAACAGGGCAAGTGATGGAGAACAGTGGAGGTGACATTGAACGAGAGGGAGCGGGTCTAGTAACGGTGGGGGAAGGGAGGGGGAGCGTCCCGGGCAGAGTGGAGGGGCCCGCTTCCTGTCTCCCCCACTCCCAGAGCCCAGGTTGACACAGCTAATGGCAGCTCCCTGCACTAACTCCCACCCCAGCAGGGGAGGGGGCCCCCTCAGTCCTGTTTGGCAGCGAGTTAGTGCCCCTGCAACGTGCTGTTGCACAAGGCCACTGCACTGCGATTTATCTCTCGCTGACATTCCCCCGTCGGTGACTAGGCAGCACCTTAGACCTGAGGTGCGTTTGGACAAGCCGGCCTGCACGCAGATTTACGGAGAAGCAGAAACTGCTTGGAACAAGGAAGGGCCTATTGGATAGCAAAAAGAATTTCATTTGTTGAGACACTGGAAGGGTTTTGCTGAATCCATGAGCAGAGGATTTGGGGGAGAAAAATGTTACCAGCTAATTAACTTATTTATCGCACTGACCAGATCCTTTTCAAGACAGCCCCAGTAAATAACAGTAGAGAAAATAAATTTAGAGCCCCATGTCTAAAAACAAACAAAAAAACAAACCATTAACTAGTCTTTATTATATTCCTTGATTATGCTAGAAAATAGAATTTTAACTTCCAATGGTATCTGAATTAGGAAAAAGGCAGGTTTAAAAAAAAAAAAAAGAGCTGGGGACCAGATGTGGCTCAAGTAATTGGGAGCCCCTCCCACATGGGAGGTCCCAGGTTTGATTCCTGGTGCCTCCTGAGGAAGATGAGCAGACAGACGAGGGAGCCGTCTGGGGGGCAGGGGGAGGGGTGAATAAAATTTTTTTAAAAAGAGCTGGTTATACAGAGCAATAGATTAAAATTCTAAAGTGTCTGCAATTTCAACCTTTATCTCTGACCTTGGAAATGTCATTTGAGTCCTCAGAGCTAACATTTCCTTTTCACTCCCCTGTACAAACCCGGCCGATAAAACCCCTTTCCAACCTCTCCTCCCCTTCTCCATGTCTCTTATTTTCTCAGGTTTGTTTCTTTGTCCTAAACAGAGACAATCACAAAAAAAACAAGGTCCCGTAGATGTGTGTAGGTCATATGCAGTGCTAACCAAAGGATTAAAAGTCACACACCTCTGCCTTTTGAAGGAAAGTACAAAGGAGCAAAGGAGAAAATGTCCTCTTCTGTTGTAATTTCTTGTTCCTGAGGAATAAGGGGCCTTAGAAGAAGGACAGCTCACAGAGAAATGCTGTGGGTAGGAGCCACTCGTTACATTCAGCTGGGGTAGCTGCGCTCAATTTCTCCCTCCAGGGACCAAAGAGGGATTTGAATTTTCAAGGCGGTTGAGCCCTGCCTCTGTAACCACATCAAAGTAGGTCACGGAACAGCTCCAACAGATTTCACCGTCACCTAGGAAGCAGGCATCAGGCCCAGCCCCTGATGGAAAGGTAATAGAATGTTTCGCATCCAGAGACTTTGGATTGCGTGGAGATGTTGGGGACACGGAGTCAGACTACAATGTTAAGTAGAAGGAAAAAATGCCATGTTTTGACAGCGAGTTAACCTTCAGACAACCTCTCCAGGGCCCTCTCATGAATATGTATATGTCTAAAGCACAACCGTGTGGGAAGCAATTGTCTCCTGCAGTTGCTCATCTTTCTTATCGTTTTCTGGAAACCCTGACTCTCTCTTGCACTTCACAGCTTTATCCAGTGCCAGCGTGCCCAGGTCCCAAGTCCTGGAGAAGGTTGACTATTGCAGTCACTGTCCTCTTCGCGGTCACTCAGCAGTACCCATGACACCTTCCCTTCAGCTAGAAACAGGTTCCATTAGGTGGAGTGGAATGTTAGTGTCCCGTGCAGGTCCCCTGGACTGGGCACTCCTTTCCCCCAACTGCTGCGAATGGCTCCCAGCTCCCAGCTCCCCAGGCCCTCTGGAGGATGGTTATCCAGCCCCACCCCAGGCAGCCCACAGCCAAGAACTCACCTAGGGAGTGCAGCAGCAGCCCCCTGGCCTCAACATGGGACTCACCCTCCAGAGTCCCCCTTGGGATTAGGCCAAGGCTGTCTCCAGCTGCAGCCACACCCCTGCTTGGCTCCTTCCCTCGCGTGTCCTGCTGTCCGCACTCCTCTTCTCCTGAGAGCCTCCCTCCCCCAGGAAATCCTGTGCCCCTGGACCCTTGCCTCAGGCCCCACATCGAGGGAACCCAACCTAAGACTTGCCAGTAGGCAGGTGCCCAAAAGAGACAGTATTTTAGTTGAGCTGTGGCAGAACTGAATGAAGTTGGTTTTGTTTTTTTTTTTCAGAGATAATAGGGATTGAATCCAGGACCTTGTACATGAGAAGCAGGTGCTCAACCACTGAGCTACATCACTCCCTAATGAGATTTGGGTGTGTTTGCTTGTTTGTTTGTTGTGGGAGGTACTGGGATCAAACCCAGGACTTTGTACATGGGAAGCAGGTGCTCAACCACTTGAGCTACATCTGCTTCCTTGAGGTTGGGTTTTAATCCATATTACTGGAGTCCTTTATAAGAAGAAAGTCAGACATAGTTAGAAAAAGCCAGAGGGAGGAGCCAGAATCCAGAAGCCCACAGAGTCTGCAAGAAAATGGAGAAGAATTTGCCATGTGACATGAAGCAGGGAAATAAGCCAAGGAATCCAAGAATTGCCAGCAGCCAGAACCAGAATATTACAGACTTTGGGGAGAAAGCATCACCTTGCTGATGCCCCAATATTGAACTTCTCCTAGCTTCAAAACCATGAGTCAATAAATTGCCATTGTCATAGAAGCCAAGGCTGCTGATGCAAAACTACCAGAAATGGGTTGGCTTTTATAGTGGGGAATTTTATAGGGAAAATGCTTACAGTTCCAAAGCTATGAAAATGTCCAAATCAAGGCATCATCAGAGATGCTTTCTCACCAAAGGTGGGCTGCTGGTCAGATGCTGGGCTCCTGCCATGAAACAACATGGCGGCTCTCCATCTGGGTCTCTGCCTTCTTCTCCAGGCTGTTTTCTCCCTGGGACAGAGCTGTGGGTGATCAAGCATGTGGCAGGGCTCGTCTCTTCAGCCTTGAGCTGCTCTGTGGACCTAGCCTCTCAGGGCTTCTTTGTCTTTCTGCAACTACAGGCGATCCTCTCTCTCACATGGCAGGGTCAAAATGGCAGTTTCCTTTCTCTGTGTGTTTCTGCTTCCAGTTCTCAGGTCATATAAGACGCCAGCAAGAGGGCAGAGACACACCCTGGGCCATGCCTCACTGATGTAGTCCAATCAAAGGCCCTAAATCTATCTAATCAGGTGACCTAATCAAAAGAGCCCTTAATGCAATCAAAGGGCCCTACACCCATAGGAACATGATCTTTTCTGGGATTTGCAGAAAAGCTTCAAACTGCTACACTTCACCCTCTGAATCCTGAAAAGACATGTTCTTTCTATATGCAAAATACATTCATCCCATTGCAATATTTCAAAAAGAATGAAATCATTTCAGCAGCAATGCTAAGGAAAAATATCACATCAGAATCAGCTATAGGCATGCAGTCTGTCTCCAGGCAAAATTCCTCTTCAGCTGTAGACCTGTGAAACTTACAAAACAAATTATCTGCTTCCAATATACAAACGAGGGGCAGGCATAAGATAGGCATTTGCATTACCAGAGGAAAAAATTGGAAGGGAGACAGGGGTCATAGGTCCCAAACAGTGCTGAAAACCTGCGTTAAATCCATTAGATTCCGAAGCCTGAGAGTCATCTATAGAATGATGGTTTCTTCTCCTTAGGGGTCTCATGGGAGCCCACCCCTTCCGTGGGCTTGCCCAACAGCCTTCTTCTTGGCTTCACCCTCATCAAGCATGTGGATGGCAGCCGAGCTCTAGGCCTCACCCCCCAAGAATGCTGGGGTGATGGCCACACTCTCCCCAATCTCTAGGGCACAGTTTCAAGCCCCTTAGCACAGTGGGGGGGGGTGTCACGTTTTCCCTAATCTCTGGCACACAGCCCAAGGCCCACAGAACAGTGGGGTGAGAAGATAGCTGAAGTTCAGACCCCGAGCAGCCACAATTTTGCCCTAGTAGTGGTTTCTTCTTCAATTTTCCCCCTTTCTATACTTTTGCTCGAGGTTGATAGTGCTTTCGTTCATACGAATCTTGCAAATAGCTCATTGGTTTCGCATGCAGTTCTCAGGGGTACAAGCCGTCTGACCGTAAGACCGTCCACAGTTCCTTCCTGGATAACCCCGTTTCCGATCCTGACTTACAAGGAATGGCTGCCTAGTTCCAGGTTCATTTAAGTCCTCACATGGGGCCCTATTCTCTGGGGACTTTTTTTCTCAGACGCTTGGAATTTCCCAAACCGTCAATTATTAGTTTCTTTGTGCCCAGGAGTTCAGTTCTCAGTTTGTCTCTTTCCTCTCGAATTTTGCAAGGAGAAGCTAGGCTGAATTTTCCACATTTAGTTTGTAAATCTCCTCAGCTAAATGTCCAAGCTCATTGTGTTCAAATTCTGCCTTCCTTCTAACATCAGGAGTCAGTTTTGTCACGTTCTCTACCACTTTAAAGCAAGGATCACCCTCTTTTCAGTCATCATTTCTGCCTAAGTCCTCATCAGAAGTAACTTTAGGGTCCATATTTCTACCAACAGCCTCTTTAAAGCAATCTAGACCTTTTCTATCAAGCATCTCACAATTCCTCCGGAACCATCCCCTTACCCATTTATAAAGCCATTCCAATATTTTTGGGACTTGCAAGCAGCACTCTCCCCACTCTCAGTACCAGTTTTTGTCTTAGTTTGCTAAAGCTGCCAATGCAAAATTACCAGAAATGAGTTGGCTTTTATAACGGGAATTTTTTTCAGATAAAAGCTTACAGTTCCGAGGCCATGAAATGGCCAAATCAAAGCATCATCAGAGATGCTTTCTCAACAAAGTCAGTGCCTGGTGATCCTGGCATCCTGCCAGGTGGTGAAGCAAGATGGTGGCCAAACGCTGCTGAGGTCCCTGCCTCCCCTCTGGGCTCACTGTCTCCCAGAGCCCAGCTGTGGGTCATCAGACATATAGCTCGACTCTTCAGCCTTAAGCTCCTCCATGGCCCCAGCTTCTTGGTGGCTTCATCCTTCAGCTTTGGCTGTTAGCGATCCTCGAGTACTCTCTCACACATGGCAGGGTAAAGATGGTGGTGGCTCTCTTTTTCTGTGTCTCTCTGTGTGTTCTCAGTTTATATAAGACCCAACGAGAGGGTGGAGAGCTAACTGCATCACGCCTCACTGACGTGGCCCAATCAAATGCCCTAAAGCGATCTAATTGAAAGTGCTCTAATCAAAGCGAATCTAAAGCAATCAAAGGGAACCACACCCACAGGAATGGATTAGTTTAAGAACATGATCTTTGGGGACTCAGAAAAGAACCTCAAACTGTCACAGTACATATGTGTTTCTTACATTACTCCATATATTTTTCTGTGTATTTGGAATACTTTATAATAAAAACTATAATGAGAATCAATGGATGAATGGATAAACAAAATGTGGTGTATACATACAGTAAATATTATTCTGCCATAAAAAGGAACAAAATACTGATACGTGCTGTAACATGGTTAAACCTCAAAAGCATGATGTTAAATGAATGACGCCAGACACAAAAAGCCACAAACTGTATGATTCTATTTATATGAAATATCCAGAACAGGCAAATCCTTAGAAAACAAATTAGTGGGTTTTAGGAGCTGGGTGGAGAGGGTAATGGGGAAAGACTGCAGTGGATACAGATTTACTTTCAGGTGACAAAAATGTTCTGGAACTAGATAGAGGTGACAAGTACACAAAGTTGTGATTGTACTAAATGCCACTGGATTGTACACTGTAAAATGGCAAAAATAGTAAATTTCCAGCTATGCCTATTTAACCACAAAAGAAAAACATACAGTGAGACTATTTGAGAGATTAGGACAGGGATGGACATAGGGAATGCTGAGAACTCTTTTGAGAAGTTTTGCTGTGCAGAAGAAATGAAACAATAGCTGGAGGGTGATATGGAGTCAAGTGAGATTCCTCTTTTCTTTAAGTTTCTTTTTTAAGATGGAAGATTATGCGGAGCCTGCACATAGGTAATGAAAATGATCTAGCAGGGAGGATGAAATAGATGATTCAGAAGAGATGGGGCTAAATACAGGGAGAAAACCTTGGGAAGCCAAAGAAAAGCTTTGGCACACTTTAGGATTTTTATTACCATTCAGTTGGTAACAGCAAAACATTGCAACAACTTATATTTACATAAACAGGCAAATGATTCAACTGTGGGCCATTCATTTTATGGAATACTATATGCCAGCTAATAACAATGAGGACAAATCTTTATGCCCTATACCAAAGTGGGAAAAAGCAAGAGGTTGATTAATACCACAGTAAACACTATTTATATAAAGAAAGATTAAACCAGGTGTTTCTAGATGCACATATAAATGTACAAAAACTCAGAGAAAGATCTGGAAGAAGACACATTAAACTGGATCTTCTGGGGAGGGACCTGGAGTGGGGGCGGGGGGAGACATTTCCTTTGTCTTTATCATTGGTTGGTTTTACATTGAGAATGTTGGCATGTATTATGTGGGCAAAACAAAAAAAGAATGAAAAACAAACTAAATTAGCCCACAGGTAACCGGTTACAATTGCTGGACTTTCACGATACAAATGTAGTGCCTGCAGCATTGCGAGGGCTCTTTTTTCCATAGCCAATGTTTTTATTTTATTGGTAGCAAAATTTGCATTTTGGTGGAAAATAATATTAGGCTGTAAACTGATGATAAAGATTGCTATGTCCTGGGTTTCCTGGCTGGGAGGGCCCTGAACACTTTGTATTGGAGCTGGGTAGTAGGGTAGAGAAAAGAGCTGGTATCCTTGCCAGACTCCAAGGCCCCTGAGATGGGGCAGACACATACTGTTTTCTACCAGCCTGGCCCACCCTCTTCCCTGGACTTGTCAGCTGGTGTTTCAGCCCCAACCTTAATCTCTTCACAGCTTGAGGCCTGGGCCATGGCCTGGGACTCAGCAGACACTGCCCAGGACAGCTTATGCATCCCCTCTTGCCTCTTCACATGCCCTTCTTCCTGGGGCCATACTACTTGAGTCACTGCATCTAATTTGCCTCAGTGTCAGACCTGTGTCCAGTGCCCTCTCCTTGACCTTGGGATGAAGGTCAAGATCCTAGGGACCATGTCCAAGTTAGAATGAGCTCCCCAATATGATATACTGCCTGAGGAAAGGACCTCCTGCCCTTGACTATTAACCCTCCCCAAATTTCTCAAGGGAGTTTTCCAGAGAGCCAGAGTGCCCAAGCCTTCCTGCTTGAGAAGCTGCCCCCCAGGACTTCAGACACTTTTACAGATTAGGCTGTCTGAGTTCAGCAGGCCTCACTCCAGAGGGTCAGAATGTTAGCCTGCTTTTGTGTTTTCATCTTTTATGTTTTTTGAATCAATGCTGTTGATGAGAAATTGTCTTTAATAAATCATGTGTTCTTTGCAAAAAAAAAAAAGATTGCCATGTGCTGTGCGGTCCACGAGGTTTTACTACCAAATGCTTGTCTTCGTGCTCATCCAGGGACCACGACACCCCACAGCCCCTGCCCTCAAGGGGCAGTCTCTAACAGGTGAGACTGTCAGGGGAAAACAGCTGCAATACTTCTTTCCAGGCCCCAAATTTTATCATTTTAAATAGTTTTAAGGAAGAAACAATTCTTGTTCATTGATCTTTTTCTTTCAATTTCCTTTTATATTGAGGTGAAATTCACATAATATAAAATTAACCATTTTAAAGTGTACAATTCAGTGGCATTTAGTCCATTCATCTTGTTCATTGATATTGAAACTCAGTTTTAAGTCTCAGTTGTTTGAAGACTCTAGGCCAAGTTTAACCATTTTTTAAAGATCCACATGCGTTCTTTAAAAAGATCACATTTTCTTTATAATTTTGAAAGGGAATTTATATTTCAATATTTGTATCAACCACCACAAAGATATTTATACACAAATAGCGTTTACTTAGTAGCAGGTGTTTTAAAATACTGTACAACACCGTCCTACTTGGAACACTGACTTATACTATCTGCTCCCATCTACCAGCAGACGGCAGACCAATCCTGCAGCTTGGAAATTCCTACCTGATGATCCGCAGAGATGTAATCCAGCCTTAAACCTCCTCCCTGCCAGTTTGAGTGAACTGTGATTCAACGGCGCACACGGAAAAGCTGAGGCCGGGGGCACGTCTTGAGTTCCTGTTCTCTCCATCTGTTATCAGGGTGGGGATGAGGGATCAGGAATGCTGGGGCATCTGCTTGGAAGGAGGGAAAAGGAAAAGAAGCATTTATTGAGCTCTTAGTATATGCCAGACCCTCTGGTGAGCCCTAAACGTGTGTCATCTCATTGGATCCTACAAAAGTCCGTAAATTGGGTTTGCATCATTATCTTCATTTGATAGGGAAACTGGGGAGTTTTTACCAGCACCAGTCCCCGAAATCACAGCAGGGAGCCTTTGTTGGGGTGCCCTTTGCTGAGGGCACCTTGGTCCAGGCTCTCCAGGTCTGTCCTAAGCAGAGGGAGGTGGGGGCTCCACCCAGGTCTGTGAGGGGCGTGGGAAGTAAGCTCTGCTCAGCGGCTCTGTCTCTCTGGGGACCCAGCCTCAGAGCACTTTCAGGAAGAAACACTTCCCTCACCCAAATGCTCCTTGACGAGGCCCGGCACCCACCCTCAAGGGTGTATAGCTGAAGGGGGCAGTGCAAGAAGGCTTCCCGCAAACACGGGGCAGCCTGGGGGTGAAGAGAGCCATGGGGTGTGGGGGAGGGAGCTCTGGGCATCTCCACCAGGGCCTGGCTCCCCTGCTCCCCGGCTCCCGCCCAGTGCCCAGGTGAGACCCCCTTGATCGACTCAGGGATGACCCAGCTTTAACCCGGGGCCTTGCTCTTGAACTCACCAGCTCGTCCTTCTTTTCCTTCGCGGACTCCTTTCCTGACTCAGCGTCTGGCAGGGTCCAGGCCTCTGGGACAGCAGGCCACCATCCCCTGCGCTGGAAGCAGTGGCGACACAGGGTGCTCCGACTTTGTGTCCTGGCCCCAGCAGCACCCGGGCGCGGTCCCCGCACTCCTGATTTATGCAGGCAGTTCTGTCTTCTAGGACCTCAAACCGTTTCTCTGGCTTCACGTGCAGCAGCTTCACGGGCAGCATGTCGGCTTCCCTCACCATCTCTGGGCTGCAGTGGGAGGACAAGGCTGATTTTCACTGCTGCTCGTGTGCCTGTGGCCGCAGGTACCCACAGTGGTCCGAGACCACGCTGGGCCCCAAGCTCACAGGGCCCCCCCTTGTCCTACCCTGCCCCCCTCTGCACAGGGGCCCTTCTGCAGCCAGCGCTGGACTCTGCTCCAAACGCCTCTCCCCTTTCATAAGGAAGGACAAGAGATTGTCCTCTAGATTGGGGCTCTCTGGGAAAACAGAAGGTCATCCCTGCCTGTGTGTCAAGATCCAGTGCACGGAGGGGTGGGCCCAAGGGCCCAGAGATCCCACCTGGTTCACTCAAGCCGTTCCCAGCACGAGGCAGCTGCCAGCTCCCTCCCACGCCCGCTGGCCCAGCCTGGCCTGGATTCAGGTTGTATTCAGCTTGGCTTCCACCACCGTCAGTCAAGAGGACTCCCTACCAGGGGTCCTTCTGCAGCCCGTCACTGAAGCCCAGGCGACCGAGCAAAGAGCTGAAGGGTTTGTGGAGGGAATGAAGGGAAAGGGGAACATATTGGACTCACCCTCAGTGTCTCTCTTGTGTGACGCAACCCTCAGGTGTTATTTCATGAGGCCTGAGCAGAGGGAGAATTGTAGCGACAGACCCTGTGCACAAAATTCTCCCCCCACCCACCAAGTCTCTGGCCTGCACTCCTTGTCCAAGCTTTGCGTTGTCACTATCTTCTCCATTTGGATAGAATCTTTCCAAAACAGTTCCTTTGACCCACCCACCAATAAAAAGATACCTGATGAGTTTTTCCAGTGAGCCAACCTGCTCCTAACTGCAATTCAAATGCCACGAAGAGGTGAGTACATGAGTCACTGAGCTAATCCGCATACATCACAGCTGTGTGGAACTTCTGAAGGAAGCTGAGCTCACACGCTGGAGCCCCAGAATCGCAGGCATTCTCCCCTGGACATTTTCCTCTCCAGCCATCAGCCAGCACCTCCGTGCTTCTTGGTTTCTCCTTTGGAAGCCACAGGTCCTTCGTAAGAAGTCACGACTCCAACCTTGTGTCCTTCGTTTCTCTAATGGACGATCGAGGACTGGGCTGGCCTTTGTGTACGTGAAGGAAGGACTGGGCGGGCGGCTGGGAGGCTTGTCACCAGGGACCTCACACCTGTCAACGCCTCCAGGCCTGCAGTGGGAAATCGGGGAGCCCTTTGAAGAGAGCCCCAGTTGCGGGGAGAAGTGCAGGAATACGTTTCTAAGTGACTCTTTAAAAAGTTCTAAGTGACTCTTTAAAAAGTTCTCTGGCGGTGGAAGGAAAATGTCCGCTTAGGTTTATAAAGAGACATATGCTCATGGGAAGCAAGAACTGCAGAGCTAGACGGTGAGCAGGGCAGGACTGCACCAACAGGGTATTTCTGGGACTTTCTTTGCCCTGTGAGTCCTCTTTGTGGAGACTCAAACAGTAGGAGTGGCCTCGTAGGTTTCCACAAGTAGCTGAATCATTTCACAGGAAGGAGGACGGTGGGTCATGTCATAATGCCTTTTAAGTTGGCTTTGAACGGAGCACTCTTTCTCTGCCGCGCAGCCCACCGCCCGCTGGCTGCGGGGTCTGGCCCCACCATCTGACATCTCCCTTTTGTTTGGTGGATTGTCCTGTGGAGCAGTCCCTCCGCACCCCCAGTTCTCAAGTCTGACATCCACCTGCCTCAGTGCTCCCCAGGTCCTGACATGGTTTGTCCAGAGTAAAGGGTACCTCCCCTCTCTGACTGCTCTGCCCTAGCCCTCTAAAAGGATGGAATTTTTAAAATGTGGAATAGAAATACTGAAAATATGTTAGCGGCCTATACGATTGCAGTATTTGGCTACAAGGAATTGAGCCAAATACAAGGAATTACTGGCCACAGTCGTTTAACTCAAGAAGAACCAGTACTCACCAGGGTGATGGGTGTGGCTGGTGAGGCCCAGGGGCTCCAGCTCCTTCCAGTACAGGGGCCTCAGCTTGTGAACAGTGAGGCCCTTTCCTGGCACAGCCAACGGCCAGAGAGCGAGGCCTCTACCTGGGGGGCCCTGGCGGATGCTCGTGCCCAGGGTCTCCACGGAGTTGGCAGTGAGGGCCCCTACAAAGAGCTCCTTCCTCCTGCTTTGACACATCACCCAGCATGTCCCAAGACCCAGGTATGCACCTCGTATGCATCAACCAACTGAGAAGCCCCAGATGTAAGCAAGATACCCCAGAGAGAAGAAACAAAGGGGAGGAAATGGGAAGTGGTGCTGTGAGCTCCTGGGGCGGAACCTCATCCTGGCGCCTAAACATCATAGATCCTTGATTCCTTTTTATTCCACCAGTAACTGGAGATTCCTGAGGCTTAAATTGGGAAAACAGATTCATATGGAATAGAGAACACCAGATGGTTTACATTGGGTCGCCTTTATTTCTGTCAGTGTCTTTTTTTTTTAAAATAGAGAACTAGTTTATTTTTGTTATTAGAAAGTAACAATATTTGTCGTTATTGACTTATCCATATTCAAAAACTCACCTGCTCTGACAATGTTTTTAAAATTTCTGATTGGTTCAAAGCCTCCATGCAGGGAGAACTTCCAGGTGTAGCTCTCAAGTGCAAATCCCCCTCTAAAAACTCAGATTTGTATTTCTGATTCTGTAGGACACATCTCCCCGAAGGTCCCAATGTCGAATCTCTGTCGCCAGCATCTCCACCCTTCCACTCCTGCTCCCCTGCTGGACCACCTGGTTTGGCCCATCCACAACGAGCAATTGTCTGAAACTGTGGCCTCTGAGCTCCTTCATGAAGCAATGGACGTCCTAAGTTCCACTTTCCAGGTGCCCAGTGTAAGGCCTCTGGCACATGCTTATCGGCTGGGCATGTGTATGGCAGGAGCTCAGGGTGGGTTCTGGGCTGTAGAATGTCCTGCTATCACACTGAGGGCAGAGGTGGTCACTGAGCCAGATGGTGCTAGTCTATCCCAACTCCCCCAGAGTCCCCCTCAGCCTGGCGTGGAGCTGAGCAAGTCTGCCCGGGCGGACAGCACTGCTCAAATCCTGGTAACTCTGCAGAAGGCAGGAGACAGCGCCAGGTGTACTGTCTCAGCTCCATGTGTGCTGCAGCAGCTTCTCCAAGATGGACATGGAGATGGAGCTCCCACGGAAGCTGAAGGGCTTGAGCTGGAAGCAGCAGCCCAGGCAGGATGGCGCTCAGCTGGGAGCCCGGGAGCCCACAGTCATCTAAATCCAGATTTGGGAGGGTGGACAAGACACTGTCCAGCAGAACTTTGAGGGGCTCAGGACTTACTCTGACCAGGATGACACCACTAAGATCCAGTTGCTTTAGGTGACACATCTGTTCAGGGACAGATGTGTCAAGTCTGAATCCTCAATGAGTTATTGAGAAGGTCTCCAGAGGGGTCATCAGGCACCTGGGGAGAGACATAACAGTCAGTTCTGGGAAACAGTGATAGTGGGTATAGGGTGATGGGGAAGGACCCAGGCCTCTCGGTGGGAGATGACCCTTTCATTTGCATCCCCACAACGCCAGCCAACCTTGCCTGGAGCATGAAGTGTGGACGCAATGCTGGGAGAGGAAGATACCCTTCCACAGGGATCCTCAGAAGGCAAGGAGCTCTCCTCCAACTCTACCGAGCTACTTTATAGGTGACCATGATGAGCCACAGGGCATAGTTTCCCAGCTGCATCTCTGGATCCCAAGAGGCATCCAGGACCTGCTAAAGGACAGCCTTTCCTGGGTTCCAGAGGAGGACCCCCACCCCTCTTGTTTTGACAGAGGACCCATCCCTACCCAGCCTGTGAGCAGACAGGTTCCACCTGGGATCCAGGAAGTCAGGTGTCTTCTTATCCTGAAATGCCCTTTTAAAAGTCAAAAGTCTCTGTTTTTGCCCTACTTGTCTGCTCCTGTGCTCAACAGAGTCTGCTTTCACTCCATAGCCAATAAAATCTTGCCCTAAACAAAAAGACTGTCCCTCTTTCTTCCTTATCCATAAAGCCCTGCCTGATGACAAGGTCAACCCTGGGTCCAGCCAATTCCAAGGGACGTGCTTTCAGAGGCATGGGGGGAGAGGGGTATCTGCTGACTCCCCCAGGCTGGAGCATTGGGACCCAGGAGCAAAGAGGCCCCAGAGGGACTGATGCAGAGCCTGGGGGTAGGGAGTGGAGGTGGCGAGGAGGGAAATGGCAGCCGAGCGAGCTCCTGGCTCTCAGAGCTGTGTCCTTTAATGGACCAGGACGTGTGTCTGAGACCACTGGGGCATAAGAGCCTGGACCTGGGGTCTGTGAGCATCCCAAGGTCCTGGCTTTATGGGCTCTGGCCTGTGTGAGGCTCCTGTGGCTTCCCCCACTCTACCCCGAGAGCACAGAGGCAGGACAACGGAGAGATGGAGGACAGAGTGAATGGAGCATCTGTTGCAGATGCAAGGGTGAGAGAGAGATGAAGAGGAAGGGAAGGAAGCTGCCCTTGGATCGGGTCCAGGAGAGGGATGCTCTTTGAACATTTTGCAGTTCAAGTTTCCTCACCCACCCCACCCCTAGTGGGTGGTGATAGTTGTGATTTCAGAAGGGACCAAGAAAGAATGGATTCCAGGTACTATGTCCCTGCCATCTAAATGACCTCAAATCTCCACCTCCAAGCCACAGAAAGGTCATGGTGGGTGAGAGTCACCCCAGAGTGCTTCGGGCCGTCCGGCACTTTCCAGTGGAACAAAGAAGGGGAGAAATGACCCTCCATGGTCTCAGGCGCAGTGCTTGAAAAGACCCTCTACGGTCCCGTGCTGAGGGCTAGCAGGAGGCACTGGGCATGGGAGACTCTGTTGAGGGCTGGCAGGGGGCACTGGGCATGGGAGACTCTGTGGGCATGTTCACGGGTCAGTCTCAGACACAGTCGACCCCTCCCCCCACTACCCACTCACCCCCTTCATTCATCCAAAAACCTTTACCGAGTGCCTAGGGAGTGCCAAATGCCATTCTGGGTGATGGGGATAAACACCCACCGATAATGACATCGTTCCCCTCACAGGTCATCTCGTGTGCATGGACCTCACCTTTCACTGAGAAAGACAAACAAAAAACAAGCTGAAGAATACATCAGGTACAGGTAGACCTTGCTTTGCACAGTCGAGCAGGACCATGTAAGGTGAAACCGTGCAAAGCAGTCTTAATAATCAATGGAGAAACCGTGATCATTCCGCGACCTTTAGAAAATTTTTGTTAAAACACTGAGATTTCTCATATTGTCAGTTATAGATGTATAGGGAAATGGAAAAAATAGCAAAACTAATATTTATTTAGTGCACTATAATTTAAAACAATGAGAATTAAAGCGTTTTATATCTTTGTTTAAAAAAAATGTGTTGAGGGGAAGCGGCTGTGGCTCAATCAGTGGGGCTCCCGTTTACCATATGGGAGGCCCCAGGTTCGGTTCCCGGGGCCTTCTGGTGAAGGCAAAGCCCGCCCGCACGGCGTGGTTGGCTGACCCAGCAAGCACAAGCAGCAAGGGGGGGATAAATGAATAAATAAATAAAATCCTTAAAAAAAAAAAATGTGTTGAGTAGTTTGAACAGTGATTGCAGCCTTCTCCTCTTCTCATGATACGCCTTACCGAACAGAGCTCGCATCTTTTCTATGCCTTGGAAAATTGTCATACTCCTTTCTAAGTTTGGATCTGGTTCCAATATATCATCCTTTGTGCTTTCAATGTTGTGGATTAGCCCTGAGAGTTCCGTTAATTGAAGTTTTTTGCAGGCATCACTTCCTCTGGGACAGCTTCGTCCTTTTGACTTTATGCTTCTCTGAGAATGGGGAATATGAGCTGGAGACGAAAAGGACCAGACTCTGTGCCACATAACAGAGTAAAGATAATTCTTCATATTTGGTTGAACTCAAAAGTTACCAAAGAAGTTCGCTCTCCTTGTCTCATTAGTTCCTCTTCCAACCATGAAAAGCAGGCCGTGAGCTTAGATTGCCCTTTTTTATTTATTTTTTGGGTGGGGGGGGTATTTGTTTTGTTTTGTGAATTTTTATTGTGGTGACATATATACAACATAACATTGCGCATTTTAACCACTTTCAAGTACGTGTTTCAGTGGCATTCACTGCGTTGCCGACGTGGGGCTGCCGCCACCCCTTGCCCTTTAATTTTCAGGGGATGGAACTTGGCTCAGAGATGGTGAGCCGCGTGCATGGAGTCACAGCGCCGGCGTGGAGGGGTGTGTCTCGGGAAGATGCGTGAGAATGGAGATGTCCCACCCACTCTCTATCTCTGCGTGGCCCGTGGCCCGTGGCCGAGGTCAGGGATGGGGGAGGCTCCGCTCGGGCAGCGCCGTTCACCCGGGGCCAGGGTCTCCAGGAGGGGGTGGGGGGCCCCGGCCTGGCCGGGGGGGGGGGGGGGGGGGGGGGGGCGGATATTGAGTGGGAGACACAAAAAGCCAGGGAGCACCTCTGCCCCGTGGTGCACGAGGCTCATGGCGATTCCTGGGGAAGCAACCCTCACCCACCCACCACCACCTTACCAGAGCACAGAACCACGGAGCAGAATTCCCTGGCGCGGCCGCTCCCTCCAGGGCCTGGCCCCAGTGGGTGTGGGGAGCAGGCATGGAGGCCGCATCTGAGGAGGCAGCACAGGACGGGAGAGATGGGGGTGCCCAGCCCAGCACTGGGGCTGCAGGAGGCAGAGCTCTGCGGTGACCCCGTTGTGGTCTCCGGGCTCCGGCTCATGGTCCCAACTCTCTGCATGTGAGAAACACTAAGGGTGGGGACCTCCTGGGGGCCCAGGGCAGATACTCTTTCCCTCCTTCCCGAGCTCTCCCTCTCTGCGTGGCCCCCTCCTCTCAGGCTGCCCTGACTCCATCTCCCTCTGGGACAGAAGGTCTCCGTTTCCTGTGCTGGAGCAGCAGCAGCGCTGGACACCTGCTAATAGCCGGGTGTCCTGGTGCCAACAGCAAACAAATGTACAGGGCCATTCTCGGGCCTCGGGTGCCCCGCTCCAGCCTCTCGTTCCACGCCAGGACACGCTGGCTTAGAGCTGGAGGCCGAGCCAGAGAAGCTGTGCACTTCTCCCGCAGTGGTCCAAATCCCTGGGGAAGCAAGACCAGAACCTCCCAGAGCTCATGCATCCCTCCCTGCTTGATCCCAGGCACAGGGCCACCCTGGGATTCCAGGTGCCACCTCTGTTCCTTCACCCTGAGCAGAGGTTCTGAGTGTCACTGGGGCTTCGGGACTCAGACCCCCAAACCAGTCTTGGGGAAATGCCTGGAAATAGTAAAGGCTGTTCCTGCTTCTTCCTTGCCCTGTAAGGCAGCCTCAGGAGGCCGGCTCCATCTAGCTCCTTGCTGACAAGGACACAGGGAGCAACAGGGCCCTTCAGGGCATTGGGATGGCTCAGGGACCATCTTGCCTGAAGATGTCCACTGCCCACGCTGGTCGCCCTATCATCTCAGCCACCCGTTTCCCCCCAAGTCTTACCGAAATACCAAAGATGCTCCAGCAACAAGGAGAATGTGCTTTTGTTTTTTATTGAAGTATATCATCCATACATGAACATACATAAATAATAAGTGTATAGTAAAAGTTGTGAACTTACAAAATAAGCATGCACAACATCAACAGGGGTCCCTTACATCATCCCTCCACCAACACCTTGCATTTTTGTGAGACATTTGTTACAAACTATGCAAGAGCGTTGTCAAAATACTACTACTAACTATAGTCAATGTCTTACATTTGGTGTATTTTCTCCCCAACCCACCCTATTATTTTTTTAAATATATTTTTATTACAGAGGCTGTGAACTTACAAAACAATCACGCACATCTGTAGAATTCCCATACAACACCCCTTCACCAACACACCACACCGTGGTGGAATATCTGTTACAGATTATGAGATAATATCAGATTATTACCACCAACCATGGTCCATAGTGTACATCTGGCACACTTTTTCCATCCCCCGCCCGTTTATCAACATGGTACATCTTTGATATTGATGCAAGAATATTATAGTATTGCTGTTAACCAGTTTATAGGTCACTCCAGTTGTATTTTCCCCATGCTTCTCCACAGTCCCACCACCCTGCAATAGTGACATACATCTGCTCTAGCTCACAGAAGGACACTCTTGCTTCTGTACCATCAACCACAATTCTCATCCACCTCTGCTTTCACTGTGTTATTCAGTTCCTAGATTATTCTCTAGCTTTCTTTCAATTGACATTTACATCCCTAGACGATGCTTTTCAGCCATAATCCCATTTATAAACCAGCTGCTACTCACTATAACGTGTTACTATCAACTCTATATCCATTTCCACACTTTTACAGTCAAGCTTAATTAAAACTCCTACATACATTAAGCATCAGTTCTTCTCAAAATTTTAACTCCATGTGCTTATTCTTCATATTTAGTTCATATTAATGAGACCATACAATATTTGTCCTTTTGTGTCTGGCTTACTTCACTTAGCATGTCTTCAAGGTTCATCCATGTTATCATATGGTTCCCAATTTCATTTCTTCTTACAGCAGCATAGTATTCCGTCTTATGTATATACCACATTTTGTATATCCGTTCATTGGTTGATGGACATGGATTGTGTCCATCTTTTGGCAATTGTGAATAATGCCGCTTATGAACATCAGTGTGCAGATGTCTGTTCATGTCACAGTTTTCAATTCTTCTGGATATACTCCCAGTAGAGGAATTGCTGGATCATATGGCAGTTCTATATCAGCTTCCTGAGGAAGTGCCAAACTGTCAGGAGAATGTGCTTTAACAGATCCATTTATGATAAAGCAATGGCTGATGAAAAACCTCGGCAAATGCTGCCGAGGGAGGTGAAAATTCGAGACTTGGTCCTCTCCCCGCCCCCACCTCCCTGGAGAAGACCGGCCTCCGACGTCTGCGGGTGGCCCTGCACGGGAAGGGATCCCCCAACCACGCGGGTCCACACAGAGGGAGGCCTCCCGGTGGGGGGGGGAGGGAGGTGACAGACAAGGACCCCAGTCTGGCGAGAGGCCCCTGAGCCGGCGCCGTGGGCCCATCCCTAGGCCACCTGCTCTCCGGTCTTGAGCGCCATTTCCATAACCCGGAAGCAGATGCGACCCCAGCCGGGCTTCAAGTGGATTGTCCTCTCCCCAGAGGGGACAGTCCTTGATCTTCTCCCAAGGTTTGGCTCTTGCAAGGCTTTTTCCAAATCCAGGTTTCCTGGCGTTGCTCTGCTTCGAGTCTCACGAGAAGCGACTGTGTCGCCGGCCACCAGGGGGCGCTGCGGGCCCAGAATTGGCTGCCGGGGCTGGTCCCACCGAGGAGGCTGGGCGGGGCCGCGTCACGGTGAAACGCGACCGCGCAGGGGATGAGCTTGGAGAGGGGGCGACGCGACGGCCAGGGGCAGCGGGTTGCGAAGGGAAAACTGGAAGCTCGTGAGTCGGGTTGTGACATGACCTGATGAGTGTCCGCGCCCTCCCGGTGCCGGCTGCGGGGACAGTGGGGGAGTACACGAGGAAGCCGGAGCGCAGCAGGCAGACCCTTGCGCTTCGGGTGGGAGACCCTGGCTTGCCCTGGAGTGGCCTGGCCAGCTTTGGGGCAGAGTCAGCAGGACTTTGGAGTGGGGTGTGAGGGGCGCGGGTAAGGGAGGGTTGTTGTGGAGTGAATTGCCTCCCCCCAAAAGATACGTTAAAATCCTAACCCCAGTACCTGTGGGTGTGACCTGCTTTGGAAATTAGGCCTTTGCAGATGTCATCACGCTAAGACGAGGTCATGCTGGGCCGTGTTAGATTTGAGATGTCTGTATAGTTCAGTGGAAATACGGGTGCAGAACAGCACGTACGATATGGTCCTATTCATATTAAATCATAAACATAGATAATATTGATACATTTCTGCCCCTCATTCAATAACGGTTTGCAGATGCTTCCCTTGGACTTTATGCTCGGGTGGTACTGGAGGCAGGGATTCTAGCCTCAGTGGGGCTCAAAGCTGAGGTCCCCAAGCACAGAGCCTTGGGTTTGGGAAAGCAAAGGAGGGAAGTTTGTCTCCTGACTTCATCAGGTTTTGCTTGGGTCAGGCCAGAGTGCCATGCTGGGCTGTCCTCTCGGACCGGAGGCTACAGTGCAGCATCTCAAAAGCCAAATGCGCCCTACAGATATGTTTTGGGGACAATGTTTAAATAACACTCATAGCCAGAGTATAAAAATTGGATTTTATATCACAAACCACTCTCCAACCTCACTTGGGGTTAAAAAAAAAAAAGATTTAGCAACACTGAGCCCGTATCCCCCAAAGGCCATCACTTGGTGTGAGCTGAGAAACAGCTGTCCCTTAAGCGGGGTCCTCGGTCACCACCTAGGCCCCTCCACTCATTCAGGCCTGGCCCTGGAATTGTTGTTTGTGCCTTATGGAGAGACCTGAGAAACTCTGGGGCAAAGAAGTAAACGATTCTCCCGGTGGGGAAGATGCCAGCACTGCGCTAGGGGTGGGAAGACCCCTGGGGTGGGAGTTGGGGACCTGGGTTCCCAAAAACCGTCTGCAGCCAAGCTCCTCCTGTACCTCCTCTACCTCTGCCCCAAGGGCTGTGGGGGTTCCAAAGTAGGAAAAAAACAAAACCCAGCACTACAACGGGATTCCGGTGAAACCGGGGTGCCTACAGTCCAGACTTTCCACCCCCAGTGCCCCCTGGAGCCTCAGAGACATCTCATTCCTCAGGGGCATTGAATGACGTGCCCAGCAAGTTCATGTCTGGCCAGAATTGCAAGCTTGAAGTGAGCCCACTGGGCTTACAGGCCAATGACAGTTCACCTTCAAATTCACGGGTGAATTCTCCGAGCACAAAACACCCAAGATCACTACCAACCCTCAGGGGATTTCTAAGAACAAACAGAAAAGTGCTGGGGGTGGAGGGGGAGGGGAATCTGGTTTTGAATTACTTTCCCCTCTGCTTCCCCTAAAGGAGGCAGATGAGAGAAGTCCTGAAGCTGAAACCGCAGCCACCTGTAAATTCGTGTTGAATTGGCCACCAGGGGTCAGGCTTGGCCCAGCCAATGGACTGAGCTGGGGTGGGGGGAAGGACGGGGGCACAGCCCAGGCCTGACTCCTACAGAATTTTCTGGTGTCTGGTTCCACTGGCAGAGGGTCGGCTGGCACGTGCATAGGCTCTGCCTTCGCTGCAGGCACCGTGGCCCTGGCTGTGCTCTTGGTTATGCCCATCTTCCTTGACCGTCAAGCAATGGCAACCGTCATCTCCTGAGGATTTATTACCCACCAAGGTCTGTGCTTGGCATTTTTATCTGAGTAAGAGATTATCATTGTACCTACTTGGTATAGGTGGAGTCAGATTCGGAGAGGAGAGGTAACTTCTTCAAGGTCACACAGCCTGAAGTGGAGGAACTGGAATTCCAAAGCATGTCTACGAGTGCCCTGTACTGCCCCGGCATTCAGAAATCAGCTGCTCGTTTTAATGCTTCGTAGTAAAATCATCAAGGCAGAGACTCCTGCTGTGGCTGGAGGAGCCCTTAGAGACCGTCGGGTCCAGATGGTAACTATGTTCTCTCACCGCAGAATTTATAAGTCCAAAGGAATTGTACAAATAGAACAAGAGTAGCTCAGCCTAGTCCAGTGGTTCTCAAAGTGGGCGCCCCTGGGCCAGCAGCAGCAGTACCACCTGGGACTTCACAGCCCTGCCCCAGACCCAAGGAAGCAGAAACTCTGGGAGTAGGGTCCAGCGTCTGTGGGTTTTTTTGTTTTGTTTTGTTTTTTTAGGTTTTTTTTTTTTTGGTCTATATAAAGGGTATTTATTTGGGGTAGAAGTCCACAGATACCAGGCCATAAAGCGTTAAGTTTCTTCTCTCACCACAGTCCATTGCCGCGTGTTAGAGCAAGACAACTGCCGGCGTTTGCCAGGGTTCAGGCTTCTGGGGGTCCTCTCTTCCTGGGGCTGCGTTTCTCTCCGGGCTTAGCTCCTGTTTCCTCCACAAGGTCAGCTGTAGACGATCAGGCGAACGGCTTGCTTCTCTTCTCCCGGGGCCTTCTTTCCAATATCAAAACTGCTTCTCAAAAGACTGCTGCTTCGGGAAACGGATGTGGCTCAAGAGGTTTGACGTCCATCTACCATATGGAGGGACTGGGGTTCAATCCCCGGGACCTCCCGGTGAAAAAAAAAAAAGACTGCTGCTTCAACTCTGGTCTTTGCTTGGCCTTTTATATTCGATTCCCCACCCACCAAGGGGTGGGGCTCAACTGGGCATGGCCCAGTCAACGCCCTAATCATAACTTAATCATGCCCAGATTAACAGATCAGTTTACAAGCATGATCCAATTATATTTTTGGGAATTCATAATTACATCAAATTCCCCAACTGTTACATTCCACCCTCTGAATTCTAAAAATACATTACAATTCTCAAAAAAACCTTAAATCAGTAACAATTCAGGTACAAAATCATATCATAGGCATTTTAAAGAAATACAGTTTGTCTTCAGGCAAAATCCTGTCTGCTATAGACCTCTGAAACTTACAAAACCATTTAACTGCTTCCAATACACAAATGGAAAGACAAAGGATAAACATTTTCATTATCATAAGGAGAAATTGGGATGTTAAACATGAGTCATGGGTCCTCTACAGTTCAGTAAACCTGCAGGGCATCCTCCTTTCAATTTTAAAGTCTGAGAGTCATTCTTAAGATGTTGTTTTCTTTTCCTTGGGGCCACATGGGGACCCACCCTTTCCACAGGCTTCCTCAATGGGGGCCATTTTCTTGGTTCCACCCTCATCAAGCATCTGGGTGTGGACCAAGCTTCAGACCTCACCCTCCAAGAGTGTTGGGGTGATTGCCACACCTTACCCAATCTTTGGGTTAGAGTCTTAGCCCCCCTAGTACAGTGAGGTGAAGACAACATTCCCCCCTAACCTTTGGCATACAGGCTCAACCCTCTCAGAGCAATGGGTTGACCACCTGGCCTTCTCTAATCCATGGGGGACAGGTACACCCTTCTCAGACCTATGGGGTGTTGACCTTAACCGCCCTAATCTTTGAGGAATGTGCTCCACCCTCTCTGCACCTTGGGGCATCAAAACTTTCTCAGAACATTGGGAACATCCACCCTCTTCAACTGCAGGGGCAAACTCACCCTCTCTGTACACATGGGTGGGGCTCCTCTCTTGGCCCAAGGAGATGCCTTAAGTCCAGATCTCTGCTTCCACGGTTTTCTTCTTAAAGCTGATTCTCCTTCAATCTTTCCTTTCCATGTCCTCCTTTGTCCAAGCTGACAGTGGTTTTGTTCATAGAGCTCTCTCGAAAACTTTGTTAGTTTAGCATGCAGGAAGCAGGGGTCCAGGCCATCAGACAGTAAGACTTTCCACAAGTCTTTCCGAGATAACTGCATCTTCAATTCTGATTTACAAGTTCCAGGTTTAGCTAAGTCTTCAAATGGGGCACTTTCATCTGGGAATTTGATTTCCACAAACTTGGAAGTTCCAGAATCAGTTTCTGTTTTCTTTGTGCCCAAAAGTTCAGTCCTTAGTGTATTTCGCTCATCTAGTATTTTGCTATAAGTTGCAAGGAGAAGCCAAGCCACATTCTCCGAGTTTACCTTGGAAAGTTCTTCGGCTAAATGCTCTGGTTCACCATTTTCAAATTCTGTCTTCCATATAACACCAGGAGTTAATCTTGCTAAGTTCTCTGCAACTTTAAAACATGGATCGCCTTTCCTCCAGTTTCCAGTAAAAGTTTCATCATTTACTTCTCAGGCATCATAGAAAGTCTCTTTAACGTCCATATTACTATCAACAGTCTCTTCAAAGTGATCTTGGCCTTTTCCATCAAGCATTTCACAATTCCTCCAAAAAATACCCCTTACCCATTTATAAAACCGTTCCAACATTTTGGTATATGCAAAAGCACTACCCCGCTCTCGGTACCAAATTCTGTATTAGTCAGCCAAAGGGGTGCTAATGTAAAATACCAAAAATGGGTTGGTCTTTATAAAGGGTATTTATTTGGAGTAGAAGTCCACAGATACCAGGCCATAAAGCGTTAAGTTTCTTCTCTCACCAAAGTCCATTGCCACGTGTTAGAGCAAGACAGCTGCCTGCGTTTGCCAGGGTTCAGGCTTCTGGGGTTCCTCTCTTCCCGGGGCTGCATTTCTCTCCGGGCTTAGCTCCTGTTTCCTCCACGAGGTCAGCTGTAGACATCAGGTGAACGGCTCGCTTCTCTTCTCCTGGGGCCTTCTTTCCAACATCAAAACTACTTCTCAAAAGACTGCTGCTGTGTCTGTGGTTTTAAACAGACCCCACCCCCCACCCCCGAGATGCTGATGTTGATGCTCACGTGTGAGACCGCTGGTCTGGCTGAAGCAGAGATGCAGGGCAGCAGCCCCCCGCCCCCGCCCCCCCACACACACACACATGCCCCAGGCAGCCCTCACTGGCTCGTTTCCAGACCCACCAGCCCCCCTCCCTTGAGCAAGAGTCGGGGAGTCCTCCATCCCACCCGAGCCACCATTCGTTGTGCAGCTCCGTCTGTCGATCTGGTTATAGTGTTTGGTTTGACTTTCAAACACGTAATAATCCCACTCAATGCCTTCTGGTCCCTGCAGTGTTGGGTCACTTTTTAAAGTGTGCGTAGGTCAAGCTTTGCTGAGCAGGTGTTGGCTGCCACAGGCCTCGGGCTGTGCTCCTCCTCTCCTGCCACAGCCCTTCAACCGTCCCAACTGCCTGGACAGGACAAGATGTGTGGGGAGGTGGGGAGGAGGGACGACTTAGAGGGGTTATTTTTTCCCCCCCGTTTTAATAAATTTAACAGGTTGGCTTGAACAGTGGGAATTTATTGACTCACAGTTTTGAGGCTAGGAGTAAAACAAAATTGAGGCATCAGCATGGCAAGGCTTTCTCCCCAAAGGCATTCTGGGTCTGGCTGCTGGCAATCCTTGGGTTCCCTGGCTTTCCCCATCACATGGCGATGCACGGGGCCATGTCCTCTGCTTTCCCTTCCAGGTTCCCACTGACTTCCAGCTTCTGGCTCCTCCCCATGATTTTCTCAATGTCTGAATTTCTTCTGCTGATGAAGGACTCCAATAATTGGGAGTAAGGCCCATGCTAAGTTCAGTTGGGCCAAATAACATCTTCAAGAGTTCTCCTTTATAACAGGCTCACACCCACGGGAACCCAGACTAACATGTCTAACATGGGGTACATAATTCAGTCCATCAGGGCGGGGGTTAGTAACTGAGGATATGTTGAATGCAGAGAATTGACACCTTGCATCTCGACTCCAGCTGAACAATGGCCCCCCAAAGATGTCCTAATCCCCAGAACCTGTGAATATCTTGCCTTACATTCAAAAGGAATTTTGCAGATATGATAAAGTTAAGGTTCTTGGGATAGAAAGGGGAGCATTGATATTCCAGGTGGGCCCAATGTGATCACAAGGGCCCTTATCAGAGGGAGGCAGTGAGGAGAGAAGATGCTCTGCATCTGGTTTTGAAGATGGAGGAAGGGGCATAAGCCACGGAATGTAGGTGGCCTCGAGAAGCTAAAGGCAAGGAAGTAGGTCCTCCCTGGAGCTTCCAGAAGGAATGAAGCCGGCAGACCCATTTTAGACTTCCGATCTCCAGAATTGCGAGACTAAATCTACGTTGCTTTAAATCACTAGGTTTGTGTCATTTGTTACAGCAACAAGAGAAAACAAATACACCATCTTTGAGGGCCTCTAACACGTTTGTCAAGATTCTTTCCAACTCAGAGCCTTTACACATGCTCTTCCTGTGCCCCGAGCCACACTCTCCTCCCTTCCCACTCATCCCTTCACCTGGATAATCCTGCTCAGTTTCCTGGCCACAGCCGAAGGTGCAGGGAAGCCTTCCCTGACCCTTCCCTGAGCACCCAGGTCTCCACGCTGCCATTACAGCTCTCATCGTGCCTCCCACTTTAGACACCCCCATGGTCTCCCCGTGACCCACTGGCCCCCAAGGTCTCGAGTTCCCTAAGTCTGCCCCCCAACCTCTTTCTGTCCTGTAAGCATTTGTTTAACGTCTCTCCTCCTGGCTGGACTGGAGGCTCTGTGAGGTCAGCGCCTGGCTCCAGTGCAGTGCCCAGTGAACGCTTGTTGAATGAACGGGTAGATGGATGGAGAAGGTATGAGGATGGCCTGCTCTGCTCCACCCCCCAGCTGTCACCTGGAGCACTTCTCCAGGCACAACCTTCTCCATTCGCCTTGTTCCTCCTCCAACCACGTATTCATTCATCCAACAAACATTTATTGAGCACCTGGTCCATGCCAGGCCCTGACTTTATGGAACTTTCCATCAAATAGGGAAGAAAGTGTTATTAAACAGACCCTTGGAGAAATAATTTTACAGAACCAAAGTTGGTGCTAAAGTAGCCCTGGACCTGGGAAAAGAATGGCACAAACACAGGCTTCTCAACTCTGAATCAGATGACAGGTTTGCAGTATGTCACCGCCTGTAATGTACATGTGCCCACAAGCCCAGCAAATGGCCGACCCAGATGTGCCCAGATGGCCCCAAGTGTTTCTGCTGACATTTCCTTGAGGAGACAGTTTTGCACAATGACTAGTCGTGCAAGCTCTGCGTCCAGGCAGCCCAGGCTCAAATTCCAGCTCTAGGACATATTTGCAGTGTGACCTCGGGCCAGTACATTAATCTCTTTTTGCCCCTTTCCTCGTTGTTAAAACAGAAATGATCCTAATGAGCCTTATCCAGGGGCGCCCACCACAGAGCATGGTGGTGACGAGTCTGTGAGCTAATCCAGGGAAGGCAGATCCTGGCACTTAGTGTGTGCTCAACCGGCAGTAAAAAGCAACTCCTATTGGTTTGAATCTGCCTTTTGTGCTCATTTGCTAGGATGTGGTAGCAGGTACCAAAAATATAAGGTCATGGAAGAATGTTCTATCGATTTTTTTTTTCTTCAGAGCAGAAAAGCAACTGTTTGCTTGTAGAGGCAGAGCATGTTAGATCAGCTGGCAGAGCCACATGGTCTCGTCGTTACACGGGCGTAGACAGATGGCCAGGTTGCAATTGAGGGAGAAGCAGAGATTGGCAGAGGACACCCGGGGAGCAGGGGAGCAGTCCCACACCTCTTCCTCTGAGTCAGTAGTGGGGGAGTAGCTGAGCAATTGGTGGAATATGGGGCCTTCAGGGGTCCAGGTGGGTTGGGCCAGGAGACGGAGGCACACTGGAGCAGGGGTTTTATGGGGTGCAACTCAGAGACTCAGAGTAGAGAACAAGAGTGGGATGTAATGAGTGGGGTGGGGTGCAGGTCCAGAGAGGAGCAGCAAAAGAGATGACGGTTCATTCATTCATTCAACCAACAAATATTAAGCACCAACTAAATGCCAGACACTGTGCCTAAAGCAGTGACTGCAAACAATTGGGGTGGACACACCGGCCAGAGAAAAGCCAATCCGGGAAAGACAGGGCTGTAACTGCAAATCCTGACAGTTGCAGTGGACCAGGTACCCAAGGCTGGCCTCCAATTCCAGTGGGAGAACGTGCCCCAGGAGAATCCTGTCTTTGGGCGAGGACAGTGCCAAGCTCCTCTCTCAAGGGATCAAAAGGCTCCCCCTCTCCCCAAACTCAGAAAAAGATTCAAGAGCGCAGAGGTAGAGAAAAGGAGATGCTGCATCTCCTTCCCGTCTTGGTGGCCGCACAGGTTCCGTGCACATCTTCTCTCTGCCTAGGGTACCACAGGCAAGCTGGACTCTCTGTTGCCAGCTCCCACAGCACTGACCTCCTGAGAACTGCAACTGACTCAGCTCCTGTTGAGTTATCAAGATGGGTCCAGTGGTCAGATCGCTTTCTCCCATTGGACCAGACACTCCTCGGGAGCACGTACTGAGTGGGGAGAACTGGAGGGAGTCATGTCCCATTCTGGGCCTCGGTTTCCCCTCCTATGAAACGAGGAAGCAGAACTTAAAGGTCCTTCCATTTTTTTCTGACATCCTAAGTCTGAACATGACGCTCCGAAAGTGTCAAAGAGATTTAATTATGGGTTGGAAAAGAAAGGAATCTGTTGTTTGGAGGAGGAAAGGGACCCTCACGTGTGCTGAACTTAACACTCTGGATATAGCTGCAACCACTTGCCGCCTGCACGCTGACGATGCTCTGGGTCTACCAGTTGGTTCTGCCTGAGCTGCCAGTGGGGGTGGCGATCCTCAGAAGCGTGGGGCAGGGTGCAGGCGGCGGGGAGGGACCGGGATGGCATGCTCCCGCCGGGACATGGCGGACACCGGTGGTCTGGGGTAGGATGCCCTGTAAGTGCTTTCCCTGGGGCCAGCCTTGGGTTCACAGCACCTCTGCTTCAGCCGCTCATAGAGTCCATAGTTTGTAGGCGGAGCTGCAAGAGAAACCAGGGTCCAGGTAAACAGGGCTTAGAGGAGGGGTCCTGCCCCGCCTGGTAAGAGAACAGGTGAGCAGTGCCCTGGAGATTTTCCCAGGCTGCTGTCTCAGACCCCGAGGCTGGCAGCGCACCAAGAGGAAGAGATAGGCTCGCCTGAAGGTCTTGGCCTGGCCAGTCCCTGAGGATGTCAGGGTGGGGCCTGCCCTGTATGCTTGGGACAGACCAGGGCACTGTTACAGAGGCCTCGGGAAAGTCTGCCCAATGACCTGGGCTGAGGGTGCACCCCACTGGCTCATGGATGGTTGTCCCACCCCAGATGGGAAGGGAGCAGCATAGGCTTGTGGCAGTGATGTTGAGGGGAGACTCAAGGAAATGTAATGCGGAGCAGCAAGAAGCTCAAAGGGAACTGGGTTTGGGTGGGGCCACTAGGAGTTGTCTTTTGTAGGGTGGGGGGAGCTTAAACAGAAATCAGATCAAGCCACTTTCTTATGCAAATCCCTCCAAAGTCTTGGGATTACTTGTGGGATAAAATCCACACTTCCTATTGCAGCCTATGAGCCGGTGTGGTCTTCTCCCACTCCTGCCTTAGAACTTTTGCTCTGACTGTTTTCTGTCTTGGAATGCTCTTCCCCCCAATCTTTACATGGCTCCCTTCTTCTCGTTGTTCAGGTCTCAGGCCAACTACCTCCTCAGGAAAGGCCTGCCTTCATCCTTCCATCTGAAGGAGGTTCATAGACACACCACACACTTTCTATCCAGGGCCTGTTTTCTTTTCTTCATAGAACATAGTCCTATCCGCAAGGATCCTATTGATTCGATCTCAAGTTACCTTATGGCCTAAAGGTTTCTTATCTGACTCCCCCAATGAAATGACCTTCCCTCGGAGGTCCTCTCTGCTGCCTCCCCAGGCCCTTTACAGGGAGTGGCACACAGGCATTGTTCAGTCACTATTTATCCAATGACTGATGGTCAGTGATGTTGCTGTCTGCCACCTGTGCTCCAGGTAAACATTTGCTGCTGTCCCCAGATGAGTTGGTCATTACGCAGCAAAGATGATCCCCGATGGCATGGAAGAGGCAGGCAGCAGCCCGAGGGGAAAGAAGATTCTGTCCCTGTCTAACCCCACTCCCCTGGAACGCTTGCCCACCTATTTGGGGTCTTTCTGCCCGAGTCTGCCCATGTCAGGCACACCCGGGCAGTCCAGCCCCATGAGGCTCTGGACCCTTCCAGCCCAGCACAGGGAAATCCTGGATTACGAAAGTACCGAGGAGGGGGAAGTCTGACTTCTCTGGTAGCCACAGCAGCTTCTGTCCATTCCAGGTGCGGCGCAGGGGCAGGCCCGGGTTATAATTGTGCCGGTTGTAGTTGTCGTCATACAAGCTGATAAGATAGCGGTGCGAGGGCTCCTGGTGGTGGGTGATGAGGTGTTTGTACGGGAGCCCCTGGAAGGACAGATGCGTTTGTGCATGTCATTGACTGGAGAAAGGCGATCTGCCTGCAGTGGAGGGAGGCTGCCTGCTGGGGGCGCCCATGGTGCTAATGGAGAGGGCTTCCTGTGTCTCAGGGCCCCCAAAGGGAAGACACGCCTGTGTGTCCCACCCCAACACAGCCCCACCTCCAGCACATGTCCCCGCGTTGCTGCAGTCGGTTCTCTGGACGATGGGGCTCCCAGCCTCTGCCAAGTCAATTCATCCCTAGAATGAGCTACGGTGACACATTAAAATTAAATGGGGAGAGAGTCAAAGCAGCATTGCTCTGCCCTTGGGATCTGAAATTACACCCTTCGATTTGTCTCAAGTCCCACCCCACCCAACTACGTATTCCCAAGGAAGGTGAAAGACATTGAATAGCGAGCCTGACGTTTGCATCTTATATTTCAATCACTGACTGTGGGAAGACTAAGACACGCCATAAATTGTCTTCTCCTACAAAGGATTTACGGCTCCCTCAGCTGGAAACTAGGGGAGTGATTTCTTTAGTGCGGGTTATTTACAAAGCCATGTTCTCCCTTACTCTGGGATGTTTGCCTGAATCAGTGTTTTTCCTAAGGACATCCTCCTGGTGCTGGGCTGATTTACAGGGGAGGATACTGTCGATTTCCATGCCCACCGTCTTGTCTGGAGCAGACAGGGAGGCCTGTGTCTGCTGTGGTCTGCAAACACTGGCTGGACCCAGTATTTCAAGTGGCTGTTCCATAAATAAGTCAGATCACAAAGCCAGAGGGAGACGGGGGGGTGACACAGATGAGTGAGCAGAGGTTCCCAAGACCTGCAGCACCAGGTGCTCCTCCGTGTGTATCCAGTGCCAGGGAAAGCGAGTCGGAGGGTTTCCCACCAACAAAAGGAAACACACGGTGCTGAGGTGGCACCATGGCACAGCCTGGGGCCGCGTGGAGAAAGGAGAGGCCAAGAGGGACTTTCTTGTCCTTTCTCTTGGTGTCTGGGGAAAGGATGGGGAGGGGGTCCTGCCATCTATAACCCCATCTACCCACAGTCAAGTTGGGGAGCAGACGCAGTGTTTGCCTAAGGAAGAAGAGTGAGGTGGGCGGTGGAGGAGAAGCTGTCCCAGGAAGAGGAGAGCAAAATGAAGCGAACAGAAGAGTTGACAGAGCCGAGGCAGCCACGAGGAAGTAGCACCCTGTGTGCAGGGGACCCGGCTCACAAACAGGCTTTTCAACAGAGCCCTGAAAAACGAATGTCCC
>JAKSZT010053883.1:8277707-8406967 GCA_026826555.1 Tolypeutes matacus | reverse complement strand
TCCAGGGATGCCAGCGTGGTCCAGGGATGCCAGCACGGTCCAGGGATGAGAGAGAGGTCCAGGGATGCCAGCGTGGTCCAGGGATGCCAGCGTAGTCCAGGGATGCCTAGTGCTGTTCATCTTGACATAGATCCCCAAATGCAGAAGACAGTCAACTCAGAAAAGTGGTGAAAAGGGAAGTGAGGCTTTTCCTTGCCTGATTTTCAGAACACCTGCCTGAAACAACAAGCCACACAGCTTGGTAGTGGACAAGACACTCAACAGCTCTGGGTGCCTTTTATCTGCAAATGGGCTGGACACTCTCTTGGGTTCCTTCTAACTCTAGGATGCTCCGACCTTGAGAGATGCTCACCACCTCATTTCAAGCCTCCCTGTCCCCACCCCTGAGATTAGGCAGGAGTAGAGTCAGGTGGGAGGGTGCAGAAATCAGGCCTCAGAGAGCAGAGGGCTGGCAAAAAGAAGCAACTTGGGGGGATGCCCAGAGTGTGGTAGGGACAGGGCACAGCTGTGTCCACCATGGGCAAGCATCTACTTGCTTGCTCTCCTGCGTGTGTGCCTGGCAGAAGGGACCAACAGGGGTTGACATAGGAGGAGATTCTCTCCACTGTTTTTGGAAGGTTCCAGACTGCTGAGCCTCCAGTCAACTCTCACATCAGTGAACCAATGTCTTGAATGCCCTCTCTTGGGCTCAAACACAACCATCTACAATAGCTAGTGCTCAGTGAACCTGGAGAGTGATTGAATGGTCCTTGATTGTTCATACAAAAAAACCAGGAAGCTGGGACAGAGATGACACAAAATCCCTGTCCATACAAAGATTGCTGCTTCTCATTTTGGAGCATCTTGGGTGAATTTTGTGGTATTTCTTTCCTGACTCTTTTTACCTTAACTCAATATTTACCTTTTTCTTGGTTTCCCAAGAAAAACAGATACATTCTCTGCCTGTATCTGTTGGAAGAATGTAGAGGGATGGGGGAAATGATCCAGGAAAGTACTGGGATATGGAGCGGGGACAATGGGACCCAGCCTGCGATCCCACAGCTGCTGCAGGGCATCTCCTTGCCCAGATACTTAAGGGTTAATGGATTGGCAGCCCCTGGCCTGGGAAAGGTATTGAGGAGACAGCTGTATTTTCCAGGAGGGATCTGGGCTATGAAGAAGCTGGCTGGTTCCCTGAGCTACGTGGGGGTGATCAGAACCAGGGGCTGCCACCCCACCTACCTCCACTCGCCTCTTTGGGTACCACCTGGAGATCTGGTCCGGTCTGTGGTCTGGGAAGGGGATGTACTCTTTTCTGTAAATGCTCTGGGGTGTTTTATCAGTGGCTCTGGTGAACTGGAGAAAAGCAAATACTCAGGAGTACCCTGGGATGCCCCTTTTCAGACTTCTGAGACCCTTCCCCTCTCTCAGGTTGGCAGGGATGGGCAAATACTGATGCCCGGGCGTCCCGCACTACACAGGCCTGATTTCCCTCATCCCTTAGAGCACGTGGCAAGGGGTGTGCTCAGGGGCCGGGCCTGCAGAAAGCCACGGCTACATCCCTCGACCCCTTCACGCAGCCTCTCTTTCCTTTTCCATCTTCTCTGTGCCCGCTCCTCTCTCCTGCTTGCCTCCCCCCTTTGTCTGTCTTGGTTCTGCTCTCTCTCTGTGCAGTCTCCCTTAAGAGTGAGGCCCGCCCTTAAAAATCCCAGGGTACTGCTTGGCTTGCAAGAGCCTGAAGGGATTGCTTAGCCAGCTTCTCCCTTTGTCCTTCTTACCCTTGGAACTTCCTTACACATACATGCCCCCAGACAAGGCCAAGTGCAATCAAGGCTAATGGCCTCAGGCAACATCCGGCCAGAGGTGTGGTAAATGCCTGTGGAGGGGTCTCTGCGGTGCTCAGAAGTCACCCCCAACCTTCCCCACACTCAAGCCAAAGCTGCCCTCTCTTCCTTGCCCATGTCCCATGAGATGCCCAGGTGTCTCTGCAGAAGTTTCCGTGGCTCAGTCTTACTCGCCATAAATGAAAATATTCTATTTCAAGTCGGCCAGTTCAGGCAAAGCCTGTTCCACAGCCTCTGATGCCCAGAGGAACGTCTAGAACCGATCTGTTCCGTTTTGAAAGCAAAAAGTGAAGTGCACGAGCAAGGCAAGGTGGAGACGCGAGCCAGAGGGCAGCCGCGGCGCGCGCGTGCATTGCACCCGTGTGCACACGCAGGGCTGACCCCAGGCGTGCCACGCCTGCCCTTGCAAGGGAAGGGCCAGGCTGGAGAGAGGAGCTGGGGGCAGGGAACATCCAGATGCGGAGACACCCTCCCCTCCCCTTAGAATAGCTCTGAGGCACCGGCTACCTCCACACCTCTGCTGTGGCGTTTCCAAAATAAAACGGAGACCTCAGTGATAGCTTGAATGTTATTCCACTAAGGTGATGACAGTGACCCTGGCGCCACATTCTTAAGATGCCCATGCAGCCAGGTGCGGCCCTTGGTTTGGAAACAGTGACGAGCCTCCCTCTTCCTCCCTCTCCCTACCTGTCCCTCTCGGAGCCCTCTGCCCGCCTCTCCCCTCCTTACCTTGCTTCTCTCTTCCACCCAGTTTCCAGTGAGCACTCTGGTGGAATACTGGGGCTTGACCTGCCAGCCGGGAATACTGTCTGACTGTGGGCTCCCTGCAGCCGAAAACATGCTGAGGATTTGCCCCACGTGTCTTTGCCTTGACGCAGTTTAAGCTTTCTAGGGGGCGTTATGGGGCTGACAGTGCCCTCCCTGCTAATAACTTCAGGGAACAAAAGAGCTCTGAGAGTCCACTTCTGGCCTGACCTCGGATTCCCTACTGTTGACGGTCTCCATGGCAACAGACTATGGGAATAAAACTCCTTAAGGGGACAGCTGATTCTGCAGGAGAAAATTGACCCCATAAAAACAAACCAACCACAATAACCACGAAAGCTGGGGCCGGAGGACCTGGTTCCTGTGTCGGCGACGCCCAGAGGGCCATCAGCCTTGCTGCATTTGAAAATTGAGCTGAGATGCTCAGACTCTACTAGTCCTTAGTGAGTCCTGATGTGCCAGGCCCCAGCTGAGAAGATATTTACGTGCGTTCACTCGTTTAATCCTCGCCGCTGCCAGCTGGGGCAGGCGTCTTTACTGTACCTATTTTACAGGTGAAGACGCTGAAGCAAAGAGAGATTAAGTAAGTGCCTAAAGTCACACAGCCACCGCGTGGAAGAGCTGGGATTTAAGTCCCGTAGGATTCAGGTTTTGATTCAGGTCTAAACCAGCTGCCGTGGTCCCCATGCCTAAGGGGCTTCCTCTGAGAACCCCGCCATTGTGCTCTCACGGATGCGACAGGGCTCATTCAGCCACACCCGCTGCGCTGAGCCGGGACTGCCGACCGCCGTGCATCAGAGCCTGAGACCGGGCCTTGCCCTCACCGGGCTCACGGAGCAGGGAGACAAAAGCCATCATCTTGCATATTCATTGGGCAAAAGCTCAGGAAGCACCTAAACGTCCGGCCGGCCGTGACCGCTGGCGGTCATCGAGCGAATGCAGCGCTCAGCGGCTGCCGCGCTAACAGAGGAGGTGGCCGACAGCGCGGTGGCGTCTAAGCCGCAGAACCACGCAGGCTGTCGTCTTGCTTGCCGTCGATGAAAACATTTGAGTTCCAATTCAGAAAAAATGGTTCCCAATGGCCTTTCAACACAAACAGAGGAACTCCAGGAACCCATTTGTTCCATCTTGAAACTAAACATGTGCAGGTAAAGGCTGTGGAAGACACACCAGAGAGCAAAGCAAACCTCTATTTGGCAGGGAGCATAGTCAGGGCAGGGCAGAGGCGGGAAGAGGGGACATTCTTTCCAATCAGGGCATGGGGGAGCCACGCCTTCTGCATAATTCCCTTTTAAAATCTTTTTATTATCAAATATAGCACAAGCATGAAAAGGTGCATTAAAGGTCACTGTACAGATAAATGAATTATTGTAAAGGAAAACCCCTCAAAACCCCCACGACATTGCCAGCATCCCAGAGGTACCCCACTTCCTCCCCTTAAGGTAACTTCTAGCCTGACTTTTACAGCGATCGCTTCTTTGCTTTGCTTTGCTTTGCTTTATATGCTTAACAGCAAAGGTTGTGTTCCTAAGCACTAGTGTTCAGCTTTGTGCATCTGAGTTTTACATAAAGGGAACCCTGTGCTCTGTATTTACTCACGTCTGGTTTCTTTTCCTTGGCGTAGTTACTGTTTTTGAGAGCTATCCACGTAGCTGTGCTGGTTATGACTGTCGGGTACGGGGTACCTGTCTCTGGATACACAGGCACAGCCGTTCCTCCAGGGCAGACCTTCTCAAACGTTTTGGCCTCGGGACCTCTTTACTCTCTTAAAAATTCTTGAAGACCCCAGAGAGCTTTTTTTTTTAAAAAAAAAATGTGTCATATCCAGTGGCTTTCTGGCGGCGGTTCGTACCAGCTCACGAGAGCCATTTTGCTCATCTCTTCCCAGCTCCACGTCCTGTGAAGTCATATTGATTGCTTGAAATTAGTCATGGTGGGAATATTTATACTGCAGGATTGATATCCACTACACAACAGGGTGTTTTTTCCTCAGAGAGCTGGTTTACCAGCACACCACTGGTTATATCTCTTAATATTACTATATTAGAAATTAAAACTGAGAAAATTTTAAAATATTAATTTATTCATTAAAAACAACGGCAAACTCATTGCATATTAACATTTTAATGAAAAAAAATAGCTCATTTTCAAAACAAAAAGACTGGCATTGTTTTATATTTCTGCAAATCTCTTTAATAACCTGCCCAATAAAAGACAGCTAAATTCTCATGTCCGCTTCTGCATTCAATCTGTTGTGGTATGTCGTTTTGTTTAAAGGAGAAACTCTGCCCTCACACAAATAGTCAGTAAAGAAGCTTATCTTAATACACTTTGCAGATAATTGTGGCTATTCTATTTGGATACTACGTCAAAACTCAGCAAGAGGTTGTCTCTTAAAGATTAATTGCTGTGTGGAATCTGAAACTTTCAGTGAAAATTTTTAGCTCTGTTAATTTAAAATAAATTGCAGGTTCCCTGTAAGGGGACCTCCAGGCAATCACACTATGCAAACTGCTGCTCTGGGATATATACCTAGGAGCAGAATTGCCAGATCATATGGGCATATGTATCTTCAATTTCACTGGATAAGGCCAAACTATTTTCCAAAGCGATTATATCAATTAACATACCCACCTACAGTGTATGAGTTTCCATTACTCCCCTCCTTCACTGTCATTTGTGATTATCAGACTTTTAAATACTACCTCTGCAGTGGTGTGAAGTGGAATATCACTATGATCTTAATTTCTCTGACTCCCCATGAAGTCACGCAAGGTTTCATTTATTTATTAGCCATTTGGATTTCCATTTTGGTGAAGTGTCTGTCCAACTATAGCAGTTATTCATAAATTCTGAATAGAAGCCCTTTGTTGGTTTGATATACCACAAATATCATCTCCCACTCTGCGTATTTTCACTTCCTTAATGGTGCATTTTGATGGACATTGAGTAAATTTCACTGTGGTCAAATTTACATCTTTTCTTTTTTATCTTTATGGTTAGTGCTTTTTCATATCCTGTTTAAGAAATCTTTCCATACCCTGAAGTCATGGAGATGATCTCCTATATTAACATTTAAATGCTTTATTGTTCACCCTATCAAAAATATATCTATATGGGAAGCGGCTGTGGCTCAATCAGTAGGGCTCCCGTTTACCATATGGGAGGCACCGGGTTCGGTTCCTGGGGCCTCCTGGTGAAGGCAAACCCGCCTGCACGGCGTGGTTGGCTGACCCAGCGAGCACAAGCAGCAAGGGGGGGGGGGGATAAATGAATAAATAAATAAATAAATAAATAAATAAATAAATAAATAAATAAATAAATAAATAAAATATATATGTATATCTATGATCTACTTGGTGTAGTTTTTGTGTATGGTTTTAGATAGTGGGGAAAAGTTTCATGTTTTTCCCAAATGTATGTACATTTGTATCGTTTAACGACAAGCCTACTCTCTCTCCACTACTTTACAGTGCTTCCTTCGTCATAAATCAAGTGTCTCCATATATGTGGGTCCATTCCTGGGCTCTCTTGTCTGTTCAGTTGATTTGCTTGCCTATTCTTACAGAGCACTATGGCTACGGCAACAGCATGGATGAGTCTGAAAAACATACTGAGTCAAAGTTGCTGCTAAGAAAACTACTATCAATCTAACTGTTACTTCTTTTAGATCTCAATTTTTATAATAATTTTTCTTTTTTTGGTTTTATTCAGCTTCATTCCAATGTGTCCAGGAGTTATTTCTTTATGCTGCTTGGGGAGTGCTTCTTGGATCTGTGAACAGATATCTTTTAATCATTTTAGGAAAGTCTCAGCGATTATCTGTTCAAATATTATTACTGCCTCCTATCTCCTTTCATTCTGAAACACCAATTATATATCTTTTCAATGACTCCTCAATGCCTCTTGCCCTTTCTTCTGCATTTTCTATCCTTTTGTCTCTTCATGCTCTATTCTGGATAATTTCTAAATCCAGATATCTTGACCTATATCCCAGTTCACTTATCCTCTCTTCAGCTGTGTCTAATATGAAATAAAACCCATCCATTGAATTTCTTTTTTCAAATCATCATTTGCCCACCATTGAACTTTTAATTTCATTTCTAAGTTCTAGAGTTTCCGTTAGATTCTTTTGTAGGTATGCTATGCCACTTTTTATAGTCCCCCCAAAAAAATTTTTAGGAGGTACCAGGGATTGAATCCAGGACCTCGTACATGGAAAGCAGGTGCTCAACCACTGAGCTATACCTGCTCCCCAGTGAGAGCTGGTTTTTCCATTTGTTTGTTTTTAGGAGGTACCGGGGATCAAACCCAGACCTTGCATACAGGAGCAGGTGCTCAACCACTTGAGCTACATCTGCTCCCCATTTCCAATTTTTTTATTTTTCACCTTCCAGATTTTCAAATCACCACCTTTGCCTTCCAAATTTTTCAAATTTGGATTTTTATCTCTTTGAACACAGTAAACTGAGCTGTTTTATGGCATGTAGCTAAGAGCTCCAACATCTGGAATCCTCATGGATCTGTTATTTTTTTACTGTTGTTTCTGCGGGTTCTTTTTGCTAGCTCTCCTCTTCTCATAAGCCTGGTATTTAAAAAATTATTTGTAAAATAACGTAAGGCCTAGAATGATATCATCTTCCTTCAGAAATGGTTGCCATTTGCTTTTCAAGCACCTGGGGACATTAGAAATTGGGGATCTCCTTAATCCAATTTAGGTTTTGATATTTTCAGTATTGTATAGTCACAATACAGTATGCTCAATACAGTGTGTAATGCAAGTCCATAGGAGAGGAATCAAACACTGCTTGGAGCAGGAAGGCTTTCCAGAAGAGGTGTTGATAAGTCCTGAGGGGCAAATAATGAACTGACTTCTTCACTAGTCTAGTATGGCCTAGAAATACTTGCTAAAGAATGCAAATCAGCTTAGAGATGCTGCAGAGGGAGCAGAATGGTGTTGAGATGGTAGATTTGCAACTCAGACATACTTGGCTTCAAATTTAAGTTTCAGGGAAACGGATGTGGCTCAAGAGGTTCGGCATCCGTCTGCCATGTGGAGAGACCGGGGTTCGATCCCTGGGACCTCCCGGTAAAAAAAAAAAAATTTAAGTTTCACCACTTATCAGTCAAATGACTTTGGCCAAGTTCCTTAGTTCCTTAATCTATAAATTGGGAGTATCATGCACTTATTAAGATTATGAGAATTAAAGGAAATATCACCTAAATGCACATGGTAAAATGCCTGGCATATATAAGGGGCCAATCGATGTTAGTTCCTTTCTTCCCTTCGTGCTTAAACCATGTTTATTTTAGTAGGAAAATTCATCCTTTTTCTATGTTAGAGGAGTGTATTTGGGAAATTGGGGCAGATCAATCCCAAGGGGAGTAATCCTAAATTGGCTCTGAATAGAAGATTCTTGAACACAAAAGTAATTTGTTATCTCCACCAAGATCTTTGCTCCGGGTCTGATAAACAGCACCCCCATAATTGTGTCTGATGAGCATCATATAAGTAACCACAGCTTACAATGATCTGGCACGTTGTACATTGGTCAACTCACTTGATTCTTGTAACAACCCCATGTACTGAATATGATTATCCCCATTTCAAGATGAGAAAGCTGAACAACCGGGAGGTTAGGTAAATGTTGAACCTCTGACCAGTACCAGACTACATGTCTTTCTCCACTGTGTCTCCTGGAAGGGGCCCTGCAAATGTGGCAGCATTAAGCCCAGATTGCGTCCCTCCAACTTAAAATTAAAGTGTCCTATCTGTGAGGGACCACAAGGGCCTGGAGCTGTTTCACATAAGGGAGACGGCCAGTTGAGGTTTTTCCCCATAACTAGGAAGGCTTTGGCTGTGAACTCCAGGCAGAGCCTTACTTGATTTCCCTTGGGCAAGAGTGTGCAAGACAAGCAGCTGTAATATTGGGACGTGGTGTCCTGGCCAGGGAACACAGCAGCTTTGGCAATCCTGCAAAACAAGGCTTTGTTGGATGGAGGCAAGGGAGTTAGAGGCAAAGTCCAATAAGATAACAGCCTCCATCCACTCCACAACCGATCCTTCAACTCCTTTTAAAATACAGACATGCCATGCCAACTCTGTCCTACTCTTCCAATTGTCAAGCCAATCAATTTTCTCTCTGCTTTTGGGAATTGGTACAATCCAATTACTTCCCTCTCAGCTGAGATCTATAAAAAGGGAATGGGACAGACACTTTCATAGTATCCACCAACGTTGAAAATGTATCTGACCGGTGCTTTTCCTTCTTGAATCTATCACAGAGAATCCCACCGCAGAAAGGGGCCTTTGCCGAAATGGTCACTGCAGACTCGCTTGTCACAGTGAAAAACTGGAAATGGACCAAATGTGTCCATCAGTAGGAAATGGCTAAAAATTATAATATATCCATACCATGGAATGTTCTGCAACAGCTGAAAGGGTAAGGTAAATGTATTTTTACTTGGTCAGATTTCCAAACTACATTATTGAGTGGAAAAACTCTGGTTGTATAATGTCATGTACAGAATAATATCTTTTAGGTAACAATTTATGGCAAAGACATCCCTAAAACAATACTCCTTTAATTTCTATGGGTACATATTTGTGTATGTAAATACATACAGGTCTTAAAGGATTGAAAGACCACATACAAAATGACAGCAGTGGATACCTCTAGGTGAAAGGAAATAGAGCTGAGGGGAGAGTGGTCAAAAGGGACCTTAACTCTATCTCTAATATATGAGGTTTCATTTGAAAGGAGAATGCATTCGTATATCACTTACATAACTAAAAACGAATTTTTAAACAGACAGAAAGGAAATAGAAATATTGTGATCGAGAGTGTAGTAAGCTGGAATACTGTCCAAAAATACCTGTTGCCTGTTCTGGGGAGGATTGTTTCCTTGTCCCGTCAGCGCTGGGAGTGGCAGTGTGACTGCTCTGGCCCATGGAAGGTGGGAGGCGAAGCCTGGCGAGCCAGTGTGTGGCTTGCCGTGCTCTTTCCCCCTCTGCCTGGAGACGGGGGTAGCTCAGATAAGGCTGCCCCGTCAGTGTAGGTTCTAGAGCAGGTCAAGGGGGGCCGTGCCAATGTGAGCAGGAAGAAGATCTTCGTTGTCATGGCCACTGAGACCGTGGGGTCATCTGTCATTGCAGCAGAGCCCAACCTACACTAGGCCAGGAGCAAGAGGCGGGAGCAAGCTGTCCCTCTGGAGCAGAGAGGGCAGGGCTGCAAAGTCTGGAAGAAGACAAGGTTTGGGACCAAAAAGGCAGGAGGTCCTGGGTGGGGGGGGTGAGGCGTGTCTTGAGGAGGTCACTGGAAAGGAAGGGGGTGAAGAGCTGCTGAGACAGACAGTGCCAGATTTTCAACTTTGCACAAAGACCTTGTCCCTCGTGGTGTACTGACCAAAGGAAGCAACGTGGAGGCCGTGAATAGCTTTACCAAGTGGCACTTGTCCTGCGCTCTCGGGCAGCTCTTTGCAGGGAAGCCCGGGGGACTTGCTGAGAAAACACTTCTGGGGAATCTGGGCTTAAAGTTCCATGTGGGTGTCCACAGCCGTGCGTTCCTGGAGGGACCTATGGTTACTAATTCCAAAGCCATTCAGACTAGAAAGTAAACCAAATAAGGAAAACATGGGACTTTATCAACCTGGCCCAGATCAGACAAAGGCTGCTGGCTACCTCGCTGGAAGGGAGGAGACTCAGATAAGGTCGTGTGGCTCAGCAGTCTCAAGGGTTAATCCCTGATGACGGGAAGGGGAAAAGCCACAGTTCTGGGCTAATGGGCCAGGGGGCACAACAGAAAGGAGCTCCTGTCAGACAAAAGAGGTTTCAGAGCACAGTGCAAACCGCTTATTCAGCTGGCCTTTAGTCTGCAGGAAGTAGGAGGGAAACATGTTGTTAATCTCTCTGGGTCTCAGTTTCCTCATCTGCAAAATGGGTTTAAGAACACCCACTCTGTAGGAGTCATAAGAGGAACGCATGAGGTGGTAAATTTAAAGTGCCCCGTACAGCGCCTAGCACATAGGTGGCCCTCAGTGAACATTCATTCCTGTTCCCGCCATCCCTTTTCCACTCCCTGAGCCTCAGGAATGGGTTGCAGGAAGGGTAAGGATGAAGTGGCAAAGGAGAGGAACGAATGGAGCATTTAGTCCTGAAATCAACATACCAGCCATGGGGTGGGGGTGGAGTTAAAGTGCCTTATATCTTTCCCACGATCTGCCCCTGGAAATGACCCCGTGACAGAAGCACTCTTGCAGCCCCTGAAGGCGTCCTCTGTTCCTGTCCACTGCGCTCTGTCCTTCAGTGGCTCACTGACACCTTCCAACCCACAGCAGAAGACCCAACTCTCCAGGCTGTCAGCTCATGTCCCCTCCCCCATGTCCAAAAGCCACCTCCCAAGAGAAGAGCCTACCCAGTCTTAATTCAGAAGGGGACATGCACCTCAGATTCCAGTGCTCTCCAAAAGTGAGTGGCCACCAAAGTATGTGTTCTCAGCGGTTGGTTGATTCCTGGTTCTCCAATGAAGCCACCTGCTGGTCATCTGTGAATGGATCCAGGAGTTACTCAGTGGGATTCCTCTCTGCCCCACCTTTCAGGACAAATCTTCAGCTGAAAGCAAGCTAAGGGACATTCACAGGGTTCTTTGTGCTGTAAACTTGGATTTTGAGCTCTAATTCTTTGGCCAGTAGGGAGCAGAACAAGTTTAAGGCTAGGTGGAGCCAACAGGGGAGCCTAGGCCATTGCTTCCAATGGGAATTTTTATTCCCAAGAGGCAGTTGGCCAACTTGCCTAATGGTCCACATCTTTTGCTACTTCCAAGTACTTTGACTCAGGGATAAGTTTAGCTTACCATACCCAAATTATAGTAAGTTTTGATGTGTACCCAACATCTCCTTACCCTTCTTTGAGGGAAGCACTCCCTTCTCAATACTTAGTCCAAACACCAGATAGAGCTGACTCCACTTTCCACTCCAAGGATAGCACAGGACTTGGGCCTGGTCAGCCAGAGCCTGCCATGCCCTTTGTTGGACACACCACTTGGAAAGCCAATAGAGCCAGTGAGTTGTAATGAGATTTTTGCTGGAACTATTGATAATGAGGCATAATGGACTTGACTCTAGGAGACTACTAAGTATGGAGCTGCTCAGGGCTACCATACAGAGAGGTGAAGGTGAAACCAACACAGGGGAGTGTAACAGAGAAAGACAGAAGGCAGCTGTTGGCACTGTTTGAGTTCCTGGAGCACACCATACCTGATTTATCCCTGGAATTCATAATGACATAAGCCAATACATTCTTTCTTTGATTTCTTTGAGTTGGCTCTGTGTCTTAAAACAGAAATAGTTCTCCCTCACACATCTTCTGTTCCTTTGGGCTCTCCTGATACTCCCCTGTGAACTTGGTTGACTTTGGTCCTACTTCAACCAACATGGGTCTTCTGACTCAGGACTCAGCTTCCCTCCTGACTCTCTCTTCTAAATCTTACATCATCACTTTCAGCCCTTGGTTAGAATCTCAACTTAACTCCAGAGCTCCCCCAATCGAGCAGCTCTGGGCTGTCTTCAGCTGCCAATAAGCTGTCAATCACCACAGAAAACCTATCCATCCTGAGTTAATTCTTCCAGTCCAGCAATCAAGAACTGACCCCAGAAGCTGGTGATCAGTAGGAAAAGTGTCACCGTTCACCCAGAGGAGGAGGCTGACATCAGTTTCTCCACCATCACCACTACCCCACCAGGCTAGAACATCAGAACTCCTGAACTCCACCACCTTCTGAGTCGAACTGGAAAAACCCCATGAGATTATATCTGCTGTTATTCTTAGGTCCAGGCAACCAGGGCACTCCCATTGCACACAGGCTGGATCAGACTGAGGCAAAGCCACCAGTCCCCCCAGACAGTCTGAACTCTACTGCAGGGAGGTTGCGGGCAACCCCTACATGCTAATTCACTCTCACAACTGACCACTGAAGATTGTCAGCTCAAAATTTCCCAACAGTGGACATGGACAGAGTCCCACCCCAAAGCTGTTTCCTCTACTGCTGTCCCTTCAGACATCAGAAACATGCAGTCTCTGAGTTTAGAACCTGCGGCAGGAAGGAGGAGGCAACTTCCATACCCTCCCAAGCCCCACCCAGCATCACATAAGTCAGCAACAGAGAACACCAGATGATGGTGAAATCCAACTCCTGGTAGCTCCAGCAGGAAGGAAAGATGGTCACAAGTCCTTTACAAAGTTCACTATCACATTCATAATTCTTCTGGAACAGGGGAAGTACAAGTAATCCATGTCAATGGTGTTGAGCACTCCATGAAAGCCATCTTCCATGTGGCACCAGGTCACTGGCACTTTCAGGTCCTCCAGTCTCTTCTTGTACAACAGTGAATGGTCTCGGAGAAGATCATACTCGCAGCTCACGATGCAGGTCTCCGGGAGCCGAGATACCACATCATCTTCTGCAATCAGGGGTGAGTTTGTCACATCCAGAATATCGCTTGTTTCCAAATAAGCATCTTCATTCAGGGGTACAGGGGCCATCAGTTGGTAGCCTCTCTTCTTAAACCTCTCTGGGATATTTTCTGAGCCCAACCACTTTCCATACTTTGCCCAGACTTTGGCCGGCAAATGGGCACTCTTCTTGATGACACTTTCCCAGGAAGGGCTGATGCCCAAGTAATGACACCAACAGTAGAAGTCAAAATTCCGACTGAGCAGGGGGACCTTCCTGTTCTGCTGATAGGAAGGGAGCTGGAAATTCAGGGCCTGGAGAACAGCATAGATCAGAATCTGGGCGCGAATCTTGGGGAGATCTGGTCTGTTTAGAAGTTTTTGACAAATGACAGTTGCCATTCCACCTCCCAGGCTGTCACCACAGACCACCACCTGGGCTGGATCCACCTCGTATGTATTCAGAGATTTCAGGAAGTGGATCGTGGCCACGAAGCAGTCTCTTAACGGCATCGGAAACCTATAATTGGGTATCTTGCGGTATCTAAAGAGGAAACAAGGAGCACAGCTTACACTCACCATACCAATACAGTCAAAAAATATCTCCACCCAGCATCCTTTAACCCAAATTTCTTCCCTTTCTGAAACCTGAGCAGGTGAGGTTAGACGAGGTAGAGACATGGAGTCCCCAGTGCCTGTCACTTACGAGGAGCTCAGTAAGTGAGAGATGTGATTCACACCATCTCCATGCCCCGCTGGAGGCCAGCTTTGACCACGAGAACCCTGCCATCCAGCCGTTTTGGTCAACAGCCTAGATATTTGCCAGTACTAGCCCCATCTTTCTGAATCTTTGTGATGTTGCTTCCCTGACTCATACCTGTTCGCTGCTTCCCTGTTTCATGATTCTCTTACCAGCAACTTCAGGCTTGCCTGGGTTTCGATTCTAATCCATCCCACCATGGCCCCAGGTTTTGTGGGAAGGTCTCTGCATGCAGGTAGCATGCACCTGTACTCCAGCCCATCGTCACCACAAAGGGAAGCCAACTTGGCATCACTAGACCTGCCAATTTGGCACAAGATTCCAGAATTCTGGATTTCATGAGAAACTTCACAATTTTTAAATACTGGCCCACAACTTGAAAAATCATTAAACAAATACTTTATGGGATGAAGGAACCTTCTGCCAGGCCTCTCCATTCTGATGTGGCCTTGTCTCAGCTACCTTGGAGTCGTGCTCGGGCAGCAGTGCTTTCAACTCCAAATCGGAGTCTACTTCGGTTCCATAAGATAATGTTCTTGCAGAGATTTGCCCACCTACTCCAAGGATAATCTCTTTGTCCAGTACAACAGAACAGTAAGGCGTACAAGTGTGAACAAAGAGGTCCAATTCTCAGCCTATGGCAGAGATGGCTTTGGAGCAGAGGCCTGCCGAGGAGGAGTTTCCTCAGGTATCTTTCCCTTATCCAGGGCTCAGTCATTAGAAAGTCCAGTGACAAATGCCCATGGAGACATTGGCAACCAAGCCATGTTTCTAAATGGCATGGCATTTAAAAGAAACTCCAGGAAATGTTTAATCAAGAGGAGCGACCCTGTGCCATGAGGCAGCGGGCAGCAGGGCAGAGGAAGAGGCCCAGGGAGGGGTGGCCCAGGACTCGCCCTCCCCTACCCAAGGCCTCCAAGCCCTCTCCCAGGTTCCAGGTTGGGTGGGTGACTCTCAGGATCCAGGTGGAGACAGCGGTTTTTCTTTTTCTCGCTTGTTTGGTAGTTCTCAACCAGGGTGGACCTCCCTCCAAGCGGCACTTAGGAATGGCGTTGGCAGTGTTTGGGGCCTGTCCCGGTTACCCTGCTGGAATTCAGCGGAGTGAGGTGCTACACTTTTGGAACTGGCAGGGCTATTTGGACCAAGGGTAAACTGTCCCAGCCAAAAGCACTCGCCTCGAGAAACTACGCTTCCCATGCAGCTCCCAGGTGGTGCTGTGCACAGTGACCCAGGGAGAGTCCCTCACGCTCTGCCGCCCTGTCTCTCTGTCTGTCTTGCCGTCTGTACCCTGTCCAGTGGCCTCTTCCTCTGCCCAGTGTTCCTCCACTTCGCCACCCACCGATGTCCCACTTCCCACACTTTCTCCCCAGATCACAGTCTGGCTTCCTGGCCCCTGTAAACCCTTCCTCATTTCCCCCTTACTCACCCAACAGCTAGGACCACCGAGTCACTCTCCTTGGACAAATGACAGCATATGCCATGGTAGAATTCTAGAAAACAAAAGGGTTTTCGCATTCACTGTAAAGACCAGTGGGCTTCCTTTGCCAGCCTGGTCAGCTGCTCCCTTCTTACTCTCAATCACGGGCGTCGGCTCCAACAGGGTTTGAAAATTTGTTTCTAGCTCTGGAGCAAAGTTCCTCAACCTTCCCGCTGCTCCTCCTTAGTGACGCGGTTTGAACAAATCTCTATAAGCCCTCACCCCTAATCAACTGCACAATGCGTTAAAAACACGGAGGAGCTGTTTGATGGTTTAGCACTGCTGGATAAGGGTGAGGGCTCTGGAGCCAGCCAGGTAGGAGTTCAAATCCCAGCTCTTCTTCTTAGCTGGGGCTAAAGGTGTGCACTGGCAGGGCCCTCAACCTCTCTGAGGCTTGATTTCCTCTTCTTTAAAAGGGGATTCTGATGGCACCTGCCTCGTAGGGCTGCTGTGAGGGTTAAATGAGAGCCGTTCCACAGTCCCTAGCACGCACTGAGCTCTTAAAACACTGGTCATTCTCATCTGTTCACACAGACCAAACTAAACCCACTGACCCATTCAATCCCTTATTCTCAAAGTCTCCTGCAAGGGGACCCGAGCATTCCGCAGATGGGGCGGCACTGGGTCTCTCCCTCTCTCGCTCGCCTTAATTTGCAGAGGGGTAAATTAAGATAGAATTAATTTTGAGGTTTTCCTCTCATTAATTTTCCTCAAATCGTTGGTCCTCCGGTTTGCCTGAACCAGCATTTGTCTCAGACAAACTCTGATACGAAACAAAGTGATGTGTTCAGTTATTTTCATTTACAAAACGCTCACTTCCAACTAAATAGAGGCGATGGCTGCACAACATTGCACTCATTCCCAACGCCACTTTAAAATGGCTCAGTGTACACTTTTAAAGAGTTAATTTTGTGTTGTGTGGATTTCACCTCAATAAATGTATGCAGCCTAATTCCAGAGGGAGACAGCAGGTTCCCTGTCTGTGCCACCTGATCGAGCCAAGCCCCAGCAGCTGTGTCCCCCGGTCCTAAGGGCAGCTTTGAGCTGGGGGAGAGGATGCTGGCGGGGTCGTCCAGCAGGGCGGGTGACGAGCACTTACTCAGACTCCCCACGATGCCCCCGCCGCCGTGGAAGAACAGGATGCCAGGCCTGCGCGCGGGCGACGCCGCCCGGGGCTGGTACAGCCTCACCGGGACCGTCCCGAAGTGCAGGTCGGTGACCACGATGTCGGGGTCCTCCCGCGGCGGCACCAGATCGTGCACAAACCGGATGAATTTGGGCATGGAACAGATCCCCAGCTTCTCAAAAATCGTGCCCTGTTGGAGAGAGGCGGAAACGCTGCCAGGCTGCTTTCGGCACGCTCCGGTGTCAGCCTGGCCTCCTGCTTCCAGCCCTGCCCTCCGCACAGGGCCCAGGGCCACGGCCCTGAACGCCGCCCCCACCATAGCCTGGGCCACAGGGTGGGGGGGGGGGGAAATACACGAAATCTAAGATAAGGACTATAATAAGTAGTAAGATTTTGACAATGTTCTTTCATAATTTGTAGCAAATGTCTCACAACAAGGCAAGGTGTTGGTGGAGGGTTGATGTGTGGGACCCCTGTGTGATGCTATGCGTGTTTGCTTTGCAAGTTCACAACTCTTACTATACACTTATTGTTTATGTATGTTCATGTATAAATAATATAAAAATAATAATAATAGGGTGGGTTGGGGAAAATACTGGCTAGTAGTAATATTTTGAGAATGCTCTTAAATCATTACTTAAAAAGGTTTAACAGTAATGCAAGGTATTGGTGGTAGGGTGAGGTATGAGAACACTGTATGATGTTACGTATGTTTGTTTTGTAAGTTCACAACTATTGCTATACACACTGTTTATGTATGTTCATGTATGAGTAATATACTTCAATAGATTTTTAAAATGATACTAATAAATATTTTAGACAAATCACTACTTTAGTGAGATTAGCTGTACTTATACTCACCCATAGTGAGTATGATTTTTAAAATATTTAGACAAAAACTGGTGGCCTTACATATTTCTCAATGATATTTTTGAGATGAAAAGCACAAGTCTCTTCTAGTATCATGTAAAAATTAGGCATTTTAGTGAATGGAATACTGGTCGTTTATCACTAAGGTTGAGAAATTTTTTTCTCAGGTATTCTTTCAGGTTCAGATATTGTAAAAGGAGATGCACAAGAAATAAACACAATGTAAAAAAAAAATTACTTGAGTTGCTTCCAATACTATTCTACCTGACAGTCATTATAGAACCCTTTGCAGAAGAATTGTCAATATACTGTAATTTACTAAAACATGCCTGATTACATAGAGTGAATCCCTTTGCTTTTAAGAGAAAATAAGAATGTGGCATTATTCTTCTCAACATTTTTCAGTTCTATAATAAGCAATCTTTTACTACTTGGGGTTTATGTTATGGAAATTCCTTTTGGTTACAGACCTCTGTAAAGAATATTATTAAATCATAGCAAATGATCTTGGTTCATTTACAAGGTAAGGCTGGGGTGGATACATGAGTATATTTCTTTTATTGCATTCACATTATTCCAACACTAAAGTCCTCTTTTTGTGGATTATTCGGTTAGGAATTGGGTAAACAGCCTGGACAGTGTAAAAGATGTAACAACAAGTATGATGGTTAAGTTCATGTGTCAACTTGATCAGGTTATGGTGTCCAGTTGTTTGGTCAAGCAAACACTGGCCTGATTGTTACTGTGTAGATATTTCATAGACAGATTTGCATCTATAATCAGCTGATTGCATCTACAATCAACAAAGGAGATTGCCTTCTGCAACGTGGGGAGTCTCCTCATCCAATCAGTTGGAGGTCTTAAAAGCCAGAACTGAGGATTTCTGAAGTCATTAAGAAGAATTCCTGCCTAAATTCAGCCAGCCAGCCTTTCCTGGGGAATTCAGCTTCACCTTCATCAGTTTCCAGCCTGTGGTCTGCCCTGCAGAATTAAGACCTGCCAAACCCCTCCTTGGTTGCATGAGCCAATTCCTATTATAAATGTCAATAATTATTTTTAAAAAAACAATAGGATGTCCAATATTTCTTCATAATAAAACAGGAATGAGGGAGGTATAGACCCAAAAGACTTGACTGCAGGAACTCGGGCAGGTTTTTACCCAGTAGTGTTCACAGCAGCCAAGTGTCCACTAATAGGTGAACAGATAAACAGATTGTGGCCGATCCATGCAATGGCTTATTATTCAGCCATAAAAAGGAATGCAGTTCTGATACACGCGACAACTTGGATGAACCTTGAAGACATCACGTCAGGCACAAAAAAAGACAAAAATCGTGTGATTTCACTTATATGAAATATCTAGAATAAGCAAATTCCTAGAGACAGAAAATAAATTATATCTCACCAGGGTAGGGTGAGGTGAGGTGGAAAGGGGAGCTGTTGCTTAATGGGGGAAGTTTGGAGCGATGAAAAACTTTTGGTAATGGATGGAGATGATGGTAGCACAACCTTGTACTGAAACTGTATACTTGAAAGTGGTCAAAATGGGAAGTTTTGAGTTATAAGTCTATTACCACAATAAAGAGTTTAAAAAAAAAAAACAGGCAAACAAGAATGAGGGTTATGAGTGGGGTACAAATGAAGCTGGACTGGCCAGGAGGTGACAACTGCTGATACTGTGTGGGGGGTACCTGGGGCTTCTTTATCCCACTCTCTGTCCTCTAGCACAGGTCTGACATCTCACATAATAAAAAAAATAACAATAACTAAACAAATAAAGTGGCCTCTCCCTCTGCTCATTCTCTTCCAGTGGTTTCTAAGCCTCTTCTGTGCTATGGCTACTCTGGCACTCGGTGACGCCTGCAGACCTCGTCTCAGAATGTTTTTAAATACATGAAATACAATGCAGGAGATTACAAGGAAAGCACTTTTACTTAAATATAGTCATCAAAATATGAAAATAAATGTGTGGTATAATAATACACGTGCTTCATCATTAACACATTAAATAGCAAAATCTAGCAACCAGTCTAATGACGACCATAATTTCAAGGAAATGAGGAGCATACATGATTTTTCCCAAGTTCTACAACAACTTTAATGTGCTGCGACAAAATCCAGGGTTCCTCTTGGTGACAAAGTCACAGGGTCTGCTGTCACGACTGCAGTTTGTTGCCTTTGTTCATAATGGAAGGAAATTCTTGTAGTGAAAATGGCATGATGTTTACCCCATTCCAAGTTCATGGACCCCTTGAATTCTAGCACTCGGGGTGGTTCGGGGGGCTCCTGGTCAAGAAGCCTTGCCCTAGCCCACTGCCCCTTTTTCCTTTCTTCCCAGCACTTTGCCACTCTGAGAAGCGGTTTATTTGTAGTTTGCTGTGGTTTGCTTGCTGATCGGCTACCTCCCCATCTCCACCACCAAGGTACTAGAAGCTTCCTGAAGGTGGGCCCTGCCTGGAGCTTAATCTCTCTTGCTTGTCACTGATCCCCAGGTCTAGAACTGGCATGTGCACCACACATCTTTGGAGAAAAACTAAAGCAAATTCTCTGGGCCAAGCACTGTTCCAGGCACTCACCGAATCCTCACAGGTGCTGAGAAGTGGGAACAATTGTTTTTTTTTTGTTTTTTTTTGTTTTTTTTTTTTAAAGATTTTATTTATTTATTCATTTATCACCCCCTTGCTGCTTGTGCTCGCTGGGTCAGCTAACCACGCCGTACGGGCGGGCTTGCCTTCACCAGGAGGTCCCGGGAACCGAACCCCGGGCCTCCCATATGGTAAACAGGAGCCCCACTGATTGAGCCACAGCCGCTTCCCGGAACAATTGTTTATCCCTCTTTTGCAGATGAGAAAACTGAGCCACTGTACTCGAGAGATGATAAACTGTGTGAATCAAGGACTGAAAAGCCACAGGACAAAACCACTGCATCTTGTGAAAGAGGACCCGAGAGATAAGAGGCATTTGGCCCCCAGTTCTCCATCAAAAGTTTCTCACGAGACCAGGCAATTGCAATTGCTTTTCATTAGGAAAACATTTTAAGGAAAATATTTTCTGAATTCTATTTCTGTCAGCTCTCTGGAAAAGTATAGCAAATTCCTACTGGCCACATCCACCCACAATATATTCACTTGTATTTTGCTTAATTGCACAAACCAGGACTGAGGGGCAGGATCTGACTATATTGCATAAATAGCTTTCTGGCTCTCAAAAACAACAAAAGAGTTTTAAAAAGTCACATTCAGTAGTTTCCCTCATCTGTACTGGTTCACTATTTGCTGTGTGTTTCTTGATATCGCCGTTCTCTGTTTTAAGAAAAATGTATTCCTCTCTTGTTTTTTTCTCTCCCTCTGTTAATCAGGGAAGTGGCTCATTCTCTGAAGCTTGTGGAGCTGCAGAAGCACTGGCCGAGGTTGAGAACCCCTGACTGCTGGCCTGCAGGTTGTTCAGATTTGGGAATGTGTCCCCAGAGCTAACTCAAGGTAGAGGCTTCCAGCGTGTGCTTTTCCCTCGCCCTTAGCCCCTCAGCAGAGGGGCACAAGTGACACGCAAAACTCACCCAGGTCACCAGCAGCAGGAAGAGGCAGTCTAGGACCCGCAGCTTCACGGGGCACTCGACGGCAGCGGGGATGTCGGCGGTGAGGAAGTGCTGGCAGATGACCCAGAGCCCGACGCCCCAGGCACCCACGCAGGCTGCGGCGAGGGCAATCAGGAGCGGCATGGCCCAGCCGCTGCCACCCCAGGAGAGGCTGAGGACGAGCTGGAGCCGGCAGAGGTCTGGGACACCGCTCGGGGTTCAGACCTTACAGCTGGCGCCCTGCCCTCTGTACCGCCTACGTCTCCCACCAACAGTGGCCCCACCCAGTGAATCACAGCTGGGGGAGGATGTGGTTCGAGGACAGGCCCCAGGGTAAAGAAAAAAGTGACTCAGGAAGACAAAAAGGAGGGCTCAAAAATTCCTGCTTCCATCCTGGAGGTGGCCTTGGACAAGCCGTCGTGGAGCTCACACACACTCTCCCCCACCTGCCCTCGACGCCACCGCCCGCCCCTGGCTCTTCTGCGGCCACGCTGGCCTCCTTGCTGTTCCTTCACCAGCGGAGGCTGCCCTGGAGTCCTGCTCTGCTGTCCCCTGTGCCGCGTCCTCCCGGGCTCAGTACCTCCCTCCTGCTCAACTGTCACCTTCTCAGCGAGGCGGTCGGCCACCCCCCACCAGCACTCCTCTGCCCCCTTCCCGCTCACTTCTTCGCTTTGGCCCATGTTATCGTCTGCAAGAAAACAGAGCCCGCTTGTGTGGGTATCCTCCGTAGAATGTACGCTCTCTGAGGACAGAAATGTTTCTTTTGTCCCCAGAGCCCGGATCAGGGCTGCACATTGATGGCTGCTCGGCAGATATCAGTTGAATCAAGGAAGGAATCAGCCATCCTTATCCTCTTCTTGTAAGAGACAGAAAAAGTAAGTTCACCTGACTTTCCAGGTTGGAGCAGAAGCCGACGTCACTGCTTGCAATCTGCCCCCTCACCGAAGTCCTACACCAGGAAAGAATGACACCGGACTCGTATGCTATCCTAATCCTATGACTGGTCTCTATAGTAACCTTGCCTGCTTCCCGGCTCTGCAGTTAGAGAGCCGTGGTTCTCAAACAGGGGAGAGTTTGCCCACCCACCCCCGGCTCTGGCCACAGGGTGTCCCGTAGGTTCTTCCATGCCTCCTCCCTGGAAGGGACGGTCTGGGAGAGCTGAGCCTCAGGATGGCAGAGCCGGGTTCCCTAAGTCACACTTGGAGACGAGCTGCCCAGCAGGGGACCCTGTCGGGAGCATCTGTGTCCCAAGTTGCATATTCAAGTTAAGCAAGTTTGTTGCGTTAAGCTACCGAGGTAGAGGATTATGTGCTGTGGCAGCAAGCCTCCCCCAAGTCTTTGAAGGGTGCTGCATCTTGAAAGGCTCATGTGGACTCTGCATCGGGTTTGCTTATTTGTTGGTGCTTCTGTCCTTTGACTAGAGGGAGGCAGGGCTCTCTGCCAGTAAAGCCGCTCACTCGGCCCCATCCCTGCCGCCTTTCTGGGAGGAGACACAGCAGGACACCCATCTCCCTTGCATCAGGGCCAGGCTGGCTACAAATCTGGGTGAGGGCTAGATTTGGTTTGCAACAATGGAAAAGAAGCGCCGATCAGCTTTTCAGAATTAGTGATGGTTAAAACCCTGGTGAGAGGGGGTGCACGGGGAGATTTCACACACAGAAGAGAAGGCAACGCGCCCACCACAGAGCCTGCAGCAGGAGCCCCGCCCTGCTGGCGCCTCGACTTGGACCCAGTCTCAGGCTTCCGGCCTCCAAAACGGTGGGAGGATACGGTCCTGTGGCTTTAAGCCACCACGTTTGCGGTGATCTGGTACCACGTTTGCGGTGATCTGGTACCTCCTCTTTGTGCAGAACCTCCACAACACTTTTTTCATTCCCATGAAGCTCTATCTTCAGGGCCCCTCACTTGCCTGACAGAGCTGTGTCAGGCATTTGAATAACACTTTCTGGGCTTTTGTGTTATTTGGGGTATATTCAGCTTTTTAAAATTCATAGTTTGCAATGATTTCTTTTCTCCTTCTAAATATATATTCACTTTTGAAACTAAATTCTATTCATAATGTTGCAGTCTTTTTCTTGAAGAAAGTCCTCAAAATTATATAAGCTTCAACTACATAAAACTTGGACCCATCCCAGTGTGTGTGTGTGTGTGTGTGTGTGAGAGAGAGATAAAGGGGAACCCACAAGCATGTTATTTGTAACATGCTCTTTCCACTTAATAATTTTCCATGTTGATAAGTGTAATTCCATAATGCAATTTTAGAGATTATAGAATGTTTCATTATTCCATTGCTTGTGTGTGCTATAATTTATTTAAACAACTTCCTGTTGTCAGACATCTAGATTGTTTCTGCTCTTTCCTAAATCTTTTGATAATACCCAATTCTTTCCATAAAATAATTTGATGAGTCAAAGATAAAAATATTTTCAGGCTTTTGATACATATTAACAAGTAACCCTTCAGAAAAGGGTGTATCAAGTTATACTTCAACACAAACGAGACAAAAAATGATTGTTTCCAGAACTCTCACCAACACTGAATACTAGTATTATGTTGGAATTTGGCCATCTTGATATTTTGTTCTTAAATTAATTTCAGTGTTGTTTTGGTTTATATTTCTTTGATACCGGTGAGGTGGAGCATTGTTTCATATTCTTATTTTATTCTCCTTTTGCAAATTCATGTGGATTCATTTTGTATGCTTGTATCCTTTATTTTTCTATTAGTATATGTTTATCTTCTTGCACTGATGTATACATGCTCTTTGTGGAGTAAAGATATTAAACGTTTGTCATGAATGTTACAAATGTTTTTTCTGGTTTGTTGTTTGCCTTTTAACTTTATGTGGTTTTTCCATATTGATGTTTGTTATTTTTATGCAGTGATATCTGTCATCTCTCCTTTTATGAACTCTTAGAAAGACCCTCTGATAGTACATGAAACTCTGTGGCAATGATTTTGAAAATGGAGGATTTTTCTGTCAAAATATAACTATCTGAAAGGAAAACATGAATAGCTTGATTATTATGCGATGGATTGGAGGCCTGTTGTACAGGCCTGCCAATGAGTTTCATAAACAGTTAAACCTCTTACATGATGAAAAAATACACAAACAGAACTTATGGCATGAACATGGCAGTTCAGGTCCAGTATTTTCTCCCTTGTTCTCCTGGAAATTACACAAAGCACCAGGAGAATGAGGGGATAGAGAAGTATAAAAACTGAATCATTCTTGCTTTCCTGAATGTATTAGTTAGGGTAAGTGATGCTAGCTGCTATAACAAATAACCCCATATCTCATGGTTTAATAGAAAAAGGGCTTATTTCCTGCTCACAACATGGACAGCTACTCCACATGGTGATTATGGGATCCAGGCATCTCCCATTTAGTGGTTCTGCCATCCTCTAGGCCCTCAGAGTCCTCCACCTGCCACTGAATTCTCTTTACCTCGAGAAAGAGTGAGATCATGGAGGATGGCATGCAGGAGGATCAAAAGCCAGGCTTGGAAGTGCATTCTTCTTTTGGCCAAACTCCAGTCATGTAGCGTCACTTCAGTGCAAGGGAAAGAAATGTAGACCTTCTATGTGCCTAGAAGGAAACCGAAATGGATTTTGATGAATTCATAGTTCTTCTGGCAGTCAGCCCCCAGCAGGAAGAGATTCAGTACAGGGAGTTGGAAATTTACAAACCTGTTGTCATGGTTGACTAAACACATGTCAGGGAAGTTGCAGGCTTTCAGCAAAACAGGAACTGCAGGTGTCATAGGAAACCGTGACTGCCGATCTCAGCAACACTCAAGGAGGTGATTCTCAGGAGGACATCTCGACGCCGCGGGCAAAGCATCACAGCTTCCGTATGCTGATGCTCACGTGCCTGCCCTTAGCCGCCACTTGGAGAATAGTGGCTTCTGCTTCTAGTCTACCTTCCAAATCTTACAGGAAGTTTTCCCCATGACAAAATCTAAACTGAAGTGTTGCAGGCAAGGGAGTCTGGGTAACGTCATTCCCATGCATTTAGCCCCTGTACATAGGAAAGAGCTGAGAAGGATGGGGGCGGTGCTGAGTGCCAGCATCTGGCACATGAAATAAAGACTAGTTTGATCATGATGTTCAGACCCTTGAATCCCAGCCATGGACCCAGGAGTCCACAGACCCCAGGTTAAGAATTACTGCTATATATCTTTGCACCATTAACACTAAGCTTATGTCTTCATTAAGGTCACCTTGAATTTCCAGCCATTTTTTCCCTTTGTATATATTGTTGCAGTGTTATTTGGCACATTGTTAGCACACTTATTGTGAATACTATCCTTGATCAATATCAAACACTATTCTTTTATGATGTAATATTTCCTGCCTTGAATTCTGCTTGCCCAGGGCCACAAGCTAGTAAGTGTCTGGGCCGAACCTCCCCCCTGGATTCTTGTTTCCGAATAAAGATATCTCTATAAGAGCAACTCTCCAAGCTCGCTCTGCTTCCACACTCATTCCTCCACAAGGGAGGAGAACTAACTTCTCTAAATGGAGACCTTGAGAGGAGGAACTGGGCATGCTCAGCTCAGCCCCTTCTTTTCTTCTCTGTGAGATCTGTCTGCCTGCCAAGAAGAGGGCACTCTGCCCTCTGCGGCCAGGTGTCCACAGAGAGGTGTGATTGTCCAGTGCTACCTGGGACTGGATACCTAATATCACCAAGCACACTTATCCACACACCTAATCCACATGTTCCTCAGCTTTATCAGAAAGAAAGGTGACGCATCAATCATGAAATAGATGGCACAGTTATAACAGGAAATTTAATGAGGAACTGTGTAGAGATACCACGGAATAGCACAGCTCTTAAGAGCTAAGCGCCACTCCCACTTCTCAGGGCAAGGGGGAGAGTACTTGGAGGCAGACAAGGCTGTGAGGAGAGGGCTCCCTGACAGGAGCGGAGGCACACAGCTTGCCTGTGGCAATCACACAGGGACAGGGCTGAGGAGGGCAACCACTCACCATCACTTCCCCCCTCGCTCAGCTCCCACCCTCACGTTTCCCACTGGCAAAGGGCTCTGGAGCACCATGTCAGGGCTAGCAGATAGAGGACCTGCCCTGACTCTACACAGAGGCTGGGAGCCCTGCAACAGGCTTCCAGCCCCTTTGGATGTCTTTCTCTGACTCGGGCAAACTCAGGCTGTTCCAACTCTAAGAAACAGCATTCAGGGCACTACAGAGCAGGCTGCCTCTGCTCCAGAAAGCAGAGGATTGCTCATTTCAACTTTGACCAGAATCCCTGTGGTGGTTTGGAGCTGTATATGCCCCAGGAAAACATGTTCTTAAACTTAATCCATTCTTGTGGGTGTGAACCCATTATAAGTAGGACCTTTTGATGAGGTGACTTCAGTTAAGGTGTGGCTTTTTTTTTTTTTTTTTTTTCGGTGGTACCAGGGACTAAACCCAGAACCTCGTACATGGGAAGTGGCAGGCACTCAACCGCTGAGCTACACCTGCTCCCCAGGATGGGTCTTAATCCTATTATTGGAGTGCTTTATAAGGGGAATGAAATTCAGACAGATAAAGAGAAAGCCACAGAGGTAGCAGCCAGGAGCTGAACATCGATGGAACCAAGAAGAGAAGGGAGAGACCAGGAGATGCCGCCATGTGCCTTGCCATATGACAAGCTAAGGACTAAGGATCACTGGCAGCCAACCCCAGAAGCCACAGTCTTCGGGGAGAAAGCATCGTTCTGATGGTGCCTTGATTTGGACTTTTGTTCCTAACCTCAAAACTGTGAGCAAATTCCCAGCGTTTAAGCCAAACCATCGCATAATATTTGCTAGAGCAGCCCAAGAAACAAAAACAATCCCTCAGTGCCTTGAGGTATCCTGAGAAGCCAGTGGCCAGTCTCCATCCAGGTTGGGTCAGGACACGGAAAACCTTGTCTCGGCCTGTGTGTCAGTCTTCCTCATTTGCTGCGTCAGAAGGTGCCATTCATTCATTCTCAAATATTGAGCTCTCTGGGAAGACCATTCCTGACAGAGGGGCTGTGACCCTGCCTAAGGTGACTCCTGGGAAAGGAGTTGTGAACCCCTAGGGCAACGCCCCCAAATCTCTTTCTGAAGCCATCCCAGTTTAATCCTCACAATAGCTTTGTTAATCCATATTATGGTTACAGGGGCTTAATGCCAGAATGTGACCCACTAGGCAACCAGGAACACTTAGAACTCTCCATTCTCCCTGATCACGCACTGCTGGGTCTGGCGCTTGGTTTAAAGTGAGGACTCTTAATCTTTTGTGCTGCAGACCCCATTTCAGAACATTTTTTAACTTTGTTTTTTTAATTCGAATAACATTTTTTAAATAATTGAAAACAGACATAGGTTTACCAAGGCAAGCAATGATATGAAATATTTTTAAATCTCTGACATAATAATATAAGTACTTTTAAAAAAATATTAAAATGATCTAAGGGCAGATCTAATAACTGCCATATTTTGAAGTAATGCTAAGCATCAAAGATGTTGTATAATATCTGCAACAACTTAAATGTGATACCAAAGTATTTGTGATTGATATTGACAATCAAGTCCCATGTGCAGGCAATATTACTACAGCTTGTGGCCTACAATTGCTCCAGAAAGAAACCAAATTTCAGTTAGGGTTGATGAAAATAACGATGCAAATTCTTTTCTATCCAAGTTCATGGACTCATTGACCCCAAGTTGGAAAAACATAATAATTTTATCAAAACTCTTTGATCTGAAAAATAAACTTTGTGTTTCTGAAAAATTAGAAATCAATTTAGTTTCAAGTTATCAGCAAATGGAAGTTTTCCCGCTAGAAACTAGAGAATTGACACTTGCCCTCTGCTCCCCAAATGAAATACAGTCCACTTCCTTCTGTGTCCACAAGCTGTTTAGTAGCTTGATATGTTTTAACCCTAATAACCAAATCAGGATTTTGAAAGGCAATAAAGCAAAACCACATTGGAAGATACAATTATTGGACTCTATTTTCCTATTTCACATTGTAGTTACATAAGTCCAAAATAGATGAAATATTGTTGCTGGACTCCTTCCAGTATTTTGAAATAGAACTGTACTAAGAAGAACTATAAATTCAGGGTCAAGTACACAAGAAAATCATGGTGTACAGGAGGGGGAAAAGCAAATTAATATTTAATGAGCATCCTCAATGTATAAAGCTTTTTACAGGGAAGCGGCTGTGGCTCAATCAGTAGGGCTCCCGTTTACCATATGGGAGGCCCTGGGTTCGGTTCCCGGGGCCTCCTGGTGAAGGCAAGCCCGCCCGCATGGCGTGGTTAGCTGACCGAGAGAGCACAAGCAGCAAGGGGGGCATAAATGAATAAAAAAATAAAATCTTTAAAAAAAAAAAAATAAAGCTTTTTACACAAATTATCTCATTTCATCCTCAAAAATAGCCCAACATTCAATACTCATTTATGGAAGGGGAAAAAAACTCATAACGCACTAGGAATAGAAGAAATCTTCCTTAATCTAATAAGGAGTGCCTACAAGAAGCATCATTCTTAATACTGAAAATTTTCTCCAAAAATAGGGTATAACACAAGGATAATCACTCTCACCACATTTTCAACATTGTACTAGAAATCCTAGCCAGTGCAATAAGGCAAGAAAAAGAAATAAAATGCATATGACCTGGAAAGGAAGAAATAAAACTGCCATTATTCACAGAGGACATGATTATTGGATGTAGAAAATCTGAAAATATTTACAGAAAAACTAGTAGAATTAATAAATGACTATGGGAATGATAATGATACTGCATACAAGATCAATATACAAAAATCAATTGTATTTCTACATCCTAGCATTAAATAAATAGAAAATTAAATAATAGAAAAATACCATAGATCAGTGATTACCAGGGACTGGGAGTAGAGGAAGGGTTGACTATAAAAAGAGCAGCATGAGGGAGTTTTGGAGGATGATGGAGCTTTCCTATATCTTAATTGTGGTGGTGGTTATACAACTGTATACCTTTGTAAAAACTTATAAAATTGCACGCCATAATGAGTGAACTTTAATATCTATAAAAGTTTTTAAAAAGGGTGTTAAAATAATTGAAAAAGTTACCATTTACAAAATCATTTTAAAAACCTCAAATATCTAGGAATAATATTGAAAAATGTGAACAATCTCTGTACTGAAAACTATGAAACATTATTGATTGAAATTAAACAATATGGACAATATCATTTTAGAGGATTGGAAGAGTCAATAATAAAAAACATCAGTTCTCCCCAAATTAATCTTTTGATTTGATTAATTCCCAATTAAAACCCTAGTTGGTTTTGTTATTGCTGTTTTTGTCAGAAAATGACAAGTTCATTGTAAAGTTTACCTGGAAAGAAAAAGGTCCAAGAAGACTTACACAATTGGATATCAAAATTATTAGAAAGTTACTATAATTAAAACAGGCTGATATTGGCACAAAGATAAACCAATGTAACAGAATAGAGAGACCAGAGACAAATCCACACATATGTGGTCATCTGATTAATGACAATGATAGCACTGCAGTACTGTGAAGAAAACATGAACTCTTCAATACAATGGTATTGTGCCCATGGATACCCAAATGGGAAAAACATAGATGTTATCTTCCACCTTATGCCATACACAGAATTGAATTTCAGAAGGATTGCAGATCAAAATGTAAAAGATGAAATAATGATGCTTTTAGATGAAAATAAAGGAAAGCATCTTGATGACCTTGGAGTAGGCAGAGATTTCCTAGAGGACACCAAAAACACTAACCATAAATGGAAAAAAATTATAAATTGACCATATTAAAATTAAGGATGTCTGTTCATCAAAAGACACCATTAAGAGAGAAAAAAGATAACTCATAGAGTGGGAAGATATTTGCAATACATATTTCCAACAACTTCAATACATATAACAACCAGCAAGATTGCGGCAGAGTAAGGAGCTCCTAGAGTCAGCTTGTGCTACAGGGCAGTTAGTAATAACCCAGAGCTATCTAAGGCACCTGTTTGGGGGCCTCAGGAGACCAGAAGAGCATCCTGCAACATCCTTGAAGGAGTGGAAGGAGGAGTCTGCCCAACTGCAGAGAAGATTCATAGCTGGAGCCCTCCACGCCATGGAGGCCAGCGCCCATCCTCCACTGGAGGCACAATGCATCTTGGGAGTTGCTCCACGGCTGAAATTAGAAGCTCCACTTCCCAAAAACGGGGAAGGAAGACACGGTTGGGCACCAACTTCAGCCACTGATTAGTAAATTCCTCGGGCTAAAGTGTAGTCCTAAGAACAGCTAAAGTTTGAGCCTGTTCAAGTCAGAAAGAGGCTGGTAGCCACCATTTTAACTCTGTGCCTGACACAAGGGGAAGCAAGGCTGACTAAAAATCACAGTGCTGGTAGGGACCGGCTTCTTTCCATCCAGATCAGATTGCAGCTCTAGCCTAAGCCCCAGGCCCACCTCAGGCAGGGAGGAAGCTGGGGGAAGCTGCGCCACCCTCTCCGGGAAATTACAGGCCACGCTGTGGAGGCCAGTGATCATCCTACTTTGGCAGCACAAGCCACCCTAGGAGCTATTCTGTGGCAGGAATTGGAACCTCCATTTCCCAAAAACAGGGGAGGAAGAGACAGTTAGCCAATGATTTCAGATACTGATTAGTAAACTTGGCTGGCTAAAGCATAACCCTAAGAACAGCTAAAATTTGAATGTGTCCAAGTCGGAAAGAGGCAGTTAGCCACTATTTTGACTCCACCCCCTGCATGAGGGGAAGACGGGCTGACTGAAAATCACAGGGATGGTAGAGACTGGTTTCTTTCACCCAGATTGGCCTGCAGCCCTAGGCTAGGCTTCAGCCCCACCTCAAGCAGGGAGGAAGCTGGTGGGCCCTGCACCAGCCTCTCCAGGTAACTGCAGGTACATTTGGCTGACACAGACTGAATAATCAGAAGTCTACTGGGGCAACTGCCATCATCTTGGACCTGTACTGCATAGATTGCTGCCCACACCTGCAGCTCCATCCCTGTCCCAGGCAGGGGTAGAAGAGGCGTGAAGCTTCATCAGTCTCTCTGGGCACCTACAGTCTAGCCCTGCATGACTTGGATTATTCCACACAGCTGTGGATCTGTCCTGATGTCTGGCAAAGGGGAAGGTTGGGAGAAGCATCATCGGTCCTGGGGACAGTGAGGCAGCTTGAGCCTCCACAGCCTACAGCACCAACTACATCCTCGGCTCCTACTAAACAACCAGCACAGGAGAAAGGAAGCCCTAAACTAAAGAGAAAAATTGCACCCAGAATAAATACTCTAGTAAGCCAGATGCCAAGACACCAACAAATAATTACAATCCACACCAAGAAACCAGAAGATATGGCCCACTTAAAGGAACAAGATAAGCCTCCAGATGACATAAAGGAGTTGAGACAACTAATCATAGATGTTCAAACAAATCTCCTTAATAAATTCAACGAGATGGCTAAAGAGATTAAGGATATTAAGAAGAAATTGGATGAGCACAAAGAAGAATTTGAAAGCATACATAGAAAAATAGCAGAGCTTATGGGAATGAAAGGCACAATAAATGAAATTAAAAATACACTGGAATCATATAATAGTAGCTTTGAGAAGACAGAAGAAAAGATTGGTGAGCTTGAAGAAATGATCTCCAAAAGTTAACACACAAAAGAACAGATGAAGAAAAGAATGGGAAAAAATTGAACAAGGTCTCAGGGAATTAAATGACAGCAAGAGATGTGCAAACATACATGTCATGGGTGTCCCAGAAGAAGAGAAGAGAAAAGGGGCAGAAGGAATATTTGAAGAAATAGTGGTAGAAAATTTTCCAACCCTATTGAAGGACATAGATATCCATATCCAAGAAGCACAATATACTCCCATATAAATAAATCCTAATAGACCAACTCTGAGACACATACTAATCAGAATGTCAAATACCAAAGACAAAGAGAGAATTCTGAAAGAAGCAAGAGGAAAGCAATACATAACATATAAGGGACAACCAATAAGATTAAGTGCTGATTTCTCATCAAAAACCATGGAGGCAAGACGACAGTGGTATGATATATTTAAGATACTGCAAGAGAAAAACTTCTAGCCAAGAATCTTATATCCTGCAAGATTGTCTTTCAAAAATGAGGGCTAGGACAACCAGCAAGATGGCAGCAGAGTAAGGAGTTCTTAGAATCAGCTCCTGCTACAGGGCAGTTGGTAATCACCCAGAGCTACCTAGAGCACTTGTTTGTGGGCTCCAAGAGAACAGAAGTGCATCCTGCAGCATCCTTGAAAGAGTGGAAGGAGGAGCTGCCCATCTACAGAGAAGATTCGTGAGTGGAGCCCTCCACGCCCCGGAAGCCAGTGCCCATCCTCCACTGGAGGCACAAACAGCCTCAGGAGCTGTTTCGCCGCTGGAATTGGAAGCTCCACTTCCAAAAACGGGGAAGGAAGACACGGTTGGGCACCAACTTCAACTACTGATTAGTAAATTCGATGGGCTAAAGCATAGTCCTAAGAACAGCTAAAGTTTGAACTTGTCCAAGTCAGAAAGACGCTGGTGGCTGCCATTTTAACTCCACACCAGACATGACGGGAAGCGGTACTGACTGAAGATCACAGAGCTGGCAGGGACGGGCTTCTTTCCATCCAGATCAGATTGCAGCTCTAGCCTAAGCCCCAGGCCCACCTCAGGCAGGGAGGAAGCTGGGGGAAGCTGCGCCACCCTCTCTGGGAAATTACAGGCCATGCTGTGGAGGCCAGTGATCATCCTACTTTGGCAGCACAAGCCACCCTAGGAGCTATTCTGTGGCAGGAATTGGAACCTCCATTTCCCAAAAACAGGGGAGGAAGAGATGGTTGACCACAGATTTCAGCTACTGATTAGTCAATTGGGCTGGCTAAAGTATAACCCTAAGAACAGCTGAATATTGAACCTGCCCAAGTCAGAAGGAGGTTGGAGGCTGCCATTTTGACTCCACCCCTAGCATGAGGGGAAGCCGGGCTGACTGAAAATCACAGTGATGGTAGAGACCGATTTCTTTCACCCAGATTGGCCTGGAGTCCTGGCCTATGCTTCAGCCCCACCTCTAGCAGGGAAGAGGCTGGCGGGCCCTGCAACAGCCCATTCAGGTACTGAAGGTACATTTAGCTGGCACAGACTGAATAATTGGAAGTCTACTGAGGCAACTGCGGTCATCTTGGACCTGCACTGCATAGATTGCTGCCCACATCTGCAGGTCCATCCCTGCCCCAGGCAGGGGAGAAAGGGGTGTGAACTTCATCAGTTTCTCGGGGCAACTACAGTCTAGGCCTACATGACTTGGACTATTCCACACAGCTGTGGCTCTGTCCCTACCCCTGGCAAAGGAGAAAGTTGGGAGAAGTTTCATCGGTCCTTGGGGCACTGAGAGCAGCTTGAGCCTCCACAGCTTACAGCACCAACTACATCCTTGGCTCCTATTACACAACCAGCATGGGAGAAAGGGCAGGAAGCCCTAAACTAAAGAGAAAAATTGCACCCAGAATAAACACTCCAGTAAGCCAGATGCTAAGACACCAACAAAAAATTACAATCCACACCAAGAAACCAGAAGATATGGCCCACTTAAAGGAACAAGATAAGCCTCCAGATGACATAAAGGAGTTGAGACAACTAATCATAGATGTTCAAACAAATCTCCTTAATAAATTCAATGAGATGGCTAAAGAAATTAAGGATATTAAGAAGACATTGGATGAGCACAAAGAAGAATTTGAAAGCATACATAGAAAAATAGCAGATCTTATGGGAATGAAAGGCACAATAAATGAAATTTAAAAGACACTGGAGGGAAGCGGCTGTGGCTCAATCAGTAGGGCTCCCGTTTACCATATGGGAGGCCCCGGGTTCGGTTCCCGGGGCCTCCTGGTGAAGGCAGGCCCGCCCGTGCGGCGTGGTTAGCTGACCTAGCGAGCACAAGCAGCAAGGGGGGGATAAATGAATAAATAAATAAAATCTTTAAAAAAAAATTAAAAAAAATAAAATAAAATAAAATAAAATAAAAGACACTGGAATCATATAGCAGATTTAAGGAGGCGGAAGAAAGGATTGAACTTGAAGAAATGGCCTCTGAAAGTGAACATACAAAATAACAGATGAAGGAAAGATTGGAAAACCTTGAACAAGGTCTCAGGGAACTAAAGGACAGCAAGAGACATGCAAACATATGTGCCATGGGTGTCCCAGAAGGAGAAGAGAAGGGAAAAGGGGCAGAAGGAATATTTGAAAAAATAATGGTAGAAAATTTCCCAACCTGTTTGAAGGATGTAGATATCCATGGCCAAGAACACGACATACTCCAATCCAAAAAAATCTGAATAGACTAATTCTAAGACACATACTAATCAGAATGTCAAATGCCAAAGACAAAGAGAGAATTCTGAGAGCAGCAAGAGAAAAGCCAGGCATAACATATCAGAGATACCCAATAAGATTAAGTGCTGATCTCTCACCAGAAACTATGGAGGCAAGAAAACAGTGCTATGATATATTTAAGATACTGCAAGAGAAAAACCTCCAGCCAAGTATCTTTTATCCTATAATATTGTCTTTCAAAAATGAGGGCTAGTTTAGAATATTCACAGTTAAACAGAAACTGAGAGAGTTTGCAACCAAGAGACCTGCTTTGCAGGAAATACTAAAGAATGTGCTACAGCCTGAAAAGAAAAGACAGAAGAGAGAGGCCTAGAAGAGAGTCTAGAAATGAAGATTATATCAATAAAAGTAATTAAAGTGTCAAAAGAGTGGTGAAAATAAAATATGACAGATAAAACCCAAATATTCAGGAATAAACTTAACCAAAGATGTAAAGCACTAGTATTCAGAAAACTACAACTCATTGTTAAAAGAAATTTTAAAAAGTCCTAAATAATTGGAAGAACATTCCATGTTCATAGATTGGAAGAATAAATATCATTAAGATGTCAATTCTACTCAAATTAATATACAGATTCAATACAATCCCGATGATAATTCCACCAGCATTTTTTAAATAAATGGAAAGCATGATTATCAAATCTATTTGGAAGGGTAAGTTGTCTTGAATAGCCAGAAACATCTTAAAAAGAAAAAGCGAAGTTGGAAGATTTTCATTTCCAGACTTTAAGTCATATTACCTAGCCACAGTGATAAAAACAGCATGGTACTGGCATAAAGACAGACACATAGACCAATAGAACTGAATTGATGGTTAAGAAACAGACCCTCACATCTATGGTCAACTGATTTTTGACTAGCCTGTCAAACCCACCCAGCTCGGGCAGAACAGTCCATTCAACAAATGGTGCTGAGAAAATTGGATATCCATAGCAAAAGAAGGAAAGAGGACCCCTATCTCACACCCTATACAAAAATTAACTCAAAATGAATCAAATACCTAAATATAAAACCAAGAACCATAAAATTTCTAGAAAAAAATATAGGAAAATATCTTCAAGACCTGGTGGTAGGTGGTGGATTCTTAAAGGAGATAAGAGGAGGACTGAGATGGACTACTGATACTATATGTAGAAGTTTTAATTAGCTTTACTGTAAAAGTGTGGAAATGTATAGAGTTGATGGTAACACATTATAGTGAGTAACAGCTGGTTTATAAATGGGAATGTGGCTGAAAATGGTAGTCTAGGGGTGTAAATGCCAATTGACAGAAAGCTAGAGAATAATCTAGGGACTGAATAACACATAAAGCCAGAGGTAGATGAGAATTGTGATTGATGGTACAGATGCAAGAGTGTCCTTTGTGAGCTAGAGCAGATGGACATCACTATTGCAGGGTGGTGGGAATGTGGGGAGGCATGGGAAAAGCTTACTGGAGCGACCTATGGACTGTGGTTAAGAGTAATAATGTAATATTCTTGTATCTATGCCAAAGATGTACTGTGTTAACAATGAGGGAGTATGGAGAGTGTATGCCACATGTACGCTGTAGACTTGGCAATAATCTGACGATATTATCTCATAAACTGTAACAAATGTTCCACCACAGTGTGGTGTGTTGATAGAGGGATGTTGTTTGGGAATTCTGCACAAGTGTACAATTGTTTTGTAAGTTTTCAACTTCTGTCATAAAGATATATTTTTAAAATGATAATAGGATGGGTTGGGGGGGAAATACACCAAATATAAAATAAGAGCTATAATCAGCAGTAAGAGTTTGACAATATTCTTTCATAACTTATAACAAATGTGTCACAATAATTCAAGGTGTTGGTGGAGGGTTGATGTCTGGGACCCCTGTATGATGTTATGAAGGTTTATTTTTACTATACACTTATTGTTTACGTATGTTCATGTATAAATGATATAATAATAATAGGGTGGGTTGGGGGAAAATACTTTGGTTAGTAGTAATATTTTGAGGATACTCTTTAATCATTAGTTAAAAATATTTCACAAAAATGCAAGGTATTGGTGGCAGGGTGAGGTATGAGAGCCCTGTATGGTGTTATATATGTTTGTTTTGTAAGTTCACAACCATTACTATACACTTATTGTTTATGTATGAGCGATATACTTCAATAAATTTTTAAAAAACATATAAAGAACTGTTACAAATAAAAAAGACAGTAAACTAATAGAAAAATGGGCAAAAGACCTGAAGAGGCCCTTCCTGTGCAAGAATATCTAAATGGTCGTTAAACACATGGCAAAGTGCTCAGCTTTACGACTTATCAGGGAAATGCAAAGTAAAACCACAATATGATGCTACTACACACCCTCCAGAAGGGGGGAAAAATTACAAAATCAAACGTTAAAAACTATGTGGAGGAATGTAAAATGGTGCAGCCACTGTGGAAAGCAGCTTGGTGGTTCTTCAGAAGGTTGTTTAAAATTACCATAAGAAGCAGCCATCCCACTTCTAGGTATATAACCAAAAGAATTGAAAGCAGGGACTCAAACAGATATTTGCACACAGATGTTCAGAACAGCATTTTGCACAATAGCCAAAAGGTAGAAGCAACCCAGGTGTTCATCAACAGATGAACGAATAAACAAAACGTAGAATGTGCATACAATGGAATATTATTCAGCTGTAAAAATAAACAAATATCTGATACATGCTGCAACACGGATGAACCTCAAAGACATCATGTTGAGTGAAATAAGCCAGGCACAAAAAGGCAAGTAATGTTTGCTCTCACTTGTATGAAATAATTAGAATATGAAAATTCATAGAGTCAGAGATTAGAATACCGGTTACCAGGGGCAAGGGTGAGGATGGGGAATGGGGAGTTAATGCTTAGTTGGTACAGAGTTTCTGTTTGGGGTGATGGAAAAGTTTTGGTAATGGATCCTGTTGATGCTAGCACAACATCATGAAAATAATTAACACCACTGATTTGTAAACTTGAAAGTGGTAAAATGGGAAATTTTATGTTGTATATATGTTAACACAATAAAAAAAAATTTTTTTTAATCCACAGAACTGTACAACAGAAAGCGTGGACCTTAATCTAAACGGTGGACTTCAGTTAATATAATTATCTTATTGATTCATCAATTGTAACACATGTACCACGCTAATACAAAATGTTATTAATAGGGAAAACTGTGAGTATGATGGGGGAGGGGTATATTGGAACTCTGTACATGGTTTTTCTTTTTTTTTTTTTTTTTAAAGATTTTATTTATTTATTCATCCATCCCCCCCTTGCTGCCCGTGCCCGCTGGGCCAGCCACCTCACCAGGAGGCCCCGGGAACCGAACCCGGGGCCCCCCATATGGTAAACGGGAGCCCCACCGACTGAGCCACAGCCGCTTCCCTGTACATGGTTTTTCTGTAAACCTACAACTGCTCTGAAAAATAAAAATAAATTAAAAATTCAAAACAAACTATGGAAGCAACGAAAGCTCGCATATGCTGCTGTTTGGAGGGTAAATTGGTGCAAGTGCCTTGGAACAGAGGAAGCATTGGCTAAAGCTGTACCCACGAGTAACCGGCGATGCAGCAATTCCACTCCTAGGGACGTGACCAGCAGAAAGTCACAAGCACGTGCGCTCCAGGACACGGAGAGGATGTTGATAGCAGCACTGGGAGAGCCCCAAACTGGAAACAGTGAGATATCAAAAGGAGTGAAATGGACGAATAAATGATCAGTTATGCACACTGTGGACTACTAAAGGGCAATGAGAATAAACGACTATACCCATATACAACAGAAATACAGATGAATCTCACACAGGTGATGTTGAGCAAAAGGGGCCAGACACAGAAGAGTACATTTATGATTCGTTTTTCTAAAGTTCAGAAGCAGTAACCAGAAGAGAGCGTGCTGGAGGCTATGGGGTACTGAAACCGTTCTGGTTTCTGTTTTTGTTGTTGCTGTTGTCTAATCTGGGCAGGAGACATGTTCAGTTTGTGAAAATTCATCAAGCTGAACACTTATGATTTGTGCACTTTTCTCTAAGTATGTTATACATCAGTAGCAAATTCACAAAAAGATTAAGTTAAAAGAACACAGGCACAAAAGGCTAGATATTGTATGATTCCATTTATATTAAATATCCAGAACAGTCAATCCATAGAGGTAGAAGGTTTGTGGTTTCCAATGGCCAGGGGAAGAGGGAATGGGCAGTAACTGTTTAATGGGTACAGGGTTTCCTTTTGGGATAATAAAAATGTTCTAGAACTAGATAGTGGTGATGGTTGCATAAGATTGTGAATGTACTAAATACCACTTAGTTGTGCACTTTAAAATGGTTGAAATGGTGAATTTTATGTTGTATGTATTTTACCACAATCAAAAATAAAGAAATAAAAAGCCAAGAAAAGGGTATCATCTCCCCTCTTTTAGAGATTAAGAAACCTAGCAGGTAAATAGCTTGCTCAAAGTCAGACCACTGGTATTTACCCATATTCTTTCTTCTCTAGGGCAGTGCTCCTCAAACAGTTATGTGCGTGAGAATCACCTGGACATCTTTTTCGAGGGCTGATTCTGATTCGGTAGATCTGGGAGGGGGGCTGAGATTCTGCTAGTCTAACAAGCATCCAGGCAGTGCTGATGCTCCTGGTCCAGGGGCCACAGTTTGAGAAGAGGACTGCCAATGAATGACATCTCTCCTTCATCTGCAGGATTGTTGTCGACCAGAGACTGGGCACAGGCAGCTGTCTGTCTATACATCTTCCAACCAGAGTTGGAGAAAAGAAGTGCCTGCCAACCTATCTGGAGAGCGTCTCTTCTTGGCTTTGGTGAAGGGGAGAAAAACATTCAAAGATTCATTATGAAACTGGCAGCAATATTCACAATCTTCTCCGTACACCAGAAGGAAGCCCATCTAATGCCAAAAGTGTGGATGGCTCTATGGAAGCCATCTTCAGTGTGGTATCAGGTCACTGGTACCTCTTGTTGTCCAGCCTCTTTTTATACAGCCAGGTGTCATCTCAAAGGACATCATGCTCACAGCTCACAAGACAGATCTTGGGGGGGTTGGTGGATGATGTCATCTTCAGCATTAAGGGGTGAGTATTTAACTTACCTCTCTCTGCTCACTGAATGGCTTCCTCTAACAATTCCACACTCCTTGAAAGTATAGCTTCTTTTCTTGAATTTCATTGGGATTCATGCATTTCCCTAGCCTTGCTTTATGTCCAGAGATAAAGGGGTGCCATTTAAAATATTGTCTTTCCAAGAGAGAGGAATATTGAAGACAGTATGCACAGTATAAAGACCAAAGTGCTGGCTAAGGAAAGGCTCGTTTTGGTTCTGCTGGTAGGAAGTTAACTGACTGAAGATATGTGTAGATGATGACCTGGCCTTGGATCTTGGGCAGATGCAGCAGGCTCAGGCAAACCAAAGCCCCCATGTCTCCTCCAATGCTGTCTCCACAAATAAACACCCTGGATGGATCCACCTCATAGAATTTCACAGTCTTCAGGAAGATGATGGAAACACTCAATCATTTAGCATGGCTGGGAACCTGTGCTCAGAAACTTTACGGTATCTGGCAGGGAATCAAAGACCAATCATAAACATAATCATCTCTTTTCTCACTAATGCTTTCAACCCTTGGAACCATTTTTATCCTACATTGGAAGAGGGAAAACTCATATATCCATTGACCTCTATCCATGGGCCAAACCCCATGTTTGGCATGTTCATGATTTGTTCCATCCTCACATCATGTTTTATGGATGTTACTGGTGGAGGAACATGAAGAGTTCTCATCACTCAGCCAGAATTGGAATGCTTTGTGCTGGTCACCCAGCTTGAAGATGGAAGACTTGGGGACATGTTCTGAATCCATTTCCTTCCCACTCACCTGTGCAGGAACTAGAGGCTGCCTTAATCTAACCAAAATTTAAAGGACTTTGAGTTTGTTCCTTGGTATAAACCATTTGTTTTTCATTACTTTGGCCCACATTTTGGATTTTTATGGCTTTCTTGGTTATTTTCGAATGACATGTGAAATCTACACACTAATTTTTATAGATGGCCTGGGCACAGGAGATTTCAGCCAACAACACATTTGGTGGTCCTGTAAAAGAATAAGGCTCCTCTTCCTCCATCTCCCTTCCAAATGTTGAGCTTCGGGATCAGTCTCAGAACACCTTCTCTTCTCTTCCTCAACATTGTCCCCACTCCCACGGTTATAGGTATCGTCCAGTCAACTGCTAAGTTTATGTCTTCAGAGTTTCAGACTCAAATACCCATTTCTTTTTCTGTCCCATTCTTTCCCAGGCTTGCATATCCCAGCAAATTGCACACCATGGCTTCTTCCAGAATCTTTAACACAACATTAATATTGCCCAAGGTCACAGAGAGAGCAACGATGGGACCAGGATTGCAAATCCAGGTGGGCTGTCTCCAGAGTCCTAGGAGACCTCCTGAACTGATGGGTCTTGCCCACGAGTACCATGTGTCAATTACCCCCCACAACTTGCCCCCACCCACACCCTCATTTTTGGCCACTGAATCCTCACCAGGCCTCTAGCCATCTGCCTCAGGGCCTGACCTTGTGGAAAAGTCTTGGACCAGGGCAAGCTGGGGATCACAGCCAGTGGGTAAGGCAGGCATAGTGTTGAGATCCCTTCCTTGCTAGAGCTGTGCCTCTTTTCTCCTGCTCACCACCATCCTCCCTCCTGAGTCACACCTCAACGTGCTAGGAATCTTCCTGTATCTATGGTTTACCTGGGCCCTGGAATGATCACTTTGCTCTGCCATCTGAGAGCTAAGTCCTTGTGATTCCTTTTTTTGCAGAACTTGGTCCTTGCCAGGTTCCTTGATTCTGGAGAGGCATCAAGTGACAGGCAACAGGAACCTGATTTCCAACAGGTGCAAGTGATGGATGGTACAGGGAGGGCACCAAGCCAGGCTGAGAGCCAGGTTCATGTTCAAGCTCATGTGAACATGTCAGGAACCAGCTTCCCATCTAGATTCATGAACTCATGTATTTCTGCTTGCCTGGTCTCCTGGGACTAGTTCTGGCTCCAAGTAGACCATGGACATACAACCTATGCCCTCAGACACTCCCTGGGTTGGCATCAAGCTCCTCTCTTGCTACAAACACAGACACTCCCAGACTTCTCCTTACCAACGCCCTTGCCTCTCCTTCACCAGCCCCTCATCTAGCTGGGGTCCTGATCTGTGTCTCAAGTGGGTGTTCTGGACTTGACCGCTTTCCTGCATGGCCTCTAGTGTCCATCTCCCCTCTCCTCCTTGACCCAGCTGATCTTCCAGAAGTTCAGTGGTTGTCGGCAGGACCCATCATCTCTTCCTTGTTTGGTTTTGCCTTTATCTATAAAGACTTCTCTGGAACCAACCACTTGTCACATTGGCTCCTGTTCTGTCTGGATGAATTCCAAGTAGCAGCCCACCCCCTCCTTAATTTGGACATGCTGGCCAGGTCGCCTTGTAAAACCCATTAGGTCATTTTCAAAATCATAATTTAATAATAAGGGAAAGGAGGAAAAGCCCTTGATGTGTGTTTTCTCCTTCAATATTCACCACAACCCTTTACATGAGGGGGGATTATCCCTTTGGCAAAAAAAAGAAAGACTCGGGGAGGGTAATTACCTTGACCAAAGTCACACAGCACAGGCTACTCCAGAATTTCCTCCTTTATAACTTTTCTCATTATAAAATTAGACTCCTTGAACCAGCCATCAACCTCCCATGATGAAAACCTAGTGATCAGAGTCAGCAAATTTCTGTTTCTGGCTCAAATAATGTCTTCAGCAAAGGTATCTTTCCTCAAAATTCACATGCTTGGAGAAATATCAGAAAAGAACTGCCTGACTTTTGAAAAAGAAGAGGACTGACTGGCATGAAGCCCTGGGGACAGTTTCAACATGCATGCAAGCAGACTGGAAGATCTCATAGAAAACAATGTAGAGTTCAAGTTAATGAAACAATTGGTTTGGGGAAGCAAATGCCTTCAGGAAACTATGCATTGCCAAAAAAGCAAGGGAAACTAATTCCTAGGAATACAATTGCAACAATTGTCCAAGAATCTGCTAGGATGTGAGCCCCAGATTGCCAAAGACTTTTGGCAGTTTCCTTTGCAGATGTACCCCCAAGCACTAGGGCAGTACCTGGTACACAACAGGCGCTCCATAAATATTTGTGGAGTCAAGTAGGTCATAAGTACAAGGCTGCCTGTGTTTTACAGCAGGACCAGGTCTTGAATCCTGCCTTTCATGAATATTACAGCCTGGAAGCTTTCCATTGATCTTTGTGCCACATTTCATTAAGGATAAGTCAGAAAAGATGCTCTTCGTGTGCGTGTTATTTCAATGGATAGGATTGGTTTCTTCGCTCCAATTCCTTGGAGAATTAATACCTCTCACCATTGCCAGCTGCCTTTTGAGCAATCACAGGTTCTCCATATGAGGTGGGTTAAAGCTGTGTACACCAGAAAAACATGTTCTTAAACTTAATCCATTCCTGTGGCTGTGACCCCGTTGTAAGCAGGACCTTGTGGTGAGGCTCCTTCAGTTAAGCTGTGGCCCACCTCAGTCAGGGTGGGTCTTAACCCTCTTATTGGCGGCCTTTGTAAGAGAATAAAATTCAGAGAGAGAAAACCATGGAAGCAAGACGCTGAAATCAACGAAACCCGGAAGAGAGAAGCGAGACCAGCGAGCGCCGCCATGTGCTTTGCCATGTGGCAGAGGACCCAAGGATCGCTGGCGGCCGGTTTTCAGGAATAAAGCACCGCCTTGATAATACTTTGATTTGGACATTTTCCTGGCCTCAAAACCATGAGCAAAAACATAAATTCTCATTGTTTCAGCCAAACCATTTTATGTTATTTGCTTGAAGCAGCCTAGGAAACTGAAACAGACGGCTAATCAATCCACCACGCTTAAAATCTTGAACACGGGGAATTGCCTCTTGCTTCCACCCTTGTTGAAGCGCCCCCCAATGACCAAAGAGATGAAGTGCAGAAGAAAAATACCTCCTGAGTGGGCATCAGAAAACGTAGCTTCTAGTAAGTACTGCCTTTGCCCCTAATGGAGAAGTCCCTTACTCCTGCCCTATTTCAGAGGTCTCCCCTAGAAAATGAGGGAGTTGGACTAAGTGGATTCTGAGTATACTTTATGAATCCCTCCCCATCCTGGTGCAACCCCGTCCAGACGTCCTGTTTTCCCTTCCAGGTCTGGCTGACCTGCTGGAGCCCTGGGCCCCTGACTGACCTCAGTTTCCTGTTGCTACATCTAGTGTAGGTTTTCAACTGGAATTCCTGTTCATGGCAAACCATAATTGCACCTTACATGATCCTGCTCTTGTTTTATTCATTTATTCCCTTTTACTCCTATTCCCCAGCTTGATATATGTCCATGAATATATTGGTATTCTTGGAAAACATGTATTATTTCTGTGCATGTGCTATATTTTTTAATTTACTTAAGTGTTAGCTCATTGTTCTCGCTCGGTTTCTCATACATGTTTTTAGCTGAACACTGGATTTTTAAGATCCATCTATGCTGCTGTACATACATCTGTGCGTTCTATATAATTACTGAATGCAAGACATTTTATTTGTACATATGTATATGTCCTTAGATTTGCTATATATTTTGACAATTTCTATTACTGGGTTTCCTGGAAGAAAACTGGCTTTATTGCAAATCCACTTTTACTTCATTAGAAGAATGGTTTTTATAAAATGATTAGCTCAGAAAAAATGTGTGAGCGCTCACTAATGTGCCAGGCCCTGTCCTAGGCACTAGGACCGAGACAGACGAGGTCCCCGCCCATGTGAAGCTGCCATCCCAGTGGGGAATCTCACATTGCCACGTGTTCTTAATAAAACATGAAACAAGGGCCTGGGGGCTGTTGTTTTGTTTTTTTAATGCAACTCCCACATTATTCCAGCACAAACCCCATTATATTCATTTATTTTCTCCTTTATAAAAAAATCATTAAGGCAACTTTACAAGAAAAAAATCACCCATCATAGCCTTTTACCTAAATACCACAGTTAATTACATTTCCTGTGGCCGCTCCCATATTCTCTACATATTACAGGATTTCACATAATTTTGCCCATTCATTCAACAAGTATTTATTATAGTCTTGTCATATCGAATTTGAGTTGTTTCTTTCTTCAATTAAAATCGTATCATATGCAATTTCCTACCTCTCATATAATCTTATTTATTATTATAATGGCTGCATAATATTCCACAGTTAAATAATTTACCCTGGCTTGCATAATCATTCCCCCATTGCTAGACATTTAAGTTGTTTCTATGTTTCTATGCTTCTGTTATTATAAACAACATTTTTTGCCAACAACATACTAATTTAATACTTTCTCTTTTTGAGCTACTTTTTGGGATGAAGTCCCATGAATGGAATCATACAGCTCCTGATCAGCCACCCTCTAGAAATACTGAACCCATTCCTGCCACCAATACCAACGCATGGTTATACCTCCTTGGGACCACCATTATTTCTCTTTAGCACTTCTATGTGCTCTTTTGTTTTTTGTTTTTTGTTGTTGTTGTTGAAATAATTGTAGATTCACATGCAGTCGAAAGAAATAATACAAAGAGATCCTATAAATCCTTCACCCAGTTTCCCTAATGGTAACATCCTCACAGCTATAGCACCATATCACAGCCAGGAAAATGATATTGTTAACAATCCACCGAGCTGATTCAGATTTCACCAGTTTTACATGCACACATTAGTGTGTGTAGCTTTATCACGTGGAGAGTCTTGTAACTACACCACAGTCAAGATACAGAACATTTCTGTAACAAGGATCATGGAGCTACCCTTTCACAGCCACAGCCACCGCCCTTTTACCCCCTGCTCCCACTCCTTAGCCCTTGGCAACAGCTAATTGTTCTCCATCTCTGTTATAGAAATGGAATCATCCAGTATCTAACCTTTCGAGATTGGCTTTCTTTTTTCACTCAGCATAATTCATTGCAGATCTTTCCAAGTTGTTGCTTGCATTGATAGTTCATTCCTTTTTGTGGCTGAGTCGTATTCCATGGCATGGCTAAACCACAGCCTGTTTATTCACCTTTTGAGAGACATTTGGATTGTTTCCAGTTTGTGGATATTTCAAATAAAGCTGCTTTGAACACTCATACACAGATTTTGAAGGGCACCTAAACCCTTATTTCTTAATTATCCTGGGATAAATGCCAGGAGCACAATTGCCTGGTTGGATGGTAAGTGCGTGTTTAGTTTTGTAAAAAACTACCAAACTTTTTCTGGAATGGCTGCACCATTTTACATTTCTACCAGCAATAAATAGTGATCCAGTTTCTCTGCATCCTTGCCAACAGTTGCTGCTATTACTATGTATATATATATAAAGATACTTTGATTAAAAATATGTTACATAAAAAATATAGAGGATTCCCATATGTCCCGCTCCCTAGCCCTCCCACATTTTCAACATCTTTCATTAGTGTGGCACAGTCATTACAATTGATGAACACATTTTGGAGCATTGCCACTAAGCATGGATTATAGTTTATATTGTAGCTGACACTCTCTCCCACTCAATTTTGTAGGTTATGGCAAGATACATAATGGCCTGTATCTGTCATTGCAATGTCCTTCAGGACAATTCCCAAGTCCCGAAAATGTCCCCATATTACACCTGTTTTTTCCTCACCCTCCCCTCAGAACCTCCAGTGGCCACTGCCTCCACATCAATGATAAAAGTTCTTACATGGCTAGAATCACAATAAATCTATAGCAGAATACCAGTAAGTCATTCATTCTGGGATGGTGATGCCCACTCCACCTCTAATTGAGAGGAGGCTTCGATCCCATAGGGCAGACGGATGGGACTCTCTTGCTTACAGCTGCAGACTCTTTCTGTTCCTTGGGCTAGTCGTTGTCCTTCATCATCTCCTTGTTAGTTGTCCTGAGTGAGTCCGTGTTATTACAATTTTTTACTTCAGCCATTCTGATAGGCATGCAGTGATAGCTCTATGGTTTTGTATGTTTTTGGTTATTGAGTAGCTATAAAAAGGTAACATCGGGCATAACACCCAGAAGGACACAAGGAAATATTCCTTAGTTACACCCATTAATGATTCTGCAGCAAAACTATGAACATCCACATAATGGAATAAATAAGGACAATAAGTGCCCTCATTCCAATTTAAATCTGAAGGTACCAACAGATGAGCTCAGGTCAAGTGTGGCCTCCAAAGAAGTTATGAAAAAACTCTCAGTTTTCGGGGCTGTCTGGACATCAGAATTGCAGATAAGAAACTGTGGCACTGTTGATAAGCAATTCTAGTTGGCTAATTCCATTGCGGCACTACCAGACTTGATTCCGCAGAGGGTATTCATTCATGTAGTCACCCACCTGACAAATACCTGTTGAGTCTCTCCTAGATGCCGGGCACTGTGCCGGCAAACAAGTCAAGTCTCTACCTTTGCAAAGCCGCAGGGACGCTCCTCACCCCGGATCCCCAGCACCCCGCCGCCTCTGCCTCAGTGGTAGAAGACACACCAGGCCCCGGGGACGCGGCCTTGGGCGTGAACAGCCTCATGGGTATCATCCTAAGGCGCCAGTCCCTTTCCACCCATTTAGGGTTCTCCTTTATCCTCATTCTGTCATGTACAAAACAGACAAACCTGGGCATGGAGCAAATTCCCACTTCTCACAAAGGTGCCCCTGTTTGAAAGGGGAAAGAAGAGAGAGAAGCATGTTGATCGCTTTCAGGACTAAGAGATTCTTTTTTTTAAGATTTATTTATTTACTTTATCCATTTTAACCCCCACCCCCCTTCCCCATTTGCTGTTTTGTGTCCATTCGCTGGGCAATTCTCTGTGTCTGTTTCCTGCCATCTCTTCTCATCCTCCTCTTCCAGTCTTCACCAGGATTCGATCCTGGAGACTTCCAATGTAGGAGAGAGGTGTTTTGCCACCTGCGCCACCTCAGTTCCTGGCTTTCAGAGCTTTCGCAGCATCTCGTCTTGTCTCTCCCCTGTTACATCATCATCTTGCTGCATGGCTCCCAGGGCCCGACAGCTCACTGGCACACAGAGCCTGGCAGCCCATGCGCCTTCTATATATATATATTTTTTTTTTTTTACCAGGAGGCCCCGGGGATCGAACCCAGGTCCCTCCATATGGCAGACAGACACCCAACCATTTGAGCCACATCCACCCCCACAACTAAGAGATTCTTATCGCCCAGCTGGTACTGCCCAGACTTGCTCCTGCGTCAGATGAGGGTTTTGCACAGACAAAATTCATAGGACATATACTCAGAGTTGGTTTTACGAGACGACAGGTGATTATCGGAAGCCATTCATAAAGTTCTAGGAAGTTGGGTGGATGTGAACGAGAGGGAAGAAGCAATTCCTTCTTATTTGACAGAATTTCCTCTAGGCCTTTCTACAAAACACGCTTGGCCTGTTTCTGCTCTAGTTCTTAACTCATATCTGACCACCCAGAACTTCATTTCCAAGGTGCTTTGGTGTCTCCATTTGTTCCTTTATCCATTCACCCAACAATCATTTGTGGAAGGCCACTATTTTCTAGGCATGGGGCCACACTATAACTTCCCCAGTAAATAATTCATAACAAAACCAAATGGGATTTGCCCTCGACTTAGGCCTGTCCTGGCACAGGCTATGTGCCTGGAAAGACTGTGCTCTACTCCAACTTCTGCCTAAAGCTGTGTGGTTTTAGGTAAATCCTTTACACCTTTCAGCAAGAGAGTAGAAATAGCTAAACGTACACCAAGGAGATTCTAAATGGATGAAAGAAAGTGATTTCTGGAAATTGCCATAGATAGATTTCCAGAATCTCAAAGAGCACCTGGCCCAAATTATGGGCCCAATACCTCTTTGCTGAATGAAGTATAAATCTTCTGTGCTATATTCACAGACTGAAAACCATCCTTGGCTTATGCACATCTTTACATTTACTGAAAAACACTGGAAAGTGGCCCATTTTCTCATTATCTTTCTCGGTTGTACTGAGAACAGAGGATATCTGACCTTTGTCCCAGACGTGGGCTGGCAAGGTCTCGACCCTCTCCCCACTCACTTTTCAGCTTTTCCTCCTATGCACCATATTAAGCAGATTTGTTGACTATTTATTGAATAAGATACTTATTGGATGGATTTGAATGAACAAGGTGGTGAACACAGACATGCATCTGAAGCAAAACAGCAAAAATCCCAACTAAGATACTTCAAACAGCCCAGAAAGAAAACAGCAAGAAGGAAATCAGCTCCAGTTTAGAATAATCCAGCTTGGTCTGGTCAAAGTTAAAGAATTAGAAAACTATAAGTGGGGAAGCAAATGTGGCTCCAGCGATTGGGCTCCCACCACCCTGATTTGGTTCCTGGTCCTCCTAAAGAAGACAGTAAGCTGGCAAGACTGGCAGTTGCGGCGAACTGACGTGACTGGATGATGCAACAAGAGACAGAAGAGGAAAAACATAATGAGAGACACAACACAGCAGGAACGGAGGTGGCCTAAGCAATTAGGTGCCTCCCTCCCACATCAGAGGTCCCAAGGTCAGTTCCTGGTGCTTCCTAAAGAAACAAAGAAGACTAACAGACAGAGCAAGTGCAAACAACGAGGGGGTGGGGAGAGATAAATAAATAAAATGAATCTTTAAAAAAAAGCTATAAAGGGCCTTTCCCTTCCCCGCATGCCATGGAGCAGACACGGTGGCATAGGGAGTACCTAGAGCACTGCAAGTGAGGCAGCGGAGGCTCCCAGCCTGCACCCCCCACCCAGCAGCTCTGGGTGGCTCTGCAGGCAAGGAGCACAGGACTGGCCTGCCTCACCAGGCTGGGTCTCCATCCCCCTTCGCCGGAGGAGAGCTGATGGGCTGATGGTGCTGGCAGGGACGCGGTGGGCAAGCCTGAGCTCTTGGAAGCTGCTCCTGGGCTCTTGGGGGGAAAGTGTAGATTATGTTTCATCTTTCTGAAATTAAATATCTTAATGACACACAGTTTTATTCAATAATTCTTTTCCGAGGCTATTTAAGAGGTCTCCCCCCTCCCTTTCCAAGAGGGATGATCAGCTCTAGATTTATCTTTTTTCTTCTCTCCTAACAAATTAGTTTGTTTTCATATGAGTCAAAACCTGAAAGTACTCATTTTTAGTGTATTATAATTTAGTTTTTTCTGGCTATTTTAAAAATTAAAGATATTATTGAGGGTTTTGAACAAATATGTAAGAGCCACTTTTTTCATTGAAAATAGTAAAGATTCTTAATGTTTTTCTGTTTTCAAACTTTTTTAATGTTGATTTATGTTTTTAAATTTAAAAATGTATGTTAAAGACATGTTTTTTTGAAAAAGCTAAAAGGGTGCCCATTTTATGGGTGAGAACACCGAGGTCTGGAGAGGTTAAGCAGCTGGCTCAGAGTCCCCCAGCTGTCTACTGGCACGTTTATGACTCGGCCACTAATTCAGAATTCTTCCCATGGTACCTAGCTGCTTCAGCTTTTAAGTCAGGATCTGAACATGGGCATTAACAAATATTTAAAATGTACCAGGAAGGGGCCAGATGGCATCAGTTTAGGTGGGCACTCACCATCTCTCTCGCAGAGGATGGCTGATTGGGGGCAGGATCCTGCCCAAATGGTCTGTTCTGGGAGCCCACAGAGCAAGAGCCTTAGGGACCTCTATCTGGAGGGAGCTGGACAGCGAGATGGACTGCTCAAGATAAAATCGTGAGTTTTTCCCCAGCTGGAAATCGTGGACACGGACAGCTAAGCCCCACCCTCAGGGCAAAGGGCTAGGGCAAGCCCTGACTCCCACAGGCAACCCGGTGAGAGGCAGCATTCTCCGAGAGCGGGAGGGCTTGGCAGAGGGTGGAGAGGGTTTCCTTTCTGTGGGTTTGGCTGCCTGGACCCCCTTGCAGCTTTGGGGAGCACCCCAGCCGGCTTGAAGTGGTGCAGGGTTGAGGGGAGAAGTGAATCTGCTGAGGAAGCCTGATTTACCTAGCCACCTGGGATACGGAGGCTTGGCTCCCGAGAGGGTGGAGTCAGCCAATTTTATAGTTCCCTGCTGAGGAGTATCAGAGTTTCAGCTCCTCTGGAGGAGACAGGCAGGGGGAAGTGTTTGATAAGTTTCCACAAGCTTATTTAGGGTCCCCTAGGTAGAGGGGGTAGTCTAGAATAGGCCTTCTTTTGGGTCCCTTATTTCTCAAAAAAAAAAAGTTTACTTAAAAATTTTTCTTTTAACTTAGTTTATTCGCTAAAATCTGCAGGCTTCTCTCTGCAGGTTTTGAGGCAGATTTGATGAACACAGGCAGCCTGAGAGGCTCCACAAGCGCCTAAGAAGGAACACTGTTCTTCCTGAGCTTCGTTTGACTGCTTGCTTGTGTGTTTGTTTGGCTTTTCTTTGTTTGTTTGTTTGTTTGTTTCTTGCTTTTCTTTGCTCTCCCCCACCCCCCACCCCCATTTTTTTAAAAATTAGGTGCTGCTAGCTTGTTTCTTCTTTGCTGTGCTTCTTCTTCCTTGATTTCCCATTCTCTGTGTATATTGATTTTGTCTACCAACACTATCTCTTTTCCTCCTTCATCTTTCTACCTTCTGCTTTCTGTTGTGGTTCTTACATTCCACCTTTTTTCATTAGTCCTCAGCTTCACGGGTGTCAATTTCTATCTTGTCTATTCTGTTTTCTTTTTTTATTATTATTAACTTTTTCCTTTCAGCCCTTTCTTTACTCTTTCTCTCCTCATCATTCTGGCCTTTTAAATTATTCTATACTTTTTTCTCTATTTGGTTTCCCATTCCATTGTAGGTACTCCACTTCTTTTTCCCTATTACTTTACACTGCCTACATGAGTTAAATATTCATTTTACTAAGTCTTATACGGCCCCTCTTCTAACTCTTATCAATACTACTATTATCTTTTTTCTTTTCTTACCTCTTTCCATTCTTCTGGCCCTAATCTTTTTCCTTCAAGGGAACATAGAAAAAAGCAAGGAAATAGAAAAAGAAGAACAAAGTGTCAAAGAGAAAACTTAACACACACACAGAACCACCAGCTAATTAAAACTCTAGAGCAGAGAGAGAAGCTAATCAACTGAATAAACCCTAACAAGATAAAATGATGACCAGAGGGCAACAAAAAATTACAAACCATACTGAGAAACAGGAAGACATGGACCAGTCCAATGAACAACCTAAAAACTGGGAAGAGATGTAGAACAGTGAACAACTAATCAAAACTGTCCAAACAAATATCATGGACCAACCTAATGAAGTGAAGAAAGATATTAAGGATATTAAGAAGACACTGGGAGAACATACTGAAGAAATTGTAAACATACATAAAAAGATAACGAATATGATGGTGATGAATGGCACAATCCAAGAAATCAAAAAGATGCTGGGTTCACATAACAGCAGATTTGAACAGGCAGAAGAAATAATTAGTGATGTGGAAGACAGTACACCTGAAATCAAACAGATAGATAAAAATATAGAAAAATCCAGCAGGGACTTAGGGATTTAACCAACAACACAAAATATACAAACATACACATTATAGGCATTCCAGAAGAAGAAGAGAAGGGAAAGGGAACAGAAGGAGTGTTGACGGAAATAATGGCTGAAAACTTCCCAACCCTATTAAGTTTGATGGATGTACATGTCCAGGAAGCACAACGCACCCCAAGCAGTATAAATCCCAACAGGCCTACTCCAAGACATATAATTATCAAAATGTACAATGCTCAAGACAAAGAGAAAATACTCAAGGCAGCAAGAGAAAAGAGAACCATTACATACAAGGGAAACACAATAAGATTAAGTGCTGATTTCTCATCTGAAATCATGGAGGCAAGAAGACAGTGGTATGACATAGTCAAGGTACTAAAAGAAAAAAACTTCCAGCCACGAATTCTCTATCCAGCAAAGCTGGCATTCAAAAATGATGGAGAGGGAAGCGGCTGTGGCTCAATCAGTAGGGCTCCCGTTTACCATATGGGAGGCCCTGGGTTCGGTTCCCAGGGCCTCCTGGTGGGGGCAGGCCCGCCCGCACGGCGTGGTTAGCTGACCCAGCGAGCACAAGCAGCAAGGGGGGGATAAATGAATAAATAAATAAAATCTTAAAAAAAAAAAAAATGATGGAGAGTTCAAAATATTCACAGATAAACAGAAATTAAGAGAGTATGCCAATAAGAAACCTGCACTTCCAGAAATACTAAAGGAAGTTCTATAGGTTGAAAGAAAAAAACAGGAGAGAGAGAGTTGGAGGAGAGTGTAAGAACAACTAAAAAAACAAAAAGAGAAATAAAAACAACATATGTCATACATAAACCCAAAGAAAATATGGCTGATGTAAGAAATTCATTGAGAGTAATAACCCAGAATGTTAATGGATTAAACTCACCAGTCAAGAGACACAGACTGGCAGAATGGATAAGGAAATATGATCCATCTATATGCTGTCTACAAGAACCCAGCTTAGACCCAGGGATTCAAGGAGGCTGAAAGCGAATGGCTGGAAAACAATTTTATAAGCAAACAATAACCAAAAAGGGGCAGGAGTAGCTATCCTAATATAGGACAAAATAGACTTTAAATGCAAAACTATTGTGAGACAAAGATGGACACTATATATTAGTAAAAGGAGCGATCTTTAAAGAAGAGAGAACAGTCATAAACATTTATGCACCTAATCAGGGTGCCTCAAAATACATGACGCAAATACTGGAAAAACTAAGTGGAGACATAAATGCCTCTACAATTATAGAGGGGGACTTTAATACACCATTATCACCATTAGACAGAACTTCTAGACAGAGAATCAATAAAGAAACAAAGACTCTGAATAATACATTAGAGGACCTGGACCTAATAGGCATATACAGAATGCTACACCCAAATACAGCGGGATATACATTCTTCTCAAGTGCACATGGATCATACTCCAATATAGACCACATGCTAGGCCACAAAACAACTCTCAGTGAATTCAGAAAAATTGAGATTATACGAAGTAATTTCTCTGACCACAATGGAATGAAATTGGAAATCACTAAGGGCCAGAGAACCAGATTAGGCACAAAGATATGGAAGATAAACAACACACTCTTAGACAAACAGTGGGTCAAGGAGGAAATCTCAAAAGAAATCAGTACCTTGAAATGAATGAAAATGACAACACAACATATCAAAACCTATGGGATGCAGCCAAAGCTGTACTGAGAGGGAAATTCATAGCCATAAATGCATATTTTAGAAAAGAAGAAAGAGTTAAAATTGAAGAGCTAACTGCACACCTGGAGAAATTGGAAAAACAACAACAAACTAACCCCAAAGGAAATAGAAAGAAGGAAATAACAAAAATCAGAGCAGAACTAAATGAAATAGAAAATAAGAAAGCACTAGAAAAAATAATCAAAACCAAAAGTTGGCTTTTTGAGAAGATCAATAAAATTAACAAACCCTTAGCCAGACTAACAAAGAAAAAGAGAGAGCAGATGCAAATACACAAAATAAGGAATGAGGAAGGGGATATCACTACTGACCCCACAGAATAAAGAGTATCATAAGAGGATACTTTGAAAAATTATATGTCAACAAGAATGATAATTTAGAGGAAATGGACAAATTCCTAGAAACTCACAAGCAGCCTACATTGATGAAAGAAGAATTTTATGAACTCAGCAGTCCAATTACAAGTAAAGAGATAGACTCAGTCATCAAAAACCTCCCAAAAAGAAGAGCCCAGGACCAGATGGCTTCACAGGTGAATTCTACCAAACAATCCAGAAAGAACTTACACCAATCCTCCTTAAGCTCTTCCAAAAAACAAAAGTAGAAGGAACATTGCCTAACTCATTCTATGATGCCAATATTATCCTAATACCAAAGCCAAACAAAGATACCACTATAAAGGAAAATTACAGACCAATTTCTCTAATGAACCTAGATGCTAAAATACTCAACAAAATACTTGCTAATCACATTCATCAACATATCAAAAGAATTATACACCATGACCAAGTGGGTTTCATCCCAGGCATGCAAGGATGGTTCAACATAAGAAAAGCAATCAATGTAATACACCATATAAACAGATTGAAAGAAAAAAATCACATGATCATCTCTATAGATGCAGAACAAGCATTCAACAAAATACAGCATCCTTTCCTGATAAAAACACTTCAAAAGATAGGAATAGAAGGAAATTTTCTGAACATGATAAAGGGTATATATGAAAAACCCAAAGCTAATATCATCTTCAGTGGTGAAATCCTAAAAGCCTTCTCTCTGAGATCGGGAACAAGACAGGGATGCCCACTATCACCACTCCTATTTAACATTGTCTTAGAAGTAATTGCTCAAGCACTGAGGCAAGAAAAAGATATAAAAGGCATCCAAATTGGAAAAGAAGAGGTAAAAATTTCATTATTTGCAGACGACATGATCCTATATGTAGAAAGCCCTGAGAAATCTACAACAAATCTTCTAGAACTTATAAAGGAGTTCAGTAACATCTCAGGCTATAAGATCAAGGCTCAAAAATCAGTAGCATTTCTGTACACAATAACGAGCAATCTGAGGAGGAAATCAAGAAAAATATACCATTTTTTTTTAAACTAAAAGAATCAAATACCTAGGAATAAATTTAACTAAAGATGTAAAGGATAGGGAAGCGGCTGTGGCTCAATCAGTAGGGCTCCCGTTTACCATATGGGAGGCCCGGGTTCGGTTCCCGGGGCCTCCTGGTGAAGGCAAGCCCGCCCACACGGCACGGTTAGCTGACCCGGCGAGCACAAGCAGCAAGGGGGGATAAATGAATAAATAAATAAAATCTTAAAAAAAAAAAAAAAAAAAAAAAGATGTAAAGGACTTATATACAGAAAACTACACAACACTGTTAAAAGAAATCAAAGAACACTTAAATAAATGGAAGACTATTCCCTGTTCATGGACAGGAAGACTAAACATCATCAAGATGCCTATCCTACCCAAACTAATCTACAGATTTAATGCAATCCCAATAAAAATCAATACTATATTTTTTAAGGAATTGGAAAAACTAACTATAAAATTTATTTGGAAGGGTAAGAGACCCCGAATCACCAAAGACATATTGAAAAAGAAAAATGAAGTTGGAGGTATCACACTACCTGACTTTAAAACATACTATGAAGCTACAATGGTCAAAAGTGCATGGTATTGGCACAAGGATAGACATACCGACCAATGGAACCAAATTGAGAGTTCTGATATAAATCCTCGCATATACAGTCATCTAATAGTCGACAAGGCCACCAAGCCCACTCAATTGGGAGAGAATGGCCTCTTCAACAAGGGGTGCTTGGAGAACTGGATATCCATATCCAAAAGAATGAGAGAGGTACACCATCTCACACCTTATACAAAAATCAACTCAAGATGGATCAAAGATCAAAATATAAGAGCCAAGACCATAAAGACCTTGGAAGATAATATAGGGAAGCATCTACAGGACCTTGTAATAGGAAATGTTTTCATGAACTTCACACCCAAAGTATAAGCAGCAAAAGAAAAAATAGATAAAAGAGATCTCCTCAAAATTAAAAACTTTTGCACCTCAAAGGACGTTATCAAGAAAACAAAAAGACGGCCTACCCAATGGGAGAAAATATTTGGCAACCATATATCTGATAGGAGCCTAAAACCCTGCATATATAAAGAAATCTTACACCTCAAAAATAAAAAAACAAACAACCCATTTAAAAAATGGGCAAGTGTCCTGAAAAGACACTTCTCCAAGGAAGAAATACAAATGGCTAAAAAGCACATGAAAAAATGCTCAACATCACTAGCTATTAGGGAAATGCAAATCAAAACTACAATGAGATACCATCATATACACATTAGAATGGTGGCTATTAAAAAAAACAGCAGACTATAAATGTTGGAGAGAATGTGGAGGAATGGGAACCCTCATCCACTCCTGGTGGGATTTTGGAATGGTCCAGTCACTGTGGAGGACAGTTTGGCAGTTCCTCAGAAAACTAACAATAGATCTTCCATATGATCCAGCGATTCCACTGCTGGGTATATACCCAGAAGAATTGAAAGCAAAGACACGAACAGATATATGCACACCAATGTTCACAGCGGCATAGTTCACTATTGCCAAAAGTTGGAATCAACCCAAGTGCCCATCAACAGATGAATGGATAAACAAAATGTGGTACATACATACAATGGACTATTACTCAGCTGTAAGAAGGAATAAAGTGCTAACACACAGGATAACATGGATGAATCTTGAAGACCTTATGTTGAGTGAAGCAAGCCAGGCATTGAAGGATGAACAGTACATGACCTCACTGATATGAATTAAGGAAATTGAGCAGTCTCCAAGAACTATTGTCTGAAAGATAGGTTTACAAGAAAGAGAAAGAGAAGAGAAAGTTGTGAGCCTTCACCCATACGGATGTAATCTATGGTAAAGTGGTAGAATGTAGTTGCATATTGAAGGGATAGGACAGGTGGGTAATGATATTATTGGGTTTGGTGGTATAGGGTTGACAGGTGGGTAGATTGGGAAGGGTGAGTTAGAATACCCAGGATACTGGGGGGAGAGATGGGAGAAGGACCAGGTGAACACTTGGGATTTGTGGGTATGAGGTTGAAAGTACAGAGGTAGGAATGCTCTTATGGCAATATGACAAGGAAGTGTCACTGTTTAAGATGTTTGGGGGACATTCTGGATAGGGCACATCTTGAGCAGGCTTCTAGGGAGTGTGTGAGTGTTCATCCTGTCATAATGTGTTGTATCAGTGGGTGGAGACCCACACAATGAGTGGGAAGAAAAAGAACAGACAGATGGGCATCTCTTAAGAGCAAGGGCAGTTTCTGATAGGGGAGGACAAACCAGTGTGTCAAGACCTCTTGTTGCATGTAACTATGAATCTTGTCATCCAATGAGTCAAGCCAGGGGGTCATCATGGGCCCCGGGGGGATGGGGAGGAGGAACAGAATAGATCAAAGAGGGGAATCTATTCTGGTCAGTGGAAATGTTTTTCATTACCTTACAGTGATGGACACAGGACATGGTAAATATCATCAAAATTTATAAAAGTGTACAGTCTAAAATGTAAACCATGCTGTAAACCATTGACAATGTTTAGTAGCTATGTTTCACCATCTGTATATCAGTTATGACAATGCTACCATCCACATACAAAAAGGTTTTAATATGGGGTGAGGAAAGGGGGTATATGAGAGTCTCTTGCATTCTGTGTGTGACTTTGCTGTGACTTAAAACTTCTTTGAAAATTAAATGAAAAATAGTGAGACACTGGGGAGTGAGAGGGGGAAAGTGCCATGGTACAAACTGGACACCAGATATTGCAGTGATAAAAGGCAAAATGTCAAAAAAAATTTTTTTTTAATATTTCCCCATTTTTTTAATATCTCAATACTTTAATTTTATTTTAGTTTTAGGTTTTTTTTTAAGTTTTCATGTATTTTATCTCTTACATTTAAATTTATTATTATTTCATTTTCCTACTAATTGTATTTGACTATTGTATTGGCTTCATCTTTAAAGAAGCTTTGGATCACAGAAGTGTTACAACTGGGGTGGGAGAGGATCATTGGTGGGAGGTGTTAGGGATGGGGGGTACATGGGAGGAAGTTCACCTGAACATACTTAAAAGGTATATAAAATTGTTCAAATGCTCATAGGGCATGGTCACAGTGGGTGGAGAATCACTCAATAAATGATAGAATACTGAATTCCCATCCTGGAGAGCTCTGCCACATTCTCCAAGGGAGCAGCAACAGTCCCCCAAGTGCAGGGGCAGTGTCTGGCAAAGGAGGATGATCCACTGATGGGCTCTTTTTATTGATGACTAGCCTTATGAGTCTTTGCTCTTGAAATTGAAACTTAGCCTATTGTTATGGGGTGCCTAAGTGTTGCCTCCTGAGAGCCTCCTTGCTGCTCAAATGTGGCCTCTCTCTAAGCCAAGTTCAGTATATGAATACATTACCTTCCTCCCAACGTGGAACATGACTCCCGGGGATGAGCCTCCCTGGCAACAAGGGATTACTACCAAGTGCCAACTGGCAATACGAGTGGAAAAAGACCTCGAACAAAAGGGGGAAAAGGTAAAGACAAATGAGTTCACATGGCTAAGAGATTTCAAAGTGAGTCGGGAGGTCATCCCAGAGGTAATGCTTATGTACATCTCAGTAGGACCTCATAGGCTTCAAATGTGGATATCACCCCAAATAGAGGGGCTCTTGAGGGCTCTGGAGACACCCGGGTCCTATATCAGGGTGGATAGCTCTGGAGTTTGGTGCCTTATCAGTGGGCCCTACTTTGGAATCTGTGCTCCTGAGAGTGACAGAGTTGGACTCAAATATGTCTTCCCTGCACATGATCCATCTCTCCCTTCTATTCAAACCTATATGTGGTGCTGGAGTTTATAGGTGTACTTCCAGAGACTGGAGTCTTTGGGCTATCCATGTGCCAGCTGGGCCCAGAATCTCCGTGGAGCTGCAACTCCTACTCTACAACTCAATAGACTCACCCAGGAACCTGGCAGGGAGATGATGATGGACAACGGCCATCCCAGGGAATGGAGAGAGTCTGCAGCTGCAGGCAGGATAATCCCACTTGTAGCCATTTGGCAATTTGATGTAATTATGAATTCCAAAAATATAATTGGATCATGCTTGTAAACTGATCTATTAATCTCGGCATGATTAAGTTATGATTAGGGCGTTGACTGGGCCATGTCAGTAGGGCGTTGAGCCCTACCCCTTGGTGGGTGGGGGAATCGAATATAAAGGGCATGGCAAAGGACAGAGGGAGCAGTTTTTGAGTTGCAGTTCTGAAGTTGGAGTTTTGATGTTGGAGAGAAGGCCCCAGGAGAAGAGAAGCAAGCCGTTTGCCTGACAGTCTACAGCTGACCTCATGGAGGAGCTAAGCCTGGAGAGAAACGCAGCCCCGGGAAGAGAGGAACCCAAGAAGCCTGAACCCTGGCAAACGTCGGCAGCTGTCTTGCTCCAACACATGGCAATTGGACTTTGGTGAGAGAAGAAACTTAAGCTTTATGGCCTGGTAACACTGGACTTCTACCCCGAATAAATACCCTTTATAAAGACCAACCCATTTCTGGTATTTTGCATTAGCTCCCCTTTGGCTGACTGATACACCACCCATCTTATCCATGGGATATAAGCCCGTTCTCAACTGGAGGTGGAGTGGACATCACCATCCCAAACTCCTCAGGATTGGGGGAAGAGCTATGGACTAGAGTGGACTTACTGGTATTCTGTTATAGACATATTGTGATTCAAGCAATGGAAGAAATTACAACATGAATGTGGAGCCAGTGGCCACTGGACACTTTGGGGGCAGGGAGAGGGAAAAGCAGTTGTAATACAGGGGCTTTTTTGGGACTTGGGAATTATCCTGAGTGACATTGCAATGACAGATATAGGCCTTTTTTTTTTTTTTTTTTTAATTTTATTTTGTACATTTAATAATTGAAAATATAAACAATTAAAAACTAAAAAGTAAACACAGATGAAAATATATACATTTCTCAATTAAATGTAATGGATACATGGGAAGCGGCTGTGGCTCAATCAGTGGGGCTCCCGTTTACCATATGGGAGGCCCCGGGTTCAGTTCCTGGGGCCTCCTGGTGAGGGCAGGCCCGCCCGCACGGCGTGGTTGGCTGACCCAGCAAGCACAGGCAGCAAGAGGGGGATAAATGAATAAATAAATAAAATCTTTAAAAATAAATGAATAAATAAATAAATAAATAAATAAATAAATAAATGTAATGGATACATGTAAATTTTCTTTTTTTTTTTAATCAAACAATATATTACACAATATATTTGGTTCATAGTAACGCATTCATACACTATTTGTCCTTTTGTGTCTGGCTTGCTTCACTCAACATAATGTCCTCCAGGTTCATCCATGTTGGATAAAGGCCATTTTACATCAGCATATACCATGCAGAACTGTGTGGGGGAGAGTGTGGTCTACGATGTGAACTATGGTCCATGCTTAGTGGCAAAGCCCCAGGATGTGTATGTCCGTTGCAGGTGATGTGCCACACTAATGAAGGATGTTTATGTGGGAGGTTGTGGGAGGGGTGGGAGGTGGGGAACATGGGAATCCCTGTAATTTTTGTGTAACATTTGTGTAATCTAAGCATCTTTAAAAACAACAACAACAGAAAAGCAGAATATAAAGAGGGGGATCTGGTAATCTTCAATTCTGATAAACAATGGACAAAGTTATTCTGATAATAAATAAGCTATTTAAGGCAAAATAAAATAAAAAGTATCTTCACTTTCTGTAGCTGGGTAGACATCCACCTTCTCCCTTAGACCAGGGTTCTTGCTCTTTATCACTCATGATGACCTCCCTGCAAGCCGTCGCACCCACTGCCTTGCGAAGAAATCAGGCAGCGATAACTCCCTGCGGTGGACAAAACATTTAGAGCATTGCACTGCATTTCTAGAATGACTTTTCCAGGTGGGTATTCCCTGCCCTTTCTTCGGATGAGGAAACAGAGATGGATAGCGTTCAACGTCATCCAGTAGAACCAGGACTTGAACCGTGTTGGTCTCCCTGACCCCGAAACCAAATCCATACAACCTCTTTCTGCTAGTCCAGGCTTTCTCGGCCTCGGTGCAATCGAAGGCTGGGGCCAGATACCTCTTGTGGAGGGTTGGCTTGTGCATTGCAGATGCTGAGCAGCATCTCGCTGCCTCTACCTAGACACCAGGAACAGCCCCCACGCCCCCCCTGTGACAGCCCATAATGCCTCCAGACATCACCAGGTGTTCCCTGGAGGACGAAACTGCCCTGGGTTGAGAACCCTTGCGCTGCACTGTGCTTGGCCTTCCCATGGGGATCCTCACCGCCAGACCCCTCTAAGGACAAGGACACATTTTGGCTTCTAGTTTGGTTCAAGAGGGAGTTGAGCATAAAGCCCAATGGTGTGTATTCTACAGCCAGATTACCTGCGCTCAAATCCTGACACCACATCTAAGCAGCTTTAGACTTTGAGCAATTCACTTGATCTGCCAAAGGGGGGGTGATAGCATTAACAGAGTCAGAAAATTAAACGAGATGAGATGTGCAGAGACGACAAAAGACAAAGGCTTCACTTGTGTAGGAGATATTAAAACTGAATGCTGTGCTTCCGTTACAGCTGGTTCTTACCATCCCAAAACCAACAAGCAACCACGAACTCGGAGCCACCCCAGCCTGCTGGACCCTTGCCCGCCTAACTGAAGACTCTTTCCCAACCAATGAACAAGAAGACATTTCCGTTGTGGGAAGCTGCCAAGTTTGTGGTGATTTGATACGGCAGCCCTAAGAAACAGGGCTTATTTTCTAGTGGGGATGTGGATTATAAATAAAATACAGATTCTACTGTGTGCTATAGAAGATATTAATAGAATGCTATTACCAAACTCTTCAGAGGAGATTGGCCTTAGAGGGAACAGTGAGAAAAATTCTCTCTGGTGGGGTAGAATCTGAGCCACAATCTATAAAACGCCCACAGTGTGACATCTTCCCAGGCAGAGGGAACAGCAGGTGCAAAATCTCTGTGGAAGAATAGGGACAATGGATTCAAGAAACAGAGCCATCAGTGCGGCCAGAGAAGCCTTGAGTGAGGGCCTTGCCTATGGCTCACTGCTAATGAATACAATATGGCAAAAGTGATGGGAAGCCACTGCCCAGATTAGGTCACAAAGAGGCCGGAGCTTCTAGTTGGGCACATCCCTCTTGCTCTCTTAATTCCCTTAAGGGGAGTCAGCTGCTATGTGTGAGTCCTCCTATGAGAGTGGCGAGAGCCCATGTCTTCGGTCAACAGCCAGTGAAGACACGAAGTCTGTCAACAGCCACATGACATGAGTTAACCTGAAAGCTGATTTCCACCCAGTAGAAGACTTGTGGTCACTGAAGCCCTGGCCAAAACTCTGATTACAGCCTGTGAAATACCCTGAGCCAGAGACACCTAGCTAAACTGGATCCAGATTTCTGCCCCACAGAAGCTGTGAGATGATGACTGTGTGTTGTTGTACGCTGCAAAGATTGGTAGTAATTTGTTAAGTAGCTGTAGTTAGCTGATACATATTTTAGTACCCATAGCAAGTGTCACCATGACAAAACCCTAAAAATGTGCTTGATAGACTTAAATTTGGGTGCAGTGGTAGCCTACAGTTAATGAAGTTGAGATGCTAGAGTTTTCCCAGCATTATGTGGAGGAGGGAATCCAAAGATTTATGGACCTAGGAATACTGGACTGCATTTATTTCTTGCAAACTGCACGACCACCCTCAGCTACATCCCCCAAGGAGGCCCGGAAGACAGTCCTTTACTAAAAAGTTGAGAAATTCATCATTGAGGGGAGCACCTGTATCTTTGAAGACTCCTGTGGTTGCTCTCCTCTGTAAGTCAAGTTGGCCATGGAGGGTGCCACCACTGAGAGGGGCTCCTGATTTCAATCATGATAGTGAAATCACAGAGTGATAGAACACAAGTCACAACACTTCACCACCAAAAGCCAGATGCCAATAACCAGAATACGACCGTTGTTGGAAATAGGGTCACTGCAGATGGAATTAGTTAAGTTAGTACAGTAGGCTGGCTTCTTGATCCAGTTTGACTGGTGTCCTTTCAGGAGGGAGGAAAAAAGGCAAGGACAGATGCAGAGGACAGACAGAGTGAAGACAGCCATGTGACAACAGAGACAGAGATTGTAGTGCCGCTGCTGCAAGCCAGGGAATGCCAGGGTTTGCTGGAAAACCATGCGAAGCTAAGAAGAGGCGAGGAAGGATTCAGAGGGAGCATGGCCCTGCCAACATCTGGATTCCAGACACCTGGCCCCCAGAACGATGAGAGTAAATCTCTGCTGTTTTAAGCCACCTAGTTTGTGGCCCGTTGTTATAGCAGCCACAGGAAACTAATGCAAGGAGAACATCAGAACCAGGAGGGGAAACCCCTTCCTTTTTCAGTATTCCTCTAGCAACTTCTACTGACACACTATAACATTGTTCCAGGTTGCAAAGGAGAAATATGTGAAGAGCTTGTCAAGAAATGTGAAATCAGTCTGAGATTTTACCTTACTTACAAACTAACGGGTTAGCCTGCCACAGTTTCATGGATACTTTCAGAAAGCACAAGACACCTGGTTCAGAGTCAAAGACTTTTATTACTTACAGCACAGCAAATATGATGAGCCTCAGGTTAATGTTGGCTCTCCTTGCCTCCCAAGTCCCATGGGAATGACTCAGAGAAGCCCATGTGGATGGTGTGCATGTAGTAGGTTTGCACCACAGCTGAGGAACCCTAACTCTAAATAAACCAACCTGCCTGACCTTTGCCCTAGAGGGGAACACTATTTTTATTACACTGGACACTCCGGAAGGGAACTCTCTATCATCCAAGGTTGTATACTACTCAGACATCCTTGAAAAGATAGTCTGGACCAAAGGCCATCAGTGTCTCTGTAAGAAGTGAGGAAACACAAGATCTTCTGGAGAACTGACCCCCAACAACATTCACCCCTCATTTCTAACACAGCATACGCTTTTAACAAAATGTTCCCAGTGTATGCCACTCTGTTGGCCATTCTGATTAACCTGAATGATAAGGCTGGGAAGAAATTTGTCCAATTTATCTTATATCTACTACCCACAGGACTCCAAGCAGCAGAAGCAGGCTAAACTTCAGCAGACCCAACCAGTAGAACAAATCCCATAAACTATCAGGGTTTACTTTAGGAAGCCAAGTGGCTGTCTCCTTAAGTTTTGCACTGATTTTTCTTTTGGCCCGAGGCATTCATCCAGGTACAGCAGGATGTCTTAGAGATTGCACAGACTCTTCCTTGGTCCACCAGGAGGCTATCTAGGGAAATTCTTTCATCCATAGCAACCCAGACAGTGAGCTGAGGCTGACCTGTATGCTTTTCGGGGCCAAGGTGGTATTTCCTTATACTTAAAGGCCTTATTTGAGGCCTTCACCTCTTATATGGCACAAGTCACTGTATTTGGGGGAGGGAGGCAAGTTAATGCCTGGATTCCACACAACAAGTACAGTCCCAGGGAGCACATGGTGACCCTGGAAAGAAAGTGCTTTTTACAATTTTGGAGACCCATCAAATGGGAACTACATCTGTCAAGGGGCACAGATTGGTAGTGCTGCCAACAGACGCAATGAATGGTTGGTAGGCCTTAGGGCTCCCAAATGGCAAAGCAGCTTATACAGCAGCCTGAATTTGCTATAGAGCCTTCTACTGCTCTGGGCCCCTCTTGAAACAGGTAGGTTTATGAGGGGCTTTTTAGCTGGTTTAAAGCACTCCACACAGATGTAATGCACATTGTCTCCAAAATCCAAACAAGCATTGTACCTTTTTTCATGGTAAGTGGTACAAGATGCAGTGACTTTTCTTTCACCTTAGAGGGCATATCTTAACATCCTCCAGACCATAGAATCCCCAGAAACTTCAGTGAAGTGGCTGTCCCTCAATTGTTTGGGGGTTTATCTCCCTCCCTCCTGTTTGCTTATATCTTACTAAGGTATTCTAAACTATTTGCTACTTCCTGCTCACCAGAAGCAGTAAGTATAATACCATCAACATGGTGGATTGGTATGATGCCTTCTGGAATGTCAAGGCAATTAAGATTTCTAAAGACTAAATTATGGCAGAGAATAGGTAAATTGACATAGACTGTAAAGGCACACTTTTGGCAAACTGCTTCTGGTATTCCTTACGAATTGGTATGGAGAAAAAAGCATCAGCCAGGTCAATAGCTACATACCAAGTGCCAGGATCTATGCTTACTTGCTCCAGTAAAATTACGTTTCATAGAGCAGCTGCAAATGAGTAAGTTTAGGATCACCCACAGTCATTCTCCAAGATCCACCTGACTTCTGCACATTCCAAACTGCTGAGTTAAGTTGTTGTGTTCAAGGTTTCACCACCCCTGTTTCTTTCAAATCTTTCATGGTGTCATAATACCTGCTGTTCTCTGTGGGATGCAGTATTGCTTCTGGCTGACTTTCTTGGTAGGGAGCTGAAGGTCCAGAGCCTTCTACTTAGTCTTCCTACCATAATGACCCTCATCTCTTTAGCCAGAGAGCCAATATGAGGATTCTGTCAGTTTCCAAATATGTATATTCCAATTACACATTCAGGAACTTGGAACAGAACAAAAGCATGAGTCTTTGGACTAGTTGGATCCACTGTAAGTTGGACTTGAGGTAAGTCTTCATCCATCACTCAACTACAGTAAGCCCCTACTTTCCACTGTGAGGACTGGAGGGTGGGCACAATATTATTGTAGATCCCAAGAAATTTGTGTCAGTCCAGAGCCAGTGTCACATGATTTCTGAAAGATCTGCATATTTCCTTTTCCCCAGTGCACAGCCACTGTAGCAAGTGGCTGCAGATTCCTTTGGGGAAAGCTTGGAGGAATATTTATGGTGTATACTTGAGGCAAAGATGCAGAGTCCTTCCTCAGTGGGCCATGGTCTCCCCTTCAATCAAGGGGCTCCACATCTGTGAACTGACTTAGGTTTGAAAAATAGGTGAGAAAACAGTTCTTTCCTTTTGTGGCTCAAATTAGATGTTTGACTACCAGACCTATAGGTTTTCCTGTTATATAAATCAAACAAACCTGTAGTAAGCTATCCATCTATTTCATTCCTGGGGATACCAAGATCAAGTAGCCACCAGCAAACATTTCTGTGGGCCAAGGCATTCTGATTACCAGTACATCCTTATTACAACCACCTTATCTTTGGTGTTTAACTGCTGCCCCTTGGTCTCTGTTACTCTGGGACACCATCATCCCCACTGAAGTCAGGAAGCCCAACTAAATAGGGGCAGTCCATATAGTCATACTTGGCCTACAAAGAAGAGCAACAACAGAGCTCTTCAAGGATTCAGGTGCCTCCTCACTGATGTATTTCTCAGTGCCATAGTGAAGGGAGCATCTTCTGGCCATTCTCACTGAAAGGAGGAATTGGGGGATGGGGCATACTGTTTGCACAAGATAAACCAATCCAACATTTCTAAGTTTTTTCATTCCTTCCTCTACATGATGCTTGGGAAACTATGGCATCGCAACCTCACTAAATATAGGCCACCACTGAGTTCAAGTTTCTGCCTACCAACCAAATAAGCTATTTGGGAACCTCCTCCATAAGAATAAGCTAACCGTAATATATCTGGACTCTTTATTGAGTGAACCTATATAAATGAATTCTGCCTGGTTATATTCTACCCTCTATGGTGCAACATGCTTAAAATCCACACCTACACATGTTCCAGAGATTTTGGTTGATATATATTAGCAAAGTCTTGGAATTCTTTTGATGTGTAAGGTAGTTTCTTCTAGGTATTCATGTATATTTGTCTCCTTGGAGCATGCTGAGATGGTTACTAAGTATGGTTCTAGGGGCCTTACAGCTAGTTTTGATTCGGTCTTAAGGAGAAGGAGTATAATATTTCAAGACATCTACCCCAGATGGAATTATCATGGCATTTATATGCAAGGGAAGACTAGTCTTCTCAGACACAGGAGGGCAAGCAAGTTCTATTGGTAAAGGAGGCTCAGGGTGACTTTGGGGGTTCAAGATATTCAAATTAGGGAGTGGATGTAGCTCAAGTGGTTGAGCACATGCTTCCCATGTGCAAGGTCCCAGTTTCAATCCCTGGTACCTCCTAAAAACAAACAAACAAATGAAAATGCCAACTCTCATTGGGGAGCAGATGTAACTCAATAGTTGAGCACCTGCTTCCACGTATGAGGCTCTGGGTTCAATTCCTGGTACCTCTTAAAAAACTGTTAAAAAAATTTTTTTTTTTTTTTTTCAAATTCATCTGTGTTCAAACATATGGCCCCATTTTAGGTTCCAGGATCCCATTTTTTTCCCAACTAATGCCTGACCTCTCACAGAAACTCAGTGAGAAATTGGTGAGAATGAATTTAACTGTCATTGCAATTCAGCAACCTGAACAGTTAAATTCTGTGTTTTATTTTCAGCAATTTCAGGCCTTTGGCTACCAGAATTGAAAGATTCTTTTAGGACTGTCATGGAAACTCTCAGGTTCTCAGATTGTGACTTCAGCAGAAAGGTTAAGTAGCTGAGTTTGTCTTTTTTTTTTTTTTTTTTTTTTCTTCCTGCAAATGTTCAAGTGTCCTCAAGAAATCCCTCCCTGGTTCTATCTCCTGGGACCACCCCACTTCTGGTACCAATTCTGTGTCAGTCAAAGTCAAATCAGAAGGCAGAAAACACACAGTGATTTGAACATAGTAGGTTTAATATAAAGAATCATTAACTATAACAGAGGATTGGAGTGACAGGTAATTGGCTAGTAAGAAGTAAAGATGACAGAAAAGATAGGAATCACAGATATAAAGAACAATCACCACATCTAAGGCTAAGATGTAAACCTTGTTGAAGAGAAGACACCCTTGGCTCATTGGATAGCAGAGAAGTTGCTGGTAAAACTTGCTGGAAACCTTTCACAAGAAACTGCTACTCCTTGGAACCTGCTGGCCAAAGGTGTGCCAGGGAAGTAGTCACAGGGAAGTGAACTGCTTGAAGGGATGCTGGGGAAAGCTACGGGAGACAGGCGTGAGAGATGCCATGTTTTTCAGGATCCTGACAAGAGGAGCCTAGTGGAAACTGGGAAAGCAAATTTCCTTTCTCCTCTTAGAGTCTTTCAGTGCCCTCACCTGAAAAAAGTTAGTATTGCACCAATTGACAAAGGAGAAACATTTAAAAGGCCCGTCTCTATATTCATACAGCAGGCAATGGAGAGTGGATTTGCAGCCAAGAAGCAATACATTGATAACTGGAGCAGATGCCTCAGTAAGATACATGCAAACTAGAAAGTGGGAAATAAAATCCCATAAAAATGCCCCCCTCTCCCACCTGGGCAAAGTTTCGGGGGGTTGATGGTTTGAAACATATTGAAATATCCCTTCCAAGGTAAAAGACAAGTTGCTGGATATCAAACCACGAAACCATGAAGAAGAGGCACAAGGTTTGGTAGGCCTTTTTGAATTTTCAAGCTAACATACGGCATTTTAACCTCTCTATAGAGTCAACTGTAAGTCTTCTGATTTCAAGTATGGACCAGATCAGAAAGTCTAAGCTGCAGTGCAAGCTGCTTTCCCTCTTGGACTTGATGGTCCAGCAGATCCAATGATACTCAATAGGAGACTCATAATGCAGACCTCTAGGATCTTGGAGCAAATGTATCCCGTTTTACATATAAGTATTCTCCTTTTTTTTATTATTTTATTTTGTACATTTAATAATTGAAAATATAAACAATTAGAAAGTAAACACAGATGAATAAACATACATTTCTCAATTAAATGTAATGGGTACATATAAATTTTTTTTTAATCAAACAATATATTACACAATATATTTGGTTCATAGTAATGCATTCATACAGTATTTGTCCTTTTGTGTCTGGCTTGCTTCACTCAACATAATGTCCTCCAGGTTCAGCCATGTTGCCATATGCTTTATTTTTTTATTTTTATTTTTTTTACTGGGAGGTCCCAGGGATCGAACCCGGGTCCCTCCATATGGGAGACGGACGCCCAACCAGTTGAGCCACATCCGACCCCATGCCATATGCTTTATGACTTCATTTCTTCTTATAGCTGCATAATATTCCATCGTGTGAATAGACCACAGTCTGTTTATCCATTCATCTGTTGATGGACACCTGGGTTGTTTCCAGCTTTTGGCAATGGTGAATAATGTAGCTATGAACATCGGTGTGCAGATGTCTGTTCGCGTCACTGCTCTCAGTTCTTCTGGGTATATACCCAGTAGTGGTATTGCAGGGTCATGTGGCAAGTCTATATTCAACTTCTTTAGGAACTGCCAAACAGTCTTTCATAGTGGTTGTACCATCCTGCATTCCCACCAACAGTGAAGAAGTGTTCCTATCTCTCCACATCCTCTCCAACACTTGTAGTTGTCTGTCTTTTTAATAGTGGCCATTCTGATAGGTGTGAAATGATATCTCATTGTAGTTTTGATTTGCATTTCCCTAATCATGAGTGTTGTTGAGCATTTCTTCATGTGGTTTTTTTGTTGTTGTTGTTGTTGTTTGCCATTTGTATTTCTTTTTCAGAGAAATGTCTATTCAAGTCTTTTACCCATTTTTCAATTGGGTCATTTGTCTTTTTATTGTTGAGTTGTAACATCTCTCTATGTATCCTGGATATTAAACCCTTATCAGATATGTGATTTCCAAATATTTTTTCCCATTGAGTTGGCTGCCTTTTCACCCTTCTGACAAAGTCCTGTGAGGTGCAAAAGTGTTTAATTTTGAGGAAGTCCCATTTATCTACTTTTTCTTTTGTTGCACATGCTTTGGGTGTAAGGTCCAAGAAACCACCACCTACTACAAGATCTTGAAGATGTTTCCCTACATTTTCTTCTAGTAGTTTTATGGTCCTGGCTTTTATATTTAGATCTTTCATCCATTTTGAGTAGATTCTTGTATAGGGGGTGAGATAGGGGTCCTCTTTCATTCTTTTGGTTATAGATATCCAGTTCTCCCAACACCATTTGTTGAAGAGACTGTTTTTTCCCATTAGCATGGGCTTGGTAGGTTTGTCAAAAACCAGTTGACTGTATAGGTGAGGGTTTATTTCTGGATTCTCAATTCTATTCCACTGATCAATATGTCTATCTTTATGCCAGTACCATGCTGTTTTGACCACTGTAGCTTTGTAATATGTTTCAAGGTCAGGCAGTGAAATTCCTCCCACATTGCTCTTTTTTTTTAGAATACTTTTGGCACTTACCCTTCCAGATGAATTTGGTAATTGCCTTCTCTAATTCTGTAAAGTAAGTTGTTGGGATTTTGATTGGTATTGCATTGAATCTATAAATCAGTTTGGGCAAGATTGACATCTTCACAATATTTATTCTTCCAATCCATGAACACGGAATGTCTTTCCATTTGTTTAGGTCTTTTTAAATTTCTTTTAGCATTGTTTTGTAGTTTTCTGCATATAGGTCCTGTACTTCTTTGATTAAATTAACTCCTAGGTATTTGAGTCTTTTTGTTGCTATTGAAAATGGAATTTTCCTCCTGATTTCCTCCTCAGATTGTTCAGTACTAGTGTACAAAAACAATACTGATTTTTGCGTGTTGATCTTGTATCCTGCCACTTTGCTGAACTCATTTATTAGTTGCTTTGTTGTGGATACTTCAGGATTTTCTAAATACAGGATCATGTCATCCACAAACAGTGAGAGTTTTACTTCCTCTTTTACTATTTGGACGCCTTTAATTTTTTGGTCTTGTCTAATTGCCCTAGCTAGAACTTCTAGTACAATGTTGAATAACAGTGGTGACAGTGGGCATCCTTGTCTTGTTCCTGATCTTAGAGGAAAAGCTTTCAACCTTTCACCCTTGAGTATGATGTTGGCTGTGGGTTTTTCATATATGCCTTTTATCATATTGATGAATTTTCCTTTTATTCCTATCTTTTGATGTATTTTTATCAAAAAAGGATGTTGGATTTTGTCGAATGCCTTTTCTGCATCTATTGAGATGATCATGTGTTTTTTTCCTTCAATTTGTTAATGTGGTGTATTACATTGATTGATTTTCTTATGTTGAACCAGCCTTGCATACCAGGAATAAATCCCACTTGGTCGTGATGTATAAGTCTTTTGATATGCTGTTGGATTAGATTTGCAAGTATTTTGTTGAGAATTTTTGCATCTATGTTCATTAGAGAGATTGGTCTGTAATTTTCTTTTCTTGTGGAATCTTTATCTGGCTTTGGTATTAGGGTGATGTTGGCTTCATAACATGTGTTAGGTAATTTTCCAACCTCTTCAATTTTTTGGAAGAGGTTAAACAGGATTGGTGTTAATTCTTTTAGAAATGCTTGGTAGAATTCACCTGTGAAGCCATCTGGTCCTGGACTTTTCTTTGCTAGGAGATTTTTTATGACGGGTACAATCTCCTTAATTGTGATTGGTTTGTTAAGTTCTTGTATTTCTTGTTGTGTCAGTGTAGGTTGGTTATGAGTTTTCTAGAAATTTGTCCATTTCATCCAGGTTGTCTAGTTTGTTGGCATATAGTTTCTCATAATATCCTCTTATGATTCTTTTTATTTCTGTGAGGTCATTTGTAATTTTCCCCCTTTCATTTCTCGTTGTATTTATTTGCATCTTCTCTCTTTTTTTCTTTGTTAGTCTAGCGAGGGGGTTGTCAATTTTATTGATCTTTTCAAAGAACCAGCTTTTGGTTTTGTTGATTTTCTCTATTGTTTTTCTGTTCTCATTTTCATTTATTTCTGCTCTAATCTTTATTATTTCTTTCCTTCTTTTTGCTTTGGGATTGGTTTGCTGTTCTTTTTCTAGTTTCTCAAGTTGTTCAGTTAAATATTTGAGTTTAGCTCTTTCTTGTTTCTTAATATAGGCATTTAGGGCTATAAATTTCCCTCTCAAGACTGCCTTCGCTGAATCCCATTAGTTTTGATATGTTGTGTTCTCATTTTCATTTGTCTCAATATATTTACTGATTTCACTTGCAATTTCTTCTTTGACCCACCGAATATTTAGGAGTGTGTTGTTCAGTCTCCACACATTTGCAAATTTACTTTTTTCCTATCTGTTATTGATTTTTAGTTTCATTCCATTATGATCTGAGAAGGTGCTTTGTATAATTTCAATCTTTTTATATTTATTGAGAGCTGTATTGTGACCTAACATGTGGTCTATACTGGAGAAAGATCCATGGGCACTTGAGAAGAATGCGCTGAGTTTGGATACAGTGTTCTGTATATGTCTGTTAGGTCTAACTTGTTTATCATATTGTTCAAGCTCTCTGTTTCCTTGTTGATCTTCTGCCTAGTTGTTCTATCTAATGATGTGAGAGGGGTGTTGAAGTCTCCAACAATTATTGTAGAAATGTCTATTTCTCCCTTCAGTTTTGCCAGAGTTTTTCTCATATATTTTGGGGCACCGTGGTTAGGTGCGTAGATATTTATGACTGTTATATCTTCATGGAGGATCGTCCTTTTTATTAATATATAATGGCCTTCCGCATCTCTTATCTCTTTTTTGCATTTGAAGTCTGTTTTGTCTGATATTAGTATAGCTACCCCTGCTCTTTTCTGTTTACTATTCGTATGAAGTATCTTTTTCCAACCTTTTACTTTCAGCCGGTTTGTATCCCTGGGTCTGAGGTGAGTTTCTTGTAAGCAGCATATGGATGGCTCATGTTTTTTTATCCATTCTGTCATCCTGTATCTTTTGATTGGGGAGTTTAATCCATTCACATTCAATGATATTACTGAAAATGCACTATTTATTTCCTCCATTTTATTCTTTGGTTTTCATATGTCATCTTATTTTTTGTCTCTCTTTTTACTCTTTTGGTTAGCCTTTCTGCTTTTCTTTCTTCTATGCTCTCCTCCAAGCCTCTCTCTCCTGTCTTTTTCTTTCAGGTTCTAAGGCTTCCTTTAATATTTCCTGCAAAGGTAGATTCTTTTTTGCAAACTATCTAAGTTTCTGTTTGTTTGTGAATACTTTATATTCACCTTCATATTTGAAGGACAGTTTTGCTGGATAAAGAATTCTCGGCTGGCAGTTTTTCTCTTTCAGTTTCCTAATTGTATCATACCACTGTCTTCTCGCCTCCATGGTTTCTGAAGAGAAATCTGCACTAAGTCTTACTGGACGTCCTTTGTACATAATTGTTTGTTTCTCTCTTGCTGCTCTGAGAATTTTCTCTTTATCTTTTACATTTGACATTCTGAATAATACGTGTCTTGGAGTAGGTCTATTTGGATTTATTCTCATTGGGGTACGGTGTGCTTCTTGGACATGTAAGTTCATTTCTTTCATGAGAGTTGGGAAATTTTCAGCTATTATTTCCTCAGATACTTTTTCTGCCCCTTTTCCTTTCTCTTCCCCTTCTGGAACTCCCATGACACATATGTTCTTGCATTTTGTGTTGTCATTCAACTCTCTGAGCCCCTGCTTAATTTTTTCCATTCTTTCCTCTCTTCAATTTTAGCTGCTCTGTCTTCAGTATCACTTATTCTTTCTTCTATCATTTCGAGTCTGCTATTGTATGCCTCAAATGTATTTTTTACTTCACCTATTGTGTCTTTCATTCCCATGAACTCCGTTATTTTTCTGTTCAGGATTTCAAATTCTTCTTTGCGTTCGCTCAATGACTTCTTGATGTCATTGATCTCTTTATATTCTCTTTCGTCTCATTAATTTGATTTTGGAAATGTGTGCTCATCTCACTGATTAGTTCTCTCAAATTCTGCATCTCTTCTGGGACTTTGCTGTATTCCTTTTCTTGGGCCATGTCTTCTATTTTCTTAGTATGGCTCGTAATTTTTTGCTGGTGCTTAGGCATCTGGTTAGTTTGTATTTTACTTAGATGCTCTATCTCTTTCTCTTTCATGGGGTTTTAGTGGCAGGAGGCTGTGAGTTACCACAGCTCTTTGATTTTTGGCTCAACTGATTGTTAGGATTGTTCTGCTGGTCGCTCAAAACTGGGCACTGGACCCAGTAACTGGTTGTAGAGTAGTTTCCTAGGGCCTTGGGCAGGGAGGCTATAGAGGCCAGGAGAAGCCTCTCTTACATATTAATTTTCTTATGTGCTCTTCCTTGGTCTGCCAGGAGATGGCGCTTGTTGGCAGCTCTCAATTCAATGCCTGGTTGGAGCGTATTTGTTGTGACACAGACCAGATCAATGTGATAGAACTTCCTGTCTGGGGGCTAAGAGCCCTGTGATTCAAACTTTTTGAGACAGTTCTCCAGACTTCTCTCATAATGCCCCCCTTTTCCCAGCTAGGAAATATTTCCAGTCCCTTCTGAATCCTAACAATCAGTCCCTGTTAGTAGAGGAGGAGATTGGGAGGTTTGTATATCTTTAGCCCCTTGCAGGCTCTAAGGCAAACAATGGCACAGCCCTACCCGGCCTGGAAGGGCTCTCGGGACAGGGCAGACCAAACCTGGGAGTCAAAAGCAGGGTCAGTCCCAGGCTCTCTCTCCCCTCTCCTGTGGAGTCCTCAATAATTAGTCCAGGCTAGAAGAGAGGGAAGTTGCGAGGGTCAGATTTCTCCAGCCATTCCTAGGCTCCCAGGGTAAACCACCGTGTGGAAGGGTCTGTGGGGCTCCGCAGCCCAAATTTACAGGTCAGAACCTGAGTCGGTCTAAGGCTGTGTCCTTCTCTCTCCCCTTTCCGGGAGTGGTAGATCCCTGGAGCCCCTTTTGTCTGTGGTCGCAGGCCCAGAGGCCCGAGAATTCTGAAGAGTGTGGGGGAGGGTGTCGGCAGCAGAAGCTGCTACTTCCAACTCACGGTTCTGTTGTCGCAATTTCCCTCTTCTGTCCCTCTCTCCTCTGGGTGTTGTGCAGCCTTCACCTGCTGTCCTAAACCCTAGAAGATCTTTTTCGGGGCTGTTTCAGCTTGTCCTCTAGTTATTTTTCTGGAGAAGAGATTCCCATGTCTTACTAGTCCGCCATCTTCCCGGGAGTCAGTATTCTCCTTTTGAAAGTTTGAGAAACTTTGAGATACTGAGTGAATGTCTAATCATGGACTATCAAATGACCGTGTAGCCTGAGCTTCACGTGTGCTTCAGCAATCTCTCACCAAGTGAAAATAATACATAAGAGACTGGACTCAGACTCCAATACCTACTCTTGCTTCATTGCCTCCTCTCTCTCAATCCATGTCTATGGCCTCATGGGGATTTCCCTACAGCCAGTTGACTGAGGAAAACAAACTCAAGCTTTTTCTTCAATCCCCCAGTCAGCAGGCTTTCAGGTGGTACAACTGGTTGTCCACTTTTCCTGGAGTGAGAAGTGACTGAAGAGTCCGACTCCTGGCCAAAAGCCTATGTGTAATCTTAGAGGCGCAGTCATAGGCAATTGCGCAGACTTTACTCGACAGGCCGCATGGGGCAAAGCTGCCCTCCCCACACAGACTTGGTGCACAGCCGTGCACTGCAGTCTCGGAAGGGAGTTGGAGTCAAGGACTCAGGCCCCCAACCAGTCACGCCTTGAGCAGACCTGCCTCCTAGCCCAGGCGCCTCCATTCAGAGGCCTCCCTGTCAGGGGCTCAAATGCTAAAAAAGCATGGACCCTTTACTTGGGGACCCCTAGACAGGTGATTCCCCAGGGCTGCACTGAGCCATCTCACCCTCCCCTGACACCATCTCATGGGGAAAAATGGAACAGCAAGGGAGCTGGTGCTTTCTCCGGGTCAGCTTCTTGTTTATACTATCACAGAAAGTGATTAAAGGCTGACTGTTACTTTCTTTTTGGCTTGTTGTTTTAATCCACTACCCCAACACCTGGCAACCCAGTTCTCTCAGCTCATCTCAGCTCCTGACACTGACCAGAAGTTTGGATCCATATTGATTCATGAGTGGAGCTGCTAACAGTTTGTTGGATGGCTGGAGACTTCAAAGGAACGGGATTGGAAGATTGGCAACAAGGAAGTCTGGGGAAGAGGTATGTGGATGGCTCTTGAAATGGGGACAGACTGTGCAGTTATCTGTCCTATATGAATACCCACCAAAGAGCATCCACTGCAGAAGAGGTTCTTAATAATCAGGTGGGTAATGCAATACGCTCTGGGGGTGTCAGTGAGCCATTGCCCCCTGCCACCCCGACACTTACTCAATGAACTATGAACAAAGCGGTAGCAGGAATGGAGTCTGTGGTAGACTGAATAATAGCTGTCAGAGATGCCCACATCCCAGTCCCTGGAAACTGTGAATATGTCACCTTCCGTGGTAAAAGGGCCTGTACAAATGGGATTAAGTTAAGGATCTTGCCATAGGGAGATTATTCTGGATATTCGGGTGGGTCCACTGCAATCACAAGGGCCCATATAAGAGGGACCCAGGAGGGTCACTGTCCGAGAGAAGACTTGAGGACAGAATCAGAGCTCAGAGAGAAGAGAAGATGGTATGCTCTACCTTTGAATGTGGAGGAAGGCGCCCACGAGCCAAGGTAAGTTGTTATAGCAGCAAAGGGAAACTAATACAGAGGCTAAGCATGAGCCCAACGTTTCCTGCCAAGGCTGACCTGACAACCATCACAGCTGCACTTGCCAACGGCCGAGACCAACACCAAACCCTCAAGATGGCCTCAAGCTCAACAAACCAGCCATCCATCCAGGGGCAGGTTGATTACGTTGGACCCATTCTATCACAAAAGAGATTGATATTGGTTCTCTTTGAAATAGACACATATCCTGAATACGAATTTACCTTCCCTGCCCATAATTCTTCTTCCAGCACCACCAGGCAAACAATGAAAGTGGGATCAGGCAGTTTCTGGGGCACAGGAGGTTTTCTGTGCACCAGTTCTATCAGGAAGCACCCTGAAGTCATCTTCCTATGGACCAGCTTTGGCCCACTGCACCCCAAAAATTTCTCTGCCATCCAGTGGGCCACAGCCACATGCCATTGAGCAAGGTCTGAATCTTGGCCTTGACAGAGAGCCGTCTTCCAAGTCTGTTCTCTGCTTGGTTTTTCTCCCTCATCTCTGGAGAAAATAGCTGCTCCTGCATTTGCAGTTCCTGTATTCTTTAGGGTCTCATTTTTATCCCTTGTTTAGTAGTTAACCACTGTTTACTATTCTTTAAATTAATTATTATTAAGATTACTGGTGTCTTATAACTGTTTTTAGTATGTTACAAAATTTATTTATTCTTTATAACAACCTATGAAGGTTGTCATTCTATGTAGAATGTCATGTCCATTCTACATATGTAGAAACTGAGGCACAGAGTGGTTAAGTAACCCACCCAAGGTCACACAGTTAATGGGGAGAAAATCCCAAGATTTGAACCCAGGCGGTCTGGTTCCAGTGTCCACATGCTTAACCATTTTGAGCTACACACCATGCTTGCTCTTTGACACTGGCCTCTCCTTTTCCCCCCACCATCTAATTTGGTCACAAACTGCTCTTGAGTCCCCTTCTACCTCTTTAATAAGTTGCAACTCTGTTCCCTCTTCCCCGTCCCTCCAGCCATTGTTTTCACTGCATTCCTCCGTCCCTCCTTCCCTCCTTGTGAGTTGTGTTTATTTGTTTGGGGGAGGGGGCTTAGGTCTGCGAGATGGTTAGAATATTTTAACCGGGGGACGGATGTGGCTCAAATGGTTGGGCATCTGTCTCCCATATGGAGGGACCTGGGTTCGATCCCTGGGACCTCCTGGTAAAAAAATAAATAAATAAAATAAAAAAAAAAAAAAAAAAAATTTTAACCAACCATTTAGTCCTTTGCAACACATTTTCCAACTTCCTCCACGAAGAATTTTTCTAAAATATAAATCTAATCATGTCACTTCCCTGATTAAAAACATCAGATAATTTCCCACAGGCTTTAAAGGAAAATCTAAACTCTTTAACATAACCTACAAAACCCTCCTGAGAGATTCTTCACCTGGTTTTTCAGACACACCCCTTTCACTCTCCCATCACACACACTGTCCAGCTGTGTGTTCTTGGGAGACTCATCTCGCTTCCTGAACGGGTCTTTCCCCAAGCGTGAAATTATGGCTTAGATGAGAATGGCCCTACATTCCTGCTTAGGCTTTTTTTAAAAAATCTATGACCCTGATTTTTCACTTATCAATTCTTCAATTGTGATATATTTAGTTGTTCAGATCTTTTGTATGTGCCCACAATTTCTTAAGTGTTTCTAAATACATGCTTTAGCTGGGTTGTTGGAAAAGAAAGATGTCTTAAGAAGCTTTTATCGTACTTGGAGGTTAATAAAGACCTTAAAGAGATTTAAAAAAATATATTACTGGTGTGTCTTCTTTCTCCTTATTGGATCCTAATTAATACAAAGGCATAGACTTTATGCCACAAAAATGGACCAGGAAGAGACTAGAAGTAGATCCTGATAACCCCACCCTGGGAAGAATGTTTGAGGGTGATGTGAGTGAGAGAAGGGAGGGTTATAACTGGGGAGGGATAAGAGCACCTCTCCTGGGGGAACCCCATGGAGAGCAGCCTCAAGATGCTGCCCAGAATCATTGTCACTAGCTCCAAAAGGTCAGGTCAATGGCTGCAGATCACACATCTCCTTTCAGCAAACCCTATGTTTCTTAGGCTGAGAAGTCATGTTGACTATTTTCCCCATCACCTTCTGGTGAGCCTTTTTTTGATGGAAAGAAGCTCCTGGTATTCATGTCCTTGGACAACTCCCTCCCATTGACTTTGGGCAGGATCTGTGACTTGCTTCTCATCGATAGAACACGAGTATGTGAGAACATGTTATGTAAGGTGATAGTGCCCATCTTGCTGGATCTGTCTCTTCTCCCTTCCTGGCAATGAGGATGCAAATGGCCATGTTGAGGAACCTCAGGCGGCAAGAAACCATGTGTGTCTTTAAGAAGCTAAGGGCGGCCTCTGGTCAACAGCTAGCAGGAAACTGAAGCCCTAAGTCCTACAACAACAAGGAACTGAATGCAACCTGCCAACAACCTAAGTCTGCTTTGAAGTGGATCCTTCCCCAGTCGAGCCTCAGATGAGACCACAGCCCCAGCCAGCACTTTGATTGCAGCCCTGTGAGACCCTAAGTGGAAAGCACAGCTCCTGACCCACAGAAGGTCTGAGATAAGAATTGTGTGTTATTTTAAGCCACTAAGTTTTTGGAGAGATTGGGTTTGCATGTCCTTAACAGAGAAAACAGAACTCACCCAAGCGCCCATCCTGCCGCGCCCTGCTCAGGACCCGCGAGGGTGGGGGTGCTAATGGTAGGCTCAGAACGTTTATTTCTTTTTACAATGTCAGATATGTATTTCATACCTGTGGTGATAGTTGCACATATCTGTGAATATAGTAAAAACCATTGAATTGAACACTTTAAATGGGTAAATTGTACGGTATGTAAATTCTAGCTCAATAAAGCTGTTCACTAAAAAAAAAAAAAAAAAAAAAAAATAGTCCTACCAATTTTCTCCAGTAGCTTCGACAGGGAATCCCGTTCTACATCCTGTTGAAGAAGCAGGGAGTAGCCAAACCCTAAATATCTCCCTTCTTTTTTCCAGTGCCTCTTGAGAAGCCTCCTCCCTCAGACACACTCTTTCTTCTGCAGCCCTCGGGCAGCCTAAGGCTCCTTATCTGGCCTCTCTGGCAGATAAGCCACTCTGATCAAAACCAGCTTGTCCCATGAGCCAGGTCCTTTCAATAACGATGGTACAATAAACTGCCTCCTACAAGGTTCTAATGCAGGTCTTATGAACACCTTGATGTGCTACCTGTTCAGGAGATGTTTTCATTATCACAAAGGCCTTAGGAGACACTAATGGAGGGGCTGGGAAGTAAGTCGAGAAGGACTTGGAAGGCACCGCCTTCCTGATTCCCACCAGGCAAGACCAGAGAGGCTAAGTGAATGCTTTAGGCCACACAGCTGTACTGTCGACCCCGCTTGGGGACAGCAAAAATTTGAGGGCATTAATGGCAGGGGTAGAATCGAAAGGACACTTTAAATTTCTCCTAACTGCCTTCTGTAAATTGCCACCTGGTGCCTTGTGACCTCGGGGGGCAATAATCAGAATCAGAGTGAATGGCCCCGCACTGCCCCCTCCAGTTGGTTAGATATTGTAAACAACGCAAGAAACACCTGCACAAACATCACCCCAAAGAGTAGCCAGGACGGCGATCCCACCACCTAGCACTCCCCGCCCCCATCCCATCCCTCTGCCTCCCCCACTGCCCTGAATCCGGGACCATCATTCTTTGTCTTTCCTTTTTTACATCATTTTATTGTATCTGTGTGTTGACCTAAAAAGTATTCTTTGATTTTGTGAAGCATGTCAGGTTTTATGTAAATTTTTGAAAATTTTTTCACGCAGTTTGGCCCTGCTAAGATTCACTCATATTACAGCCTGCCCTTCTAGTTCCCTTGCTGGGTCAGCTGTATGACATGCATGCTTTTTCCATAGCTATGTAATGTGAGAGTCAGTCCACTACAGTTTCTTCATCTACTTCCCTCTTGATAGACATTTGGATTGTTTCCAGCTTTTTGCTATTTTTTTTTTTTTTAAGATTATAGTTTTATCATAATAAAAGGAAACAAAAAGCCAAAAGAAGAGACACAGAAGGCAATGTCTGGGAGGTTCTCAAATACAAGCTTCCATGTCCTCTCCACGTGGAGTCAGACCACATCACCTGTCACTCCATCACCCCCACCCCCACCCCCACTCCCACCCCCACCCCACACAGCAGCCATGTCTTTTCTCAATCATGGAAGCTCGTCAGTTTTTTGCTATTTTGAAGAGTATTGCATCTGTCTCCATGGGTTCATGCATGAGACTTCTTTTGGGGCATTAGGACCTCTCTCTGTTCTACAAATACCCATGTACTCGCCCTCTATCTTCTCCCACCCATGTAAAACCCACCGACTTTTTCCAGCAACTCATCCAATTGACAGCAGCCCAGAGACTGTCTCCCAGGCCAGTAAACCACACAGGCCGTGGTAAGGATCCGCAAGACAAAATCATTCGCAGCAGCCAAGTGTGTAGCCGCCAGGGATGTCGGCTCCTGGCAGCCCCCAGGAGAAGCCCACCCGCCAAGTCAGCGCTGGCAGTGGTGTCCTCTCCTCGTGTGCCTCCTCTGAAGTGCCTCTTCATCTCAGCCTAGTCTTGCCCTTCCCCCACCCCCACGCCAGCTCCTGTGGGGCTGGCTCTCCTCATCTGTGGGGTCTGGGCTCGAATTTTACCTTCTTGGAGAGGCTTTCTTTTATTGCCAGGTCTAAAAGCAGCACCCCGTGTTATCATGGTCTGGAATTACCTGGCCTTCTTGTTTTCTCATCCACTGTGCAGCTCCCTCCTGCGGCTGTCAGAGCCCTGAGGGCAGGGGGCTCTTCCTTCACACTATCCGCCCTGTGCCTGGAAGAGGGTCAGGCCCTGAGTGGGTGCTCAGTAAACATCTGCTGAATGATCCCTGGTTTTGCCTTTGGAAATGACATTATCCCTCAACAGAGAAAGGGTAACAGTTCCAGGCAGCCAATGGCATTCTCTCAAGGGTGAGACCATCCATAGGAGATAGTCATAGTTAACTTTTGAAAGGGGAAAGGCAGGGCAACGAATTCAGATACAGAATGACCAGTGTTGCATCCGCCACCAGGTGGCAGCATACCAAAATCTCCGGCAAATTGTAAGTTAGAAGCCCCACCTCCTTATACCTGTAAATTTTCTGACATTGATCCACCAGTCCGTCCATCCATCCATCCATCCATCCTATTCAACATCCATCCATTCATTCATAAGCCCATCCTTCCATCCTCATTGACCCATGTATCCATCTATTTATTCATTCCAAAAAAACTGTAATGGGCCAGGCATTGGAGATACAGCCACAAGCAAACATAGGTCTTCCCTGAGCTCTTGGATTTTCCACTTTTATGTGGGAGAGACAGGTGGGAAACGAGAAAATGCACAAAGGAACAAGGCAAACCCAGATCGTGACAGGTGCATGAAGAAAATTAAAAAGGATGAAGTCAGGTGGGTCAGCAACAGTGCAACAGAGGGCAGGAGGGCTCCTTGGATAAGATGGCAGGCAGGGCACCCACCGTGTCCATGGAGAGAGGCTGAGGGGACCAAGTTCCCGCCAGAGGCAGCAGGGCGCCGGTCAGCCAACAAGTTGACTTCATTTGTCTGGGCGGCCATACAGGTGTGAGCCAAAGGAAGCTGCCACCCACCTGGGCTGTGCTCACCCTGACGCCTTCAGCAGTAAACGAGATAAAACAAGGGTTCTTAGCCAGGGGTCCATGGAAAGATTTGAAAAAAGTCAACTTCTTATCTTTATTTTCTCTGACCTCTGACTGAAATCTAGCATTTCCTTCACTTATGAATGTAAGCAATAAATAAATTATACTAGCATTCATTTCACCTGATTGGCAAAGGGGTCCATGGAACAAAAAAGGTTAAGGACTCCTGAGATAAAACAACTTCTCAAAGATAAGCCTGATGGGGGGCGGATGTGGCTCAAATGGTTGGGCGTCCGCCTCCCATATGGAGGGACCTGGGTTCGATCCCCAGGACCTCCCGGTGAAAAAAAAAAAAAGGTAAGCCTGAACATGTCGGTGTGAAAGTCAGTGTCCAAACCAGGGATCGTAATGATCTCCCTTATACTCTAGAATGTACAAGGACAAAGGGCAAATCTGATGAAGAAAATGTTCGAGACGGAGTCAGAGTGTTTGTCAACAAAAAAAGCCCAGCGAACACCTTCAGGAACAGAAGTGGATGATGGAGAAGACAAATTACCTGGTGCGTTTGTGTTCAATAAGCCAAACATCAAAGGAACCTGCAGCTGTGGAGAAAGCTTTCATCTCTAACACCTCAGGGCTCCTCCTGCGGCTGTGAGCTCCAGGAATGCTCCGGAAGACTCGGGGCAGACTGAAGAAATAACGTGACTGTCACCCTCTTAAGGCTAATAACGTGTGGTGCCTTAGAGGAAAAGAAAGTAATGCATTTTGAAGATGAAGCCAGTGTGTTGGAATCTAGAAGTGATGTTTGTATTCTTTTTAGTGGACAGAAAATGAGAAGCCATTACTCTTTTTGGATCATTTTTCTGTTCTGTAAAGAGAAGAAAAAATCCTACCTTGCCCTTAACTCTCTGGCAGCCTTTCGGTTAGAATCAGGTGGACCGAGTTGCCTTGTGGTAGGCGTGCAGGCACTCTCCATCAGGTGGCTCGAGCTGTGCTTCTTCCTCCCCACTTTCCCAGCCACACTGATGGGTCTTGAACTTCAGAGGCAAGAAACCCTGGCGCCTTTCTCCCCAAACTCAGCAGGGCCTTTTTACATTTGGATCAAGCATGTCATTGTTGGATGCCTCATTTGCTTGCCCTTTAACTGTATCCGCCGTTAGAGGAAAGTATCAGACAAAGATTTCCTAGAGCTGTGGTGCAGAATAGGTCTGAATGATGGTACAAAAGTTAAAAAAAAAAAAAAAAATGCGGCAGGAGGGAGCTGGAGTAGCTCAGTGGTTGAGCACCTGCTTCACATGTACGAGGTCCCAGGTTCATTCCCCGGCACCTCCTAAAAAAATTAATAAAATAAAAAGCGTAGGTTCTTTCAGTTGCGCGGCCTTTTTAAAGCCACCCAGCTCCCACCCGTCAGTTCTATAGCTGAGTAAGCAGAGCCCCAGGGAGGTGACGGGCATGTCCACCCTCACACTGCAGGTCAGCACACAGCTGGGGCACTGCCCCAGGTCTCCCTCCGTTGAAGGGGTCGTGGCCTCTGCACCTTAGGCAGTCAGGGAAGAGACATAGTGAGCTGATCAACTCTTCGATCAAATTCCTTAGTAACTTGATGAAGATCATGTTCGTTTTTCTTTTATTTGATTTCAAGAGGGAACACTCTTATTGAAAACCCATCAAAATGAATAACCATGTTGTTTCTCGCATGAAACCATGAAACAAAGGTTTACGCTAGCAGGGAAGACATTAGAGCAGCCCATCATTATTCTTTTGGAATGTAGAAATAATTGTGAAACAGAACATGGGGGTCTTTTCTTTAAAATTCCTACTGTGCTTATCCTTTCTGAATCTGAAATCCAATGGCTGAAGTTTTAAATCTACCATTTTAATCTAATGTTTGTATCAGCAAATTTTCTTTAATAGTCTTCTTTTGATTTTCCTGGGCTTGACATATGAAGTATGCAGCAGGTGGCACATGCTTTGTCTGAAAGCTGATTCCTTTATGTTTGCCATATTTACTAAAGTACCTGGCTCAAAATGCACCAAGCCTAGGGCATAGTAGCTTTCCGTAAATGCTCACGGGCTTGTACCATTAATATAATTGTTGATCCACTTGTGATTTGTGCAAAACCCTATGTACATAGAAGTTGAATTGTCAATTTTTAAATGTGGCTTCTCTGTGAGCATAAATTAAATAAAAATAAAAAAGATTTCAGGAAGGCCACTCTGGGGAGGGACGTTTGAGACAAGACTGGAAGAACAAAGGGCAGCCAGCAATGCAAGGTCCGGGAACAGAACCAGCAAGTGCAGAAGATACCAGATGGAATGAGCCTGGCGTGTTCAAGGCACAGTGAGAAGGGCCGGGCGGCCACAGCTGAGTGAGTGGAGGAGGGAGAGGGAGGCAGGGCCAGCGCTGTCAGGGCCACCGAGGCTGTGGGGAGGAGTTTCACTTTCAGCTAAGGGCAGTCGCTGGAAAGCCACAGAAGGGGAGGGCACACTCTCACTGGTGGTTTTAGAAGCTTCCTCTGGCTTCTGGGTGAGGAATAGACTAGGAGGGCCAAGAGGTGAAGCAGGGAGACCAGTTGTGGTGGGTGAGCAGGCATCCAACGAGAGCAGATCTCTTGGAAGTACAGCCGAGCTAGAGAGGGTAGAACAGATGGGACCAGCTGCTGGCTGTGCATAAAGAGGGAAAGGAGAGGAGCCAACGCTCAGGGCCATGCAAGTGCCGCCGCGACACCGTCACGGCCTTCGCTTTCGCCAAGACCATCATTTTATTTTATTGTATTTTATTATTTTATTTTCAGGCCTAGTTTATCACCAGCATTCTAAAAACCAGACCTAGGGAGAAAAGCTAGGTCTGGGGACACATGCATGGTTTCTAATACAGCGAATGTTTAGCCTACCCTGATTATCACAAAATCAGGTCAGCGAGAATATTCGCACTTCCCTATATTTTGTTTGTTTTTGGTTTTTTTTTAACTTTATTTTGTACATTTAATAATTGAAAACATAAGCAATTAAAAACTAAAAAGTAAACACAGATGAATAAATATATACATTTCTCAATTAAATGTAATGGGTACATGTAAATTTTTTTGTTGTTGTTTTTTGTTTTTTGTTTTTGTGAATCAAACAATATGTTACACAATATATTTGGTTCATAGTAACGCATTCATACAGTGTTTGGCCTTTTGTGTCTGGCTTGCTTCGCTCAACATAATGTCCTCCAGGTTCATCCATGTTGTCATATGGTTTATGACTTCATTTCTTCTTACAGCTGCATAATATTCCATCATGTGAATAGACCACAGTTTGTTTATCCATTCATCTGTTGATGGACACCTGGGTTGTTTCCAACTTTTGGCAATGGTGAATAATGTGGCTATGAACATCGGTGTGCAGATGTTCACTGCTCTCACTTCTTCTGGGTATTTACCCAGTAGCGAAGACCATCACATTATAAAAGAGAAGTTATTTTTTCCAGTGTAAATTTAAATACCAACTGCTGACTTGGGCCCAAAGCCCTTAGTCTGGGCTCCCTACAAATATCTGCAACCACTGATTCCTTTAGGTTACTCCTAAAAGGTTCTTGTAGGAGAGGCCGACAAGCCTGTGGATATAGATGAGGCCCTTCCCTTGCTAAGCCATAGGGACGTGCTTTACTCGGGCTCCCAAATATCCTGCCCCTCCCATGGTGGCAGGTGATACCTGTTGGGGACTGGAGGGCCCGGCCTCGGGCCAGAACAGCCTCACGGGTATCGTCCTCAAGCTCAGGTCCTTTACCACCAATTTAGGGTCCTTCTTTATTATCATGCAGTCATGCAACAACAACAACAACAAAATGTGGGCATGGAGGGGAGCGGTTGTGGCTCAAGCAGTTGAGTGCCTGCCTCCCACATGGGAGGTCCCAGGTTCGGTTCCCGGTGCCTCCTAAAGGAAAACAGACGAACACAAACAATGGGCAAAAACCGTGAGCAAACAGACGAGGGAGCCATTTCAGGGGAGAAAAAAAAAGTGGGCATGGAGCAAATTCCCAGCTTCTCGAATATCAGATGTAAGAGAGAGAAAGAGACATACCTTAGGGGAGGTTAGGATCCAGGAGGCAGATGTTTCTCTGCCAATTATAATTACTGGTGTGTTTTGCAGTTTCTCACCAGCTCCCTGCATATGCAGAGGGCCCACCAGATGGCACGAGCTCTGGACTGTGTCCAGAGAGGGGCATGAATTTTTAGGCTTTTCCTCCCAAAAAACTCTCAGTTGAATAATGTTGTGAATTTGCCAGGTTTGGGCCGAGTGAGAGCAAGTCACTGCCTTGAACCAAGCCAATTATCCAAAGCAACTGGCCAGCAACCTTGCTCTCTTTGGCTCTATGCTGCACTCTATGGGGTATCGGGGATTGAATCATGGACCCCCAAAAGACCTGCTGGAGTCCTAAGCTATGTGCCTGTGGCCGTGAACCCATCTGTCAAGAGGACCTTTGAAGAGGTTACTGTTTTAAGGTTTGGCTTCTTTTGTGAACAGGATCTTAGAAGGTCCTGCCGAGAGGAGGCCAAACTGAATCAGGGTGGGCCTTCGTCCATATGGCTTAGTCCTTATAAGGCAGAGGAAGTTCAGACGCCATCAGAGAAAGCCCCAGGAGGCGGCCAAGGAGACAAACTGCCATGCGATGGAGGTAGAGATGCAAGCCAAGCAACGCCAGGGACTGCAGCGGGAGGAAGCAAGGCCTGCCGAGACCTTGATTTTGGACTTCTGGCCTCCCAAACTGTGAAACAATAAGTTCCTGTTGTTTGAGCCCACCGTTGTGTGCTAGTTGTCACAGCAGCCCTGGCAAACTAAGACACCCAGCCTGAGATAGCAGAGGTGGTTCATCACCTGTGTTGACACTCATTATCGCCCATCCAGAGCATTGTGTCATACAGGATTCTTAAGCTGTGTTTGGGCTCAGGGAAAATAGTAATGAGATCAGTTAGGACATCTGCCATGGGCTCCGGAGGAGGGAAGCATGGCGCATGGCTCTGTATTTGCCAAACATGAAACAGTGCCAATGTTTTTAAACTAATATGGTCTCTTTAATTAGAATTTCATGAAATATCGTTATGGGGTATCATATTTCATGTATTTAAGTACATTTCAACCATTTAAGATCATCTTTTCCATGGCCTTTACGTTGAGTGTGCATCTTTGTTATAAGGAAAACAGCATGGGATGATACTAATGAAAATAATAATAAGAGCTGACACTTTAAATTAGACACCTAATATGCTAATACTAACCTAAGTAGTTTGGATTATTAACCTGCTTAAACTTCTCAGCAACCCTGTAAGTCAAACACAATTCTTATCTCCATTTTATACATGGGTAAAAGGAGGCATACCAGGACCAAGTGCCTTGCCTGAGGCTGTTCTCCTAGGAAGATGCAGGTCTTGTGTCTCAACTGCTAAACTAGATAAAGCTTGGGTTTTGAAGTCAAGCAGATCTGAGTTCAAGTCTTAGCCCTAACCACCAAGTAACTGAAAGACCTTGGCTATGACCTTCTCTGAGCCTCAAATTCCCGCATTTATAAAAAGAGAAGAAAGATACCTACGGTCTGAGGATGAGAGATAGAGTCCTGATGCAACCACCCAGGTGAGGCCTCCCTGGTGGGTCCTGGTACATGCACCCACCTGGTCTTGTTCCAGGTCCCGTGAGATACCCCAAAGCTTCCCCTTCACGGAGAGGCTTAGGGATAGAGAAAAGGTACTCCAAACAAAACCATTATTCCCTGTTTGAAGACAGCCGTGTGTCCGGCATGGTGGAGACTACTTGCTTCCCCCCCCCACCTGACCTACGCCTGCTGAGGACGCCAGGCTTCATCCTGCACAGTTAAGCTGTGAGCACCCTGAGGTCAGGGCACTCTCCCACCACTCAGGTTGCTCCAGATCTAACCTCCTCAATTGTCATTACCCTATCACACTCTGGGCTCATCCCCAGCTCAGTGTGCCCTGGGAGCCTTCCTTACCTGTCCATCAGGTAGGTGAACGCGGACCCGATTTTCATAATCCAGCTCAAGGGTCATCTTGTTGAGACATCCCTGAACCTCCTCCCCCCACACACCCGGTGAACCCCTTAGGGTTCCTCTCAGGCTTCTTTCAAGCCAAGACTTTATTGCATGGATAAGATCACTAAGTGTCTCCCTGTTGCCAAACTAAATGCAAGGTTCACACCTCTTTCACCTCTTTGTCTCCAGCATCTAGAAGGGTAAATGTTTGTCTAAGGGATTTTGAACAATGCCATGCAGTGGTATATCTCCAACCATCACAGTCTGAAAGGTCACTAAGTATGGCCGGCCGTGAAGCTCTATTTGTTTTGTTTTTGTTTTGTTTTTCCTATAGTGACTCTACATTTTCCAGAGCTGATAACTTGGTATAGAGGCCGAGTAGCAGATGATTGATTATTACTATTAGACACAGGAGCATCGGTATTTTACAAATACATTAGAGAGACATGAAACTCTGCTATAAAATATTCTAGCTGTATTGGCCTTTAAAATAAATCTATAGTTATACCTTCTTTACACCCTTTAATAAGGCTGAAATCACCCATGACAACTTTTAAATTTATAATATCAGAAAATGTTTTATCTTTCCTTGCAGGGATTTGATAAACATACCAATAATAACTGACTTATTTTAAACCTTTTCTGAGTGCCTCCCACCGTACAGTGCATTATCTCGTTTAATCTCCGCATCAAGAAATGCATTTCTTGCTATCTTCATTTCTCTGAAGGGTAAACAGAGGTTCCAAAACATTAAGCAATAAAGCTAATAAGTGGGAGATTCGGAGATCACGTCCAGGGTTATCTGACACCAGGATAATTTCTGAGCCAGAGAATCTTTATTTTTTTACTCATCCTCCTTAAACTTCTTGTTCCTCCCATGTCTATGTTTCTTCCAGAACTGAATGAACATTAACCACTTAGAAACCAGCCTCCTCAGCGTCATCCCCACATGGTGGCCCTGGGGAGACCCAGTGCTGGAGGGACCAGGGAGGAAGTCACAAGCTAGACTCGCCCTTTGGAGCTGCTGCAGACCCAGCTCGAGTGTCCTGGGATCCACCCACAGCAGCTGTCCTCAGTAAATTTTGCTCCTAAAGAGAAACACTAAAGACTGGGAAGGTCTTGGTTTTTCTAGGCCACCTGGACATTCCAGGCCCAAGGATTTTAGCCCTGGGGCCCCAGACTGGCCTGTGATTCCATATGGCTAGGAGCCACTGGTTTGAGGCAGGCTGGTCTCCAGGGAGGCTCAGGACATGGGCAATCAGAGACCCATCTGCTCAGCCAATAGCAAACTGTCTCCTCGGGTCAGTGGCATTTAGGTAACTAGAAACTAGACTTGCTTCACTGCTTGGATTTTTAACTGCAAAGCTTCTCACAAAGAAAAGCCCAGGCCTACAGGTCTTTACCAGTGACTTCCACCAAACATTTAAACAAGAATACCAATTCTTCACAAACTCTCCCAAAAAATAGAAGACAAGAAAATACTTCCCAACTCATCCTATGAGACCAGTTTTATTCTGATTAAAAAAAAAAAAAAAATCACAGGGAGCAGGTGCAGCTCAGTGGTTAAGCCCCTGCTCGGCATGCCTGAGGTCCCAGGTTCAGTCCCCAGTACCTCCTAAAAAAATAAAATAAAATAAAATAAAATAAAAGCAAGAGATCAAAATAAAGGTTTACCAGGATCATTTTTTAAAAGTACAAAAAAACTATAGACCAATATCCCTTATGAACATAGACACAAAAATCCTCAACCAAATTTTAGCAAACTGAATCTAGAAACCTGTAAATCCAGGAACCACAAATTCAAGACTGGTTTAATATGCAAAAATCAATTGATATAATATAGCATATTACAGGAATACATGACAAAAGCCACGTGATCATCTCAACAGATGCAGAAAAAACATTTGACAAAATCCAAAACCCTTTCATGATAAAAACACTCAACAAACTCAAAATAGACAGGAGCTTCCTCAATCTGATAAAGAACTTCTATGAAAAGCTTATGTCTAACATCATACTTAATGATACACATTAGTTTCCAATTGCTTCTGTAACAAGCTACCGTAAACTTAGTGACTTGGATGATATGAATTTATTATCTTACAGTCATGGAGGTCAGAAGCCCGAAATGGGTCTTATTGGGATAAAATCAAGGTGTTGGAAAGCATCCTTCTGGATGCTCTCAAGGAGAATCTGATTTTTTGCCTTTTCCAGCCTGTATTAGTCAGTCAAAGGAGTACTAATGTGAAATACCAAAAATGGGTTGGTCTTTATAAAGGGTATTTATGTGGGGTAGAAGTCCACAGATACCAGGTCATAAAGCGTTAAGTTTCTTCTCTCACCAAAGTCCATTGCCACGTGTTAGAGCAAGACAGCTGCCTGCGTTTGCCAGGGTTCAGACTTCTGGGGTTCCTCTCTTCCTGGGGCTGCATTTCTCTCTGGGCTTAGCGTCCCTGGTTCCTCCACAAGGTCAGCTGTAGGCCATCAGGCGAATGGCCCACTTCTCTTCTCCTGGGGCCTTCTCTCCAACACCAAAACTCCAACATCAAAACCTCTTCTCAAAAACTGCTTCAACTCTGTTCTTGCCATGCCTTTTATATTTGATTCCCCACCCACCAAGGGGTGGGGCTCAACTCCCTACTGACATGGCCCAGTCAATGACCTAATCATAACTTAATCATGCCCAGATTAACAGATCAGTTTACAAGCATGATCCAATTATATTTTTGGAATTCATAATTACATCAAACTGCCAGACGGCTACACAGCCTCTAGAGGCTTCTACTCACATTCCTTGGCTCATGGCCCTTTTCTGGATTTAGCCAAATTTGAGATTAAGGGTTTAGCCCTCCAGACTGCTAAGTCTTCTGAAGACTTCTGACACCAAATGCCAGTTCGGGGTTTCCCAAACCCACCCCGAGGTTTGATAATTGACCAGAATGACTCCTAAAACCTGGGGAAGCGCTATACTTACTACTACAGTTTTATTATAGTGCACGGATACAAATTAGAACTAGGCAAAGGAAGAGGTGCACAGGGCAAGGACTGGGAGGGTTGCAAATGCAAAGCTTCTGTCATCCTCAGGGACATGTTCCCCTCAAGACCTGGATGTGTAGTAATATGCACCGAGTATCGCCAACCCAGGAAACTCACCCAAATTTCAGTGTCCAGAGTTCTTCTGGGAATTTCGTCACGTAGGCGTGATTGACTGACTCACTGCCCAGTGGTTGATCCCCAGCTCTTTACCCTCCCAGAAGTGAGGCTGATAAGCCGCAGCTCCAAGGACCAACCCTCCAATCGCATGGTTGGCGTTTCTGGCACGGCCAGCCCCACACTGAGTCATCCTGTACACCTGCCACGAGCCCCCTCATTAGCATAAACTACCAGGTGTGGCTTGAGAGGCCCACCATCAATTAAAAAGCCACTCAGGAAATTCCAAGTGCTGAGTTTACCTCGGCAGGAGCTGGGACAAAGGCAAGGGCTCTCTGTGGGTGAGGCCAAGTTCCTAAGGACACCATCCTTCTCTCCCACCTTCAAAGCCAGCCAGGCCACCTCTTTCACACTGTCATCTCCCTGGTTCTCCTTCATCTACCTCCCTCTCCCACCTTTAAGGACCCTTGTGGTTATATTGGGCCCACCGGGATCATCTAGGATACTCTCTCTATTGCAAGGCCAGCTGCTTAACAACATTAGTTCCCTCTGCCATGGAAGGTAAGGTGCTGACAGGTACCAGGGACTAGGACAGGAACAGCTTTGGGGACCAGCATTCTGCTGATCACATGGTGAAGGACTGGACGCTTTCACCTTAAGATCAGGAACAAGACAAGGATTCGGCTCTCACTGTTTCTATTAAATATTGTGCTGGAGGTTCTAGCTAGGGCAATTAGGCAAAAGAGTTTTAAACCAACCAACAAATAAATAAATGGCATCCAGATTGGAGAGGAAGAAGTAAAGCTATCTCTGTTTGCATATGACATTATCTTATATATAAAATAATGAAGAGGGAAGCGGCTGTGGCTCAATCAGTGGGGCTCCCGTTTACCATATGGGAGACCCCGGGTTCGGTTCCCGGGGCCTCCTGGTGAAGGCAAGCCTGCCCACACGGCGTGGTTAGCTGACCCAGCGAGCACAAGCAGCAAGGGGGGGATAAATGAATAAATAAATAAAATCTAAAAATAAATAAATAAATAATGAAGAATCCCTTTAAAAAGCTATTATACGGGGTCGGATGTGGCTCAACTGGTTGGGCATCCGTCTCCCATATGGAGGGACCCGGGTTTGATCCCCGGGACCTCCTGGTAAAAAAAAAAAAAAGCTATTATAGAGGGTGGCTCAGGAGATTAGGTGCCTCCCTCCCACCTGGAAGGTCCCTGGGTTCGGTTCCTAGTGCCTCCTAGAAAGAGAAGACCAGCACACAACAAACAGACACAGCAAATGCAAACAGCAAGGGGATGGGGAGAAATAAATAAATAAAATAAATCTTTAAAAAAAAAAAAAGCTATTAGAGGGAAGTGGATGTGGCTCACCCAGTTGGGTGCCTGCCTACCACACGGGAGGTCCCAGGTTCGGGCCCCGGTGTCTCCTAGAAGAAGACAAGCAGATGCCACCCCCGTCACAACAAGCAGATGCCACAAGCCAGGAGACACCGCAGCCCGCGGGGAGCAGATGTGGCTCAGGCCATTGGGCACTCACCTCTCATGTGGGAGATCCTGGGTTCGGTTCCTGGTGCCTCCTGGAGACAGCAAGCAAGTAATGAGCAGACAGATGAGAGAACCACCTGGGGGGGCAGGGATAAATAAAGAAAAATAAAGTAAATAAATAAATCTTTTTTAAAAAGCTAAAAGAGGAAAAATAAAAAATAAGGCTATTAGAACTAATCAGTGAGGTCAGCGAGGTTTTAAAATACAAGCTCAATATACAAAAATCAATTGTATTTCTATACACAAGCAATGAACAATCTGAAAACAAAATTAAGAAAATAATACCTTTCACAATAGTATCAAAAAGAATAGAATATTTAGGAACAAGTTTAACAAAAGAGGGAAACGGATGTGGCTCAAAAGGTTCGGCGTCCGTCTACCATATGGAGAGACCGGGGTTCGATCCCCGGTACCTCCCGGTACAAAAAAAAAAAAAAATCAAAAAAAAAAAAAAGTTTAACAAAAGATTATAAAACATGTACTCAGAAAACCTCAAAATATTGTTGAAAGAAATCAAAGAAAACTCAGATGAATGAAACGACATCCCATATTTATGGATGCTAGACATAATATTGTTGAAACAGCAATTCTTATCAACTTGATCTACAGAGTCAATGCAATCCCTATCAAAATCTCGCTGTCTTTTTTTTTTTTTTTTTTTTTTTTTTTTTTGCAGAGACCGACAAGCTGATCATTAAATTCAAATGCAAGGAATTCAAAATACCCAAAAATATCTTTTAAAAAGAACAAATTTGGAGGACTAATACTTCCAAATTTCAAAACTTATACAAAGCTACAGTAATTAAAACTGTGTGTTCCTGACATAGGATAGATTTATATAGATCAATGGAACAAAATTGAGAGTCCAAAAATAAACCATCTGGGGTCGGATGTGGCTCAACTGGTTGGGCGTCCGTCTCCCATATGGAGGGACCCGGGTTCGATCCCTGGGACCTCCCGGTAAAAAAAATAAAAATAAAAATAAAAAATAAACCATCACATCTATGGTCAATCTTTCCCTTAAACTTTTAATTTGAAATCATTTCAAGCTTATAAGACAGTTGCAAAAATAATATAAAACCCATACAGAGAACTCTAGCATAACCCCCATAGTAACCCAATATAATGATTTTAAATTTTGCCACATTTGTTATATCATTCTATCTATAGATCTGTCAATCCACCTGTCCGTCTGTCCATCAATTTATCTATCAATTTTTTAAACATTTGCGAGTAGTTTGTATACATTATATTCCTTGAACACATAATACTTTCATGTACATTTCCTAAGAACAAGGAGATTCACTAATATAACCACCCAAGTGCAGTTATCAAGTTCAAGAACTTTAACATTCATATAAGGCTTACAGTCTATATTCCAATTTTTTCATTTGTCCCAATAATGTCTTTTTAGGCTTTTCTTCTCTGTTATTAGATCCAGTCCAGGATCATGTATTACATTTGTCATTGTCTCTTTAGTAGCTCCTTTTTTTTTGTAATTGTAGAAATATACACACAACATAAACTTTCCCAGCTCAGCCACTCCCAAGCATGCCACAGTGGGATTAGTCACATTCACAGCGCTGTGCTCCCTCACACCTTCACTTACCAGAACGTCCCCTTTACCCCAAACCGAAACCCTACACCCCTTATGAATTGACTCCCTATTTCCCCCTCCCCTCCCCCTCCTTGGTAACCTGTACTCTACCTTCTGTCTCTATGTGCATCCTTTAGCTATTTCATATAAATAGAACCATAATATATCTTTCCCTTTGAGTCTGACTTTATTTCATTCAAGTTCCATCTGTGTTGTAGCATGTATAAGAATTTAATTCCTTTTTAAGGCTGATATTCTCTTGTATATTGTATATATTGTAGCAGTTTGAGATTATTTTATGAATCTCCAAAAGAAAAAGATTATGTTTGTAAACTACTCTATTCCTCTGGGTGTGAGACCCTTTGATTGCATTCAATTCAGCTGAGGGGTCTTTGGTTAGATTATTTGATAAGATTGCTTTGGTCTTTTGATGGACTACATCAGTGGGCATGACTCAGGTTGAGTCACACACATCCTTACTGGGTCCAATGTAAACCGACACCCAGAGACACAGACACAGAAGAAAGAGCTCTGTCATGTGACAAAAAGGAGAAGGCTCAATGAGCTGAGACCCCGGGGAGAGATGAGCTGTTTTGTTTTGTTTTGTTAAAGCCATGCTAATGGGTATGAGGTGGTATCTCATTGTGGTTTTGATTTGTCTTTACAAATTTATATACCTAGAAGTGGGATTACCTAGTCATGTGGCAGTTCTATGTTTAGCTTATTTGAGGAATAGTGTTTTAGTTTCCTGGCTGCTAAATCAAGTACCATGCAATGGATTGGTTTAACAATGCAAATTTATTGGCTCACAATTTCAAAGCTAGAAGTCCAAAATCAAGGCATCAGCAAAGCAATGCTTTCTCCCAGAAGCATGTGGCATTCCAGGGCTGGCTGCCAGTGATCCTTGATCCTTGGTTTTTCTGTCACATGGCAATGCATGTGGCAGCCTCTTCTGACTTCTCTTCTGGGACCGGTTTACTTCCAGTGTCTGGCTGCTCCCCGGCTTTCTCTCTGTGTCTGATTTTCATTCTGTTTATTGAAGACTCCAGTAACAGTACTAAGCCTGATTCAGCTAGGCCACACCCTTACTGAAGCAACCTCATCAAAAGTCCTATTTACAAACAAACAAACAAACAAACAAAAAGGTCCTATTTACAATGGACTGTAAATAGAGGAGCGGATTAAGAACAGGGACCTGTTTTTCCGGGATACAGAACTCCAAGCCACCACAAATATGTCTGATTTATTTTTGACGAGGGTTCCGAGACACTTCAATAAGGAAAGGACAGTCTTTTCAGCAAATGACACTGCGGCAACAGGACAGCACATGGGTAAGAGTGAAGTTGGACTCTGCTTACACCATACAGCAACATGCCTCCAAAAGGATCCTAGTCCTAAACCTAAGAGCTGAAACTATGAAACTCTAAGAAGAATACAGAGGAACATATCTATGTGACCTTGCATTAGGCAAAGCGTTCTTGGACACAACGTGAAAGAAAAAATAGCTCAATTAGGCTGCAACAAAATGTAAAGTTTTGTGTTTTAAAGGACACCAGCAAGACAGTGAAAAGACAACCTACAGGATGGGAGAAAATATTTGCAAATCATATATCTGATAAGTGACTTATATCTAGAATATATAAAGAATGCTAGAAGCAAAAAAACAAACAAACAACCCAAAAGGGTATAGAAAGACAAGTAAAATCAAGTGAGAAAAGAAAAAAAAAAAGTGGACTATCTGCAGCACACATTTAAATGCTCACTATTTGCCAGGCACTGTCCTAAGAGCTTTATACACCTTATCTCATGCGATCCTCACATAGTCCTTGGATGAGGCCAATGGTTTCCTCATTTTACAGATGAAGAAACTGAGGCACAGAGATGTTTAAGTAACTTGATCAAAGTTACACAACTATAGGAGTTAGGATTTGAGTCTAAGCAGACCCCAGAGACTACACAAAATGTAGTCATTATAGGGTGGGCTTATGGCAATTTCTGTTTCATTCTTTACAGAATTCTCTTTGTCACCCAGATGTATAGATTAGGGTCACCCAATAAAGACCTGGTTTAACCGACCCTCATCTTCCTTCCAGCACATGCGGAAACCAAAGGCTTCTCTCAATTTCTGCACATTTCCAAGCCTCAATCTGAGAAAGAGAAAATCAGCCCCTGACATTGGGAAGCTGGCTTCTGGGACTATCTGCTAGACCTTGGTGTTGAAAGACTGAATATATAAATGGATAATGGCCAGACCATATGTGAAAATTGAATTCTGATCTATAATCTGCAGCAACCAGTCCGGGAAACTAGACCACAACTTCTATAGCAACACGAAAACAGTTAAGACTTAATAAGGGGGTCGGATGTGGCTCAACTGGTTGGGCGTCCGTCTCCCATATGGAGGAACCCGGGTTCGATCCCCGGGACCTCCCGGTAAAAAAAAAAAAAAAGACTTAATAAGTGTCAGCATCCCTAATTTTTGCCCCACTTCCAACTTAGGATCAACCAGAGAAATCCAAATATGCTCTCCTAATCAATCACATAGGATGCCCCACCTCCAGCTTCCCCTCGCCAACTACCTTCAATCAGGGCGTACCTGAAGCCTTTCCCTTTTTCTACTCTAAAGCTTTTATACACTCCTACCTGCCTTTGTGTCTATGCCAAATGCAAGTGCAGATGGCTGACTCTCTTGTTATAGCAAGCTCCGAGTAAAGAGCTTTTGCTTGTTTTCATTTGGGAGGTCTTTGTTTATTTCCGGTTTTCCTAGAAGTCTCAACAATATATAGTCTGCACTACCCATTGCCACAGACCAATGTGGGAACCTTATAGTGCCTTTGTGCCTTCCTGCTTGTGACTTACCAAGTCCACATCGACCTGGGAAGTCAGCACCAGGTCTGAACTCAACTGTCTTTGCACGGATTTCCTCAGGTCTTTATTCTAAGTTTGGGGGAAGCGGCTGTGGCTCAATCAGTAGGGCTCCCGTTTACCATATGGGAGGCCCCGGGTTCGGTTCCCGGGGCCTCCTGGTGAAGGCAAGCCCGCCCGCGCGGCATGGTTAGCTGACCCGGCGAGCACAAGCAGCAAGGGGGGGATGAATGAATAAATAAATAAATAAATAAATAAATCTTAAAAAAAAATTTAAAAAAAAATATTCTAAGTTTGGTACTCAGATTTTATGACTGGTGCCCAATTGTTTGGCACCCTTGGTGGAATCAGACCTTTTTTTTTTTCATCCCCTTTTGCTGTCTTTTGTGTTACTACTTTGTGTTGTGCTGTCTAAAAGTGTTGTTTTTCATAGGAAGGAGGATCATACATTAGAGCACAGGCAGGTGCCCTATAAGTTTGTTATTTCTTATTACAGATGGGTGAGTTTGAGGTCCCCAATGAACCAGTGTCCATTTGGACAAACTGTGGAATCAATGTGAGATTGTCAGAATCTCACATGCTAAATTCTGGATGGCAAAAGCTGATTGGGGGCCCCATCCTGATAAAGATGGTAGATTAAGAAGCTTCAGGGCTCCATGCTCCCACTGAAGCTTTGAACAACCAAACAGAACTGGCAGAAACATCTTTCTAAAACCTGCAGAAAATAGTTAGAGGCTTGCAGAAAAAGGGCAGGTGCCAAATAAGAGAAAGACTAATTAAAAGTGGTAGGATCATGGGGAAGATAGCATCAGAGTAGCTCAGCAGGGCTCAATTCTCTTACAAAAACAAAGGGCAAAGGGCAAAACTGTCGGAGGGAGCTGCTTTGGGAATCTGTACACCAGGAGAGTGCTGTGTGCATCGCCCAGGAGGCCAAAATGAAAACCGTGAGTTACCTGACCCAGCAGCTGGGAATGATGCCCATCCACCATCCTGAGGTGAACAGCTTCAGTAAAACCAGTGGCTGACAGCAGCCAAATGAGAGGGGAGCAGATGTTTTCCTCACTGGGAAGAGGGAGGATATGATGGAAGGCTAAGAGAGGTTTCTCTTCAGTGAGTTTGGACAGCAGGGCCTCACTTTGATCGTGGCTCTAACTGGCCCAGAAACACCAGCAAGTGGAGATTGAAAGAGTAACCTCCATGGAAATGTTCACCAAAGAGTACCATCTGCCAGCAGGCCAGGAGAGTGAAAGAAGAAAAAAGCTTTTTGGTGTCTCTCATGTCCCTATCCCCCAGGCTCCCTTGGATCTGGTCTGTACCCCATTAGTGGGTCCCTGGCCCTGTTTTGACAATTTAAGCAAGGCAAATTTAAAGATTTAGAAGAAGTTGAGCCAAAAATCAAAGAAGAGACATAAAACAGAACCACTAGACAAGAGAGAGAAATTGACCATCAGAGTAAACTCACCATCATAATGAGATGCCTAGACATCAACAAAAAATTACAAGCCATACTAAGAAACAGGAAGAGATGGCCCAGCCAAAAGAACAAACCAAATATCCTGAAGAGATACAGGATTTAAGACAATTAATCAGTGATAATCACACAAATCTCCTAAATCAATTCAAAGAATTGAAAGAAAATATGACTAAAGAGATAAAGGCTATTAAGAAGACACTGGGTGAGCATAAAGAACAATTTGAAAGCCTGCAAAGAAAAGTAACAGAGCTTATGGGAATGAAAGGCATGAAATGATGGATGAAATTAAAAATACTTTAGAGGTACATAAGAGCATATTTGAATTGCTTGAAGACAGGATTAGTGATTTCAAAGACAAAACATCTGAACTGGAAAAGAAAGGAGAACAGAAAGAGAAGAGAATGGGGAAAAAATGGAACAGGGTCTCAAGGAATTGAATGATAATGCAAAACACACAAACATTCACAATATTGGTGTCCCAGAAGGAGAAGAGAATGGAAAAGGGGCAGAAAGAATATTTGAGGAAATAATGACCAAAACTTTCCCAACCCTTATGAAAGACATAAATAACATTATCCAAGAAGGACAATGCACCCCAAACAGAATAAATCTGAATAGACTACCCCGAGACACCTACTATTCAAAATGACAAATATCAGAGATAAAGAGAGGATTCTGAAAGCAGCAAGAGAAAAGAAAAGCATCACATACAAGGGAAACTCAATAAGGTTAAATGCTGATCTCTCATCAGAAACTATGGAAGCAGGAAGAAAGTGGTATGATGTATTTAAGGTACCGAAACAGAAAAACTGCCAGCCAAGAATTCTGTATCTGGAAAAACTGTCTTTCAAAAATGAAGGTAAGGGAAACAAATGTGGCTCAAGCAATTGGGCTCCCATCTACCATATAGGAGGTTCAGGGTTTGATTCCCGGGGCCTCCTGGTGAAAAGCAAGCTGGCCTGAGTGGAGAGCTGACCCATGCAGAGTGCTGGCCCACGCAGGAGTGCTGGCCTGTGCAGAGAGCTGGTGCAGCAAGATGATGCAACAAAAAGAGACACAGAAGAGAGACAGTAAGAGAAGCAGCAGACCAAGGATCTGAGGTGGCACAAGAGGTTGAGCAGCCTCTCTCCCACTCCAGAAGATCCCAGGATTGGTTCCCAGTGCCTCCTAAAGAGAATACAAGCAGACACAGAATAACAGAGAGCAGACAGAGAGCACAAAACAATGTTGGGAGGTGGGGGAGAAGTAAATAAGTAAAAATAAATCTTTTTTAAAAAATGAAGGTGAGTTCAAAATCTTCACAGCAAACAAAAACTGATAGAGTATGTTACTAAAAGACCAGAATTACAAAAGATACTGAAAAGAGGGCTGCAGCCTGAAGGGAAAAAACAAGGACAAGAGACTTGAAGAAGAGTGTAGAAATGAAGATAATTAGGAAGGGTAAATTAAAGATTAAAAAAACAGACAATAGTAAAGTATGACAATAAAAAGCCAAAGGACAAAATGGATGAAGTAAGCAATGCCTTTAGAGTAATAACATTGAATGTTAATGGATTTAACTGCCCAATCAAAAGACATAGACTGATAGAATGGATAAAAAAAAAAAAAATGAACCATCTATATGCTGTCTACAAGAGACTCACCTCAGATATAAGGGCACAAGCAGGTTAAAAGTGAAAGGTTGGATATTCCATTCAAATAGTAAACAAGAAAAGAGCTGGAGTAGCAATACTTATATCAGACAAAATAGATTTTAAATGCAAAACTGTTATAAGGGATGAAGAAGATCATTATATATTAATAAAAGGAGCAATTCAGCAAGAAGAAATAACTATAATAAATATTTATGCACCTAACCTGGGTGTCCCAAGATACATGAGGCACACATTGGCAAAACTGAAGGGAGAAATAGATGTCTCTACAATAACAGTTGGAGATTTCAGTACACTACTTTCATTATTGGATAGAACATCTGGACAGAGGATAAGTAAAGAAACAGAGAGCTTGAATAACATAATAGATGAACTAGACCTAACAGACATCTATGGAGCATTGTACCCCAAAACAGCAGGATAGACATTCTTTTCAAATGCTCATGGATCCTTCTCCAGGATAGGTCATATGTTGAGTCATAAGACAAGACTTAATAAATTTTAAAAGATTGAAATTATACAAAACACTTTAATCATAACAGAATAAAGCTGGACATCAATAATGGACAGAAAAAGGGAAAATTCATAAATATATGGAGATTAAACAACATATTCTTAAGTAATCAGTGGGTCAAAGAAGAAATTACAAGAGAATTCAGCAAATATCTTGAGACAAATGAATATGAGAACACAATATATTAAAACCTATGGGACACCGCAAAGGCAGTGCTGAGAGGGAAATTTATAGCCCTCAATGTTTATGTTTAAAAAGAAGAAAGAGGGAAGCGGCTGTGGCTCAATCAGTGGGGCTCCCGTTTACCATATGGGAGGCCCCGGGTTCGTTCCCGGGGCCTCCTGGTGGGGGCAGGCCCTCCCGCGCAGCGTGGTTGGCTGGCCCGGCGAGCGCAGGCAGCAGGGGGGGGATAAATGAATAAATAAATAAAAAATCTTTTAAAAAATAAAAAAATAAAAAAATAAAAATAAATAAAAAGAAGAAAGAGCTAAAATTGAAGATCTAACTGCACACCTGGAGGAACTGGAAAAAGAACAGCAAACTAACCCTAACCAAGCTGAAGGAAAGAAATAGTAAAGATCAGAGCAGAAATAAATGAGATCAAGAACAAAAAGCAATAGAGAGAATCAACAAAACGAAAAGCTGGTTCTTTGAGAAGATCAACAAAATTGACAAACCCTTAGCTAAACAAATAAAGAAAAAAATTAGAAGACTCAAATAAATAAAATCAGAAATGAGAGTGGGGACATTACCACTGACCCCACAGAAATAAGAGAGATCATAAGAGGATACTATGAACAACTGTAAGCCAAAAAAGCTAGACAATGCAGATGAGATGGACAAATTCCTAGAAACACACAAACCACCTACACTGACCGTAGAAGAAATAGAAAACATCAACAAAACAATCACAAGTGAAGAGATTGAAACAGTCATCAAAAAACCTCCAAAAGATAAAAAGCCCAGGACCAGATGGCTTCACAGATTAATTCTACCAATCATTCAAAGACAATCTAATACCAATGTTGCTCAAGCTCTTCCAAAAAATTGAACAGGAAAGAATGCTACCAAACTCATTCTATGATGCCAACATCACCCTAATAGCAAAAACAGATAAAGATACTTTGGAAAAAACAAAATTACAGACCAATATACCTAATGAATATAGATGCAAAAGTCCTCAACAAAATACTTGCAAACCAAATCCAAAAGCATATTAAAAGAATTATGGGGAAACGGATGTGGCTCAAGAAGTTCGGCGTCCGTCTACCATATGGAGAGACCGGGGTTCGATCCCCGGGACCTCCCGGTAAAAAAAAAAAAAAAAAAAAAGAATTATGCACCACGATCAAATGGGTTTTATCCCAGGTGTGCAAGAACCTTTCTTTTCAACACAAGAAAATCAGTTAGTGTAAGAACCCACATTGATAAATTGAAGAAGAAAAATCACATGATCTTCTCAATTGACACAGAAAAGGCATTTGACAAAATACAGCACCCTTTCTTGATTAAAAAAACAGTTGGTAAAGTGCATATATGAAAAACCTACAGCTAGCATTGTACTCAACAGTGAATGACTGAAAGCTTTCCCAATGAATCAGGAACAAGACAAGGATGCCCACTGTCACCGCTGTTATTCAATATTGTGCTAGAGGTCCTAGCTAGAGCAATTAGACTAGATAAAGAAATAAAAGGCATCCAAATAGGAAAGGAAGAAGTAAAACTTTCACTGTTCGCTGATGATATGAACCTGTATCTAGAAAATCCTGACAAATCTACTATAACGTTCCTAGAACTAATAGACAATTTCAGCAAAGTGGTGGAATACAAGATTAATATGCAAAAATCAATAGTGTTTCTATACACTAATGATATGCAATCTGAGGAAATTAGGAAAAAAATTCCATTTATAACAGCAACTGAAAAAATCTGATATTTAAGAATAAACTTAACCAAAGATATAAAGGACCTCTATTCAGAAAACTACAAAACATTGCTAAAAGAAACCAAAGAAGACCTATATAAATAGGAGGACATTCCATGTTCATTGATTAGAAGACTAAATATCGCTAAGATGTCAATTCTACCCAAACTTATTTACAGATTCAATGCAATCCCAATAAAAATCCCAACAGCCTTTTTTGCAGAAATGGAAAAGCCAATTATCAAATGTATTTGGAAGGGTAAGGGGCCCCAAATAGCCAAAAATATTTTTTAAAAGAACAAAGTTGGAGGACTCTCACTTCCAGACTTTAAAGCATATTGCTTAGCTACAGCAGTAAAAACAGCATGGTACTGGCATAAAGACAGACAGACTGACCAATGGAACCGAATGGAGAACTCAGAAATCGACCCTCACATCTATGGTCAAGTGATTTTTAACAAGGCTGTCATACCCTCCCAGCTGGGCCAGAACAGTCGATTCAACAAATGGTGCTGAGAGAACTGGACAGCCATATCCAGAAGAAATAAAGAGGACCACTATCTCACACTTATAAAAATTAACTCAAAACGGATCAAGGACCTAAATATAAAAATGAACCATAAAACTTCTAAAAGAAAATGCAGGAAAACATCATCAAGTTCTTGTGGTAAGTGGTAGTTTCTTAAACCTTACACCCAAAGCACAAAGAACAAAAGAAAAAATAGATAAATGGAACCTCCTCAAAGTTAAATACCCTTTCACCTCAAAGAACTTTGTCAAAAGGGTGAAAAGGCAACTGACTCAATGAGAGAAAATATTTGGCAGTCACACATCTGATAAGGGTTTAATATCCATGATACATAAAGAGAACATAAAACTCAACAATAAAAAGACAAACAACCCAATTTAAAAATGGGCAAAAGACAATTGTCAAAAAAAGAAATACAAATGGTGAAAAAAAACACATGAAAAAATGTTCAACATCACTAGCAATTAGGGAAATGCAAATTAGAACTACAATGAGCTATCATTTCATACCTATTAGAATGGCCATTACTGAAAAGTTGGAAAAGTATAAGTGTTGGAAAGGATGTGGAGAAATAGGAACTCATTCACTGTTATTGGGAATGTAGAATGGTACAGCCACTGTGGAGGACTGTTTGGCCGTTCCTAAAGAAGTTGAATATAGACTTGCCATGAGACCTGGCAATACAATTACTAGGTATATACCCAGAAGAATTGAGAGCAGTGACATGAACAGACATCTGCACACCGATGTTCATAGTGGCATTATTCACCATTGCCAGAAGTTGAAAACAACCCAGGTGTCCATAAACTGAATGGATAAACAAATTGTGGTGTATATACGCAAGAGAATATTATGCAGTGGTAAGAAGAAATGAAGTCCTGAAGCATATGACAACATGGCTGAACCTGGAGGACATTGTGTTGAGAGAAGCAAGCCTGACACAAAAGGACAAATGCTGTATGATTGTGTTATTATGAACTAAATGCATTGTATAAACTCATGGAGTTAATAATTAGAACATAGGTCATCAGAAAATAGAATGAAGGTAAAGAGTGGAAAGCTGAGGGTTAATCTGTGCAGAAAATTGGTTAAAAAAAAAAAAAAAAAAAAAAAAAAAGGTTGTAAGTCTTTGGAAATGAATAGAAATGGTGAAAGCATATCATACTGTTTGTTGCTAGCAGAGCTATCATATGGGTATGAAAGTGGTTGAAAGGTTAAGTCTAAGATCATGTATATTACTAGAAGGAAAGCTAAAAATATAACATGGAACTGTGTAACAGTGAAACTTCACATAAAATATGAATATGTGTGGCCGTTTGAGATTATTTTTGTGAATCCAAAAAAAAGAGAAAGATTATGTTTATAAACTGGCCTGTTCCTCTGGGCATGGTACCCTTTGATTGTATTAAATTCAAAGGTTTTAAGTTTACTTAATAAAATCAATTTAGGGCCTTTGATTGGACCACATCTGTAAGGTGTGACTCAGGGTTGATTTCCCACCCCCTTGGTGGGCTATGTAAATGACAACTCATTCAAGAAGACACACGGGAAGAGAGAGAGAACTCCATAGATGCCAGAGGACAGAACTTTGTCATGTGAAAGAAAGGAGAAGGTTTAAACAGCTAAAGCCCAGGGAGAGACGAGCATTCACCTGATAGTTTGCCGCTGAAGAGAACAGAACAGCTGAGCAGCTGAGCAGCTGAGAAGGTCCAGAAGGAAATGAGCCCAGTGCCAGACTGATATAGGAAGCCCTGGGAGACAAGCCCTATGCCAGCCTACAGCTGAGATAGGAAGAAGCTGGGCCAACGAGCCTTAAGAGAAAGAAGGAAGGAGATACCAGGCAAGATCACCTGCCATCTTGCTTCAACACTTGGGACCTGACTTTGGTGAGAAAACAGCCTTGAGATGGACTCTTTAAGGCCTTGTAACTGTAAGTTTTTACCCCCAAATAAATACCCTTCATAAAAGCCGACAGATTTCTGGTACTTTTCATCAGTACCCCTTTAGCTGACTAATACAATATGAGTGATATTGCAAATATAAGACTGTTTTTACAAAATATAAATACAAATAAACTAGAGAGACAGAAACAGAATAGCAGCTGTACATGGCAGGGGAAGCATAGAGAGATTGAGAGGTGATGAGTTTTGTTTGTTCATTTGTTTTTTGTTTTTTGTTTTTTTAATTATTATTGGAATAATGAAAATGCTCTAAAAATGATTGAAGTGATGAATGCACAACTATATAACTATACTGAATAACACTGTACACTTTGGATGGATTACTGCTTTATTAATATGTATCAATAAAATTGATTTGTTAAAAAAAAAAAAAGACACTGGGTTAGCATAAAGAAGAATTTGAACACTTGCAAAGAAAAGTAACAGATCCAATGGGAGTAAAAAACACAATGGATAAGATTAAAAATACATTAGAAGCATATAATAGCAGATTTGAAGTGGCAGAAGAATGAATAAGGGTAATCGAGGATAGAGCATCTGAATGTGAAAAGACAGGGGGAAAGACAGAAAAAAAGAATGGAAAAAAATTGAACAGGGTCTCAGGTAATTGAATGACAGCACAACATGTTCAAGCATACATGTTATAGGTGTCCCAGATGGAGAAGAGAACAGAAAAGGGGCAAAACGAACATTTAAGAAAATAATTGCTAAAAATTTCCCAATCCTTTTGAAAGACATAAATATCAACAAGACATAAATATCCAAGATAACTACTATTCAGAATGCAAATACCAGAGATAAAGAGAGTATTCTGAAAGCAGTCAGAGAAAAGTAATTCACCACATTCAAAGAAGACTCAATAAGACTAAATGCCAATTTCTCATCAGAAACCATGGAGGTGAGAAAGCAGGGGAAAGACATATTTAAGATGCTGAAAAAAAATTATTTATCCAACAACACTGTCCTTCAAAAATGAGGGTGAGATTAAAGTCTTCCAAGATAAACAGAAACAGAGTTTGTCACCAAGAAACAGGACTTGCAAGACATTCTACAGGGAGTGCTGCAGCCTGAAAGGAAAAGACAGAAGAGAGAGTCTGGAAGAAGTGTAATAATGAAGATTATTAGTAAGGGTAACCAAAAGAGTAAACAGACTGAAAATAGTAAGATACAACAACGGAAAGCCAAAGGATGAAATGGATGAAGTTAAGTAATGACTTTACAGTAATAACATTGAATGTTAATGGAGCGAACCCCCCAATCAAAAAACATAGACCAATAGAATGAATAAAAAAAATATGTGCCATCTATATGCTATCTACAGGAGACTCACTTTAGATGCAAGGACAAAAATAGGCAGAAAATGAAAGATTGGAAAAAGATATTTCATGCAAATAGTAACCAAAAAGAGCTGGAGTAGCTACACTAATATCAGACAAATAGATTTTAAATGCAAAACTGTTATAAGAGACGAAGAAGGTCATTATATATTAATAAAAAAGGAAATTCACCAAGAGGAAATAACTATAATAATTATGCACCTAACCTGGGTTTCCCAAAATACATGAAGCAAACACTGACAAAACTGAAGGGAGAAGTAGACATCTCTACAATAATAGTTGGAGACCACAATACACCACTCTCATCATAAAATATAACATCTGGACAGAGGATCAATAAGGAAACAGAGGGCTTGAATAATATGATAAATGAATTAGACCTAACAGACATGTATAGAACATTGCACCCTCAAACAGTAAGATATACATTCTTCTCAAATGCTAATGGATCCTTCTCCAGGATAGACTATATGTTGGGTCACAAAACAGGTCACAATAAATTTTAGAAGATTAAAATTATACAAAGCACTTTCTCTGATCATAATGAGATGAAGTGGAAATCAATAACAGGTGGAGAAAGGGAAAATTCACAAATGCATGTAAATTACACAACACACTCAAACAATCAGTGGGTCAAAGAAGAAATTGCAAGAGAAGTCAGTAAATATCTTGAGATGAATGAAAACAAGAACACAACATGTCAAAACCTATGGGATGCAGCAAAGGCAATGCTGAGAGGGAAATTTATAGCCCTCAGTGCTTATATTTAAAAAGAAGAAAGAGCTAAAATCAAAGACTTAACTGCACACCTGGAGGAACTAGAAAAAGAAAAGCAAACTAATCCCAAACCAAGCTGAAGAAGAGAAATAACAAAGATTAGAGCAGAAATAAATGAAGTTAAGAACAAAAAAACAATAGAGAATAAAAAAACAAAAGTTGGTTCTTCAACAAGATCAACAAAATCAACAAATCCTTAGCTAGACTGACAAAGAAAAAAGAGAGAAGATACAAATATATAAAATCTTAAATGAAAGTGAGGACATTACCATTGACCCTGCAGAAATAAGAGATCATAAGAGGATACTATTGGGAAATGGATGTGGCTCAAGATGTTCGGCATCCATCCACCATATGGAGAGACCGGGGTTCGATCCCCAGTACCTCCCGGTAAAAAATTTGAAAAAATAAAAAAATAAGAGGATGCTATGAACAACTGTACACCACTAAACTAGACAAAGTAGATGAAATGGACAAATTCCTATAAACACATGAAGAACCTACAACTGACCATAGAAGAAATAGAAGACCTTAACAAACCAGTCGCAAATTAAGAGATTGAAACGGTCATCAAAAACCTCCCAAAAATGAAAATCCCAGGACCAGATGCTTCACAGGTGAAGTCTACCAATCATTAAAGAAGCTTTAATAACAACCTTGTTCAAACTCTCCCAGAAAATTGAACAGAAGGGAATACTAACAAACTTATTCTATGAAGTCAAAATTATCCTAATAGCTAAGCCAGATAAAGATACTACAAAAAAAGAAAATTACAGACCAATTCTCTAATGAATATAGATGGAAAAATCTTCAACAAAATACTTGCTAATTGAATCCAAAAACACATTATGTATCATGATCAAGTGGGTTTTATCCAAGGAATGCAAGGGTGTTTCAGGTGTTTCAATACAAGAAAATTAGGGTAATACACTACATTAATAAACTGAAAAAGAAAAATCATATGATTATCCCAATTGACACAGAAAAAGCATTTGACAAAATATAGCATCCTTCCTTGGTAAAAAATACTCCAAAAGATGGGAATAGAAGGAAACTTTCTTAACATGATAAAGTACAATATATGAAAAACCCACAGCTAACATTGTACTCAATGGTGAAAGACTGAAAGCTTTCTCATGAGATTGTCCACTGTCACCACTATTATTCATTATATTGCTGAAAGTCCTAGCTAGAGCAATTAGGCAAGAAAAAGAAAGAAAAGGCATCCAAATTAGAAAGGAAGAAGCAAAACTTTCACTATTCACTGATGATATGATTTTGTATCTAGAAAATCTGGAAAAATCCTCAAAAAAGCTACTAGAGCTAATAAGTTAGCAAAGTGGTGGGATACAAGACTAATATGCAAAAATCAGTAGCATTTCTGTACACTACTAATGAGCAACCTGAGGAGGAAGTCAGGAAAAAAATTCCAACAATAGTGGCTAAAAGAATCAAATATTTAGGAAAAACATAACCAAGGGCATAAAGGACCTGTATTCAGAAAACTACAAAATATTGCCAAAAGAAACCAAAGAAGACATAATAAATAGAAGGACAGTCCTTGTTCATGGATTGGAAGACTAAATATTGTTAAGATGTCAATTATATACAGATTGATTTACAGATTCAATGCAATCCCAATGAAACTTCCAACAACCTTTTTTTAAGAATGGAAAAGCCAATTATCAAATTTATTTGGAAGGGTAAGGGGCCCTGAATATCCAAAAATATCTCTAAAAAGAAGAACAAGGTTGGAAGACTCTCACTTCCTGATTTTAAAACATATTACTTAACTATAGTGGTAAAATCAGCATGGTACTGACATAAAGATAAACATATTGACCAATGGAATCAAATCGAGGAATCAGAAATAGACCCTCACATCTATGGTCAACTGATTTTTGACAAGGCTATCAAACCCAACCAGCTGGGTCAGAACAGTCTACTCAATAAATGGTGCTAAGAAAACTGGATATCCATAGCCAAAAGAAAAAAGATCCCTATCTCACATCTTATACAGAAATTAACTCAAAATGGATCAAGGATATCAATATAAAAGATACAACCATAAAACTCCTAGAAGAAAATGTAGGGAAACATCTTCATGATTTTGTGATAGGTGGTGGTTTCTTAAAACCTTATGTCCAAAGCACAAACAATAGAGAAAAAAATAGATAAAGGTACCTCCTCGAAATAAAGCACTTTTGTACATCAAATGACTTTTTCAAGAAGGTGAAAAGGCAACCTAATCAATGGGAAAATATATTTGGAAATCACACATATCTGATAAAGGTCTGATTTCCATGTTATATAATGAGATCATACAACTCAATGATAAAAAAAAGAAAGAAGAAAAAAAAAAAAAAAAGACCAGCAACCCAATTTAAAAATGAGAAAAAGAACTGAATAGGCATTTTTTCAAAGAGGAAATACAAATGACCAAATAAGCACATGAAAAGATGTTCAACATCACTAGCTATTTGGGAAATGCAGATCAAAACTACAATGAGCTATCATTTCACACCTTATAGAGTGGCCATTATTTAAAAAAAACAGAAAACTACAAGTGCTGGAGAGGATGTGGAGAAAGAGAAACACTCCTTCACTGTTAGTGAGAATAGAGGATATTGCAGTCTCTTGGAAGACAGTTTGGCATTTCCTCAGGAAACTAAATATGGATCTGTTGTATGATCCAGCAACCCCACTAACAGGAATATACTCAGAAGAACTGAAAATAAGGACATGAATAAATAGTTGCACACCAACATTCATATAGTATTATTCACAATTGCTAAAAGATGGAAACAATCCAAGTGTCCATCAACTGATGAATGGATAAACAAAATATGGTATATACATACAATGGAATTCTACTCAGCTGTGAGAAGAAATGAAATCGGGATGCATATGACAACATGGATGAAACTAGAGGATATTACATTGAGTGTAATAAGCCAGACACAAAAGAACAAATATTGTATGGTCTCACTAATATGAACTAAATACTATGAGTAAACTCATGAAGGTAAACTCTAAAGTATAAGTTAATAGGAGATAGAATGAGGGTTGAGAAGGAGGAGCTGATGCTTTATGTAGAATTTCTAATAAGTTTGATTGTAAATGTGTGGAAATGGATAGAGTCGATGGGTAACACATTATAGTGGGCATAACTAACACTGCTGATTTATAAATCTGATTGTGGCTGAAAGGGATAGTATAGGGATGTAAATGTCAATTGAAAGAAAGCTAGAGGATAATCTAGAAACTGAGTAACATAGTGAACTCAGTGGTAGATGAGGATTGTGGTTAATAGAGCATATACAAAAATGTTCTTCTATGAACTAGAACAAATATATGTCACTATTACAAGGTGTTAAGAATATGGTGATACATGGGGAAAAATACAGCTAATGTAATTTAACTAAAGTTAACAGTAATATTGTAATATTTTGGCATCAGTAGCAAAGAAGGTACTATATCAATGCTAAGGGTCAACAATAGGGAGTCTTGTATTTTGGGTTTGTAATGCTTCTTTTTACTTCCTACAGGATCTAAAAATATGGAATTTTTCCTTTAGGAGTAACGAAAACATTCTAAAATTGAGGTCATGACAATGCAACTTTGATGAAACTGAGAACCACTGAGCGTACACTTTTGATGGATTGTATAAGGCATGGAGCCATATAAGACAGTGAACCCCATGGTGGAAAATGGATTGTGGTTAACAGTACAAATATGAGAATGTTGTCACATGAACTACAACAATATGACAATAGGATGGTTTTGGGGGGGAAATACACCAAATGTAAGCTAAAGAGTATAGTTAGTAGTAATATGTTGATGATGTTCTTTCAGCTTTTGTAGCAAATGTTCCACAACAATGCAAGGTGTTGATAGTGGGGTGATATATGGTAATCCTGTGTTTATGCATGATTGTTTTGTAAACTCACTTCTCTAATTTTAAAGAGTCAAAAAAATAAAAAATAAAAATGTGGTAGTATCTTGTGGCATCCTGACCGTCCCACCCATCCTCCATCCTCTCACCAGCTAGGTATAGAGTTGGCCTGTACTCCCAGTGAGGATCCCTTGTCCCAGTTGCAGAGGGAGCAGAGTGAACCTCATGCACATACTGGGAACACATATGTCTGGCACAATCTGACTGGTGGCATCCTGAATGGCTGAACCAGGACACTCATCTCAGGCTCACCATCTCCAAATTTGTCCTTCATGTAGAAGGCAGCTCACCAAGCTCTCCTAGAGAATACTATGGGAGAGCAGTCAAGTTATGGTTCCCAGTGACAAGGGATTGCAGGGTGTAGGACATATAATGCAGTGTCTGGGGCCATGGGGAACTGTTTCCTAGGGAAGAAGGGATATTTGTATCCATGTAAATGGGGTAATCCCTAGGGCCACACATACACATGCCCAAAACAAGAGGTATGTGCAGAATGGATCAGGGCCCCTATACTTTTGCCTGGAGCTATTCTCTAAATTCATTGTATGGATAAGCCATGAAGGAGAGCACTTGCTCTGCAAAGACTAAGAAAGGTGTTTTCTTTTTTTCTTCTTCTTTATTTTTTTAGCCCCTCACATTCAAGGAAGCTCTCCCATAATACTAGATGGATACATGCTTAAGGAAAAGATACCTCACAGTCTAAATTGCATAATAACACATTAAAATATCAAAATGTCTAGGTTTCAACAAAAATCACAAAACATACAAAGAAACAGGAAGTGATGGTGCAGACAAAGGAGAAGATCAAATAATGAGAAACCATCAATAAGCAGGACTAGGGGGCGGATATGGCTCAACTGGTTGGGCATCTGTCTTCCATATGGAGGGACCTGGGTTCGATCCCCGGGACCTCCCGGTAAAAATAAAAAAAAAAAAAATTAAAAAAAAAAAGCAGGACCAGACCTGGGACATACCAGACAAAGTAAGGGAAGTTGTCACCACCAGAACAGCCCTATAAGAGATGCTAAATAGAGGTCTGCAGGTTGAAAGGAAAGGAGAATGGACAATAGATCAAACCATATGAATAGAAAGCAGGTGTAACTCAGTGGTTGAGCACATGCTTTGCATGTATGAGGTCTGGGTTCTTAAAAAATACCTTCTTAAAGAAAAAAAAAAAAAAAACTTGAATAAATAAAGACCTCCAGGAAGTGTAACAACATGGGGAAATATAAATGCCAGTACTATTGTATTTTGGGTTTGCAATGCCACTTTTTACAGGATCTAAAAGGCAAATGCATAAAATGTAATTACAGATCAGTGGTTTTAGACTTATAATATATGAACATGTAATGTGTGAAAAGAACTACATAAAGGGGGATAGAGGGGTATAAGAACATAGCTTGTGTATACTATTGGAATTAAGTTGGTATCAAAGCAAATGAGATTGTTATAGACTTGGGATGCTAAATGTAAACCACATGGTAGCTACAAATAAAATATCAGAGACTATGCAAGCTCATAGAGACAAAAAGTAGAATACAGTTTGCCAGGGGCAAGGGGCAGGAATGGGAAGTTAATGCAGAATGGGTGTAGGGACACTGTTTGGGGAGATGGGAACATTTTAGTAATGAAAGGTGGTGAAGGTACCACAACCTTGAAAATGTGGTTAATCCCACTGATGGTATGCTTGGGAGGGGCTGAGATGGGAAAGTTTATGTTATATATATGTTTCCACATTTACAAAAAGGAAAAAAATAGTAACTAAAGAGACAATGACAATTTAATGCAGTACATGTTTCTAGATGGAATCTAATAATGGAAGTAAAAAGTCTAAAAAAAGACATTATTGGGACATTTGAAAAAATTGGGATATAGACTGAAAGCTTTATATCAATGTTAAATTTCTTGAACCAGGGGAACAGATGTGGCTTAAATGGTTGGGCGTCCGTCTCCCATATGGAAGGACCTGGGTTCGATCCCCAGGACCTCCCGGTAAAAAAAAAAAAAAAAAAAAATTTCTTGAACTGGATAACAGCACTTAAGGTGGTAGCATAAGTGAATAACCTTGTTCTTAGGAAATGTACACAGCAACATAAAGTGTTCAAGGAACATGATGTGTACAAGCTACACTCAAGTGTTCAGAAAATGGATTGATGAATAGACAGGCAGATGGATTGATAGGTGGCTATATAGAATGCTACAGAAAATGTGGCAAAATGTTAAAATGGATGGATCTGGGAATCTGGTAGGTAGGGGTATGTTGGAGTTCCCTGTAGGCGTTTGTATTGTTTTATAACTGTCCTGTAAGTTTGAAAGTATTTCAAACTTAAGAGTTTTAAAAAATAAAAACAAAAACAAAAAACACTGCAGCGCCTGAGATGCAGCATTTAAAAAAAGCTGATTGGACCAGTCAGGAAAGGGACCTACAGAATCCCTCTTTCCACAATAAACCTGAGGGTCAAAAAAGGCCAGAAAAGGGCAAGGTCTCCTAGAAGCCATACCTGAAACATTTCCAATAAAAATTCATTGGATCATAATTCAATTATGCAAACAGAAAATATGAGACTATAGGAAATTTTCAAGATAAACTTTCCAACAACATTGGGAGTTAAAGATGTTGCTAATATAAACAGCCCTTTCATCTCGTTTCATCAATGGAATTAACCCTGAAATTGTAGACCTAATAAGAAGTTAGAAACAATAAATAGCTCCTTTATCTGAAATACTACACCTGGCAGAACATTTTGAAAGGGTTTTAGAACAAAAACGAGACAGGACCCAAAATCAACTTGTGTCCCTTCAGATCAAACAGTTAGGTGGCTCACTTCCCAACCAACCACCTACTGAAGAGAACACTTGTGGGCATTGTAAACAAGAGGGACGCTGGAGAAAAGATAATTCCATTTTACAAAAGAAAAACCAAGACAGAAAAATCTCTCAATTCAGATCAATGAGGGTGCTCCAGGAAGGGAAAAACACCCAATGTCCTACCTTACACTCACAGTGAATTAAATATAAATACAAATGGTCAGCCTCATTAATTCCTGGTGGATATGAGTGCTACTACTCTCTGTACATTAAATCCTGCCACCTTTGCTCAACCTCTTCCTTGGAGTCAATGTATCACATAGGTGGTAGATGTTTCAAATAACCCTATTTTTCCCTATCTCCCAGCCCTTAAGGGTAACCCTTGGGTCCTTGATTGAAAAATATTCTTTCCTGTTCTGTGATGCAGGGTAAAGACTTACTGTGATGGTTAGGCTAATGTGTCAACTCGACCGGGTAATTGTGTCCAGGTGTTTGGTCCAGCAAGCACTGGGCTAATTGTAATACAAGAATATTTATGGACTTTGGTCACCAGTGAGTTTACTGGGTGGATGGCTGACTACATCTGCATCAATCAGGAAGATTGCCGTCAGCAATGGATGAGACGCTTTTATCCAATCAGTTGACTACCTTAAAAGGGGAAGTGATTTCAACATTCAGAATTCCCCAGCTCATCTTTAGACAGCCAACTTCTCCCAGAAACTCATCAAAGACCTTCATTGGAGCCCCTAGTTTGCAGCCTGCTTGTGGAACATGGACTTGTGCATCCCCACGGTCACGTGAAAGACTCATAAAATCTCATACTATTGACACATATCTCCTGTTGATTCTGTTCCCCTAGAAAACCCTGACTCATACATTTACTTTGCACATACAATTGTTATATTAAATGCACGCCAGAGGGAGGATTTCTTGAGGTTCCAGAGGACTCCTCTAGTCATAATCTGTGTTTGCTCTGAATATACCTTTGTCTTCTCCATTATATTTGATGGATACTCCAGATAAAGATCTTTGTACCATACCTGACACCCTAGGAGCTAAAAATTCTACTGACACAGGGAAAAATAATGGAGCAGAATCTATTAAAGTCCAGATTTATCCTACAAACCATTACCCAAACTTCCCCAATATCCCTTGAAGCCAGAAGCAAAGGCAGGGCTCAAACCTATAGTTGAAAGTCTCATATCCAAAGGTCTTCTCATACCCTGTACTAGCCCTCATAGCACTCCCATCCTCCTGGTTATAGAAAACGAATGGAAAAGGATTTGGGTTTGTTCAAGATCTCAGGACCATCAACAAAATTGTTTTCCCTTGTTTCCCGGTAGTCGTAACTAACCCAAATTCCAACCTAACATCAATTCCTCCTGATGGCTCCTGAAGACGCTTTCTCCACTGTGGTGGATCTCTGCTCCTCCCTTTTCAGCAAATAGACCAGGAGAATCAATACCTCTTTGCCTTCTCCAGGGGAGGACAATAAAATACCTGGACAGTCATGACCCAGGGTTCACTGAAGTCCCCTCCTATTATTCACAGGTCCTCAATCAAGACTTAAAGTTTATAACTTCCCCTGAGATTCAGTTCCATACAATATGTAGATAATCTACATTGTTCAGAGCACAAAGAAGCCTGTAAAAGGGATTCCATTTACTTTCTCTCAGTCTTAGCAGAAAGGGGACATAAAGTTTCAAAAGATAAATTACAATTTTGCCAGAGCACAATCTTTTATTTAGGGCATGACCTGTTTAAGGAGGGGAAAAAATGCTCTCTCCTGACAGATTACAGACTATCCAAACTTATCCTAGACCTTTCACAAGACAACAATTGAGAGGATTGTTTGGGTTTAACTGGAAATTGTAGACAATGGGTATCAAATTTTTCGGAGATTGCAGCATCTGTTTATGAATTGACTAAGTTCTCAGTAAAAGACACTCTCCTCTGGGAGCCAAATATGAACCCGTCTTCTATCATCTAGAGAAGGCTCTTCAACAGCCTCCTTCCTAGGACATCCGTAACTACAAAAAGCCACTTCATCTACTTGTGCATGAGTGATTCAGCTAAACCCTTCTGGTTTTAACAATTTCCTGGGAACTGTCAAAAGCCGGCCATTTACTATGGCCTCACTCTTGATCCAGTTGCAAAGCCTTTTTCCCCCTGTCTAGGGCAATAGCTACAACTTGTTGATACTTCTGCTGAATCAGCTTGACCCCATGAATCTTCATGTAGCATAAACAGTGCTACTTACTTAAGCACACAGCACTTCCCAGCCAGTCAATTAACATTTTATGAAATTCTGTTCTTCTTTCCCATTCACATTACTATTCACCATTGCAACATCCCGAATCCTGCCACTCTCTTTCCCCTACCAGAAGAAAGGGAACCTCAGGATTATCTTACCTCAGTTAGGGAAATTTCTGTACCTGGCTCAGATTTATTAAAGGTTCCCATTGAGAAATGTGACCTAATATTACATGCTGATGGATCATACCTCAAAACTGGAAGTGGAGGTTTTCAAGCAGAATATGCTATCACAAATTTAAGCTCTCCTTAAGCAGAACTTATTGCACTTACTAGACCTTGTCAACTAGTCAAAGACCAGAGAGAAAACATATATACAGAGAGCAGATATGTTTTTGGAGTAGTACATGACTTTGGGATGCTTTCAAAACAAAGAAGATGTCTCACTTCTGTTGGATCCCTCATCAGAAATGGTCAAGAAGGGAAGCAGACGTGGCTCAAGCGATTGAGCTCCTGGCTACCACATGGGAGGCCCCTGGTTCAGTTCCCAGGGCCTCCTGAAGAAGACGAGCAAGACAGCGAGCTGGCTTGACAGGCTGGCACAGCCAGCTGACACAACAAAATGACACAACAAGGAGACACAAAAGAGGAAACAATGAGAGAGAAAACAAAGCAGAGAGCAGAGATGGCTCAAGCAATTGAGCGCCTCTCTCCCACATGGGAGGTCCCGGGTTTGGTTCCCGGTGCCTCCTAAAGAGAAGACGAGCAGACACAGAGAGCACACAGCAAATGGACACAGAGAGCAGACAGCAAGTACAAACAACAGGGGCGGCGGGGGGGAATAAATAAATAAAATAAATCTTTAAAAAAAAATTTGACAAGTAAAGGCACTTTTAGACGCACTCCCACTTCCTAGAGAGGTGGCTTTTATAAAGGTTGAGGCCCATGTAAAAAAGAGAAAATATGGAAGCTAAAGAAAATGCTCTACTAGATCATTATGCCAAGCAAGCTATCTTAACCAAGATTATGGTCTTTTCTAAACCCTCAAAAGATGAGTCTCTGGAGAGATGCAAAGAAGCCATTATAAAATATCAACATTTTATACTTACCTGGCAGGGGAGATACCATGACCATGAAGGTGGTTTTCCCAGGGCGAGGCTTATCCATTGCACTCCGGATGTGCTGACCCCTGCGATTTCCCCAAATGTGGGAAACTCGACTGCATAATTTGTGGTAGTGGGGGACTGCGTTCACGCTCTCCCCCGGAAGAAATAAAAAAAAGAAAAAAAGAAAAAATAAAAAAATATCAACATTTAGGCCCTGGTTTTACAAAAGAATAATGGAAAAGAATCTGGATGTACCCTTCACTGAATTAATCTCTGGCACTCTCAAGATGGCCAATTAGAGGTACCAGATGATTTCAAATGGATATTAGATAAATTTCTACATGAAACTACTCATAATGGAATAGACAAATTGATTACTATCTCAAATCAACATCAGTAGGGATGTGTTGGTATGGACATGATATATTTATTAAATAATACACAGTATAGTGTGGTCTTAAAAAAGGCCCGTGGTTTTCATCTGACTGACATAGGGGTCTGTGGAACAAAAAAGGTTAAAGAACCCCTGTATATTAGCCAGGGTTCTCACAGGAAATGGAATCAACAGGAGATATCTGTCAATAATATGAGATTTTAAAAGAGTCTCTCAACATGACCATGGGGATGCACAAGTCCAGGTTCCGCAAGTAGACTGCAAACCAGGGGCTCCGATGAAAGCCCAGTGAAGGTCCTCTATGAGTTTCTGGGAGAAGTTGCCTGTCCAAGGACCAGCTGGGAAATTCTCTCTGAATGTTGAAATCACTTCCCTTTTAAGGCATTCAACTGATTGGATAAAAGCATCACCCATTGTTGATGCAATCTCCCTGATTGATGCAGATGTAATCAGCTGATGGACTGGTGATCGATGTACAGTAATTGTAATTGTATTACAATTAGCCCAGTGCTTGCAAGACCAAACACCTGGATATAATTACCTGGCCGAGTTGACACATTAGCCTAACCATCACAGTCCCCCCCTTGTCAACTCGGCAGTCATACATATTACCCTAAACCATTCTTAGTCTCTAAGTAAAAACAATAACAGACTAGCATATTTCCGCCTAACAATGTTCAACTCCCCTGCGTACAACCGGAAATGCATTAATTCCCCACAAAATAGGGTGCAAGTCCTTGGGTAATAGTCACTCTTAAACTTGACATCCTTAAATATTATGATGTGGAATTAATATAACTTTTCATATGATAGGGGAAAAGGTTGGGGAAGAAAACAAGAAATTCATTTTGTGTGCATATACAACCATACTCATAACGAAACAAGGAAGAAGGGTTCATGTCTATTACAGTCCTCGTTTCTCTAACTGGTCACGTGGTCGAAGTTCATATTTGTCACTACCTTCTTCCACTACCCATTCCATGTTCCCGTTATCTTCAGCAAGCACTGCAGCTGGCCGTGGTTCTTTGCCTGGTGGGGTGACCCAAACTTTCATTCCCGAAGATTCTGGGCCATTGTTAGTCCTGCTTGAATTGGTTTGTTGCAATTTTCCATTGACTTTAACCACAGGGCATGGCAGGACTAGGAGACGCCCTAGAGGACCTCCTGCATTCCAGGCAAACTCTTCTTTACCTCCATTATGTAGATGTAGTCCTATTTCCCCTTGATAGTCAGGGAATAAATAAATAAATAAATAAAATCTTTAAAAAAAAGAAATGTCTTGCAGGCTACTGACCTCAGGGCATTCCTTTGCATTTTCTTCTGGTGAGACAGGATTAATCTCTTCAGGCAGGAGTTGGAAATCAGATTCCTCAAGGCAGACTGGAAATTGGGCAGTGCACGCTAGAGTTTGGCTAGTACCTGCCTCAGGGCTGGGAGGAGGTCCAGACTCCCTGGGGCAGGCTGGAGGCTGGATGATACAAGGTTGACAAGGTATGGTCTCCACAGGGCAGGTCATCACAGGTTTATCTGGTAAATTCTCAGCAGAATTTAGGGTTCCAATGTCCCCACCAATATTATCATCATCCCATATGTCTCCATCCCAATCCTCGGGGCTCCACTCCTTTCCAATCAATGCCTTCACTTTAATTGCAGAAACCCTGCGAGGTTGAGATTTTAGTTTCCTCTGTAATTCTGCTACTCGTACAATGAGAGTCTGGGTTTGATTCTCAGATATCTCAAGTCTGTGGCTACAGGAGACAAGATTTTCTTTCAAGGCACACGTAGAAACTTTTATATCATTCATGTGGCATTTGAGTTTCAAATTTGAAGACTTTAGTTCATCTCTTTCTTTTGTAACTGTATCCATAGTATCTAGGAGGAGCCAGCCAACATCATTATACTTTTTGATTCCACAAAATTCTGTTAAGGTGTTGAAAACACTCTCACCCAGATCCTTGCTTCTTATAAGCATGGAAGTAGGGGAATCCAGTGATGCTATTTTGTGTATCTCTATTGCCAGCTCATGCCATGGACTGTCAGCAACCTCTTCATTATTGGAAAGGGAGTCATTAGTACCCCTGAGTCTAATTAGAATATAGAGCCAATTACAAAACTCCCAGGACCACCTCAGACATCCCATGTATAAGACTCTGTTCCTCAAGAACCACTCCTGGTACCAGCTGTATTAGTCAGGGTTCTCTCGGGAAACAGAATCAACAGGAGATATCTGTCAATAATATGAGATTTTAAAAGAGTCTCTCAACATGACCATGGGGATGCACAAGTCCAGGTTCCACAAGCAGGCTGCAAACCAGGGGCTCCGATGAAAGTCCAGTGAAGGTCCTCGATGAGTTTCTGGGAGAAGTTGCCTGTCCAAGGACCAGCTGGGAAATTCTCTCTGAATGTTGAAATCACTTCCCTTTTAAGGCATTCAACTGATTGGATAAAAGCGCCACCCATTGCTGCTGCAATCTCCCTGATTGATGCAGATGTAATCAGCAGATGGACTGGTGATCGATGTCCATAAATGTCCTTGTATTACAATTAACCCAGTGCTTGCTGGACCAAACACCTGGACACAATTACCTGGCCGAGTTGACACATTAGCCTAACCATCACACCCTGCTATAATCTATTGATCAGAACCTGGGTAATTCTAAATTTGAATTAAACCACTTTCATAGGGCAATGGGTCAAATACTTGCCACCTGGGAAAGACTAACAGAGCTCCAAATATGTAAACCAGCTAATGTGAGGCTCTGGTTCCGACCTCGTGTCAAGAACAGCTGCTTCTTTCCTGGCTCTCTATATGCTTCTACTGGATTCCTACAGGATGCCTGTTCCTGATTGTCTCAGACCAACACTATGTGCACTTTAGGAATAGTATTCTGAGAACTTGACTGTACATAGAGACTCTACCTCTATAAATCACCAAGGCTGGAAATTTCAACTTAAATACTCCAAAATAAGACCACTCTTCATTATTGGGGCACGCTACCCGAGAGAATTACTGACTCATTGTAAGAAACTCATCGCTGACTCTGGCAGAAATGATTAATGATGCCACCTCTGCCCTAGATGAACCACAGATCTAGGCTCGAGAGGTCGTTTTCTTGTCTAGTTATGGCAGTATCTGTGCCATTGGTAATACTTCTTGTTGTACTTGGATAAATGAAACAGGCAAGTGGAATAAGCTATGCATCGCCTTAAGGAAAAAAGCTATTTGGTTCTCGAAGGTTGATCTTCATGGCTGATTGGATTTGTTCTCTTGGCCTGGGTTGGGCAATTGGAATTCCTGGTTTTGAAGCATCTTATAAAGACTATTGGGGTGGATGTGGCTCAAATGGTTGGGCGTCCGTCCGTCTGCCATATGGAGGGACCTGGGTTCGATCCCTGGGAACTCCCAGTAAAATAAAAAATATCTATATAGAAGGCGAATGGGCTGCCAGGCTCTGTGTGCCGGTGAGCCGCCAGGCCCCGGGAGCCATGCAGCAAGATGATGACATAATAGGAGAGAGACAAGATGAGATGCTCCGAAAGCTCCGAAAACCAGGAACCGAGGGGGCACAGGTGGCAGAACACCTCTCTCCTACATTGGAGGTCTCCACGACCGAATCCTGGTGACAACTGGAGGAGGAGGATAAGAAGAGATGTCAGGAAACAGACACAGAGAATTGCCCAGCGAATGGACACAAAACAGGAAATGGGGAAGGGGGGGGTGTTAAAATGGATAAAGTAAATAAATAAATCTTAAAAAAATAAATAAATAAAGACTATTAATTGTTCTTGTTTTATTATAGTGATCACGATGCTGGTCTGTTGCACTCCATCCATTTTAAATGCTTCTGCACAGGAGTACTTTCTCAGATATTCACCACGGGGATGCAACAACATAAAGAGCAAAAGATCCCACAGTACAGTTGACTATGAAGATGACTGAACAATCTCCAAGAGAGGAAGATCTAAATCTCTAGCTTTCCCTGAATTGGTCAACTTCTCACAAATGAGAGTGACCAAAGGGGGGACTAAGAGACTGAACACACAAATAGGCAACAGCCATACCACATATAAAAATAGCACTCTGATCCCCAATCTGTGACCAGGCTAGGAAGCCAAGCCACAACCTCTGTGGCAATCAGTCCAAAATAGTCTGGACTTAGTAACTGCTAACTTCCCTGATTTTTGCTCACACTTCCAACTAAATATGCTCCCCTAACCAATCATATAGTTTACCTCACTTCTAATTAGTTGCCTCTAGCTTCCCCATGCCAATAACGTCCGATCAGGGCATACCTGAAGCCTTTCCTTTTTTCCATTATAAAGCTTTTATATACCCGTGCCCGCCTTTGAGTCTGACAAACACATGTGAGATGGTGCCTGACTCCCTTGTTATAGGCAGCTCTGAGAAAATAGCCTCTGCTTGTTCTCACTTAGATGGCCTTAGTTTACTTCCAGTGTTCTCCTGTTGAACATAAATAATTTCACAGATCAACAGCAGACAAGGCCACTCTGGGACCATGACGGATCAAGATGAAAACAAGACCACTTCCATAATCATGTATGAACACAGATAGAAATATTAACATTGTCCAAGCCACAAAAGTGGCCGAAAACTGCTAATACAAATGGCCCCAATTACAGCTTTACCAATTACAGCCTTAGGCTCGGTCTAGTTGTCCCTCTTCTAGATAAGATTTATTAAGAATCACCTTTACTTCCTGACAGCATCTGATCCAGAGCAAAGTTCCCTTCAACCCTCCCCCAAATCACCCAAGCAAGGCCCAAGCCCTCTAACAAGTCCTCTCTGATACCCTCTTACTGACTCACCCCATGGCTGCCCAGGGTGTGCTTTCTCTCTCACTGCAAGGAGAAACAGATCCAACTTGTTCAAGCCCGCGTGTGCTCCTGGTGGTCTCTTTCTGGAAGGCCCTGGTACTTCCTTCTTCTCTCTCGCTCCTCCTTCCTGCATTTGACTGAGTTGCCTAGATTTAGCTCTGCCTTGGCCTTCACTTGAAAGTCCGCCCCAGCAGTTTATCCCACATGGACCCAGGCACTTTCAGCATCTTGTGAGTTCAGAAACTTCCTTCACCCACACTGGGAGGAATGAGAGGGAGGGGTCATGCTGCTCCACCTCCGGGCCCACCGGCTCCCCACTGCCTTCCCCAGCCTGCCTGGCCTCCCACTCCCCACTGCAGTGACTTCCTCTGCCCAGAACTCATCAGTCCCAGGGCCTGACCTTCCAGCCCCACCCCTGGAATCCTGGCACCTAAACTGTCTCCATCTGATTGCCTGGGGTCTTTGATTTTCCTAAACCTAATGGAAATCTGCATTTCTGCATCACAATCAGGCATTAGTGTGGAAGCTTCCAGTGCCTGCCCATTTCTTTGGGTTTTTTACTACCAATTCTACTGGGTCTGAGAAGACAGGTAAGAGAGAGGAAGTTAATACTTTTGATGAGCATCTACTGTATGCAGGTCCTGTGCTTGATGCTCCTTCCTTATCTTGGGCTGGAGGATCAGGAAGTTGGCAAGAATAATAATAGTAGTTGCCATTGTTATCACTGTAGCTATAGTTAAGATATTAATGTGACAAGAACTGTGCTAAGCATTGGCCTTGTATTCTCTCATTTAATCCTTGTAAGAGACCGCAGTGCTCCGGTTAAAAAACAGAAGCCCCTGGGAAGCGGCTGTGGCTCAATCAGTAGGGCTCCCGTTTACCATATGGGAGGCCACGGGTTCGGTTCCCGGGGCCTCCTGGTGAAGGCAAGCCCGCCCGCACGGCGTGGTTAGCTGACCCAGCGAGCACAAGCAGCAAGGGGGGGATAAATGAATAAATAAATAAAATCTTTAAAAAAAAAAAAAAAAAAACAGAGGCCCCTTGGTATACAGCGTGGCGTTCAGCGGCAGACCCCCTGGAGATCTTAAGCAAGCTACGTAACCCCTGGGGCCCCAGTCCTCCTTGGCAAAGTGGAGCTAACCGCCTCGTTCTATTAAACGAGACCATTCTGAAGCTCTCAGAGGGGTCCAGCACATAGTAAATGCTCCCTAAGCACTGGCCGTTAGTGCCCCACTGACCCTCCTAACAACACCATCGAGCCGTGGACAAGCACTCTGATCAATACCCCTGCTTCAGTGGTGAGGAAGCAGGAGTTAGAGAACTTGAGTCATTTGTCCAGGATCCACACCTGTCACACAACTGAGGCAGGATTCAAACCCAGCTTGTCTGGCTCTGGGACCCCGACTCTCAGCCTCGAATAAGGCGATGCCAGCATGATATTACATTGTGATACATGTCCTGCTTTTCTGAGCACCTCTGTGCTCTGGGTTTGCATATAACTAATTAAGGCAAGTAGCAAACGAGAGTAGAGGGGGTTTGGCATGTTGGGTGGGGAGAGACATGGGAAAGGTAGGTAAGTAGAGCCTTGTCTTAGAAACACTAGAATTCATTGCAGTTCCCATCTGGAAAGCTCCCTCTGGTTGTCCAGTGCCACTGCAGGACTCTCTCCCAGGGGACAGAAACCCCAAGCTGGGGGTTGGGGGGTGGGGCTAGATCCAGGGAGGCCAGCAGACAGAGAGGAGACCCATGTTCTGTTCTGGAGAGCAAAGGGAAGGGGGAGAACCTACCGGAAAATAGTAACATAACTGAGCATCTACTATGTACCAGCTACTGTGCTAAGTGTTTCGGGAATATTTCCTCATTTACTATTCAGGAGCAGTGCAGAGGATGTGTGCTATCACTATCCCACCTTGACAGATGAGGAAACTGAGGCTCAATGAGGGGAAACCCTTGAATTGAGGCCTGGAGCTAATAAGCAGGGAACAGGGATTTGATGCCAGCAGCCTGACTCCATACTCTCAGCCAGTATTATTCTTTCGTCCCCCATAGGGTCTCCAAGGAGAGCTCAGGGATTTGGGGTTTTAACTCCCACACCCTTCTCTTCCCATCACCTCTACCCTGTTGGGGCATCACCAAAACTGTGGATTCTGCTAGGAGAGGGGGGTGGTCTTCAGACCTCAAATTGCTATGCAGTGCCATTCTGATGTTTCCCAGAGGCAGACAAGAGAAGGATGCACAGGACACCCGTGGGACGGGGTTGCTTGTGGCTGGAACTCCAGCTGCTCAGGGCAGTGAGGTGACTAATGAACAGTCGCCAATGGCTGAGGACTCGCTGTCTGCCAGGCAGGATGCCAAGCACACATCCCATCAACATCAATACAGGCAGGCACAGGATCAAACGGAGATTTCCCAAGGTCACGCAGCTGGGTCCTGCCAAAGAGGAAGAGCCGCTGCCTCTGGATGCTGGGGGCTGTGTGTGCAATGAGGACAGCAGCAGCAGCAAGAATAAATGACAACAAAAAATAAATAACAAATATGGCCCCAAGTTGGTGAGATGCTTGCTATGAGCCGGGGACAGCTGCTGGCATCCCAGCGTTCCACTGAGGGCTGGGGTTAGGGTGTATCTTACAGGCGAGATAATGGGTTCAGGGAGGCCAAGGAATGTGTCCAGGTCACCAATATAAGATGGCAAACCAGGGATTCTTTCGCTGTTCAAGGGCCCCGGGTGCCCCCGCGCCCCAGTCCCTTGGGAGTGATACTGCACCTGGGGCCGCATAAACTGGGGTGGCCCTGGGCTGGGAGGCACAAGAGAGAATTCTAGGATGTCAGCTTGCAGTATTTGTCCCTGGGAGGCCCAGGGTGTCTGGAGAGAATGCCTTGGCCTCTCCTGTATGGGAACCCTTGGCTCCCTGCCCCCTCCCCCTCCCTGGGCTGCAGGCAGCACCCCCAGCTCAGCAAATCAGCCCAGTTGACCCAGGCCTGGGAGGGTCCCCTGCTAGCCAAGAATCCCAGGAATGCAGGGAGGCACAGCCCTAGAGGAAACAGGCCATGTGATATTGTGTTTGGGCAGATACAGCATTTCCAACCCCAGCCCGGGGAGGGCCTTGCACAGTGGGGCTGGGCAGGGAGTGCCCTCCTGAGGGAGAAGCCCAGTGCATGGGGCAAAGGGAGGGCCCAGCGCTTGCGCCCTGCCCCCAGACTTCAGAACTATTGGCTGGAAAAACCCTCAGCCCTGCGCAGCCTGAGAACATGCCTCGAGTGTGGGCAGTGAAGAGGCAGTTTTTGCCTCAAGTAGGAACTGGTGGGGTTTCACATTCCAATGAATGTCCTCTGTAATGAGTCTGACATATATTTAACAGCATTTTCTGACACCATCCTAAGCATTTACAAACATTAAGGGGCAGTAGCGTAATTAACATCATGCCCATTTTACAGACAAGGAAACCGAGGTACAGAGAGGTTAAATAATTTCCCAAAGTCACACAGCAAGCGAGTTGCCGAGCTGGAATCTAAACTCAGGGAGTCTGATCCACTGTCTGTATGCCTGTGTGATTCTGCTGTCTCTTTAACAGGGGGTTAAAGATGACATCATAGAAAGCCGTAGGCACCATTTCCCCTTACCAGACTGGGTGGCCTCTGATAAGCTTCTTAGGTGTGACATACAGCAGAACCAGAGCAGACGTCTAAAGTTCCTCTGTCCCCCTGCAGGGAGACAGACAGACTGGCCAGGCCCAGAACTGTTTGCTAATATAACCTTGAATGCTCGCCAAGAAGTTACTGAGAGCCAGGCATCCCTCTGCAAGCTTTAACCGCTTCCTCACGTTGAGTCCTTGCCCCTGCAGACGCAGGCACAGGAGGTATCCCATTTCATAGATGTGGGAAACTGAGGCTCAGTGACGCTAAGAAAGGCATTCCAGACCAGGCAGCTGCTGAGTGGGGAGGGCAGGTGTCCAGGGCTGCCGTAAGGACTCAGCACTAACGCCCATGGTTTAAAACAGCCGATATTTATTGTCTCATCATCTAGAGGCCTGAAGTCTGAAATCAAGGGGCCTCTGGGGAGAAGCCTTCCTGGCTTCCGCTGGCCTCTCCCGGCTTCTGGTGGCTCCCGGCATTCCCTGGTTTGTGGCTGCAGTGCTCCAGTGTCCGCCTCTGTTTTCCCACGACCTTCTCCTCCTCTCCATGTCTCCTACGAGGACACTTGTCACTGGATTTAGGGTCCCCCAGAATAACCCACGATGAGCTCATCTCAAAATCCTAGACTTAATCACATCTGTAAAAATCCTTTTTCCAAATAAGGTCAGAGATTCCAGAGATTAGGGAGCGAACATATCTTCTAGGGGCCACGACTCAGCCCGCTGCAGGAGGCTTTGAGGCAAGTCTGGCTGCCACCCAGCCCTTCAGAAGCAATACGGGGCCTCCCAGCGGGCGCTCAGGAGGCCCCGGGGAGGTTTCGGCCCAGCCTGGGTGGAGCTGGAAGCACGGAAGACTGGCACGTTCTCCTCGCCTCCACCTTTTCCTCCAGTAAAGCTCCCCCACCCCCCACCTACCCTAGACTGGGCAAACCCCCATCACCTGCCACTCACACTGCATGCTGCCCTCTCCTTTGGGGCGTCTCCACAAGTGTGAATTTGCTTTTGCGATCAGTGATTTCTGCCTGTCTGCTCACTAGATGTGAGGGAGGAAGGCGGCGAGCACCCCTTTTTTGCTGAACATCTTTCCCCTGCACCCAGTGTGAGGCCCCTGTGGAGCTTTGTTTTTTGAAATATAACAGCTTATTGAGATATACATTCACATGCCATACAATTAACCCGTTTAAGTGTACAATTCAACGGATTTTAGTATATTCACAAGTTGTGCAACTGTCACCACAACCAATTTTAGGACATATTCACCTCCCCCAAAAGGCGCCCAGTACCCTAGAGCAGTCACCCCCCACCCCCGTCGTCCAGCCCTAGGCAACTGCTAATCTACTTCCTGTCTCTGTGGAGCTGCCTGCTCTGGACATTTCATGGGAATGAAATCATACGACATGTGACCTTTCGTGACTGGCTTCCTCGGCTTAGCACCACATCCTCGAGGGGCATCTGTGTTGCAGGCTGCATCAGAACTTCGTTCCTTTTTACTGCTGAGTAATCGTCCCTTGCGTAGATCATGGCATTTTGTTTATCAGCCCATCAGTTGATGGACATCTGGGTTGTTTCCACTTTTTGGATATTGTGAACAAAGCTGCCATGAGCATTCGTGCACACGGTTTTGCGTGGACATATGTTTCAGTTATCGTGGAACATACCTAGGAGTGGAATTGCTGTGCCATATGGTGACTCGATGGTTAACCTTTGTGGGTTTTTAAAGAAAGACTTAAGGCCCCTCACTAACCATGTGACCTTGGTCTGATAACTTGACCTCTTCTTGCCTGTATTATGGGAATGAATTCACTCAACAAATATTTATTGAGCAACTACTGCAGTCTGGGCCCTATTCTAGGTGCTGGGGACACAGCAAGGACCACAGCAGATAATTTCCAGCCTTCAGGGAGCTGACATGACAATAAACAGGCAACACTTTAAGTGCAGCAAGGCAATAAGAAGTGCTGCAGAGAAAAATAAGGCAGAGATGGGGGCAGACAAAGTGGCGTGCAGGATGGGAGAGGTCACATTCCAGCGTGGATGGGGTGGTTGGGATGGCCCAAATGAAGAGGTGACATTGGGTCAAGTCTTCAAGGAGGTGGGGGAGTAAGCCTTGTGGGTAAGTGGGGGCTTGGGAGAGGGGTTATAATAGTCCCTATTGCCAAATCTCTTTGCCAAGTTCATTATTTGTGTTCTCATCATCTGGGGACTTGAGTCACACAAGGCAGCCCCAAAACATTATTTTGCACTCATTAGAAACCCAGGGTGGTGACTAGATAAGATGCAACAAATGGCTCTGCCTTAGGGAAATCTGGGTGGGCTCTGGGGAGGAGGTGGCATTTGACCTGGGCTTGAAGGGTGAGTAGAAACGAGGTAGAACTTGATGCCTCTCCAGGCCCTGTAATTCTGGAGCTCTCTGGGTGGCTCCTGCACCTTCTGAAAGGAGCCCAAGGGGTGGCTCAGACTTGTTGACGGGGCAGGAGAGTCTCTGAGTGTGGGCAAGGTAGCTGGCCCAGGATTTCCAAAGCCAGGCTGCCTCCAGGGAATGCCTGAGATTTGGGTATGCAGAGAACAGCAGCTGCCTGCTCCACACCTTTCCTTATCTACAACACAAGAGTTTGTTTCCTTCAGTAGGGAAGCCTTCCTTTCCATTCCCTTCTCTCCTCCCCGCTCCCCAAGCTGCCACAGCATGGGCAAGGGGCTAATGTGAAAAAGTGTGAACTTGGTGGTAGGAAAGAAGCAGAGGTGGCATGTGTCTGCTTTGCTCACCAGGCCAGCCCAGGAGAAATCTCCCAAGAAGCACATATTTGCAGCCATCAGTGGGTACACGCCACCATCAGTGGGTGCAGGCAGCCATCAGTGGGTGCGCACAG
>JAKSZT010053883.1:8261793-8277697 GCA_026826555.1 Tolypeutes matacus | reverse complement strand
CAGCCATCAGTGGGTGCGCACAGTGGGTGCATGCAGCCATCAGTGGGCGCACGCCGCCCTCCTTCACATTGCATTGATCGAATTGGTCCCTTTGTTCAACAGACAAAGCTCCTCTGCCGGGCCCTGTGCTGGCTACCGAGGACACGGAAAGATTCAAGCACAGTTCCTGCCCGACATAGTCACCAGCAGGAGGGAGACCAACATGTAATAAACACTTGCCGAAACACTGGTTCTGGCACCCAGAGAGCTGCTTTCATTGGGTGAAGAGCCAGAACGGAACAAGGTCTTGGGAGCCAGGCATAGGAATGGCTACATAATTTTTGAGGTCCAGTGTTCAAAAATCATGAAGAATTTCAGTGCAGCATTAAACCAAGCGTGAAGCTCTGCTAAGTGTGGTGTCCTACTCAGCATGGGGACCAACTAAGCATGAGGTCTTACTAAGCATATGGTCCTACTAAGCACGGGGTCTACTAGATCCCGGACTCTGCAACTGCACATGCACCCATGAAGCTGCCCGTGGCCAGATGCCCTGAGCTAGCACCCATCCTCTTCTGGCAGCGGGACCTTGGGCAGGTAATTTAACCTCTCTGTCTTCAGTTTCTTGATCTGTAAAATTGGGTTTGTTCCTGCCTCTTATATAGACATTGTGATTTTTTTGAATGAGTTATATTTATAAATCCACTAGAACAGAAACTAGTGTATAGTAATAAATCATAAACAACAATAATAAGCAATAGTAATAAATAATAATAAACAATAGCTATTATTATTCCAATAGGTTAAAAAAAAAAAAAGGAAGTGCAGTCATTCTACCAGGAAGAGCTGGGGAGAGCAGTTCCAAGAATGGCTTGTTGTTTAAAAAAAAAGAAAAGAAAATATATACAATGGCCTGTCCCCATTACTGCAATATTACGTAGGACAAATCCAATGTCCTGAAAATGCCTCTATATTACACCTATTCTTCCTTCTCCCACCCCTCAGAATCTCTGGTGGCCACTGCCTTTACATCAAACATCTCTTGATAGTTCTGTAAACCATTTACTAGGAGAGAGGACATCAAACTAGGAGATGATCCAGGATATAAAAGGGAACCTTTTAATAATTAACTATTCTATATTCCTTATATTTTACCTAGTATGTATCTGCATTTCTTTACTTGACATATGTGTCACTGATTGAGAATAACGAACCCCATTTAATATATATATATATACTTTATGCTCAATAAAGCAATTATATTTAGAGACAATAAAATTAATTGACCCTCAGAAACCCAAAAAAAAAAGAATGGCTTGTTAGAAGTGCTGCTGAGTAAAGTGAGCCTTGAAATACAAATAGGTTTCCCCCACAAAGAGAGGCAAATTACCGGGCATTTGCACTTGCTATGTAAGACTGCACACATTTTTTATGGAGGCAGATTCAGTTGCCTCACTGTGTTTTGTTTAAGCAGATGTTTGACTTAGTTTCCCTTTCCTGGACCCACAGGCTCTAAGGCCCACACCACCAAGCTCTTCCACCTCCTCGCCATGTGACCTTAACCTCTCGATGCTTAGTTTTCCTCATCTGTCAAATGGGCACAATAACAGTTTCCACGCAACGGGATGCTGTGAGGATCATGCATGCAAAGCCCTTCACACAGGCCAGCACACAGTAAGACCTTATTACTTTAGTCAAAGGAAGCTTCTAGGAGTCCGTGTTGAATGGCAAGAAGAGACCGCCCTTGGATTGTAAGAAAGAGGAAGGCCAAATTGAGGTACAATCTACAAAACCATTGATCTGTACTTTTCAAAAATGTCAAGGTCAGGAAAGACAAAGAATGACAGGGCACTAGATTGAAGGAGTCAAGAAATCCATGGGGGGGGGGTGGTGGATGTGGCTCAAATGGTTGGGTGTCCGTTTGCCATATGGAGGGACCTGGGTTCAATCCCCGGGATCTCCCGGTAAAATAAAAAAAATATATATATATATAGAAGGCGCATGGGCTGCCAGGCTCTGTGTGCCGGTGAGCTGCCAGGCCCCGAGAGCCATGCAGCAAGATGATGACGTAACAGGGGAGAGACGCAGGGGAGAGACAAGACGAGGTGCTCCGAAAGCTCCGAAAACCAGGAACCGAGGTGGCACAGGCGGCAGAACACCTCTCTCCTACATTGGAGGTCTCCAGGATCAAAGACTGGAGGAGGAGGATGAGAAGAGATGGCAGGAAACAGACACAGAGAATTGCCCAGCGAATGGACACAAAACAGCAAATGGGAAAAGGGGGGGGTTAAAATGGATAAAGTAAATAAATAAATCTTAAAAAAAAAAGAAATCCATGGAACTAAGTGCCATGTGTCACTCAGATTGGATGCCAGACCAGAAACAAACTGTTTTTCTTTTGTTAAAAAGGATGTTAGCGGAACAATTGGCAAAATCTGAGTAAGTTCTGTAGAGTAATAGTATTGTATCAATGTCAATTTCCTCATTTTGACAATAGCACTGCATTTCAGCAATAGAAAGTTGTTTTTAGGAATTACACACTGAAGTATTTAGGGGTATAGGAGAATCACTCCCACAATGTACTCTCAAAGGAAAAAGAAAATAGATGAGACCGATGATAGATGAGAGAGAAAGAGAAATAAGGCAAATGTAAAATGATCACATGTGGGTGTCAGGGACACAGGAATTCTTGTAACTTTTCTATAAGTCTTTTCAGGCTTAAAGTTTGAAAACTTTTAAACACAGAGCTATGAAAATCTAGACAGTAGGTAACTGGCCAGGGTGCAAGATGGTGGTGGCAGGGTTGGATGGGAAAGCCAATTGTTGAATACCAACCAGAGTCAGATGGTTTCCACGGTGCCGCCACAGTCCTACAAGGTGATTATTATAACCTTCATTTTAGTTTAAGGAAATTGAGGTACAGAGTGCTTAGCCAAAGTCAGGCCAGGTTTTCATCACGGCAGCACCCACTTCCAGGTGGGGTGGCCAATATTCACCCTCACCCGTCCCTCTCTGCCACCCTCCTCACCCAAAGCAGCCGCAGAAATGTCCAGTCCCACAACGAGGCAGCAGATGGGGGTATCGGTACTGGTGTTACAAACCTGTTGTTTTCTCTGAGTCCCAAAAATTAGAGCCAGCCTCAGTCCCTTCCGGCCCCACAGACACTCAGCATTCACCTACGATGAAATGAAACAAAGACCCAATGTGATCTGAACAAAGTGTTTTTATAAACCCATGAAAAGAGTTCTTTCTAGAAAGGGCTTGAGCAGGAGGCAGGCAGGGGGGTTGCGACATGTCCCATCACTTCTGCAGGCTCCTGGCAAGCAGGGATCATTAGCAGATTCTGTTCTGGGTAGGCTCAGTGTCAGCGCCACATTATGGGATTTTATGGGATTTATGCACAGAACTTTCCTACAAAGCAAGGTATTATAGAACGGATTAGGCGTTTCCAAGAAGCAGAGGTCCTGGCTCCCCTCCCTGTCTTCTTTAGCAGATTTTTTTTAAAGGCCCACAGTCAGGAGCTCCATGACCTCATACCAGAACTCCTGTATCTGCTGGCTCTAAAACAAGCATATTAAAAAAAAAAAAAAAATCCCCAGTGGATTTTTCACAAAATAAGCTCATCATTATAGAACATTGGGAATATGTAAAAAATACATTTAAAAACATAACAATCATGCACAAAGCTATTATCCAGAAACGGCCACTTTTAGCATTCAATTGCTCTTCCTTCCTGTCTTTTTTTCTGGATGTATAGGTGCGTGCACATATGTGTGCCAGTGTGTGTGTGTCCATGCATGCAGTGTGTGTGAGTGTGTGCTCATGTAGAGACAGAGGCAGACAAGGATCCAGAGGAGGCAGAGAGACAGAGAGACAGAGAGAATGGGCTTGGAGGTAAAACAGAACTAAATTCTAGTTCCATCCCTGCCATACATTGGCTCTGTCACCTTGGCCACGTCGCTTGGCCTTCATTTTCACAGGGATGAAAACAGATCCGACCTTGAGGGAGTTGTTTTGATTAAATGAGATTAAATTAAATTAATATAAAGCGTTCAGTATCCTGCCTGATGCAGTAAATCCTGACCAAATGCTAACTGAAGAAATAGGAACATATACTCAGGCCTCATCTTTCCAAAAGTGGGACCTTACTGGCGATATAATTTTGTATCCTAACATTTTAAGGGTTTTACTGTTATAACTATGGGAAAACAGACTTCCATTCCCAGTGAGCTTTTAAAAAAAAAGTGTAAAATTCCCAATTTTACCCTGCCCTTTAGATTAAAGTTTTAATGATGCAATATTTTGTCACTATTATACGGATGGATTGTTGTTGTTGTTGACTGTCCCTAGCCTGAGCCCAACAAGCACCCACTAGGGCCACATGCCACAATGTCCATCTGTGTCCCAGCAACACCACTCACAACTGCATGACTTGGAGAAGTCACCCCTCCTCTGTGGCAGTTTGAAGCTTTTGTGGGTCCCAGAAAATCTGCTCTTAAAGCTAATCCATTGTAGGTGGGACTTTTTGATTAAAATACTACAGTTAAGGGCCTGGGATTAAATTGTGTGACCCAGGGTGGGTCTTAATCTGCTTACTGGAGTCCTTTATAAACGGAGGAATAAAAAGCCACAGATAAAGAAAAAAGCTGCAGAGACAGACAGAACCCAGAAGCTGAAATCAACTGAACACAAAAAGCTGAGAGGAAGCCACTTTAGCCAGAAGCTAAAGGCAATGAAGCCCAGAGGAGAGGGGAGAGACAAGCAGACACTACCATGTGCCTGATCACCCACAGCTACAGCTCACAGAGAAAGCATCTCCTGATGATGCCTTGGTTTGGACACTTTCACAGCCTCAGAACTGTAAGTTTTTTAACCTAATAAAATCCCATTGTGATGACTATGCTTATGAGCCTTTGCTCTTGAAATTGAAACTTAGCCTAGTGTTGTAGGGTGCCTAACAGTTACCTACCAGGAGCCTCCTTGTTGCTAAAATGAGGCCTCTCTCTAAGCCCAATGCAGCATATAAACACAATAACTTTCCCCTAGTGTGGGACATGAATCCCAGGGACGAGCCTACCTGGCACCAAGGGATTGCTACCAAGTACCAACAAGCAATGCAACTGGAAAAAAAAAAAAAAAGATCTTGATCAAAAGGGGGAAAAGGTAAAGACAAATGAGTTTCCATGGCTAACAGACTTCAAAGTGAGTCAGGAGGTCATTCCAGAGGTAACGCTTATACACATCCCAGCAGGATCTCATTGACAGCCAAAGTAGATACTACCCCAAACAGCGGGGGCTCTGGAGGGCTATGGAAACATCCAGACACTACAGTAAGGGCAGATAGCTCAGGAGTTTGGTCCTTGCCAGTGGGCCTTACTTTGGACTTTATGCTCCCCAGTGTGACAGAATTGGACTCAGTTGTGGTTTCCCTACACATGGCTCTTCTGTCCTTCTATTTGAACTTATAAGTAGTGCTAAAGGTGGTAGGTGTACGTCCAAGAGACTTAAATTTTTGTGCTGCCCATGTGCCAGCTGCTCCCTGAATCTCAACAGAGTTGCAACACCTACTCTCCAGTTCACTGTACTCATCTAGGACAACTAACAAAGAGGTGATGATGGATAACCAACATACTGTGACAGCCAAATGAGTTAAGCCACATGAGGCACTGGACCTGGCACCTAGCAAGTGCCCAATAAAAGATAAAATAATAATGTAATAATTATATAAAATAAAATAATGAAATTATATTTATATAATTTATATATGATATTTATAATTATAAATACCACTTTGTACTATATATGCTATGAAATATATCTATTTGATTATATGTGATGTTTATATTACATAATGTGTGAAATAATTATATAACAAACTATAATTAATAAGTATCAACAGTTGCTATTATTTTTAAGTTTATTACATTTATGAGAAATAATCTTCATGTCATCATGCATGCATAATCTTCACACATAAGCTATGTACTCCCTGCTTTCTGCTTTCTACTTGTTTTCATGTCTTTTTTTTTTTAAGATTTATTTTTATTTATTTACCGATTGTTCTCTCGCCTCTCCAGGAGGCACGGGGAATTGAACCTGGGACCTCCCACATGGAAGGGGAGTACCCAACAGACTGAGCCACAACCACTCCCTTTTTATATTCTGATTAAGGCAACGTGCAATAAGACATTGAAATAATTGCTCCAAAGGAGGTCTTCCAGGACTGTGCTCCTCCAAGCTTTCCTGCCCACAACAGATAGGGTGAAGTAAACAGCGCCCTGGCGTGTCCCTGATTCACATCCAAAGCCAGGGAGCCTGAGAACAGAGATGGGCTTCTGCTGGTGTCCTTGGCTTTGTGGGCCTGGGAAGGAGGAGGAAGCCCATTGCGGAGAGGCGGGAGGGGCGGAGGCTCCCAAGTCAGGTCCCAGTTCCAAATCCTGCTAGAAGGTTGACAAGCCTGTGGCATCAGGCATGTTACCTTACATTTGGGGCTTCACTGTCCTCTTAAGTTGAGGACGGAGATATTACATTTAAGGAGCTGAAAACAGTGCCCGGGTTCCGAGAAGCACTCAGTAAATGTGAGTGAGTGGTGCTAATTTCTCACAAGACCCACATGTTTTTTGCTTTTTAAATATATTTTTTAACCTCTCAAGGACATCCAGTCTCCTCAACAAAATTCTCCTCCTTCCAGGGGACGTTAACCTGAGTCGATCCGGTGAACACATTCCAGAAAGAGGGCAAGAAGGCAGATTCTGCTTTTCTGAGGCCCACTGTGTCATTTATTTTTTCGGTCTCTCAAGATTGAAGCTTGTGTGCTTGCTCGATGGTGGTCTGGGGCAGAAATTGACCAAATCTGGCCCATTGCCCTTTTATGTACAGCCCATGAACTAAAAAGGATTTTTGCATTTTTAAATGGTCAAAAAATAATCAAAAGAAGGCTGCCATTTCGTGACATGTAAAAATGACATGAAATTCAAATTTCAGTGCCCATAAATAAAGTTTAATTGGCTCACAGCCACGCTCATTTGTTTACTTGTTACCTTTGGCTGCTGTCACACTACAAGGGCAGAGTTGAGATGCTGCAACTGAGACCATATAATCTGCAAAGCCTAAAATTTTTACTCTCTGGCCCTTTACAAAAAGCTTGCTGACCCCTGGTAAGGGGTAGGGATTTGGCACTCCTGTGACCTGGGCACTGGACCGATTCTTGTTGCGGTGGAGGCTTTTTCAACCTTGACACCCAGGTCCCCCCCCCCCATATGCCCTCCACCAGATGTGCATTCCTTGAGGACGTGAAGCCAGTGGGGAGGAACCAATACCCCTGAGCATCTTCTGAACACCAAACACTTAGCCAGGCCCTCGGAGGACGTCATCTCAGAAGATGGTAAAATTCCCACTTTAGGGAAGAGGAAACTGAGGCTCAGAGAGAACAGCAGCACAGCTAATGAGTGGCAGAGCTTGGATGTGAGCCCAGCTCTGCTAACCCCAGCACCATCCTTAAACCAATGCTCCACACACTGGTTAAGAGCTGCCTGGACTTGGGGTGATGGAGAAGGTTTGGTCCTGGATGGTGTGACAGTACACTACACGGCGCTTGCAATTAACACCATTGAATCCTATGTTCAAAAGCGGCTAAATGGGAAATTCTATGTGGTATATATGCTATCACAATAAAAACTAAAACAACAACGATGAAAATATGGAAATGTGCAACCCAAAGAGTGAGCCCTAATGTAAACCATGGATGTTAATTAAGAATATAATTATAGGGAAGCGGCTGTGGCTCAAGCCATTGAGCTCCCGTTTACCATATGGAGGACCCAGGTTCAGTCCCCACACGGCACAGAGAGGTGCAAGCCCCCCATGCAGCGAAGCGACGCACCAAAAAGACGATGATGCAACCAGATTTTTTTTAAAAAAAAAGAATAAAATAATAGTGCTCCAGTGTTTGTAACAAAGGCAGCACACTAAAGCAAAATATGAATCGTGCATGTGAAGGGGGTGTATGGGGAATCTACTTTCTGTATGATTTTTCTGTAAACCTACAGCTGCTCTAATAAGAAACATTTTTAAAAGATTAATTGACTGACTGAGGCAGGAGGACGCAGGTCAAAGCTGCTAGGGCCGCCCTTGGCCTCCGCCCAGGCTTTCTCGGGTTATGCCCTCGCGCCTGTTCCCCGGCCAAGCACCCGGACCCTGCTCCTGCCACGTTCCCGGCCTTGGCTCTGGTCTGTGCTTTAGCCCCACCTGCCCCCAGTGGCCCCTCCCTCAGAGCCTGCACCCACCCAGGGAGCCCACAGAGTCCACCTCCTCCTGCCCAACAGTAAGGCAAAGGGAAACCGATGCCCGCATGCAGATGGCCAGGAGACGAAACTCCATGGAAAATTGAGCTCCATGGCAAATATTCACCTGCCGGGAGCAGGAGGCTCTGCATGGACTGAAAGGGGCCACTCTACCTGCTTTTCTACGAGTCCAGGGCGCGTAGCGAGGCCTCGCCAGGGGGAAAGGGGGCCTCTCGGCAAGTTATCTGTATTAGGAAGGGAAGTGTTTTATGGGGGTTTAAAGCGTCTCTGGCCTTTGCAGACTTGCCTTCCTGGTATCCCAGTGCCTGAGGGTCCCCCTCCCCACAGAGATGCCCCACCCGTTCGGAAGCCTGGTGGTCCCTCTCCCCGGCTCCTCTGGCAGGGACGCGCCCCGGCTGGCTGTTCCGCAGCTCGCATCCGTCTCAACAGAGACCCTCCGGAGAGGCAGCCAAGTTTAAATGAAATAGAACACTTGCTTCCACTAAGCCAAGAGTTTTCCCAAATCCACCCTCCTTGTTCAACACTGCCAGCTTGTCTGGCACGAGGCAATGCAGCCAACTGTCAGATAAAGCCGTGTGTGTGTGTATGTGTGTGTGTGTGTGGTGTGTGTGTGTGTGTGTGTCACAGGCCACACTACTGGTATCTTAAAGGCCTGTGTAAGGGCTGGAGGAGGGGATGTGGCAGAGCCAATCCTGTCCCCACAAAGACATCCTCAAGTCCTCACCCCCGGCTGTGGGGTGAACTGCTAAGATGAGGCCAAACTGAGTCGGGTGGACCTCAGTCCTGCACGACCCGAGCCTTCCAAGCAAAGGGATTTGGGACGTGGACACAGAAGCCGCAGGAGGAGCCAAGGAGCCGGGTGGCCGGTGACCACCAGCAAGCCACCAGCAGGAGGCGGTGGGCTTCCAGAAGGCCTGGCTGCCGGCACCTTGGTTTTGGACTGCTGGCCTCCAAGACGGTGGGCCAGTAAATCCCCCTTGTTTGCGGCAGCTGTTCTGCTATCTGTCACAGCAGCTTTGGCACAGCCGGACAGGTGAGGAGGGAAGGAGAGCAGCTGAGCTGTGGCCGCGGACCCGCCAGGGTTAGGCTCCAGGGGCGGGTGCCTTGGGAGGGAAGGGGCCGCTCAAGGCGCCGAAGCCTCTAGGTGTCCCCGTCCACCCATGTGGACGAGCCACCGTCTCTGCCTGAACATCCGTCTGGGTCTCAGCTGCTCCCTGCTCTCCCTGCCTCCACTCTTGCTCCTTTGCGTCCATTCCGGATGCTTCTGAAGCACAGAGCCCATCACATCTGACTTCTGCTCAACATGCTCCTCCCAAAGTCTCCCTGAAAATGAAAACCAAAGTCCCCATCATGGCCTACAAGTCCCTGTCTCTGTGCTTCTCAAACTCCAATGCACACAAGCATCGGATCTTACTAAATAAAACGCAGAATCTGATTCAGGAGGTCAAGGGGGAACCTGGGGTTCTGAGACTCTCCCAAGTGCTCAGGTACTGCAGCAGTTGCTGCTTTAGGGCCCACCTGTGAGTAGGGAGCCCGTGGGGGCTGCCCACCCCCACCTCCCCAGCCCCCCTGGGCTGCCTGCTCCTGCCGTGGGACATCCTGCCCTCCAGTGGGACCGATCTGCCCCCAGATTTCCTCGGGCTCTCTCCCCACTCCATCCAGGCCTCTTTCCAAATGTCATCTCAGAGAGGCCTTCCCGGACCTCCCCCCTCAGCAGCCATCCCCTCACCCTGCTGATGCTCTGTGTGGCTGTCACTGCCTCCCGGCAGGGTGAGAACAACCGCCGTGAGGTCCAGCAGTCTGCCGTCTCCCCAGCACCTGCACGGTGCCTGGTACCCAGCAACGGCTCAAAACGTACTGAGCGAATGACGAAATAAGTGAATGATGAGTGAAGGAGCACGTGCAGAGTGACCTTCCATTGGCTTTGCTCCCAAGAGGCTTTGCATCAGCCCCCCAGTTTCCTCATTCGGGGGTATCAGATCAGACCATCACAAAACACAGGTTTACAGATAGGCTTTCAGAATGGTGACAGCAGAGCGTGTACCCAGGCCTGGGGTCCTTCTGACCGCCGGGCGCTGGGCACCTGCCCAGGTCACACACCCCCAAAGCCAGCTCTGCTGCTACCCTCAAGACGCTCCCGATATGTGAGATTTGGGCAAGAGAAGCAGCCGTCACAGTGCACGCTTATGCTGCAGTGGAGGAAATACAACAGGGATCAAGGGGAGGCAGCCCAGGGCCTCAGAGGGAAGCTGGGAAAAGCAAACCTTGCAAGACAAACAGGGGTGTGGCAGTTAATATTCCCTGTCAACTTGGCTAGGCGAGCGTGCCCAGCTGTTTGGTCACACACTCGTCTAAGGTTTGCTGTGAAGGTTTTCTGCAGGTGTGGTTAGCACCTGCAGTCAGCGGGCTGTAAGCTCAGGAGCTGACCCTTGAGCACGGGGGACCTCACCCAATATCAGCTGCAGACCTTAAGAGCAAAACCGGAGGTTTCTCTGGGAAGAAGAAATCCTGCCTCAAGCCCACCTCAGCAGCTCTTCCTGAGTTTCCAGCCTGCCCTCTGGCTTTCGGACTTGCAGGCCGATATATAGCTGCACACACATACGTCCGTCCTACCAGCCCTGTTTCTCTGGAGAGCCCTGGCTTGTTCACTTGTCCAAACAGAAAAGGCCAGAGAAGGGTGCTGGTGAGCCTGGGGTGGGAGATACCGGGATTAAATGAGAAACAACCCAGCCCCACCTAGTGCTCCAGGATGCTCCTGGGGTGGGTGAGGGACCAGTCTTCACCCCACTAAACATAAACCCTGGGCCTCTGCAAGTCACGGGATTGGCACCTCAACAATACTCTAGGGCCCTGGCGGGGGACCTCAGAGCCCTGGCGGGGGACCTCAGAGCCCTAAAGAGTAGAGCTGGCATTTACTGAGCTCTCCCCGGGACCACGTGCCATGCTAAGGATTTTACAGGTATATGGATCCTATCATTATTTTCCTCACCTTACAAACAAGGAAGCTGAAGATCAGAGGAGGGAAGTGTCGGCCACAGGGTAGCCCTGCTGGGAAGAAGCAGAGCTGGGACTTGAACCAGATCTGCCCAACTCCAAAGCTGGAATAATTGCGGCACTGCTTCCTCCCTGAGCCATCCTGCCTCACCCCTACATGCAGCCCCAGCCCCTCCACAGGGGCAGCCACGGGTAGCGGGCTTGACGACCGTTGGTTGACCAACTAACCGATGGACTAATTGAATGGAGGAAAGAATGAGCCTCCACGCCTCCGGCTTTCCATTCTCTTCCCCCTTAGGTATCCATGTAGCCGACAAGAGCTGCCAGCACAGAACAGTCCAGGCCTTGATACAGATGACAGGTGCAAAAGGAAGGAGGAGCTGGGGGAAGCAGGTAGAAGAAGTGGGGTTGTCTTTACCCCAGGGGTGTAAAGAACGGAAGGGACCGTGGCAAGGCAGCTTTAGAACAGGGAGGTTCTCAACACCAGGTGAGCACGAACGAGCTGGCTGGCCAGCATGCTGACTCCTGGGCCCCTGAGGAGCCTTATTCCAGAAGACTAGAATGGGGACAGGAGTCTGCATGCTGCCAAGCTCCCGGGTGATCCTGTTCTGGCCACCTGAGGCATTACACTTGGGAGGGACATCGCTGAAGGAGACAGAGCCGAGTGTTGGACCCAGGTTCAGGTTCCGGTTCCTCCTCCACCTCGCTCGCAGTGGCTGTGGGTCTTTGTGTGAGTTAACTTCTCTAGGCCTCAGCTAAGTAGAGGGCAAGGCTTGAGGCCCACCCCCCCATCCCCAGCTTGTGGGGCCCTGCCCTGAGCTGAGATGGTGGTGAGGAAGGGACTACACACAAGCATTTGTGTGCTTGCCCTGGGACGTAATAGCAGGTTAAAGACGCAGGGCTGGCCCCGGAGGAGTCACAGCCTGGGGTCTACCTGGGCCAGGCAGCTCTTCTGCAGAGCCAGCCCTTCTTGCAGCCCACCCGCCCAGGCCAGCTGGCCCAGGGCTGGAAGGCAGCTCTGCCCCTGGGCTCCAGCCTGCCCGGTTCAGTCCCTGCACCTCCAGCCCCAGCCAGAGAGCTGAGTCATGGAAAAAGCTCCTCAGGCTACAGCTCACCTCCTCCATCAAGCCCACAAAGGCTCCTTTCACATCTTGGGGGGGCGGGGAACAGGGACTGTGGGGCCCTCTTCCTAGGCCAGGGATGTGAAATTTCAAACGTTGCCCTGGAGTTAAATTCCCCAGCCCTGGCCCTAAGGAAGCTATGAGAGGGAAAGGGTACCAAGGGCAAAGGGATGGGGGGAGGGGATGGGGAGGGGGGAGGGAACAACTCCTAGACGTTCTTCCTAAAGCCAAGCCACACTCTCAGGGCTGGCCTGCTGAACTATGTACCCCCAACCCAGCACCCCATCTTCCCAGGGACTTGTAGGGGCAATAGAGGTGATGCTACCTCTCTGGGTATCTGCTGATGGGAGAAGCTTCAGTCTCCCAGGGATGCCCAGTCCACAAACCCCACATCCTGGAGACGGAACAAGTAGGAAAAAGGTTTGCCTCCTGGCCACAGTCCTTATCAGGCCAGCCTCTGGAATCGCCAACCCCCTCTTTACTCTGATTTCTCCCCAAACCTGACGGCTGGGTGTGGTAAAGGGAGCATGCTGTGTGGCCTGGTGTGAGCTCCTTAGAGCTGCTGACCGTGTCCTCCAGCATCAAATGGGCTGCTGGGGAGAGTGACAGGTAAGATGCCTAGACGACCTGGCACACTGAAGGCGCTCATTTTGGTTTCTCTAGCATTTTCCCATCCACCGCCCACCCTGCATGCCCAGCACGCACACACGGGAAACGTAAGCCGCGCCTAGTGGCGACCCGGCTCGTCCAGCACCTGTGCAGGCTCCGCTAACAAGTCAGCAATCACGTCGTTTAGGCAAACACGCCTGTCAGTTATGAACTCCTTAACACCTCTGTGCTTCCTCCTGGATAAAACAGTGGGCGGGGAGAGGCTATGACCTTTGCCACCCCTTTTGGGGTTGGGGTGTTAACCTTTAGTGGAGAGAAAGGCCTGGAAGAAGAGAAGCCACCGTTGGCAGGATGTGGGAGGCTGGGGCAGCTTTGGGGCACAGTGCCCGACGCGGCCACTAGGCGGCTTCCGAGGACAACTGATGAGGACAGGCTGAGCCTCACCAGCCTTCGGGCTTCGGGCTTCCCCAGTTAAGCCTTGGTGGCCCTGCTGACACTGGCTGCTGCTGGGTGGGAAGGGCCTGCCTCTCCCAGCTGGGATTTCTTTTCCGATTTTACAGGCCTGGAGGAGGGGAGAGGGCGGTCACCATGATGGAGTCCTGCCCTAGCGGTGGCCAGGAAGCGAGAGGAGGGCAGTGGCCTGCAGCTCACAGTCATAGTTTGGGAAGGGTGGGTGGAAGCGGCAGGGAGTCTCCAGCTCTACAGGCCTGGGGAGCCTCTTTCTCCTCCTCTCCCCTGCTGCCCGGGAGGTCTGGGTTTGCATCGCTCACTTCTTCACCTCCAGGCTGGATAACTTCATAAATGGGAGTCGTGATCGCTCCGGCTATCAGTGGGAGGATGCCATGTCAGAGCATAAGCCCTCAGTGGAGCGCAGTTTCTGGAAGGAAGGCCTGTGCCAGCAGAATTTCTCCCCAAAACTGGAGGGTCTTTGCAGCCGTCGAGGTAACCCCCCCCCCCCCAGTTCTCCCCTTCTCCCAAATGAGCGTTTCTCAGATGAGCCTCAGAACTACCAGGAGAAAGTAAGACAAATAGAGATGCCAGCGCACACCAGACCTGCCGACTCAGAATCCCTGGAGGTGGAGCCCGGGACTCCTCGTGAGACCAAGTCTCCAGACCACTCCCGGCTCTGCCCTCTCTCCTGCCAGCCTGGGGCGTCTGGGGCTGCGCGGGAAGCCAGTCCCAACAGCACTTTTCCCTGGGGCTGCTTTCTAGTGACTCACCTCCCAGACTTCCTGCAACAGACAACCCTGAAGAGCCGGGTCCCACCCTCCAGCAGAGGAGTCATTCTTGTCGGGGAGGTGTCAGTGGGAACCAGGTGGGAAGGTGTGGACCCTGCTAGGGCGGCCCAAGAGAGCTGACAGACGTGAAGGCAGGGTGTGTGTGTGTGTGTGTGTGTTAGGATATCTTTGTTTACAGGCTTTGTTATTAAGGAAATTGCTGTCAGTCAAGGTAGTTCTAGGTCAGATGAGCAGTAAACATGCTCCTAGCCAATCTTACCGGGATTTTATTGGCGGATGGGGGGGGCGCTGGCTTTACTCTGCCCACCCCCTCCCTTCAAAGCAAAACTCTGCTGCCCAGCTGTTTGCCCCCAGCAATGTGAGGCAGGGACTTGGCTCAGACTCTGAAAGTACACTCTAGGTGAAAGAAACATCCGGGCAGAGGTCGGGAGTGGCTTCCTGTCCTACCTGGAGGCGGGGGATGAGGGAAGGGGGGGAAGGAATGATCGAATGACCTGAAATAAACCCCGCGCGGCCTGGGGTGAGATCAAGGCCGGCGCGAGCTCCCCCCGGCCGGTCCCGCACGCGGGGGCGGTCGCCCGGCCCACGGGCGCCCCAGCTCGGGGAGCTCGCGTCCCGGGCCAGGAAGCACGCGTCGTGGAGGTAGCTGGATCGCAGGAGTCGGTTCCAGTGCGGTCGAGTCACAGCTGCGAGCCCTCAGGGGCACCGCCGGCAAGTCCCAGCTTGCACGGAGGGAAGCCAGCCGGGCCGAGCGCGAGTCGGGGCGAGCCTGTGTGCGCGCCCGCGCGCGCGCCCCGGAGGCGCAGGGGGAGGGGAGGCCGCCGCAGCCACTCAGAGGCACGGCAGTGAAGCCTCCCAACACTTTAACTGTCAATCAGACTTAATGGGGTATGAAAAAAAAATGGGGGAAAAAAAAAAAAAAAAAGGGCCGCCCTCTTGCTACGCGCGGCGGCTGCCCCGGGAGCGAAAGAGCCGGGCGGCCGATCCCCGCGCGCCCCGCGCCCCGGCCCTCTCCAAGTTGGAAAGGAGAAGAGGAGGCAGCCCAGGCTGCTAGGGAGAGAGGGGGATCCGGCTCGAGCGGCAACTCCCAGCCTGGCTGGAAGGAGAGGGAGGGAGGGAGCCGGCGAGCGAGCGCGCGGAGTGCGAGCCCTGCACGGAAAGAAACTGACACCCGGACCCCCCACTTCTCCTGCACGTTGCTGGCAATCAGATCGCGTTTAAGCAATTTCCTGAGCCCAAGAATTGCATGAGCCGGGAGACTTTCGCGGGCTGAATTTGGGAGCGCCGAGCACTTTTCTCCCCACTCCCCACCCCCCCTCCCGGAGAAGGGGGGGGAGCGTCAATTTGGAAACGGCTTTTTTTTTTTTTTTTTTTTTTTTGATCTTGCACTTTGAAACCGCGGGGCTGTTAGCAGGGTGCGCGCGTGTGCTGGGTGCCTTTTTCCGTCGTCTTCTTCCCCTGCCGAAACTCTCAGCCTGTAAACACTACCTGAGAAGTCCCCGGCCAAGCGGCTGCTGGGGCAAGAAACTTCTTGTTCGAACTTTCCACCTCCGGCTTCCCCTCCACCCCTCTTACTGTCCCAACTTTTTGAGACGCTTTTTCTCCTCCCGTGGCAGATTTAGCTCCCTTTTTTTTTTTTTTTTTTTTTTTTTTTTTCCCTAAA
>JAKSZT010053883.1:8153286-8261693 GCA_026826555.1 Tolypeutes matacus | reverse complement strand
TTTTTTTTTTCAATTCCTGTTTTGCTCCGGCCGGGGAGTTTGGCCCCCTGGCCGGCCGCGGGCGCGCAGGATGGTGTGGAAATGGCTCGGCGCGCTGGTGGTGTTCCCACTGCAGATGCTCTACCTGGTGCTGAAAGCGGCCGTCGGGCTGCTGCTCCCCGCCAAGCTGCGGGACCTGTCGCGGGAGAACGTCCTCATCACCGGCGGCGGGAGAGGCATCGGGCGCCACCTGGCTCGCGAGTTCGCCGAGCGCGGCGCGAGGAAGGTACGGGGGGCCCTGCGGCTCCGGGGGTGGGGGCCGGCGGGGAGGGGGCCAGGGGCCGGGGAGGGTTGCGCCCACCTGCCGCCGCCGCCGGGTCCCGCGCCCGGGAGCCGAGAGGCGCGGGCCACCCCACTTCCGCGAGCCACCCGCGAGTGCTGAGCTAGTCAGTTTCTCCTTGTAAATTTCCCGGGCACCCGGCTGTCTCCTTTGGCAGGTCGGGAGCTGCTCCGCTCCTTTGGGATCCGTGGCGGGCTGGCTCTTCGCCCCCACCCCGAAACTTGGGAGGCCCACCCATTTCCCACATTCCGCCCTCCCCAAGGAAGGTGGTGCGGTCCCCCCCCTCGTCTTCCCTTCTTTGCCGCCACCCTGGCGAGGGCAGGGTGTGTGCGCTCCCGGGGAGAGCTGGGAGCCGCCGGCGGGCTGGCGCTGCGTGTTTGCCTTGGCAACCCGCTCCCAGCCCCAACCTGGGCGGCTGCGGCTCAGAAGGCACGTTGAGAGGGATGCGTGGTTAGGGTTGGAAAAGTAAGGAGCTGTTCCCGACGGTCTAGGCTGGCCTGGCAGGCACTGGGAAGGGAAGGTGTTAGGGAAGCGGTCGGAGGGGCGCAGGGGCCACCGGCACTGATGAAGAAGCCCTTGTTCTCACCTTCAGTCCCGGCTTCTCCCGGCAGACAGAGCCCCAGAGGGGGCTTCCTCCCCTTAGGTGGGGCGGTGGTCCTGTGGGAAAGGGCCCACCAGGCGCCTCCTCTAACTTTTGCACAGCCCCATTACCTCTCTGCCCTGTTTTTGGAGACCCTGGTGTGAGAGGCGAGTGGGAAGGGTGAGCCACCTATCACCCAGCTCCCGACTCCGGCCTGGCTGACGCCCGGTGACAAGAGCACTCAGATGAGAGATTTGAGGCCGGCAGGCCGTGCTGTCTCCAGCCAGCCCTACTAATAGGCAGAGCAAAAATGGGGAATTAGTCTGAAACTTAAACTGCTGTAAGTGAGGGGGGTGAAAGGGCCAGCAAAGCCAGCTGATCTGACATGGAGCCACATACCTTGGGGATTAAGTAAATATGTACTGTAGAAAACCAAACCTGCATGTAATTCCAGGTTGCTTTTGTTTTGTTAAATACTGCCCTGAGATTTACAATTCCTCCGGGTTGGCTGACTCGGACTGAACTTTGGAGCCTGAACTATCTGCCCGAGCTGATTGCTGATTAACTCTTCCCTCGCTGGGCTGGTGGGGGCCAGTCGGTGGTGGGGTCTGGCTGTCCCGACTCCCTGCTTCTCCTTGGGTGGTTTGGACAGCTGCTTGACCTTGCAGTTGGAAGGGGAGTTCGGAAGTGTTTTTAACCCTTGGACACACTGAATAAGGGGAAGTAAGAGTTCTCTGCAGTTTCATTTCCTGGGAGCCATGCCCTGTCGAAGAGGTCCCGGAGCCCTTTGCGGAGGAGACTATGAGGCCTGCTGGGAGCACCCTAGAGGAGGGGGTGTGGGTTTATTATTGCCTTGTGCGTTTGGCCAGTTGCATGACATTGTCATTCCTTAGCTGTCTGCATCCCAGAGAAACTTTCTTCTGAATCTTCCAGCTGGCCCAAATTCTGGGTCTCTCTTTTGCTGTTCTTGTAACGGCCTGCAGTAGGCATGTGGAGAACTCCTTTTAGTTATCTGGGAAAACTTGACTGACTAAATTGAAAAGACGAACACGGCATGGGGGCAGAGGGGTGAGTAGAAGAGTGAAAGTGGAGCCCTGCAATTTCATGCTCTGGGAACCACGGCCCCACCTAACTTGGAATGGACATCCCCTTCCAGGGACTCAATCCAGAACCGATTAGAAATACGCCTTCCATTGGTGTCAGGGTCACAGAAAACAGGATCCAGGGGCCCTGGGAAACTCCCAGTGCCATTCACGTTAAGTTCCATCATGGCCCAATCAGGATGACTGAGAGCTCGCCCTAAAACTAGTCATTATCGGGCCAATTACTGGGGCCCCTTTTTAATGAGCCTTCCGCTGCTGTCATGATGGGGAGTTTGGAATTCCAGCTTCCTGCCAGCATCGTATCTGGGGCCAGAGAGATGACGGCTTTGGGACAATCCTCTAATGTTTGGGGGCCCAGTGGGCATGGGGGCAAAGGGCCAAGTGCTGTGGGGGTGTGGACGTTGCGAGAGATGGATGAGTGGGTCGGGGACGTGCGTGAGCAGTGGGCATGGGGGTAGTCCAGGGCCATCCCGAGAGAGCCAGGGAGGGCGGCGCCACCCGCAGCCTGCTGAGATGTTAGGCAGGCGGCGGTGTTGAACCACACTTGACTCCTGCTCTCCTTCGGGAGGAGCAGAGGCTGCAGCCAAGAGCCCTTCCAGCCCCGATTCCGATGGGATTGGATATGGAGGGGAAAGGTCCTCAAAAGGGGAAAGAAGGAAGGAGTATCAGAACCTCTGCAGGCGACTGACATGGCCAGGAGGGGAGGTGACAATCCAGTTTCCCATAATGACATGAGGTCCCCTTGAGTCAAACAGGATTTGGCAATATATGTGGGCGGTAGTGAGCCTTAAGCTGCAAAGGTGACCCAGAAGAAAGTTTTCCTTAAAGAGACACAGAGGCTCCAGATGGCGCTGGAAAGTCTCTATGCTGGAGACATCTCCCCTCACCCACCTGGTTAGGTCTCCAATAATCCAGCTCTTGCTGGATTACTCCCACTACCGCCCTTTTCTGCTTTCTATACCCTCCCAGAATTCCTCTCACAAAAGCCTCAAAACCCTGGGCCCATTCCCTACCAAGGCTCCTGGGCAGTTACTAGCTGGCCTGGTCCCCAAAATCTTTGAGTTTGACATGGATTTTAGCAGGAGTCCCTCAGAGGAGAAGTGGACTGTTTGCTTGCAAGTATTTGCAGTGGCTTTTCCACCCTTTGGTCCCATGTGGGGCAGGTAGCTGGACTGGAGCACCAGGCCACGATTACAGGCCCGTGGAAGGAGTGGCAACATACGTGGGCCTCAGTCCCTCCATCGGTGGAGGGGGTAGAGCTGGGACTCAAGGACCCACTTCCGGGGGGTACAGTGAGAACTGGCTTGGACATGACTGAACTTACAGTATGCAGAGAGGTAGTCCTGTTTCCAAAGCAGCCAGCCAGGAACGAGCCCTTTAGGATCTGTCAGCCCCATTCACCATCCCTCCAGCAAGCCCCAGGCCCAGCCGCACGGAACTCGTGACAACCGTCTTTGAGAAGTCTGGATCGGCAGACCTACCCCAGGGGCCCTTTGGGCATTTGGCACAGCCCTGGGCCCCGTGGGAGATACAGCAAAGATGAATAAAGGCACGAGTCGTGGCCAGGGGTTTACATGAGGCACAAATGACAGTGCGTATTGATTTCCTGTGGCTGCCGAAACGAATCACACAAACTTGGTGGTTTGAAACAACAGACGCTTATTCTCCCACAGTTCTGGAGGCCGGAAGTCCAAAATCAAGGTGTCAGCAGGGGCAAGCTCCTTCCAAAGGCTCTAGGGAAGGAGCTTTCCTGGCCTCTTCCGGCTTCTGGGGGCTCCTGCATCCCTTGGCTTCAGGCATTGTCACTCCAGTCTCTGTCTTCATCTTCCTCTGGCCTTCTTCCCTCTGCCTCTGGGTCTCAAATCTCCCTCTCGTATAAGGATACCTGTCACTGGATTTAGGGCTCACCTTAAATACAGGATAATCTCATCTTGAGATCCACAACTCATTACATCAGCAAAGACCCTATTTGCAAATGAAGACACATTCTTCTGGTCCTGGTGGAGGTGAGTTTTGGGGAGACGCTGGAAGCCCAGTGGAGCTGCTCGTTTATAGCGAGGGTTCGCGGAAGGCTTCACGGAGCAGGTGGCATTTGAGCTGAACCTTGAAGAAGGCAAAGCATTTCAACCAGAAGGCATATGAGAGGGGCCATCCAGGTTAGGGAAATCACCTGGTCTAACACTCTGCACCTTGTTGGAATTGGACGCGGGAGGTGGAACGAGAGGGCAGAGAATGTTGTATAGTGGGCTTGAGAGAGGAGGGGATAAGCTGGGAGTTGAAATCTTAGCCATTGAGTCAGGTCATTACTGGTGAGAATAGGAGAAAGGAGAAAGAAAGGAGTGGGGTCTAGACAGGTGACCTTGGGGGACCTAGAGTCATCCAGCCAAAATAGCTGCATTTAAAAAATCAATGTGTGGTGAAGGTCCCACAGCTGGGGGTGGTGACAGGAGAAAGCACTGGCTGTCTCTCCCCCAGGCTCACCCTGAAGGCAGCCTTTGCTGGGCATTTCTGGAAAAGTACCAGGCCCCTCTTTGACCTGGCCTGGGAGCCAAAAGGTAGCCTCTCTGTCCTACCTGTGACACCTAGGAAGTCTTGCAACCTGTAGCAGCCGGTCCTTGGGTTTCAGACAATGGCCTTGTGATTTGGGTTGTTCCATGAATAGACAGCTACCTCCCTCCATGGCCTCATTCCCCTGCAGCCTTCCTTGCTCACCTGGGCTGGGAGAACAGGTACGGGGCTCTAGACCTTGCACTGCTGGAGCCTGGGCTCATCGGCCCCTTCTCTTGAGCCACAGCTAGGAAGCACAGCCTGTGAAATGGGAGGGGACACGATGACACCAAGGCCCTGGCGTGCACTCTGATTCTAATATTATGACTCTGCCAGCTCAGGAAAGCTACAGATCGCCAAGCTCCCTGTGTTGGGGGAGGGATTTTCTGAAAAAAGAAAAACAAACAAACAAAAAAAACATTTGTCTTCATCAATGATTTTCCTAGTCTTTCTCCCTCAGAGCCGAGCCCAGTCAGTGAAAAAGGAACAATAACCCAGAGTTGGAAAATGTGCCCTGCCCTGGGGAGGGTGCCCCATGCCCATGTCTAAATTTCCTTAACAGCTGCTGGGTAGCTGTCTGCCATGAATTTATTTCAACTCTTGTAGAACATGTTAATATTTTCAACCTGTAGCTTTCAAGGGAACTAGGGCCCCACGTTTCCTAACTAGCACGTCAAGCAGAACTTCCTTTTATTTATCCTAAACTCGCCAAGTTATCCATTTGGGCTTTAGTATTACTAGATCTAGTAAGTAATACTGCATCTGGGTCAGCAAGTCCATCTTCGGCCTCCGTAACCCTTCTGCTAATTCTTGTTTAGACTTCAAACTCCCCTGAACTTTCATCGTTTCAGACTGAAGGGCATTTGTTTATTGCCACATGAGAGCCGTTCTGATCTCTTGACCATCGTGGTTACTTGCTCTGGTCTGTGTCCATCCACTTTGAGCAAATGATCTCAGCCGGGTTTATGGGGAGGTGGCCGTCGGCTCCCTTGTGCTTGGACAAAAGCGGGACCACACCTAGAATATGAGAAGTTCTGTGGTTGCCTTCAGGAGACACAATCTAAAAATACACCAAGCATATAAGACAGTTGAAAGGAAACATTTGAAACCTGTTATTTAGATGAGCCAGAAGGTCAAGGAAGCAGTGGAAGCAAAATGAAGAGGAGGGAAGTTAACCTAATATTTTGATGCCAGCACTCAAATGTGCACTGCTCCCCTGTGGGGCCCCTCAAAATGAGTGAGGGGTTAGAATCTAGAATGAGTACCGGTCCTGATTCTCAAAAAGAGAGTGCCTGAGTATCAGTACAGAAGAGCAAGCGAATGGTTGGTAGGAGCTCATTCATTCATTCAATCACTTATTCATTCATTCAGCGGATCGACAGAACACCTACTATGTGCCAGAACCAGGGATTCAGCAGGTGGCAAAACATCCCTGTGCATGTGGAGCTGACATTTCAGAGAGGGAGACCTAATAAATGAGATAAGTAAGCGAGGTAGGAAGTTAGATCCCACTCAGTGCTAAAGAGGATACAAATCAAGCAAAGGGCCCAGAAATGGGAGAAGGGCTGAAATGCTAGATAGGGTGCCAGAGAGGGCTGCCATGAGAAGGGGACGTTGAGGAAAGACTTGAAGGTCATGAGAACACGGACTAAAGGACATGGTGGCAAGGGGTGGCACTCCGGGCAGAGGGAAGAGTGGGGTTCCCTGAGGGGGGAATGTGCCCAGGATATTTGGGGAACTACCAGAAGGCCAGAGTGGCCGAAGCAGGGTGAGCAAGGGGGCAGGGAGGGAGAGCTTAGGGTGGGGGCAGGGCATGCGGGACCAAGCAGACCCTAGAACCAGGAAGGATGGTCTTGGTATGGGGGTGGGTCATCCAGGACCCAGGCCTGGGACCTGCCACGCCACCCTGCTCTGAGTCAGGTCCTGGAGGGTGACATGGATCTAGGGATTAGGACAGTGTCAGGCTCATTCGTGAATTCAGCGAACGAGGCAGTGGAGAGGTGGCAGGGAACAGGACAGGCAAGGTTTTCTCCTGGTGTCGCTTTGTTTTGGAGCAAAGATCATCTGTCAGGTTGAAAAAGCCCCTGGCATTTTGGAAAGTTGACTTGACTGCAACAAGGTGACTTTTAATGGCAATGAAGCTAAACTCCCCCCAAAATATGCTAAAATCAACTGTTTGGGTGCCCAGAATGAAAGGGAGGCTTTTCTGCCCTGCTTTGTCAGCAGACTTCAGGGATGTGATGGTATCAGGCAGCACCCTGGGAGGGTCCTTGAGCCATCCAGGGTGCCCGGGAGTGGGCTCAGGCTGACAGTGCCTTGGGGGAAGCGGTCAGGTGACAACCCGCGTGGGTTCATGACTCTTTAGGAGGTGGGAGACGGCATCAGCTGCCCTCCAGTACCGCGGAGGCCTTGGACCCATGCTAGGTGGTCCCGGGGGGAGGAACGAGGACAGGGGGAGGGCTCAGCCATGGGGACCCGGCCCCGCAAGGGAACACCTTTAGTACTTCCTGCGAACCAACCAGCTGCTCCTAAGCGCGCTTGTCTTAGTGGTTCCCACCCCAGGGGGGGCCGGGTAGGCTCTGGACAATCCCCCAGGTCCCTTCTGGCCCTTAGCTTCTAGGAGCCATTGCCACCACGGTGATGTCACACAATGGCCGGGGCAGGGCCGGGGGGCCAGGAGGAGGAGAGGACACCAGCACCCATCAGCCTACACTGGAAAGTGAAAAGAAGGCCACCCTTCTCCTTAGCATGGCCTCACCCGGGTCCTTCAACGGTGATGGCATCACCTCGTCCGTGTTATCCAGGGTGCTGGAGACTGGAGAGCAGAGAGGGGGTGGGAGCTCACCTCCCCCCCGCGGCACTGAACTGGATGCTCGTGCTTCGTGGGGCTCCTTGCAGTAAACAGGACGGGGAGGTGCTTTCCCACTGTCTTGTCTGGCCCTCTTGGCCGCGCTCAGGCAGGCGCAATGAGCAGCCCGGTTTAGAGATGCAGGTGAGGCGAGGTGCCTGGGGAGGCTGCACAAGCGGTGGACATTTTTTTTTTTTTTTTTTTTACCGGGAGGTATGGGGAATCGAACCCCGGTCTCTCCATATGGTAGACGGACGCCGAACCTCTTGAGCCACATCCGTTTCCCTGCGGTGGACTTTTGAACCCAGAGTTCCTAGCTTCACAACCAGGGCTTTTCCCACTGGGACAGATCATCTCAGCCTGGGCCAGCCTATCTCATTCAGGGTTATGGAGAGGTCAAGAAACAAACTGTTCAATAACAGGCCTAACTCACAGAGGGCTTACCATGATAAGCGGTTGTGAGTCAACAGGATGAGGGCGGAGATGTAGTTAAATCCACTCTTAAAAAAACATTTTTTTAAAAACACAACTGCATAGCATTATTTGCATACAATGAATGGGGCAATTGCCAAAGGCCTAAGGTGAGTTATTAGGATTGACTTTAAAGGACTAACTGAGCAGCAGGAAAATAGCACAGCTCAATTTGATTCACTTGACAACCAGTGTAGCACCTTAAATGTGCAAGGACCAGCCTTGGAGGCATGAGTGAGAGACAGCTCCCACCAGCCAAACCTGAGGTCACGACAAGTTGGGTCCTCAGAGCCTGAGAAGAGAGAGAGGGCTATGAATGAGGGGAAATCTTAGAGGACTTCCTGAAGGAGGTGGCAATTGAGTCTCAACCTTTTGCTGGTTATTGAGCCCTTTGAAGATCTGAAGAAAATATGAATCCTGTTCTGAGGAAAACACACAATACCTATTTTTGTACTTTTGAGGGGTCCTTAGAGTCCCAGGAAGCCTATCCTAGAGGTCAGGCGAAGAAGTCTTAGACTAAGTCCCATCGAGACAGGCTAGGACCGGAGCTCATGTCAGAGATGGGGAAACTCTGGTGTGCTGGGATGCAGAAGCCAGAGCCAACCCCAGGGTGGACTGCAGGTTTCCGTCTTGATGCTTAATGCCAGCCGTCAGCCTGGCAAAGGCCACCGGGGCCCAGGCCTTTCCGGCCCCATTGGCTGTCCCCTGCTTTGGGGAATGCAGTCTTGAATTCCCTCATCAGTGGGCCTTTCAGGGAAGGGACTGGAAAAGCATTTCAGTCAATGGACCATGTGATCATTTTGTCTGCCTGGAAACATACTTGTTCTCCAGTTTCCAGGTAACTGTCTCCAGTCTGTATGTCCCACTTCTTTTAACCTCTGATCCGTCTGGGACCTGAGAGGTCCCAAAGCAGACCTCAACATCAATTGAGGGTTCGAGGACCAAGTTTTCAAACCGGGTTCTGGCCAAGGAGGTGGGGGCAAGTGGGAGGTAGAGCAGGTAGAGTTCTGGGGGACCCGCACCTCCACTCACCCAGATCAGCTTCACTTCTGTCTGTTTTTGTACATCAGGGACCCATGTAAGAGCGTTGTGTGTGCTTTGGAAGAATGCTACTGCTTTCAAAAAGAAGAAAAAATAAGGCTTGGAAATAACTGTTCTGGGAAATTACTCAGGACACACTCCCTCTCCCCAGTTGATCTTTTTTTTTTTTTTAAAGATTTTATTTATTTATTCATTTATCCCCCCCTTGCTGCTTGTGCTCGCTGGGTCAGCTAACCACGCCGTGCGGGCGGGCTTGCCTTCACCAGGAGGCCCCGGGAACCGAACCCGGGACCTCCTATATGGTAAACGGGAGCCCCACTGATTGAGCCACAGCCGCTTCCCTCCCCAGTTGATCTTGACTTGGATTTGCCGAGTGTCATCCCCAGCCCTAGCTCTGCGCCCTGTGCACATTGGACCAGATTCTCCCGAGCCCTGGGCAAAGGCCTCGCGGGCCTGACTTGCCTGGTCTGGGTGTGCTGGGGTTCCCCGGGAAAGAAGAATTCCACCCATGCCACGGAAGCCCTCGGGGAATTTCAGCCCTTGACCCTTTCTAGAAATCAGTGAGAGGGAATGGCTCTCCCCACTGAGAGGGCCTAAAGGACTGACCATCTTCCCTTTGGTCAATGACTGGTGACAACAGCCCCTTTCTTCATCCACAGGCTGGTCCACGCATGCCCTTGGCTGCGCTGCGAGGCCCAGGGAAGGAGCGGCAGAGGGACGGGCTGGCTGGAGGGCTGCCCACCCTCACTGTCCCCCCACCACCCCCGACTCGGGCGTCAGTCATTTTCATCTCTGTGTCCCAGGGTTGGTCGGCGGTGAGGCCAAAGTCACAGTTACCGTAGCAACTTATTGCCCTTTGTGGCTGCTTGTTAATAGGTCGTTCTCTTCTCTAAAAGACTGTAAGTCTTCGAGGACAGGGGGCATGTCCCTCTTATTCACCAGATGTCATTGGCACCTGGCGTGTGGTGCCTGGCACACAGTTCTTCCAGAAATGTCTGCTGTGTGAAGGAATGCATGACCTACCTGCCATAGCTAGTTAGAGCCAGCATTTACTGAGCATCTAGTGTGTGTCAGGGACCATTCTGAGCATTTTATATGTAATAAAGTCATTTAAATCTTGCAGTAACCCTGTGATGTGGGTACTGGTGGCATCCCCATTTTACTGATCAAGACTGAGAGGGCCAGTAATTTCACACAGCTAGTAAGTGACCGAGCAGGATTTGAACCCAGGGCTCCTGCTCTTAGCCAGTAAGGTTTGTTACCTCTCGGTTAATCATTCCGTGTAAGAGCCCACACTGGCAGTCCCTAGTAGTCTATGCAGCATATGGCTTTAGCAGCCAAGGAGTCTTAAGTGGGCCAGTGTAAAGGGTTGAACACACCTTTACAGATGGTGGGTCTGGAGGTGTCCTACAGATTGGTTTTATTGACTCATGTGACCAGAGCTTCAGGTGTGGCTGGATCCAGGAGCTCAAACAGTATTGTCAGGATGTCATCTCTCTGCCTTGTTCTCCTCCTCCCTCTTTCATTTATTAGCAGCCCTCTCTGCCATGGCTGCTTAAACTTGTCACTTTGGTGCTCGAAACTTTAATCCTCCTAGCTCCCAGGTCTAGTGGAGGAAGCCGCTTTGCTAGAGTTCAGAGTGACATTTCCCTGAGTTCTCTCTTCTCTTGTGCCACAGGCAGGTAAACAGAACGGAGCTGATAAGGAGTCCTTTCCAAGGTGACAATGGCGGGGAGGTCTCTGCCCATGAGTATCTCCTTTTAGAGCTCCCAGAACTGAGGGGGGGCTCACCAGCCCAGCCCACCGTGGCCTTGCTCACAGGCCCAGTAGCAGACCATTACCGGGCACGGGGGCCAGCGTGACCACAAAGGGCAGCTTGACCTTTCTGCAGGCAGCAGCCCTGCCAGGCACACCCACCTGGAGTCTGTCCACCCTTGGCTCCCATATCCCATGTCCTCATGTCTCACTTGGCCAAGAAGGGTGACTCTGACCTCACCTTTCCAGGCCACCCCCTTGGACACACAGCAGAGGAAGCAGGGGTCCTCCAGGGTGGCAGAGGCAGAGGGTCAGTATGTGCTGGGAGCACGGCATGCCCCTGCAGGGTTCACACCTCCTCAGCTAGATCCATTTCCCTGGCTCTGGGGACACCTCCTGGCCTTGGAGCCAAGAGAAGTGCAAACGTGTACAAGTGAATGGGCGTGCCCTCGTGTGGTTTGTTCCTTTCTCAAGGAGCCAGTATTTAAGAGTGTGAGCTCAAGAGGCAGGCACACCACAGTTCAAACACTGGCTCGTCATTTCACTTGCTGTGTGACCCTGGGCAAGTTTCTGAACCTCTCTGAGCCTTGGTTTTCTCATCTGTAAAATGAGAATTAAATGAGCTGATGTATCCAGAGTCCTGAGCACAAAACGAGTACATTGTGTTTGCCTATACCCAACCCCACACCCTCTACGTAAGTCTCCGGGGGCATATCTTTAAGAGAGAAACAGTTTGTTCTATTTGTTTGTTTGAAGTGATCTTGACCAGTGAGCATGAAGCGGGGATATTAATCCACTGAGAGACCGTAGGCTTTGGAGTAAACAAACCTGGGTTTCAATCCCAGCTCCTCTGGCTGGAGGCCTTGTGCAAGCCCCTTAGCCTCTCTGTGTGGGTTTCCTGCTGCTGGGCTGACAAGTCACCACAAACGCTGTGCCTTACAGTAACACACATTTATTCTTTCCTTTCTGGAGGTCAGGAGTCTGACACAGGGCTCGCTGGGCTAAAATCCAGGTGTCGTCAGGGCTGCCTTGCCCCTGAAGGCTCTGGGGGAGAATCTGCTTCCTTGCCATGCCCAGCCTCTCGAGGCCACCCACCCTCCTTGGCTCAGGTCCCCGGGTTCCGGGGATTAGGACGTGGGCGTCTTTGGGGTCGCTGATCAGCCAGCCACACTGTCTAAGCCTCGGTTTCCTCATCTATAAAGTGGCAGTGTGAGTCTCGGCCTCCCGGGCCTTGGGAAGGATGCCATGAGATTGCCAGGCATGCTGGGCAGAAGCTCAGAAAACGGTGGTTGGGTCTGCACTGAGCACCTTCTTCTCAGCCACCCAGAGTTGCCGGGAATGGGGGGCACCATAGCCTCTGGCGGAGAGCAGCTGGCCACGTGGCTGGGGCTGGAGAATGCCATCGAGGTGGGTGTGTCCTTGGACAGCAAAGACGACATGGGCGGCTTTAGTAGAATCCCACTCTGGGTGGGCTCCTGCTAGACAGAAGAGAAAGCTCTGGGTCATTGGGGAAGGCTTCCTACTGGGGTAGATTTGACAGGAGGGTAGGGTATGTAGGGGGCTCTTCTAGGTTACAGGGACCAAGTGACAGTGCACTGGTATTCATGAGACACTGGGAGTGTGGCAGTGAAAAAGACACAGGGCTCCTGACCCACCCACCCTTGGCCTCGCTGGGAAGATGGACCTGGAGTCTGCATTGGCCCTGCAGTGCAGTGGGTGCTCTGGTAGGGAAGACCAGGGTGGGAAGCTGGCCGCAAGCACAGAAGAGGGGCTTCCTGTCCAGCCTGTGACATCGCCGGGGCTGAATACGTGCTCCCCACGTGCTACGTGATTTACCTGTGCAATGTGATTTGATCCTCAGAACAACCCTATGGGCTCAGTACTATTACTGTCCCATTTTCAAGATGAGGCAGCTGAGGCTCAGAGACCTTAAATACTTATCCAAGATCACACAGCACTTCGGTAGCTATAGGGTTTGGATCCAGGCAGTCTGGATTCTAGGGAAAGAGGGTTATTTATTCTGAGATGGGGCTCTAAGGGGAGGCCCCAAGGAAGAAGTAGAGGCGGCAGAAGGATTATCTCCCAGCGGAGGGGAGGGGCAGGTCTGGAAAATGGGAGATGAGTGGGTTTGATTCCTTTGGGGAACCCCAGAGAATTTGGCTGGGCCAGAGCAACGTGTGAGCAACCAGTGGAAAGAGACAGGCAGGTCAGAACTCACCGAGCTCGGTGGCCATGGGTGGAGTTTGGGCTCAATTGGAAGAGGACTAGGGAGCCATGGATGGGTTTCTACAGGGAGCATGACCAGACCAGGTTGGTGAGGGAAGCCTGCTTCCCCAGCAGAATTCTCTGAAGTTGGAGGGACGGGGTCTCTCTAAGGACCACAGAAAATCACTCTCCACAGACTGGCGCTGAGGGAAAACCCTGTCTCGCCAGGCCCCGTGGGCTGAGACCCCCCCCACACATTTGGTCCCAGCATCCTGGCCTTTGCAGGATGTGCTGACCGGGCCATTTCCTGTCACAGTGTCCTGTCACTTCTCCTGAGCCCCCCGCTCTCCGGGCCAGATCCCCCGCCTGATAGCGCCCTGCCAGCAGCTGGGAAGGTCAACTCCACGGTGCTTGACCTTCCTCCCAGCAATTAAGCCCATGCCTAAGTAATGGCCTGCAGGAGGGACCGTTGCCTTGGCACAGCTGGCAGGTAACTGAAGCATGTCCTCTGGGGGCCGGTTCCTAAGTTATGCTCAGTTAGGATAAGGTGTCCCTCCCACACGTGGGCTCAGCGACTTCCCTTCCGGTTGGGGTAAGAAGGTGTCCCCAGCAGAAAGGGTCTTTCCTTTTCCTAAACAACAGCTGTATTCTGACCTCCACCAGCAGCTCAGCCAGGCTTGGAGGGCCACAGTTTGAGCCACTTTCCAGCCGTGCCCTTGGCTGATTCCTTAGACTTTCGGGGCCTCGGGGTCCCCTACATTTATTCATACTGAATAATTGGGGGCGTCACAAAACTACGGCACAGTAATACAGGGGAACCCTAAGAGTTCGGGCCCACAGCCCCACGACCAAAGCCCTCAAGGCCAGCCGTGCTGCGGGGTTCAGATTTTTTGGATTTTAGGAACGTAATTCCACACATGGGCCATATGCTCGGCAATGCCCACAGCAGGACCTGGGGTGGCCCCCCACCCCCCGTGGTGAAACGCAGCGCTGTTCCCCACAGTAGGAGAGACTAGAAACAGCCCCACGGGGCTTCAGGGTAGGGCTTGGCCCCACTGGGGGTTGCTGTCGCCCCCTCCCCCGTGTGAGAACTGGGACCCACTTCTTGCGGGTGCGAACTGTGCACTGGGCCCTGCGCCAGGGTTAAGGATCTGCTGTCGCTGCCTTGTGTGTATGGGGATGTGTGTCCGGGCGACTGAGACAATAAACAATTAAAATTTCAGAGAGGGACAAAGTGCTGCAATAGGACAGGATGGTGAGAGGGAAAGTGGTTTAAACATTACTCCAGAATCGACTGATGCTAAACTGTGCCTTGCTGCGTTCCGGGGACACTTGTAAAATGTTAGGGTCCCCACCCCCTATCCTTAGTCCCAAGGCAGGGTGGACACGAGTCAGTGGGGGCCTGGGACTGCCTCCCCCTCCCAAGGGACTAATTCACCTGGCTTCTTGCAGCCAACCCAGGAGGCTGGGTTTGGGGGGCAGGAGGGTGAGGAGCTGGGCTGCCTCCCTTTCTCTGAGCATCGAGTTTTCCCTGTGCCAAGCGCTCGCGCTTAGGCTTCTAACCCACCCTAGCAGCATGGTGAGCATTTTCTTGCACTTTTGACCTTCCCCACATGCGCACAGGGCGGCCAGTTTTGATTCTCCCCGTTTCCCCAGAGGGAGAGCTGGAGGCCCAGAGACTCCAAGTGACTCATCCAAAAGTCACACAGCAAATCAACTCCAGAGCAGGGTCCTTGGGGCTCCACCCAGGCGCCTCTCCGTTCCCAAGGGCAGCGCAGCCGTCTGCTGCTGCCCAGGAGATGGCACCCAGGGCTGCTCTGGCCGTCCTCAATAAATGGTGGCCCCTGCTTCCGAGGTGGGGCAGGGACTGGTGGGCAGCCAGCGGGGAAACGGGGTCCGCCTGTGTGCGGAGGAGAGCCGTCCAGCGGCCCATCCTCGCTCAAGAGGCCAGAGGGAGGGCCATGGGCTTCCCAGAAAGCCCGGAGAGGAAAGCAGGCGCCTTCCCAATCTGCTCAGCACAAAGCCCAGAGACGACCCCAGAGGCCCAGGCCTGGGTTTGGAGGCCCCCCGGGGGCGGGGACGGGGGTCCCTACTGGAGAGGCGGAGCCCACTGGGGTGCAAGCGGGCCGCCCTGGGAGGAGGAGGAGGGCGGCCGCGCTCCAGCTGGGATGGTGCCCGCCGGGGGGGCGGCGGCGGAGGCCGTCGGGACGGTTCACGCGGCGGCCAGACGACGGCTGCGTGTTGCAATGTCTGGTGGCGTTTGCAGCATCCTGCCCATGTGTGCAGCGGGGGTAGCCGCAGGCCGCGCGGCCTGGCGGCTGCTGGCACCTTGCAGCTCGTTTGCAGCCCCGGGTTCAGCCGCAGGTCAGGCGCCCGTGACATCACGGCGTGTGTTTACTGCTCCGCCGGGAGGAAGTGCGGGCCGCGGGGGGGGGGGCCCTTCCCCGCCCCCCCCCCCGCCCCCCCCCCCCCCCGGGACCCCACCCCCCCCCCCCCGACGCCGGGGACCCCCGTCCTGCCCCCACCCCTTTCCCATCCTGCAGAGGGGACCCTGGCCTAGTCCCCAGCCAGCACTCCCGCCCCCGCCGGGCCCCCCGCGGGCCGCCGCGCGCCCCGGGCCCACTTTCCGAAAGACTTCCGGGAGCCTCGGGCCAGACCCGCGGGGGCTCCTCCCACCGCCCCCTCACCCGCGTCACGTGGGCGGCGCCTCGCCTCCCCGCCCGAGCGGGGCCGCAGCTCATTGGGCGTGCGGGGCGGGCTGCGGCGGCGGAGGGAAGCGGGTGTTTACCCGCGGGAGGCAGCGGGGAGCCCGCCTGTTCCCGCGTCCCCTCACCCTCCGCCTGGGGAGGCCTCGCGTGCCGCCCGGGGCCGTTGTTCACACGCCGCCGCCTTTCCTCTCTGCTTACGCGGACTGTTCCAGAAGCCGAAGGGCCCTGGGGATCTAAGTCACGCTCCTTTTCTCCCGGGATACCCGGGGCTTGCTAAAGCTGACCTGCCCTGGGCGGAGGTGCAGGGGCTCCGTGCGCCCCGGCTGCGTTCTTGCTTTTTCTCAGGCCCAAGCCTGCGGGGTCCCCTGATCCCCTGGACCGTGCCTCCTCTCATCACCTCCGCCTGGACTCCCTCTTTTGCGACGTCACCTGGGTCTTGGGGCAGCTGCTTACTGGCCTGTCCTCTGCTGCCTCTTCCCCACCCCCATTCCAAATCCCCTACCAGTAGGCACGACTTGTCCCAGAATCCCAGTCAGGGCCTGTCATTTCTCTGCTCACGGCCCTCCAGAGGGCTCACGGCTCACTTGGAGGAGAATGCACCCTCCTACCCCAGGTCCCCACTCGGCTCTGCCACTTGGGCCTCCATGCAGCCCCCCAAACGCACCTCGGGGCCCTTGCACGTTCTGTTCCTTCTGCCCAGAACGCCCTTCCCCAGACGTCTGCGTCACTGACTCCGCGGCTTGGCTCAGGTCTGCTCAGATGTTGCCTTTCCCTGGTCCCCATGTAAACACCACTCCCAGCCCATCATCATCCCACCCAGGCCCCTACCCAGCCTCCTTTTCCTTCTGTGCACCTTTGGCCGCCTCTGTACATTATGTAGTCATTTGTCCACTTGTTTATTCCCGCCCCTCCCCACCCCGTGCACAAACGCCAACTCCACGAGGACAGAATGAGTGTATTCCCGGGGCCTCCAGCAGTGCCTGGTGCAGCCTCCACGCAAAAAATACTTTTTGAATGAATGAGGCAAGCCTGGGGTGGTGGAAGAGCTTGGCTCGGGAGGCCAGGTGTAAACGCTGCCTTCTGGTAGTGCCACCTGCGTGCCACGCTGAGCCTCTGCCCCGTCCATACAACGCGGCTTACAATTCCCATCTCACAGGCTGGAGATGCTGGAGATGTGAGCGCCAGCGCGGCAGTGCCCGAGGGTGGGCTGTGAGCGCAGGCTCCCCCCTCCCCTCCTCAGCACCCCACCTCCAGGTGACCTGGCCTTTCTCCCCCAGGAGGGACAGGTGGCGGGAGTGGACCGGCCTGGGGCGCTACAGCCAGTGCCTCTGGCTTGAGTTTCTCCACCCCCGTGTTGCCAAGTGCGGCCCCAGGACGGACACGGAGGGAGGGGCGGCCCGAGGGCCAGTCTCGGTGGCTGTTACTGTTTGTGAAAAGAAATGCTGTTCTGCTGTCCTTGGAGTCAGACTCTGCGACCTTTGCTCTGGAGGGTTTTGCAAGCGGCCTCCGAAGTGGAAACGTTCAAGAGTCGCTGGCAGATGCGGGGATGAGGTGAAACCTCGGCCCAGTCCTCGTCCTGGGCTCTGGGGCGGCTGCCCGGCAGGCGGGGGTTTGAGGGTTTGGAGGAGGTGTGCTCCGACCTCAGGGAGGAGACGGAGGGGGCCTCGCGTGTTTCAGCAAGTGGAAAGAAGCAAGCACTGACCAACACCAAGGCAGGGTCTCAGCCCGGGATGGGACAGGGAACAGAGCCCCCTGTTTGTGGGTTGCTCGGTTTAAATTGCAAAAGTATATGCTCATTGTGGAAAAGTGCCCACGCCACAGAAGGGCGTAAAGTGCACGCGAGTGCCCCCGTGCTCTGACCCCGCAGAGGTCACTGCTCTCTTGGACTCATTTCTGTGAACCTGGAGAGAGCACCACGTGGCATTTTCCAGCCCTCCCAAAGCCAACACTGGGACATCGTGGAGACAGAGCCGGTTTCAGTTTGCCAGACGGCTGCCGATGCAAAGTCCTGGAAATGTGTTGGCTCGTAGAAAGGGGATTTATTGGGAAGCGGCCGTGGCTCAATCAGTGGGGCTCCCGTTTACCATATGGGAGGCCCTGGGTTCGGTTCCCGGGGCCTCCTGGTGAAGGCAAGCCTGCCCGCACGGCGTGGTTAGCTGACCCAGCGAGCACAAGCAGCAAGGGGGGGATAAATGAATAAATAAATAAAATCTTTAAAAAAAAAAAAAAAAGAAAGGAGATTTATTTGGGGTAAAAGCTTACAGTTCCAAGGCGGTGTAAAGTCCAAATCAGGGCACCCTAAGAGGTGCTTTCTCACCAGTCAGCTGCCTCGTGGGGAAGCAAGACGGCCGCCCATCTGTGTGGAGGCCTCTGCCTCTCTGCAGCTGTGGGCAAACTTGGTCTAGGGCTTCTCTGCTCTTGAGCTGCTCGGCGGGCCCAGCCTCTTGGGGCCTTCATGCTGAAGTGATCCTCTAGTTCTCTCTCACATTGCCGCATCAGACACACCATCTCCCTTTTTCCTGTGTCTTGTTTGTCTCTGTTTCCGTTTGTATCAGACCCAGCAAGGGGCCAGAGACTCAACCAATCAAAAGCTCTAAAGTGATCTTATCAAGTAATCTAATCAAAGAATCCTCAACCAAATTGAGTGCAATCAAAGGGTACCACACTCACAGAATAGATTAGTTTAAAAACATCATCTTTCTCTTTTGCGGATTCATAAAATAATCTCAAGCTGCCACAGGGCCTGAGAGGCAGGGGAAGGAGAGTACCCTGAATACTGGGAGCTAACCCTGCATCCTGCCAACAGGTCCTGCACACCTGTGTCCCAGGCCAGGGGCCAGGGGTCATGGAGAGAGGCCAATGGGAAGCTAGCCTGCCCTCAAAGGGTTGCTTTCCTGGCAGGGCATCCAGACCCAGGAGCCTGTGAAATTACCGCTGGGTGTGAACTGTGCGCTGCCTGGGGAGGACCCAGCCTGGCACTTGTGTCAGAAGAAGCCCTTGTCGTGAGAGGAAGACTCCTGAGAACACATCCAGTGCCTGTGGGACAAATTTGATGAAATAAGACAAAGAACAGAACTTTTTTTTTATTCATTCACTGTTCAATTACTATTTATTGAATACCTCCTCTCTGCCAAACACTGTCTAGGTCCTGTCCATGCTGATGGAGCTTCTAGTGAGGGAAGATGGACAATGAATTAAAAAGAAAAGTAATTCTATAAAGCATCTGGTGGCGGTAAGGCCTCGGAAGGAAAAAAGCAAGGACAGGGTTGGGGAGCTAGTGTCTGAGTTGGGGGCCATTTTACATGGGGTAGTCAGTGAAGGCCTCTTGGAGACACTTGAACAGAGCCTGTAAGAAGAAAGGTTGCGAGGAGAGTGCTACGAAGGGGAAGAGGCTGGAGATTGGCTTGTGCAAAGGCCCTGAGGTAGGAGTAGGCCTGGCAGTTACGTAAGCAGTGTGACCAGAGGGCTGAGGGCAGAGAAGACGGATTGGTAAGGGTCTAGGTCATAGTTAAGACTTAGATTTCCCTCTGACTAAGATAGGGGGCCATTGAGGGTTTTGAGTAGAGTGACAAGGTCTGACTTACATTCTAGAAGGATCTTTCCAGCTGCTGGGTTGAAAATAGACTGGGGCAGGGGCTACGGGGGCAGGGTAGTGACAGGGAGGCCTGTTCTGGCCATTGCTGTGGTCCAGGGGAGAGATGTGAGGGGCTGGGCCCGTGGTATCAGCCGTGGATGTGGCAGGAAGTGGTTGGCGTCTGGATCTGAGAGGACGGGCCCACAGGGCTCACTGATGGATGGGTTTAGGGTGAGGCGGTGATGAGGCTTCAGGGGGTACAAGAGCTGCTGCCTTGAAACGCTGAGTACTGTGATGGGACAGCTGGTGGGCTCCCCGTTACAGGCCTTGGACCCTCCAGCCAGCCCCTTGGCCTCTTGGCACCTCGTCCCTAAAATGAGGATAATGGTAGCCACCTGCTTTGGGTTCCCAGGACTGCTGAAACAAATCTCCACAAACTCAGCTTAAAACAACAGAAGTTTATTCTTACACAGTTTCGGGGGTCGTCGGGGCTGCAACCCCTCCGAAGGGTCTAGGGAGCATCCTCCCTTGCCTCTCCCGGCTGCTGGTGACTCCTCATGTTCCTTGCTTGTGGCCACATCACTCCAATCTGCCTCTGTCTACACGTGACCTCCTCTGTCTGCGTCTCAAATCTCCCTCTCCTTTCTTTTATGAGGACACTGCTCGTTGGACGTGGCTCCCCATGGTCCAGGATGATGTCATCGTGATGGCCTTACTTTAATCACAGCTGCCAAGACCCTATTTCCAGATAAAGTCACAGTGACAGGCTTCGGGGCTTAGGATTCGAGGGACACGGTTCAGCCTGCTCATCACCCAGACCTGTTGTGAGCACTTAATCGAAAGCGCTTAGGGCAGCACCCGGCACATAACCAGAGTCGAGAAATATTAGCGGGAAGCGGCTGTGGCTCAATCAGTAGGGCTCCCGTTTACCATATGGGAGGCCCCGGGTTCGGTTCCCGGGGCCTCCTGGTGAAGGCAAGCCCGCCCGCACGGCGTGGTTAGCTGACCCAGTGAGCACAAGCAGCAAGGGGGGGGATAAATGAATAAATAAATAAAACCTTTTTAAAAAAAAAAAAAAAAAGAAATATTAGCGGTGGTGGCAGTGGCAGTGGTGGTGGCGAGTGCCACTCTCCTCCCTTGCCCACTTGGAAGACCGAGGATGCTCCTAGGACCCTCCTGCCCCTTGACCAGCAGCTCTGGGCACTGTGCTGACCTGTGCTCAGGAGAGTGGCTCCCATCCTCACCTTTCCTCTCCCCTTGACCTTCGAGGCCCCAGGGTCCCAGCAGCAGGGAGGGCACCATCACTGTCATCCACCCAATAAATGCATGGTCTGCAAGACCAGGCACCCCCGAGGGCAGGGTGGCAGCTTTCCTGGGAGGCGGGTGCCTCGCTGTCTTGTCATTATCACGCGGCATGTGTTCAGTGATAACCACGAAACGAATGAATCTGTTATTTTATGGGGTCGCTTTGCTCCTGCAGGTGACATGCAGTGGCTGGAGCTCAAGCCACGCGGGTGGGAGTCCCAGCCCCCACCGCTTACCAGCTGCATAACTTTGGGTGAATTGCACGTCCCCTCCAGTTTTCCCCTGTGCACAACGGGTGTGTTACCTTCCCTGGAGAGCAGGTGCGAGGACTAAATAAGATGCTGCTGAGCATGGCGCTGCCAGGCAGCGCGCTGTGTACGTGGCAGTGCACGTGGCTTTTCCTGCTACCCCCAAGGGGGACAGCTGCTGGCTGCACGTCAGCCTGGGGACGCCTCTGCCCTGCTCGATGCTGTGCTCTGGGTCTGGTGGGAGCACACTGCTGGCTGATCTAATTTGAGGAGCTGCCTCACAACCCTGTCCAGCAGCTGAGCCGGTAGCCGGAACACCCTCGAGAGTCCAAAACGGGACAAACCAGCGAGATGATTTCCCACAGCTCCGAGGGAGATCCTGCCTGTCGCTTCGGCGGCTCAGCAGTGCAACAGCAGGAAGGGAAGGATACGATGTGGCCCCAGCTCTTACCAGAGAGGCCCTGTGGGTTTTGTCACCTCTGGGCTCGGTGGGGCTCAGCCCTGTGACACAGGTAAAGAGCCCGAGGCCGCGCACAGTCCGTGTGGCCTGGAGCAGGCAGAGTCTGGAAAGGGTGGAAGGGGTTAGAAAGTCTGCAAAGGAAGTGTCGCAAGTCTGTGGATTTTGAAGACCTGTCCTCGGGAAGAAGGACTTGTTGGTATGCCCGGGGTAAGAGGCCAGCACTTGCCGTGGGTGGGAGCTAGAGGAATCCCACTTGCGTTCATTCCTGGGGTGGGGCGTGGTGGGGGGAGGAAACACCTTTCTAACAGTCCTGGAGAGGAAAGAGCTGAACTGTCAAGAGCAGGAGCGGCTCTGCTTTTTTTGGTAGCAACAGAATATTTACAGAAGTGATGTGATAGAAGCCCAGTGAAAGTGCCACTGCTTGGGGTGACCTGGGTGGGTACCCCACTCCACGCCTCCCTAGAACCCCCAGAACCCCCAGGGCTCAGCTGGATGCCGCCTCCTCTGGATAATCGTCCTAATGGACGGCCCGCAGCACACTGCACTGGGACAGTTTTGACGGGCCACGGGTGGGGACGGAGGAGAGTCTTCCAAGCCAGGTGGACGGGCAGGGACAGAGGCGTCTCTACGACTCTGTGGTTCCTGTGTCCCAAGTGTGGTCGGCATGACCCAAAGTTCCAGCCAAGTGAAAGGAGCGGCGAGACATAGAGCCCCAGGCGGGGGGTCCCTGCAGGCAGGCGTCACCCCGTTTTGGCAGCGGGGAGGGACCTTCTGCAAGCAAGGGGGCTCCATTTCTGTTGCCCTGTTATTAGTGATGATAATACTAGCAACGAGCATCTACTGGGCACTTTCATCATCTGCCCAACAGCCCTTCCAAGTGGGTGCTGGGACAGCCTCAATTCATAGACAGGCTGGGTGTGCTTTCCAGGTTCCCGTAACGCACAAGTGGAGATCAGGGATTGGAACCCCGCGCTTCGGACTTCAGGGCTCATGCTAGAGGGGGCCTCTTTGTGGAGGTGAAAGAAGAGGAAAGCTCACGTTTTAACTTATGCTACAGATGTATCTGTAGCTTTGAAGAACATGTGTCGTGCCTCGGTGTCAAATTGACCTGTTCCCCCCGCCCCGCCCCGCTCTCAGCCACATCTACTTAGCAGCCTGCTCCACCAGGTGTCTTAGAGACCAAGATTTGTTTGTGAGCTTGTTCCTCATCGGACCACAAGGATGACATTGCCCTCCCGCTCGAGGGGATGGGCGTGGAGGAGAATGGGAAGTCCTCCGAATTGTGGCCCTCCCACCCCAGCCTGCTCCTCAGCCCACTACGGTTTAGGGTCTCTGTTGGGTGTTTTCTTTCTCTCCGACTCCAAAATGCAGGGGCCCGTGGGGCCTGCTACACAGATGCTCCCCCCAAGGACCTGCCTGGGACCACCTGGCTGAAGTCTCTGGGAACTCCAGAAATGAAAGCCATGTCCAGGCATCAGCGGGAGCCCCTCTGGGTGGGTGGAGAAGAGGCACTCGGCGCCCTCTGGGGCCGGTTCCATGTGACAGTGTCAGCTGGGCCTTTTACTCTGTGCCTGACCCCATGCTGGATGCCGAGATCACAAGATGATGAGACTCCCCGGAATACCTCACGAGCTCGGGGGAGAGGTGGGGGTGGTCGTTCACAGCCAGCACCTGCTTGTCCAGGCATTGGTGAGGCACAGACGAGGGCTAGTGTTGGCGGTCAGGAATATCGGTTCCAAGTCACACTGCCCGGGGTCAAATCCTGCTGCTTACAAGCTGTGTGGCTTCAGGCAAGTAGCTTTACCTGCCTGAGCCTCACCTATAAAATGGAGAGAGTAACGTTACCACGTTGTTGTGGTCCATGGCAGGTGCTCAAGAGACGTCAGCATTGTATGTTGTAGGGAGCATGGAAGGAGCAGCCCGGGAAGCCTCAGAGCTGATGGGATGCCTAAGCAGGGTTCTGCAGGAAGAATAGGAGTCTGTGGGTAGACCTGGCAGAAAAACAGCCTGTGCCAGGCATTTGGTAGGGTCACAGGGAACCCGGAATAGGTGAGAATCATCTAGTCCCTGCTCTGGAAGGGACAGGGTGTAGACTCCAAATGGGCAATGACAGCACCTGCTGGCCAGGTGCACTCAGTAATGAAAGCGTGTCAACCATGAACTCTCTGGAGCCCCAGAGAGCTCTCTCACTCGCTCATTCACTTGACAGCGGTGAGAGAGATGCAAATAGACAGTCCCATCACAGTGGGAGCCCCCCACAAAGGGAGCCCCCCACCAGGGGGGCTGGGAGAGCCTGGCTGGACCTGCAGGAACTTTGTGGAAATGACCTGTTTGGGGAGTGTTCTGCGGGAAGCTTTAATTCCACCTTCTTCTTTTTTAAGATCATAAGTAATGGCACTTGTCCTTTGGAGACATTTTTCCCTAAACAGACAAGTGCAAAGAAGCAATCGGCAGTCGGCCATCGTCCCACCCCAGAGCTAACCCCTGCACCTCTTTAGCCTTATCCATTTTCACCTCCTTTACATGTTTAGAGTTGAGCTTATCCCATATGTATAATGCTGGGCACTTTTTTCCTTAAAATTATATCCATGAGCATTTTTCCCCACGTCATGAAAACGTCGTCATCTAATGACTGCAAAGAGACTGTGTCAAGGAGCTGTGCTGTGATTTTCTCTGCTGTTCCTGTGAGCTTATTCTTCACAAGACCCTTCCCAGGCACTTGAAGAGAGGAGATAAGTTTCCTCTTGTCGTGGGAGTAAATGGTAGTTCTGACACTCATGGAACCAGACAGGACCTCAGTTCACATCCCAGCTCTGTCACTCAATTGCTGTGTGACCTCGGGCAAGTTGCTCAGCCTCTCTGAGCTGCGGTTTCCTAATCTATATAATGGACATGTATCCTAATTTAAATGGTGCTCCCTCCACTCTTCAGCAACAGCTCACCAAATTCGGGATGGACTGAATTCTCGTTCCTTGTCCATCTTCCCCACTGGAACGTGGGCCCCCCGGAGCAGGCATGCACCTGCTTTGTTGTCCACGGGCTCCCCAGCTCAAGCACAGTGCCTGGGCCCTACCAGGCCCTCCCTGCTGTTCTGGCTAGAGGACGGATGGTTCCAATGGGTTCTGAGCGAGAGAAAACATGAGGCAGGCCGGGGAGGGGTGGGAAATGAAACCTGTGCTGGGAAGCAGGGGCTTGGGGATTGGAAGCCTTGACACACAGAAGATCCCATCATGACGGGGTGCGGGGGGTGCATCTGCAGGGACAAAGCTGGAGGGGAGAGCTCACCAGCCCTGGGTTCAAATCTGCCTCCGCCTCCCACTTGATGTTATTTGGGTTAGTGGCTTGACCCCTTTCAGCCACAGTTTCCCTGGCTTCCAAAAGTCGATGATAATAATCATCAGGTTTAGGGTCGCTGGGGGACTCAGACTCACTGTAGCTGCTATCGAGGGCATCTCTGGGGAGAGAGAGGCAGGAAGCCGCCGTGCCTTTGGCAGCCAAGGGAGGGGGCAGGAGGCCAGAAGCTAACCATTTGCTCCAGAGGGAAGTGAAGCCCAGGAGGTGTCGAGCCACCCCAGCCCTTATTTTATAAACCCAGCTTAAGAGTAAATCCCTAGGCCGCCGGCCCTCCCCAGCTGCTCCCTGTCCTGGGTGTTAATTAAGAGGAGGCCATATTAGGTTCCAAGGGCTAGGAGCAGACCCCATCCCCAGCTCCTCACCCCGTACTCCCCCTTGCCTTCCCAGTCCTCACCCTTATGCTGGCACTGGGTGGGGCCCTTGTCCTGTCAGCTGTCTGGGGTCACCCGGGCACCCTCGGCAGGGGCCACCTGGGCAGGCCTGCTGGGCTGTGCCCACCTCAGTTCTGGTCAGCGACTCTGTGTTTCCCCAGAGAAGCCCAGGCAGGGGGCTGGAGGAGGAGAGGGCAGGAAGGGACAGTGGCTAGAGCAGCTCCAGCTGGGCAGCACCTGCCCAGGAACGCCCACTTCTCCCCACTCACCACCCCGCTCCGGGGGCCATGGGCCCGGCCTGTGACAGGCCAAGCCAGGGTTGTGCCGTCCCCGGGACCACCTGTCACCATCAAGGTCCCACCGGTTCCTAAGATGGAACGTTCCTGGCTCAGCTCCCCAGGACCTCTGAGCATCCACCCAGGGACCTGAGGAAACACAGCAGTGCATGGGCCTGCACTTGCTCAGAGAGGCACACTCACAGATACGCTCGCAGACGCACACTCAGACATGCACAGAGGCACGTTCACACACTCACAGATACACAGACGCTTGCAGGCACATTACAGAAATACACTCACGCACGCACACAGGCACACACACACTCTTACCAAGATGCACACTCAAAGACACGTGTGCGCAGAGACGCTCCAGGGCACACTCGTAGCCGTGCTGGCAGAGTTGCAGGTGCACACAGCCGTGCCTCCCACCTGCGACCTGCACCCTCACCCCCTCCCCACGTCGAGGGCGCCGGCCGCCAACCTGGGTGCTCGCCTCGCAGCTCAGCCCCCAGGGTGGCGTGTGGCTCTGGGAAACACCGGGACTTGCTGACTCTTGGTCTAACGAGACAGGTTTTCAAGGCTCCAGGGCCCTCTGGGACTCAGTCAAGGCGGGTGGGATGGCCGCTCAGCCCGTGTGGACACTGGGATACAAAAATGGGGCTCAGGGTGTGGTGAGGGGGACAGAAAGGCAGATGTGTCATAGTGCCTGGGCGAAGGGGGCTCTGGATACAGAGCCGCAGGAGGCCACTCCCCAGCCCTCAGCAGACGCTCACGGGAAATAGCGCAGCCACAGGCCCTGCCTGGGAAAGGCAGTGGGGCAGCAAATGCCTTCTCTCCTTTCCTCTCCCCAACCACAGCTCCTCCGCTTCCCTCTCCAGAGTCTCCTCCAGCCAAGGGGCCTCTGCTGGTCTCCCCCGTTCCCTGGCTGTAAGTCTCCCAGCCAGGTCTTGGGGAATGGCCTTCCCTGCCTCCCTCACCATACCTGAGAACCACGGGGGCCAGAAAGAGTTAATAACCCAGGCCCTTGGCACCCCTTTTTTAAAAAATTCAAACTTTATTTAAAATTCAAAAAATAACAAACAAAAGACAGCTCAACAAGTTACGGAAGCATTACTCCAAAAATGTTCTGTCCAGGTATTTTTATCTCATCTAATCCCAGAAACAAACTCAGCCGTTCCTCCAGTGTTCAGATGAATACAGATCAGTTAAGTGACATCGTCAAGATTTCCTTGTGAATGAAGAAGAGAGAAAAAATGCTTAACCATATTCATACCTCACAAAACCAAATCCTATATTCTCTTTTTTAACTTTAGCATTGATATAGTACCTTCTTTGCTTTTGCTGCAAAAAATATTACGATATTGTTGCTAAGTATAGTCTATAAGTTACATTAGTTCTATTTTTCCCACATAAAAATATATAGGAAAAAACATATGCCCCTTTCGATGGAACCTCACGAAAAGCTACCCCAGGGTTCCAGAACAACAGTCACCCCATCTCAGCCACCTCCCCAGACCCCTCTGAGGGTGATCAGTTGTCCTGCCAGGCATCTGGACCCACGAACCTTCCCACAAGCCCCCCACCTCTTCAGGCTTCCTCTCTCTGCTGACTTGCCCAGAAATTCTCCGTCTTCAAAGCATTTCTCTTTGCTTCAGCCAGACCTAGAGAACTGTGCAAGCTCCATAGTCTGTTACCCACAGGAGCTGGAGGGGCCAGAGCCAAGCCAGGGGCTACCTCCCCCTCTGGCTGGTGTACTCAGAAACTGGGTGGATGCGTGGGTGGGTGGGTGGATGGGGTAGGTGAGTGGATGAAAGGAAGGAAGGGCTGCCTGGCTGGCTGGATGGACAGTCAGATGAACGGAAGGATGGATAGTGTGACTAGAAGGATAGAAGGAAGCCTGGATGCCAGTGACGCCAAGTCAAGGATGGAGGTCCAGCAGAGTGGAGGATGCCTGCATCCAAAGACCTTACTAGAATAGATGTTCATCTCTTTGCTTTGCCATGAACTGAATCTCTCCAACCTTGCCGGGAGGAACACATTCTAAGCCTGTTTGCAGATCAATAGATAAGGCTCCCTTGGAGCCTGTCTCATTTCAGTTCATTTGTCCTTGACAGACTTTTGTGGTCGTGGGGAGCAGCTGATGGAGTCTCCTTTGTAAAACCTTCCCTGTATTTGAAGACTTCAACTAGAGTAAAATTAAGTGGTTGGAATAGACGGGTTTTCAAAAACTGTAATAAAAAAAATCAAATCCATCGGAGACCATCAGCACTTTTGTGTGTAGCTCAGCTCATTTGTACCCTTTCTACTAAAGTGAGCGTTCTGAGATTTCAAGATAAACTGTTACTATTAGCAACTCCTTATCTGGGTGACTTTTCTTTATACTGTGTAACAAAGCAAAATCCAGAAGTCAGTTGGACTCTCTGGATCATGTGATTGGAGCTGTCACCTGTAACCCCCAATCTAAAATGTTTGCATTCCCCAAAACAGCCCTTTCGTTGTCCTTAGTTGCTTTTACGGTGAGAAAATACTATGAAGTTGGACATCCACATTTATATACACTCCCTTTATTGGTCTCACACATTGGAGTTTCTATGCTGGGTTTTATTTTTTAAGGGGGGAATTTCATTGATTATTTTTAAAAGAAAGAAAAGAAAAGAAACAAAAATAGCACCCCATTGGGCTAATCCCTGGGGAACCTTTTAGCTCTTACTTTCTCTGCTTCTGACCGGAGCCGTGCCCCCTCCCCTCAGCCGTCCCCCCTCTGTGCTGAGTAAGCCGGTTCCTGGTTAAGGTTGACCCCGGGTTCTTTTGTCAACAGAGGCCTCCTGTGACCAAACGTCACATAGTGGGGAGGTGTATCGTTCCCCTTTAGGTCAAGGTTGGGAATTAGCCGGCTTCTCTTCTGAGCCTTTTATGGGCCGGCCAGTCATTAATTTGTCCAAACCCTTCACAGACGCATTTATTGGTCCTGCCAGGGTCGCCTCCGGGTGTAATGAGTCCCGCGTTTATTACCTGCCGTGGGAGGCCGTGCTGCCTTCCCAGCGGGAGCCCAGCTGCCTGTCTTCCGGCCCTTCCTTTAGAGCGGGACAACTTGGCATCCGTGAACCTCCTGTGGAACCTCCCAGTCCATCCTAACGGGCTGGTGTGAATAAGCCCGACTGTAGACCTAGTCGGTGAGAAGGCAGGTGATTCACAAATGAGAAGATTCTGGGAGCATGGTATGGAAAGAGCTCTGCTGCGGCTTCCAATCCATAAGACACCTGGAATTGGACTGGCAGGAAGTGTCCTGCCGGGAGGAATATTAAAAAAATTGTAAATGACACCTCAATTGATGATGCATCAAAGGCCTTAGAAGCTGCTGGCTCACTTAAGAGGCTGTGGCCCTCTTAGAATCATTTGCTAATTTGCCTTGCATACTCTTTGGATGGAATCAGGGAGGCCAATCTTTGGACAGGTTACTCTAAATACTGGATTTTTAAAAACTGATCGTATCACAGAGGCTTCCTTAATGACCACTTATTCTGTATGGTTACTCTCTCCTTCCAGATCGTCCTCTGGGGCCGAACTGAGAAATGCCTGAAGGAGACGACGGAGGAGATTCGGCAGATGGGCACAGAATGCCACTACTTCATCTGTGATGTGGGCAACCGGGAGGAGGTATACCAGACGGCCAAAGCTGTCCGGGAGAAGGTAGGTGCCCTGGGTGGCCTGTGCACAGCCCAGCTGGACTCAGGGCAACACCAGGCAAAGGGGACGTTCTCACGTGACCTGGGGGAGAAATTTACTCATGGCAGAATGGCTTCTCGAGGTGCCCACATAGCCTCTCCTGTGAAGCTGGCCTGGAGAGGGGGCGGGTGTTGCAGGGGGAAAGGAGGGAGTTTGTGATGTAGGAGCAAATGTCTCTTTGCCCTGTGGGAAAAACCTTCTTACTTGGACCATCTCTTGAGACCGGATGTATCAGTGAGCGACAAGGGAGCAAACCCACCCTGTCGAGTATCTGGCACGTGGTAAATGATTTTATGTAACCATGTTTCATCATTTTCATGTGACAGTCACCTCCATTTATCATAAATGCGTGACAGGTATATCATACGCCACAGATTACTTCCCATCCTTAGAACAGCCCTGGTGAGTAACCCCATTTACAAATCAGAGAGGCGAGGTGGCTTCCCCAGGCTCCTCCATGGCGCAGGTGGTGACAGCCCCCGGCTCCCTCTCTCCCACAGGTGGGTGACATCACCATCCTGGTGAACAATGCTGCCGTGGTCCACGGGAAGAGCCTGATGGACAGCGACGACGACGCCCTCCTCAAGTCCCAGCACATCAACACGCTGGGCCAGTTCTGGGTAAGAGCCACCTTGCAGGGTGACAACGACACATTCCTGCCACGGCCCATCTGGCTCCAGGGAGTCTGGGAGGGGTGGTGGAGGCAGGAGAGGCTCACCAGGGCTGGGGGGTGCATGTCAGCGAGGACGAGGTGGCCGGACGAGAGGAATGACCAGCCCTGCGAAGGGTCCAGACTCCCTGGAACGTGGGGCTCAGCCCCCAGCAGCAGGGAGCCCTCTGTCCCCTCTCCCCCGGGAAGTCTCAGCCTCCTGAGGCATTTGCAGGCGTGTGTCCAGGTGGTCTGTTTTCCCTCCAAATGAGGTAGGGGGATGTGGGCAACTGCAGCTGCCCCTCACGGACCTCCCGTCTGCCCTCAGACCACCAAGGCCTTCTTGCCGCGCATGCTGGAGCTGCAGAACGGCCACATCGTGTGCCTCAACTCCGTGCTGGCGCTGTCCGCCATCCCCGGAGCCATCGACTACTGCACGTCCAAAGCCTCGGCCTTCGCCTTCATGGAGAGCCTGACTCTGGGGCTGCTGGACTGTCCAGGCGTCAGTGCCACCACCGTGCTGCCCTTCCACACCAGCACGGAGATGTTCCAGGGCATGAGGGTCAGGTCAGTGAGCAGGGTGCCCCTGGGCTACGGGGACGGGCCTCCTCCTCTGTCTCCCCTGACTCAAGTCTGGCTTATCAGACCATGGGAGGGGCTTCTGCACAGAGACGGCTAAAATGTAAAAATAACTGGCTTTGGCTTTGCCCTACCAGCAAGGCAGTAGGATACTCTAGCGGCTTCTGTTCCTGCTACTTACAAAATACCAATGCTACATGCATACAGTGGAAAACTACACAACATTTAAAAGAGCACAAACTATAGATACATGAGCAATAAACCTCAAAAAAATTATGAGTGAAAAAAAAAACAGAGACAAGAGAGCACGTGCTGCATGATTCCATTTATATGATGTTCTAGAACAGGCAAAACTGGGCTCTCATGATAGACAGCAGAACAGTGGTTGCCCCTGGAGGGGTGGGATGTTGCCTGGGAGGGGGCACAAGGGACTGTTCTAGGCTTTTAGAAATGTTTTCTATTCTTGACCTGGGTGATGATTACATAGGTAAAAATTAGTCAAGTCATACACTTAAGATTTATGTCTCTTACTGTATGTGAAGTATCAGCTCAATTTAAAGAAATGCCCGATCAGCCCTCCCTACCAGACCAATTAAATCAGCATCCCTTGGGTTCAGCTGGGAATGGGGGCCGCTGGTTTAGAGCAGGGGCTTTGGGGCCAGGTACTGGCATGAAGGCTCACTCTTGTCCCTGGTACTGTGTGACCTTGGGTCCAGTAAGTCCACTCTGGCCTCCATTGCTTATCTGTGAAATGGGATGCTAAGCATGCTTACGCCAGAGGGTTCTGTGATGAGGCTAAAATGGGATCGTGTGGAAAGCACTTCACACAGTATTTGATACGTGCCTAGTAGATGGTGCTTTAATTACGTGCAGTCCCAAAGGGGTGTACGGTCATAGAGAACTGAAAATGGGAGAATTGTCTAGAAACGATTTTTCCTCAGTTTCTGCAACGCAACATATGATGAGTTGGTGATAGGTTTGCCTCTAGAATTATATACTTCAATTTCTTCTGCCAAAAATGAGGATGAGAAAAGTGTGTGCATGAAAGGGTAACAGGGGAGGATTCCATGAGAGCGATACGGGAAGGTGTTTAGTGTAGCGTGTGGCACGTGGTAACTGCCCAGCACACCTTAGTTCTTATGAAGAGGACTGGTGTGGTTTTGGTGGTTTTGAATCACTCCTTGGCCGCTGCTCAGCTGTGAAACTTGGGACTAGTGTTGTTATGTCTCTGAGCTTTACTTTGCTTGTCTGTCGAAGGATGGAAATGATATTTACATCATAGGATTACTGAGAGAATCAGAAAGAATATAAGTAACAAACGCATCTAGAGAAAAGCCCAGGATTTACTAGATGCTCAACAAACGGCCGCACTTACTCTTTTTACTACCAATAAGCATCTTCATAAATGCAGAAGTTTACAGATTTTTCTAGCACAATATATCTGCAGAGTTTGTCACAGATATATATATATGTTTCAGCCTGGCTCAAATACAAGTTATCGTAAATTCTGGATTTCGAGGAGGCGGGATTTACAACTATTCATATTCATATGAATATCATATTCATATGACAACTGGGTTTGGTTTCTTTTCATCTGGGGATACAGGAGGTGCTTGATAAATGCACACTGGATGGAAGTGCCTCGAAGGCAATCCACAGTTTTAATTGGGTGCCATGAGCACGGAAGTGGGCAGGAGACCTTCGCATACATCACACGCGGGGGTCTGTTCACCTTCTAGTGTCATTTCTTCTCAACCACCTTAAGAAAGAAATGCAGGGTTTCCTGAGCAAGTAATTTTTCCATAGTGGTTCAGAGTATGAACCAGAACTGCCTGGGGTCAAATCCCAGCTCTGTGTGACCTTGGACAAGTTACTAAACTTTTCTGTGCCTTGGTTTCCTCAGCAATCAAAAGGACTTCCTAAGGTTGTCGGGTGGGTCAGACGAGCTCCCCGTGTGGGCTGACTCTCCTTGCCTGGCGAGCAGTGGCCTCTCTATGAAGGCTAGTTACCCGCCTTGTGCACGGTGAGCCCCGAGGACTTGGTGAGGAGGGTAGTAAAAGGATGTCTAACCAACTCCCACTTCCTGGAAAAGAAAAAAAAAAAGAAGAAAAGCCTCGGTTTCCTACCCAGCCATGCTTAGCAGCTGCCCGGCCTTAGGAATGGGGGCAGATATTTAGGATAAAATGGATATGTCCCTGCAGGAGTGACCAAGTAGGTGGGTGCTGTTTGCAAATCACTATTCTTGAGCTCCTTCCATGTTTCAGCCACACAAGCAGGCACTTTGCAAACGCTGCTGTAGTTGACCCTCGTATCAATCCCACAAGAGAGCGACTATCCCCATTTTACAGAGGAGGGAACTGAGGCTCAGAGAAGTGAAGTTACTTGCCCTAGGCTGCATAGCTAGAAACTGGCTGAGCAGATGTCCGAGCCCATGCTCTTTGCATGGATTGGTGCTGCCTCGTGCCCCACGTACCCCTCCCGCCCACCACAGAGGGAAAAAGGGAAGTGCTGCCAGCAGGCATGCCCATGGCTTCCTCTGACAGACTCTCCTGTGGGGGCCTCTCTTGCCCCCCCACCCCCCCAAGCCCATGAACCTTGGTCTGTCCGTCCTGTCTTCCTTTTCCTCAAGAAACAGGGCTGGCGAAGGCAGAGGTCCGAGAAACCAGACCGTGGGCCCTGTGTGTAAGATTCCGGTATCAGCGAGCGGCCCCCACACATCCACCTCTGCAGCACCCAGGCAGCTGGCCCTTCGGGATTGCAGGGCCCCGGGCATCTTACAGGCACCATCGTGATGACAAAGGAAGTACAGGGTGGGGGTGGGGGGGCCTTTTCTGAGATGCTTGTGCCCTCTGAGGCCAAGCCCATCCTGGGGGCCCCGAGTTGCCCAGGGGTGACATCAGGGCCAGTGATATCACCCCTGGTCCTCCTGATGCCAGAGCAGACCTTTTTGGGATTGGGGTCAGAGCCAGCAGCCTCAGCTCTGCGAGGACAGTGGACATGCCTGGTTTGAATACCTAGCGCCCTGCTGACTCAGTTTCCTTATCTGTAATTTGGAGAGAGTGATTCGTGTTGAGCACTTAGCACAGGCCTGGCACCAAGGGCGCCCTGGGAAGGGGCTTCCTCCTTCCGCTGCCGTCATCATTGTGTGGCTTGCAGGTCAGATGCCCCCGTGTGAGCATGAGAAGCCCCTGATGTTTGCTCATTCAATCATTCACTCATCTGTCCGTGCATAGAAAGTGCTCTGTAAATATGTGAGGGAATGAATGACTCAATCTACCAATCAGTGAGTGGGTGAATGAGCAAGCTGGGCGGGAAGGTATTGCCAGCAAGCCTAGCTTCTGGGTAGGATGAGCAGGGACACCTCTGGGGAGCAGCGACCCCGTCAGTGTTCATCCATTCAGCAAGTGTTTATTGATCCCCTACTCTGTGCCGGCTCTTTGCTGGATGCTGGGGACACAACAAGGAGGGAGACCAAGCAGGTCTCCTCCACCTGTCCTCGTGGAACTCAGTCTGGTGGGGAGACTGGCCGTTAGTAAGGAAACAAACAGGCCAGGCCACTCTGGAGGTGGCCTCTGTGGCCAAGATCAGAGCTGCCTCCCAGGGTAGGACCGTGGAGGAGTGGTCCAGGCAGAGGGGACAGTGGCCAAGCCTGATGCGGCAGGAGCAGGACGATTGGGCAGTCTTGCTGGAGCTGGGTGAGTAGGGAAGAGAGCGAATCGTGAAGGACTGGCCATGCAGGGCTGGAGGGGCGAGGGGCAGCATCTGGGTTTAAGCCCAGGGTGCTGGGAGGCCCAGCGGAATTGAGCAGGGTAGCCACGTGCTCTGATTGGCAGGTGCTTTGGGGAAGAGGTCCCAAGCAGGTGGGCTGAAAGTGCTTGATTCTCAAGAGGGGATCCCCAGTAAGCCTGGAGCCCCCGCTGGAGTCTGGGAGGAGAGAAGGGGATGTGGAATTCCTCACAAGCCTGGAGGTGATGGGAAGTATGGCAGACAGGTCTTGAGTCTCTGGAACAGGAGAATTCTTGCCAAAGGGATGAGCCCAGACACGGCAGCCATGGAGAGGTTTGTGGCAGAAGCACCTCCTTTCCTAAACCCACCACATCTTCTCCCACATTCAGGTTTCCCAACCTCTTCCCCCCACTGAAGCCGGAGACAGTGGCCCGGAGAACGGTGGAAGCCGTGCAACTCAATCAAGCCCTCCTCCTGCTCCCGTGGACAATGCACGCCCTCGTTATCTTGAAAAGGTACGGGGCTGGGGGAGACAGCACTGAGTCAAACTCAGCTGGCCACTTCCCCTGCTCCCCGTGGGCCCTGGCAAGCAAGAGGCAGCAGGCAGGAGGAAGTGCACCTGGCATCGGTTAGTCATGTCTGCTGTGGGCATGAAAATGGGAAGTGGCAGCATGTCTGCCATGGATTTACTAGTCCTGCCATAGGCAGCGGTTCTCAAACTTTCTGGTCTCAGGACCCCCTTACCGTCTTGAAAATGATTGAGGAACCCAAAGAGCTTTATTTATGTGACTTGTATCTATCACTTGACTGTATCAGAAATTAAAACTTGAGAAAACTTATGCATGTATTTATACTAAAATATTTATTCATTGATTTTAAAATAGCACTAAGAAGCTCATTAAATGTTAATATAAATATATTTTTATGAAAAATAAATATATTTTCCAAAGCAAGTTGAACTTGGTGAGAAAAGTGGCATTGTTTCACATTTTTGCCCATCTCTTTATTGTCTGGAGTCAGGTTTCTGCTTTTGATTTCAATCTATTGTCACGTCATGTGTCATGTAGCTTCTGGAAAACTCCACTGTACACACATGATAGACTGAGAGTGAAAAAGGAGAATAACGTCGTAGTGTTATTATAAAAACAGTTTTGGCCTCACAGATCACCGACAGGGTCCTAGGCATCCCTAGGGGTTCCTGGACCACAGTTTGAGAACCGATGTTCTAGGGTAGGGAAGCCATAGCCCCAGCCCTCGGAAGGCTTCCTCTAATGGGGAAGACAGGGACCTTGACACCTAAGGCTTAGGATTCACAGAAACACCACCCTCACCTGTGGTCAACTGGGAGTCAGGTAGGAGTCACCTGGGCAGACTTCCTGGGGATATAGGCTTTATGGAGCCAGTAGAACTTGCCCAGCATCATATTAGCCTAGAACTTTCCAGACTTTTGGGCAGCAAATCCTTCCCACCCCAATCCTAGGTTGAAGGAGCCATTCCAGGTGCCTCAGCACCTTAGGACACTAGGGAGAGCTTCGCCTGGAGTCGTTGAGTGACTGAGCCCTGGGCTTCTCTGGCCCCTGGCCCAGTCTGACTGTACCCCTTTGGACAGGCACCTTTTCAGAAACTGAAGCAGCACCCTGGTGCCCGGCTGGCCCCTGCTCTGATCTGAGGTTAGCTCCCAGGAAACCCAGGTCCCCTCTGGCTGCTGGGAACAGTGAGCCCCTGCCAAGGAGCTGTCCCGGCAGCGGGCACAGGGAACCCCGTAACCAAGGGGACTACAGAATCAGTCCTTGTTCCTCCAAACTGAAAGCCTCTGAGACGCCTCCCCGAGGGTAGGAAGGGGGCACCCAGCAATGCTTGGGCACTCCCGCCTCCCTCAGGCCGTCCTGACTGTTGCTCTGAGGCGCTCCTTGGCTGCCTCCATTAGCCCTGAGGAGAGCAGGGGCTCGGGCCCTCCTCAAGGCCTGGCTGCCGCTGTCCACCTCAGGGGAGCTTCTTAGAAGCCTTTCTGAACATTCTAGACAAACGGTCTGTCTAGAACGCCTCAGAACTCGCCACAACCTCCATTTCCTGTCCTATCCATCACTGCTTCCCATAGGAAGCAGAGGCCTCCCCTCTCCCCATTCCCCGCCTTGAGCCCCCTCCTCACCTTCCCCCAAAGAATTCCATAAAGGCTCCACTTTAGTGTCGCCACCCCCAGGGAGCCTTCCAGATTCCTCCAGCTAGAAGCGAGACTTCCCCTTCCCAAGCTGCACCCAGAGTGCGCCATGGACCCTCAATTTGACATAGATGAGGACCTGTGCTGGAGCCAGGACTCAGAGACAAAATACCTGCCACAAAGCCACCTGCAGGCTTGACAGGTTAAAGCAAGGACAGCACCAGGGCTTGATGGGGACACACAGGGCCTAGGGAGCAGAGAGGTGTGAGGGTGAGTCTGGAAAGCTGCCCAGAGGAGATGACACCCAAATCGTATCTGGCTCCTCAGCCCCACAGGGTCAGTATTTGTTGGAGTTGATTGGGTTGGAGTTGATTGATCTCTGAGAAACCTTGGGGCCCTAAAATGCTAAGAACACGGCCTTGGAAGCTTGTTCCCTCCTGCCACCCTTGTAAACAGCTGCTCATCCACTTCCTCGAAAGCCCTGTCCCTGTGGAGTGATGGGGGCGGCTGGGGAGGAAGCTGGGGTGCGGCTAGGGGAGGGGTGGGGAGCGCTGACCATGTCCCCATCTCCTCCCCCAGCATCCTCCCACAGGCTGCACTCGAGGAGATCCACAGATTCTCAGGAACGTACACCTGCATGAACACTTTCAAAGGGCGGACATAGAAGCTGGACGCAGAGGCCCCCGAGGAGCCACGGAGCCTGAGGGGGCCACAGCACCTGGGCACACACCCACAGGCCTTTCCCTTGGTGTGCTTCTGCTGGGGGACCAGGACTGCTCCTGTCCAGGGGGGAGGATCTGGCTTGCCCCCCCCAGGCCAGCCCCAGGACCTTTGCACAGGGGCGATGGGTGTTACTCTGACCCCCATGGGGAGGCAAGAAACCAACCAGCAGCGCCTTGACACTTTTGTACATTTCTAATTCTGTAGAGTTTATTGTTAAATTGCTTCTCAAGCCTAACCAGCCTCAGCAGTGTGCATAGACTCTTTCTGGGAGGGTCTGTCCCCGAAGGCCCTTCCTTCCCCTCCACAACCCACCCATCCTCAGCTTGTGCAAACCGGTTGAACGGCAGGCATGGAAAATAAAGAGAGATGGCTTTTGCGAGTTCCTTTGTTGAAATCGTGACCCCTGGTCCCTGGTGGGCACTGGGGAGGGGGCCAGTCTTAACCACAACCTTTGAGAGAGAACTGGTCTGTTCGGGGTCTCCAGGGGCCAGGAGCACAGTGGGCCAGAAAGGAGCGGAGTCAGAAGAGGAATTGGAACCCAGGCCTGGGGCAGAGGGCGGTGCCTGGTCCCTTGCCAGCTCTGCCAGACCCCTCGTAGCAGTGACGGGGACGGACCACTCTGGCCACTCGCCTTGCTCCTCGGGTGTGACTGTCATGAACCAGCCTGCAGGGAGATGCCCTCTGCCCCGCCACGTTCCCACCACCACCAGGCCACCAACTCGGCAGAGCAGAGCCAGTCATTATTGAGCACCAGTTGTCTACCCAGCGTGTGCTGGGGCCTGAGACGGGAATGTTGCTGAGAAGCCAAGACTGAAGACCACCAGGTTGCCGAGATGCCGATAATCTGACCAAAAGAAGGTCATGATTCACTGGAACACTTTGTGGCAACTCAATCACAACGATGCCCGTGCGGAAGGGGTGCTACAGACCCCAGGGTCAGCCTTTATTGCAGGGGATACACTTGAGATAGCAAAGGAGAAGGGGGAGGTCTGGAGTGGCAGAAGGGATTGGCATGGGCTTCCTCCATGGGAAAAAATTACAGGCAAAAGGAGGTGGGCAGAGACGCCCGTGGCTGCCGTGGTGAGCTGCTCCCCTGTCGCAGCGAGCTTGGTCAAGCCCGCTTCGTTTGTCATGCTCATATCAGCAGCCGTGTCCTCAAAGCTCTTGCAGGTGGGTGGGAGGACAGTGGGATGGGAGCAGGTGGTGGTCCCTGGAGATGAAGGAGAAGGGCCACACATCTTTATTCCAAACAAAGACTTTCCCTGAGAGTTCCAGAAACCTTGCAGTTACACACAAAACTCTCTCAGGATGAACCCATCTAACTTTCATGAAAAAGTTAGTCGCTCAGCTTGGGTGACTCAGTCTGGGCCGCGTGCAGAAAATGCCACGTCATGATCACATCCGCTGTTCACTGAGCAGCCACGGATGAGTCGCGCAGTCCTGAGGCTTGATACTTTACCTCCTTAGTTATCAACTCCACCTGACGGCAGCACTTTACAAGCTTCCAGTGGCCTCGATGCACGTCGTTCAGGATAAGACCCCCCCCATCCCAACGGCTTACAACAGCGCAGGTGCAGGTCTCGCTGCTGCGTGTCCTTTGAAGGTGGCCACAGCTCCACTCCACGTCGCCTTCACCCGGGGACCCAGGATGACGAGGAGCCTGGAACAACGCTGTCTGTGGCAGAGGTGGACAGACATGGGGGACCTCTCACTGGCTCTTAGAGTTTTCTGCCTGGAAACAGCACGTGTCACTTGTGCTTACACTTTATTGGCCCGAGCAAGTCACCTGGTCACACCTGCCATCGCCGCCGCAGGAAATCCAATCCGCCTCCAAGGAGGAGCAGTCGAGATTTTTGAACTATGTTAATACAATCTGCCACAGCGTGGAAGGTGCCCATGAGAGCATAAGGAGAGACTTAAATTTCAGCAGAGAGTGGAGGAAAGCAAAATGATAACTTGCAGCCCACAAACCCTAGGACATTGCGGCCACTGGGCAGCAGCGCCCTTAGGAGACAAACCATTTCATAGGTGTGGAAACCGCGGGGGGCTCAGAGCAGGGAAATTGCCCTGCCCGGGTGAGCACCGGTGAGGATTTGAACTCGGCTCCACCTGACCCGGAGTTCTCCCGCTCACCGTGGTACCATACGATGGCAAATGACGGGGCTCTCGGGCCAGGACCCATTGCTCTTGTTTTTGTCCTTAAGGATGTGTGTCACCAAAGCGTGTGTGTGTTTGGGGGGTAGGGAGTGGCCAAAGGGGCCAGGGCTGGAGCAGCCCCGCCTGCCCCTATCACCCCCACAGGGGCCGGTCTGGTCAACATGGGTGGGCCGGTCAGGCGGGGTCTGACCCCTGCTCTCCTGGAACCCCAGGCCCGGGGCCCCTCCCCGGCTCTCCCCGGAGATGGAATGGCAGGCAGGGACAGGTGAGCAGGAGGAGCCGAGGGCGCCACCCTCCCGTGGCAGGGGAGACGTGGCAGGGGAGCCGGCTCGGTTCTCGTCTGGCTCCAGGCCAACCCTTTGGAGAGGATTTGATGCTTGAGGTTTCCATGAAATGGAATTTGGCCCGCGGACCAGGAATGCAGCGAGGGCCCAGGGGTCTGGCTGGTCTCTGAGAACTGGCGAGGCCCCGCCCGCCTCCCCTCGGGCCCACTGAGCATGGGACCTTGGCCTTGGCTGCACTGGGACCTCTTGCTGTCCCAGGGCCCTGGAGTTCCTCCTGACAGGCCAGCCCCTCCCTCAGCCCGGGCGCTGCTTTCAGTCTTTCTGGATCTTTTCCCGGAGGATCCAGGGGAAAAAGCCTTGGGCAGATTCCCAGGAGGCCCCTCCTGATCCCTCCCCAGGATGGTCTGGCCACTTGGAGAGCGTCAAGAATGAGAGTAGGGAGGTAATTCTGTCCCTCGGCTGGGCCAGCGAGGCATGCATCCCCAGCACCCTGAGCTCCCAGGGGGCGGGACAGGATGCACCCACCCTGCGAAGACTGGGGCCTGGGAAAAGGCCCGGCTGCCATGCCAGGGGCTGCTCCCCAGCCCCAGAGAGGGCCGGGCGGGGTAGGCCAAGTCCCATCCTTTCCCAGGGCTCAGGATGCATGGAGAAATGGACACGCCTCTTCTGGGGTCAAATGGTTGGCTGGGCGGGCCAGGGTGACACAAAGCTCCTCGAGCGACAGGGTGGCTCAGCCCTGACTCTCCCCAAAAGTCCCTTCTGCTGGGGGAGACAGCCCTGCCTCTGGGGAGGGCCAGTCTGATGGGGGACACACAAGGGAGCCAGGTCACAAGCAAACAAATCCAGCAGCCCGAGGGCTGAGAAGCAACGAGGAAGGAGAACAGGCCGGAGCGGGTGGCCAGGTGGGTCATTTAAGGACAGAAGAGACTCCCCCTCCCACCGCTGGGCACCTGGACGTCTCCCAAGGAGGGCAGGTTCCCAGTGGGGCTGGTCTGTGATGGCATCCCAGAGGTCTTTGATTCTGAAGAGAGCTTCTCTGTGCAGACACCCCCCGCTTCAGGCAGCACAGAAGGCCTGGAGAAGCCCGTGGGCTCCCACCTCTCTGCGCTGGTGCCCACCCCTCCCACCCACCTCTCCAGCTGCCCCCAGCATCCAGCTCCCGCACCCCTAGTGCCCAGGATCTCCCACCCTCACCACAAGGGCTTCGTGGCCCCGAGAGGTGGGAGGTGCTGGTACCAGGAGGGAGCCACTGGCCCCTGCAGTCCCCTGGCCCAGCTTCTTGGCTGTCGCCTCCTGCATGCTTCTCTTTGCCGACCTGCAGAGTGGACGTGATACTCCTGCCCTCCAACCTCCCAGCCAGGCTGAGCAGCCAGTCTGATCAGACCTATGAGGGCCTTGCAAAAGGAAGGGAATGGAGTGAGGCTGGTGGCTGCACGGCTCCCGCCAGGCGCCTGCTGCCCCTCAGGCCACGCGGGGCCACGGCCTTGGCTTCGCCTCTGACCGCCGTGGCCTGCAAGGCCTCGGCTGACTCCCTCATGGTGCAGGTGAGGCGAGGGCTCTAGCTTAAGGAGATCTCAGCCTCGGTGGCAGGTGCAGGGGTGGGGGAGGCGCCTGCGGAGGGCAGAGTACAGGGGCACCCGACAGGACGGAGAGCGGGCAGCAGCCTGGACGGGGGACGCTTCTCCGGCTCTTCCCACCAGCACCGGCTGTGGCCAGGCCCTTGCACCCAAGGCTCTCAGCGGTTCCAGAAGAAAATAAACCCAGAGCTTCCCTGGAAGGCACTGCTGGGAGGAGCAGGATCCGCCTGGCTGGCTGGGACGCTGTCCCCTCCACAGATGCCCGTCGGCCCTGAGAGAGGCACCTCCCAAGGGAGGGCGGCTGGGCCTGACCCTGAGGCTGGCTGCACGGTGGTGACCTGGGAGGGGGGGAAGGGGTGTCACTGGCTTCTCTGGAGTGCCGCAGTGCCACCCCCCCTGGTCTTCCCTGGGGATTCGCAGGATTCTTGTGAGAACAACAAAAAAAGCCCTTTGCAAATAAATCTACTCTTGACACTGAAGGTGGCTGTTCATCCAGCTGTCAGTTAGGATTCTGCAAGGTCCCAAGCATAGAGGCCAGGTCGCTAAGGCCACCAGCCGCCGTCTGCGGGATCAGGTCCATGGCCTCTCTCCAGCCCATCTCCCGCTCCCAGGCACCTGAGCCTCTCTCTCCCTTCTGGAAACCACCGAGCTCCCTGTCCCCCTGGGGTTCTTTGCACACACTGTCCTCTCTGCCTGGACTTCTCCTCGTCTCCTCCCATCCCAGCCTGCAGGCCTCCCAGAGGCCACCTGGGGGGCCACAGCGTGGCTCCGGGGCTGTTCCATCTCAGCCTTCTGCTGCTTTTATATTTATCACCCATCTCTCCATCCACCATCCTTATTTTATAAATGTATATATCACAGCTTTACTGAGATGGAAGTCACATGCCAGATAATTTACTGGTCTTTAGTGTATTCTAGACTTCTGCAACCATCACTCCTATCAATTTTAGAACATTTTCATCACCCCCAAAAGAAGCTGCCTCTCCAGGCCTAGGCAGCCGCTAAGCTGCTCTCTGTCTCTGTAGACCGGCCTATTCCGGATATTTCACATCAGTGGAGCCCTACAACCTGTGGTTCTTTTGTGCCTGACTTCTTTCACTCAGCATGATGTTTCTAAGGTTCATCCACGTTGTAGCGTGTATCAGAACATCATCTTTTTCATGGCTGAATAATACTCCATCGTATGGGTGGACCACACTTTGTTTCTCCATTCATCAGTTGATGGTTAATTGGGGTCGTTCCTATTCCTTGCTCACTCAGTCTGAGTCCCTCCCGCCGACCCCCACGAGACTGAACACTGCGCCATAGCAGGGGGCAGGGCCATTTTTGCTTCGCATCTGGCGCAGACTGAGCACTCAGGAAACATTTGCTGCCTGAACGAAGAGGGAGAGAACCTTTGCTGGAAGACCTCACCTTCCTCCCAACCTCCCCCTCCCCGCTCTCACCTTCCTGGTACCTCCAGCCAGGCTCCCCAAATAATAAAAACCAACCTTTGTCATTAAATGTTCAGTGTTCTACACCCGAGTTTCCTAACCACCGCACGAGTGACATTCCGGGCTGGAGAAATCTCTGCTGTGGGGCCATCCTTGACTTCTACCCAGTAGATGCAGATAGAACCTTCCCCTCCTGGCAATGTTCCCAGACATTGCCAACTGTCCCCACAGGAGCTAACTGCCACCCCACCCCCCATGAGGCCCCCTGGTCTACACACAATTTCTCAAAGCAGCGGGAGCCAGTATCAATGGCGTGGAAGAGTTGAGGAGATGGAGGCCCAGAGCGGCTCAGTGGCCTGGCCACGGTGAGGCCAGCAGCAGAGCCCGGCGGGAACCTCCTGCCCCTAGTCCTGGGCCCTGACCTACGCGGGGGGGGGGGGGGGGGGGGGGGGGAGGGGGAGCCAGGATGCCAGAGGCCTCTGCCCCTCGGGCCTTCCCTGCTGCTACTTGAGGTTCTCTTTCTTTTGACTTGGTTTGAAAACTCCCTCGCGCCACCCTCTTGGTGCTGGCTCTGCAGAATTTTCTGGCCTTGCCTCCTACTCCCCCACCCCCCACCGCCCAAATCCTTATCATTCCTTTCATTTTTCAACAATCACAAGACAAAGGAAATAAATAGCTGCAGGAAGAGACAAGCTGGGCTTGTTCCCCAGAACTGCTGCTGCGATGTAACTGGATCCTGCTGGCGAAGGTCACTTCGAGCGGTGGGCAGCGCCCCAGCCTGGGACCTGGCCACAGGCACTCTCACTTCCACAGCCCCGGCGTTTTTTGAGTGTGTGGATGTGGCCGAGCTGCCTCCAAATGCCATGGCGGATTCCCCAAGGAAGTGGGCTTCTTGTTGTTGGGGGGGGGGCGCGCCGGGCCCGGAGGGGCTCACGGTCCACACAGGCTGAGGCCCCAATGTACCCTGGTCAGGGCCACTGGGTACTGTGGCGCTAGAAAGAAGGGATGAGGCTGGACCTTGGAGCTAGCCAGATCCTGGCTGACATTCCAAATCCCAGCTCCTGAGACCCTGAGCATTTCACTTTCTCTCTCTGAGCCTCAGTTTCCTCATCTGTAGAATGGGATCAGTAACCTTGTCCTGATCAAGTTGTGAAAATCAAGAGGGGGGAAGCGGCTGTGGCTCAATCAGTGGGGCTCCCGTTTACCATATGGGAGGCCCCGGGTTCGGTTCCCGGGGCCTCCTGGTGAGGGCAGGCCTGCCCGCACGGCGTGGTTGGCTGACCCAGCGAGCACAGGCAGCAAGGGGGGGATGAATGAATAAATAAATAAAATCTTAAAAAAAAAAAAAAAAGAAAATCAAGAGGGAATTACACATAATACATTAATGCTTTTGTTGTCCGCTTGGTATGTGGCAGACCCTATGTATAGGCATTTAATAATGAAAGCTTCCCAACATTTTACAGGAAACGGGCAGAGAGAGATGGAGTAAAGCGCCTGGGGTTTATTACACAGAGCTGGGATTTGAGCCCCTGAGACCCAGCTGTGAAATCCACATGCTCAATCCCTAGGTTCGTGGCTTCCTGAATAAGGAGCCGGGAATGTAAAGAATGCGCAATCCAACACCTGCCATTATTCACCTATTTCACTCTGGCTCCCCAGCTACGGAGCCTCATTCTGGCCAGGCCTCATTCTGGCCAGTCCATCTCCTGTCGCTGCCAGGAGCCCACCGTCCCAGCCCCACAGCTCCTCCCGGGCCGCAGGTGGGCCACGGCAGAAGGCCACGGCGGGAGGCCTCAGGCTAGCATCTGAGGCCCTTCTGTGGTTACGCCGGATCAGAGCCAGTCTCCTTCGGGGCTCACTGGGGCCGGCACTGCTCTCCTAACCGTGGGCCCAAGGGTGGAGGGAGGCTGGAGCCTCCATTTCTTCTGTGCCCCAACCCTTGCTCAGACAGACAGACAGACACACATACACTCCAGCCCTCAAAGCCGGTGCCAACGGGCGGGTTATTCCCTCTCACCAATTCCTTGAGCCCCTAAAATGTGCCCAGCTCTTTGCCAGGTGCTTGGAGGAACACTTAGGAACAAGGAAGTCGTAGCCTCAGTGCACACACAGGTATGTGAGCAGTGGCCACTGAGGCAGGGGGTTGCCAGCCCGAGCCAGGGACTCCTTCCAAGGCGAGGTGCCTCAGCCCCTCCCTGACAGCATAAGGCCCTCATGGGGATTCTTGCTCCCAGGCCCCAGCCACAGAATCTGACTGTAGCTGCTTCCTGCAGAAAACGGGATTTGTGGAATGGGCATTGGAAGCTCAATGGGTTGCCTTGCAAACCACAAAACCAGGCTCAGAAACTGGGCAGACACCAAGAGATGCAGCCAGTGCACAGCCCCCAAATCCTGCTGCGGGATGGTCGGGTGAGGATACAGCTGTCACGGCTGCTGTCATTGCCACTGGGCCCTGGACGGTCCTGCTGGACCTGGACACTCCCTGCTGCCACCACGCCTGCAGCTGGAGAGGATCCCCCACCCACTTCTTTGCAGCTCTGGTTACTGAGTCAAAGGATGGAGGGAGTATGTGGTTGGGTTGTGAGCACAGGTCCCCACCACAGCAGCCAGGGGCAGGGAAAGCAAACACGGAGCTCGTTTGGGGTTTGGCTAAGGCCTTGGGACGGAAGTTCTCCTAGAACCACCCCAAGCCTCGGACAAGGGCTGGTGCCCTGGCTGGCAGAGGGTCCCCCATGAGACACTGCTTCCATCCACCAGGGCTCCTGCTCAGGGTTACAGGTATGGCTGCATCCCGGGACTCAAGCAGTGTCTCTGGGACCCAGTTCAGGACCCACTTCCTCTTTCTCTGTCCTTCAGCTCCCCATCCTCTAGGCTGGCTTCCTCCTCAAGCATCTTGCCCTAATGGTGGCAAGATTGTTGCCTCGGCTCCAGCCTCACACCCTCCAGAGTCCATCTGGCTCGTCCATTCTAGAGCAGAGGGAAAAGAGGAACCTTTCTCCACGGTTCCCAGACTGAGAGCCGATACATCCAGGTTGGCTTAGTTGGAGTCACATGTCTATATGTGAACCAATCACAGCAGCCAGAGGAATGCAGTGCTCTGATTGGCCGGGCCAAAGTCATGTGGTTCACACCTGCTGCCCGGTGCGGAATCCAGTTCCTTGAATGGACTGAGATTGGGGAGGGCTGGTTCCCGGAAGTCTGCACGGGATGCCCTTGCCCGGGGAAAGGTGAGAGGCTGCTGGGCAGCAAAGCACCAGCTGTCACACAGTGACTGTTGTTGGACCCCCTGCCTTGCCTCTGAGACTTTCGGAGTGACGTTTGGCCGGTGCCCTGACAGCAGGCAGGGACTTCCTGCGGCGGGTCTGTGACCTGTCCTGATGGACATTTGGGCAGTGCGGTGACAGGGAGTTGGCGCCCCCTCCTGACCACCGGCCCCTCCTGACTGGCAGCGAGCGGGCGCCCTGGTGGGCAGAGAGCTGGCGCGGTGCTTGGCGGCTGACCAGTCCTATCTGGCAGTCCCCAGTGGGCCTGCCTTGAGGCAGCAGGGGACACCTCCTGGGGTCACATACCCCACTCTGCTTCCACCTCCGCCCCTCCTTGCAGGAATGGAAACCATCCCAGACCACCAGTCCCAACCTGGGAAAGAAAATGGTGGTGGGAGGTGGCGGCAAGGCCAGGACTAGTTATGAGAGCCTTGTCCTCAGCTCTCGGAGAGGACCTCTGAGTCCAAGGGGAGGGGCTTTGTAGCAGGAGCCTCTCTCCATCTGAGAAGACCAAATCTGCATGCAGGAGATGAAGCAAGAGGCCATTTGGGACCAGCAGAGAATTAGGCACAAGAAGTGGGGGAAATGTTAGAGTATGTGCGTGGCTTGCCCTGCCCATTTGGAGACACCCAGCTTTGGACAAACATTGCACAAAGGCCTCCATGGGTCAGGGCCTTGGGGGAGGGTTGGCAGTGAACATAAGGGCCCGGGGCTGGTCCTCACTGGGCTAGCAGCCCACTGGGGAAAGGGGCCTTACTTGTGCAATGGCATGTTAGGTGGGGCTAGGGACAGCCATAAAACCAAAGCCTCACTAGCTCACGGAGAGGTGGAGTGTGAGCTGAGGCCAAGGCAAGGCTTGGGTGGGGGTCGGGGAGAGTGAAGGCCCAGCTAAAGCAGGGTTCAGGGAAAGGAGTGAAGGTGTGAGAGTGGGGTGGATGAGGTAAGGGGCTCTGGAGAGTCGGTAAGACCAAATCAGAGAGGACATGATGGACCGTGGGACAGATCTCGGACCTTGGTGACATGATCAGATTTGCATTTTAGAAAGGTCATGCTGGATCCAGAGATGGGGGCCCGGGCGGAAGTATGAGCTATTCAGTGCTCCAGACAGGAGACCAAGGTGGCTGGGAGGGACGGAGAGGAGTGGGTGGACTTGAGGGATCATAGATGTGGAATCGAGGGGACCTGGATGGCATGAGGTGCTGCAGGTTGTCCCTCTGTGCAAGAGCTGCGGGGGTGGGGGCCTTCTCCTGGGCCCAGGAGATGAAAAGGGGCCCCTGAGGGGTTGTGGGGGGCTGGCCCCAGGGTGGGGAAGAAAATCCAGTCCTGCTTGGGCGTGGACAGCTGAAGCCTCAGGCCAGGGGTAAAACCAGGGGCAGGAGCAGGAGTCCCCTCCCTTCAGGGACACTGCTGAGGGCTGTGGGTACATGTGTGTGCCATTGGGGACCCGGCCAAGCCGAGATGTGCCAAGGCCTGTTCCATGCAGAGCAGGATGTTTTGATAATCACTCCTTATGTTTCTGCCACGCTTTGACAGTTGACAGCACTTCTAGGTTTCCATTCAGGCAGTTCTGCTTCCTGTCACATCTACAAGGAGGGGCTTGTGGCTCCCATTTGATGGGTGAGGAAATCAGGTTTCAGGGAGCTGATGTCACACAGATATCACCCTGTCTTTCTACTTAGCCAGCTCTTCTGGCAGCCTGCCCCCAGCCCCAAGAGGCCCCTGGGCTGCACCTTTGGCTCAATCCTGTCAGTTCTTCCCCCTCATTTCTAGGGTCACCTCTCTCCCCGTCCCCACACCCTGGGTTCACAAAGGCCTGCACTTTACCTGGACCCTTGGGCACACTCCTAGGTGGGTGTCTGCCTCCAAGGCACTACCCCCTCCCCATGGGCAACCCCACCAGGCTGCCAGAACACAGATCTGACTGCCCACTCCCTGCCTAGAACCTTCAATGTCTCCCCATTGCCTGGAGGATTAAGTTTTCTTTTTGGCAAGGCCTCAAATGCTCTTTCCAACCTGGGCCAGCCAGTAGGGGCTCCACAAACTTCACTGAATGATTTTCCAGAACGGAAAGACCATCATCTCTCTGGACAAACAGTAAGTAAACCTTTTATTCTTATAGAAATGAAAAAACCCAGGAAGATGGATTCCATCCTTTAGAAATAAAAGTGCCAACACACAAAAGGGTATCTATACAGATGCTTATTGCAGCAATGGAGACAATGCAAATTTCCATCAGCAGCAGCGTCGGTGAATCGTGGCACAGTCACACCATGGAGCACTACAGCACTGAAAATGAATGGATGCCTTCTGCATGCCACAGCACACGTGACTCTCACAAACATAGTACTGAGCAGAAGGCAAGCTCGAAAGCCTGTGTGCAGTAGGAGACCATCCATCTGAAGTTCAAAAACAGGCACAGATCATCTGCGGAGCTAGAGGCCATGCTGGTGATACCTGTGGAGTTGGAAAGGGCTAGAAGGGGGACGGGGCAGGGAGCACGAGGCTGAGAAGTTTCTGTGTGGAGATCTGGGTGCCACCCAGGTGTACCCACAGGTAAGATGTCTCGGGTTGTGTGCTTTACTCCATGTAAATCCCACCTCAGAGCACCGTGGCATCACCACGATTCACCCAGGTTAGGACTATTACGCAGCTATTAACAAGAAAGGCTTCGTGCATTCCACCCGTATTGGCGTGTTGCTGTATACAGTTGTCGCCTAATGCATGCAGAGGGATCCCATTAGGGTGAAAACAAGCGATCCCCTGGCCACACACATGCACACATGCATCCGTGCGTTCGTGTTTGTGTGCTTTTGTATGAGGACAGAGAGAGTGGTGGAAGGTCACCTGGAATAGGCAGGGGAGACGCTGGGGAGGGACGATGCCTTCCTTGTACGTCTTTGTGCTTCCACTGCTTACTGGGAACACGAGTTGCTGGAGAGGGATTTTAAGGAAAGAACGAAAAGTGAGAAAGGGGAAGCGAGTGTAATGGCTGAGCTCTCTGGCTTAGGGCTGGAGCCACCCAGGCCTGAATTCTTGTTCTGCTGGGCACTGGCACAGAGACCTAAGGAGGGCGATTGGCCGGCCCGGCCTCTGTCTTCCCAGCTGGAAAACGGGGCTGCTGCGTGGGTTCCGGGGAGCCACGAGGGAAGCACCTGGTACCCGTCGGCAGCACTGGCTGGCACCGCTGGTGGCTTGTCCTCTGTCCTCTGCCCCCCGTCCAGCTCCCTCTTTTATTCCTCCCTCGACGACCCTGCCACGTTCGTCAGAAAACGAGGAGGATGGGACAAGCAGGATCTGCGGCCAGCAGCCCAGGGGATCCCAGAGCCGGGGGGAGTGGCCTCCCCTCGCCCGACAGGTCCATGTGTCCGGCTCCTGCCCGAGCCAGAATGACAGATGTCCCCGCAGGAAAGGTCGCTGGCTCCCACGCGGCTGTGTGCTTGGCGCCGGCGGGCGGGGCGGGGCGCCTTCCCCACGGATGTCTGGCGCGGGGGGCCTGGACCGCCCCGGCAAGCGGACTTGATTTGGGTTGCTAAGGATGGGAAGGCTCAGGTCATAAATAACCGCGGCGCCCCAGCCCCTCTTCAAGGCCAGCGTGTCCCCCTCCTCTCGGCGCGGGGCGGGGCCCTGGTGGCGGGGCGCGGAAGCCCAGTGGGGAGGCGGCAGGGAGAGGGGAAAGGGGTCTCCAGGCCGGGGTTCAGAGCCAGGTTAGCCAAATAGTGGATAAATTAAGCAAGGGAAACAGACAGCTCCCCTCACGGTGAACTTTTCACCCAGCTAACCTGCTCCCCACCCACTCTCAGAGGGCGGCAGCGGCTCCCATCCCATGGCTGTCACCTCTCAGGGGTGCTGCCACCTGCCTCTTCCCCCGGCCACCGCCGCTGCCACCCCAGGTGAAGGGGCGCAGATGGGCCGCTCAGGACAGGGGCCCCAGGAGCCGCCGGCTCTCCTTTAGCGACCCAGAGCTTTGACCAGACGGGGCGGCCAAGCACCCCCAGCATGCTGCCCTCGCCCAGCACCCTCCCGCCAGGCAGCTCACACCTCCTGGTCCCGGGCATCCCCAGCGTCTGCCCTTGGCAGGGACCCAGGGGCCGTGGTGGTTGGGCCGGGGTGGGCTTATGTCAAGTGGGCCCTGGAGGTTTTGGGCGACCCCAAGCAGGAGGCTCTAGCCCGGCCCTCCCCTTGGTTTTAGGCCTGAGCCACAGCTTCAAGGACCAGCTCCATCATTTGGGAGCAAGGGAAGGGGCAGGGTGGGCTCGAGGGCCCCCCCCAAGCAAGGGCCATTGCCCCAGGCTTCCTGCCTCAAACAGGCTTGTCCCTCCGTCACTGAAACCTGCTCTGGGCCAGACCCAGGGGCAGAAACAGCCTCATGATGCCATCAAAGCCACAACATGTGGGTCTGAAGGAGACCATGGGGAGGGGCTGCCCTTCCCAGGAAGGAGGGTCCAGGGAAGAGCTGGGACCCTGTCACCTGCTGTCTCCCTGGTGCCTGCCCAGCCTGGATCCACCGAGCCATCACCGTGCTCCGAGGCTGCAGAGGTGAGCTGGCAGGGGCAGAGGGCAGCCAGACAGGACACAGCGCTGGGGGGCCAGAAGTCAGCCAGCCTCCATCACCCTTATAGAGCCAGCCTCTGCTGACAGGGACACCGAATGAATGAGCTGCAGCAGACGGCCCAGCGCCGGAGATGAGAGAGAGACAGATGACAGAGGGTGAACAGCCAGAAATGCAGAAGGCAAACCAACCAAGACGAATATCAGACAGTGGCAGGGGCCACGTAGCAATGCAACGGAGTCCCTGGATCGTGGCCTTTGGAAGGGGTGACATTTGAGCAGAGGTCTAAGTGATAACCAGGGGCAGCTATGTGACGATAAGGGGGCAAAGTGGGAACCTTTCATGCAGGTTCCTCAGGCAGGAAGGATGCTGGAGTTGGATTGGGGGACAGGGGTGGAGAGCTGGGCAGGACCGAGGGGCCATGTCAGAGGCCAGAAGTGGGCGGATGCACGAGCTACCTTCGCCCCTGGCTGTGTTGATAGACTATCGTCTTGGACAGTCCAGGGTCTGCTCAAGGCACGGTCCTTATCGGGACTGCCAGCCCCTCCGGGGCTGAGAAATGACCATGCCCTGGTGGCGAGCCCCCTGGGAGGTGGACAGTCTAGGTGCAGCTTTGGCTCTATCACCTGCCGTCCATGTGCCCCAGGCACCTAGCTTCAGACCAGGGGCCTCAGTTTAGACTTCTGTGAAATGGGAACCCAGTCTGGACCTGACGAGGACTGAGGAAGAATGGAAGAAGGCAGCTGCGTGGGAAGTGAGCATTCCTCTGGAGAGGGGGGAGGGGGAGGCTCGGTAAGACAGCATGACTGCCCTGTCACCGCCACAAACGCAGCAAATGAAAACCGGAGCGCTTTGTTGTGTAAGGTTCTTCTCTCCCTGGGCTGAAAGGCCCGAGGTCTGTCTAGGAAGTGAGGCTTGGACACCTCTCCTGCCTTCTCACGTCCAACAGTCCGTTCTTCTGCTCATGGTCTCCAAGAAGCTGCCTGACCCCTGTGGGACCCAGAAGCCACCTTTCCCATTAAACAAGCGTGTCCAGGCTCAGCCCCCCTGAGTTGCGTTCCTAAGAGAAGGGATACACTGCCTGGCTCCTCTGAGCACACAGGGAGCGTTTGGGGATGGACCCTGTGCTCAGCACCCCGTGTCATGGTCCAACAAAGGAGAGGCCCCAGATCAGGGAGACGGAGGACTTGGGTGCCAGGTGGGCGGGATGAGAAGCTGACTCTGGAAGCTGCTGCCCTGCGGTCCCACAAGCCAGCGCGGTTCTTCGGTCCCCTAAAATGACAATAGCTCTGTGTTTTCATTACAAAAACAATACACACTCGCTATTTTTAGAAAGTAAAATAATGCTAAAAAGCATGGTTTTCATCAGAATAGTTGGGGCTACAGCGTGGTGACAACCAACCCCCCAAATCTCGGTGGCATAAAACAGCAAAGGTGTCTTCTCATTCGGCCTCGGTTCACACGGGCCTCCAGGGTGGCTTCGATTGCCCCGGTGCCACGAAGGAGTCACTGCCTCGGGTGTGGCCAGTGGCCCTGCCGGGGGGGGGGGGGGGGACGAGAGAGAACCTTCTGGAGGGTCTCTCACAGGCACTCGTGTGCGCCAGCCCAGAAGGGCTGCTGGGTACCACCACCCACGTGCCATTGGCCAGACCCGGTCACGTGGCCCCGCCCAGCCTCAGGGGACCCGGAAGTGCAGTCCTTCCCTGTGCCCAGAAGAGGGAGAGAGGTTTGGCACATCGCACAGAGAAGCAGAGCCACCTGGGAGCTCTCTTCCCAGCAGCTCCGCCTCGGGAGCTGGCTTCTAAGCCACTGCTTTAAGCGGGTGCTAGCTGCAGGGACCGTAACTATAGAGCCAGCCTCTGCTGACAGACATTTAGGTCACTTCCACCTTTTCACTATGTTAAGCAAAATGTCATGAACGTCCTTGAGCGTGTCCAATATGTCTCCGTGTGACCATTTCCTGTATTCTAGCCCATTCTGCCCTCACACTGACCCCAGGCCTTCGTGGTCACGAGACCAGGGCAGGCAGGCTCCTAGCACCTCTGGAGCCCGGTCCTGACAAATGTGAACTGTTCTGATGCTGATGGCTGGCTCCTTGTCCTCTGTCATCTCTCTGCCACATCTTTTTTTTTTTAAAGAGAGTTTTTATTTATTTATTTATTTAAGATTTTATTTATTCATTTATCCGCCCCCCCCCCCTGCTGCTTGTGCTCACTGTGTCCATTCGCCGTGCGTTTCTCTGTGTCTGCTTGTCTCCCCCTGTCGGGTCGTCCTGCTGCGTCAGCTCACCGCACCGCGTGGGCGGGCTTGCCTTCACCAGGAGGCCCCGGGAACCGAACCCGAGGCTTCCCATATGGTAAACGGGAGCCCCATGGATTGAGCCACAGCCGCTTCCCACTCTCTGCCACATCTTGCAGCCCCAGGGCAGACTTTCCCTGACCACCCCATCTGAAACTGCATCTGTCACAGAGGATGTGCTCCATGCAAGTGAGTTGAATGAATGAGTGGGTGGATGTATGGATGGGGTGGGTGGATGGGTGGGTGGACGGGTGGGGTGGGTGGATGGGTGGGTGGATGGGTGGGGGGGTGGATGGGTGGATGGGTGGGTGGATGGATGGGGTGGGTGGATGGGTGGGTAGACGGGTAGACGGGTGGACGGGTGGATGGATGGGTGGGTGGGTGGACACGTGGGTGGGTGGACGGGTGGGTGGATGGGTGGATGGGTGGATGTGTAAATTAGCCCCAAATTAAAGGTATGGGCTGCTTTCGAGAGAATTGACTCTTTGAAAACGGGTCATTGTGATCATCAGCATTCTGCTCCCCCAGAAGCACGACTCCTCCTTGATGCTGGGCTCGTCACACAGTGGGATTTCCCCAGGGGAGGGTGACCTTTCTGCTTCCTGTCTTTCCCACAGTTCCTGGGCCAGGGGCTTCCCAGATCAGATAGTCTGTCCATGGCCTTATTGTTTTAAAATATTTATTTGGTATTGTTAAAGGGATGGTGTCGTGACAAGAAAGAAAGGAAAAAAAAACCCAAACCCAAAATGCCAGCCACACTCCAAGACCGCGGGACCCATCCCAGAGCACATGCACCTGTGCATGCTTGCAGGCGTGCATGGGGCACATTATTTAGGTCGATTTTTACATAATGTTTTGATAAATGTTTTCTATATTTCCACATAATCTTCAAAAGTCTCCCTTTAATGATCATTTTAATGGCTTTATACTATTCCTTTCATGTGGCTTTTCCATATTTTTGATGTGTTCTTTCCCTGGCGGATGTTTTAGGTTGTTTCCAGCTTTTTGCCAGTGGCAATTAACATAGCCATGCGTATTTGATAGCTCTGACTTTTTTGCATCATTCAAACCTTTTCCTTCGGATCAACTCCAATAGGGGGTTAGTACGACCAAGACTATAAAGAGTTTTGTGGTTTTTCTGCTGTCAAAAGGATGCTGCCAATTTGCAACACCATCAGCAGGCTAGTGGGATCTGAATTTCTCTGTACTCTTGCCAACACTGGGTGTGACCTTAAAAACAGTTTTTTGCTAACTTAGTAAATATAAAGTAGTCCCTCAATGCTGCCTTAATCCATCATTCTTTGATTAGTAGTGAGGATAACATTTTCCAATGTGGTAGTTCAGAGCATGTGGGCTTGATAAGTTAATTAACCCCTGAGCTCCAGATTATCAGATAGAAACTAGGGATAATAACCTCCTCATGGGGTTACTGTAAAAATTTGTTCCTAATTCAGCTCATAATTTTTTTATTTACATATTCATCAGCACACACAGCACTTTCAGATGACCAAAATCAAAACATGGTTTTACTCCAAGAGCTTACAATCTATTTCCGTATTTCCAGGATTTTTCAGATTTGCCCTACATGAGTCTTTTAGGAGGGGTTGACCACACAATATTAATTACATTATCTGCAGAGCCCAGACAATTCAGAAATAAAATGATCCCACACCAGTGCTGTGAATATGTAAATCGTTTCCAGTCTTTCACACATGAATGAATGGCTTTTACCCTCCAGACTCCTGTGTGGTTTCAGAGATTTAATTAAGACAGGAATGCAAGAGTTTTCTTGGGACAAGACAGGAATGCAAGAGTTTTCTTGGGACAAACGAAAGGATCATAGCATTTCACAGGTAATGTAGAAAACTGTACAAACCTGTCACAGTCGCTAAATTTCCTATTAGTTGCTGTACTCTCGTGATAAGCTAAGATGTAAACCACTTACTGCAGTGCCTGTCACAGGCTAAGCACGCGGTAATTGCCAACTGCTACTATGCTAACTTCATCCTATGTAAACGAGCCTTTCGTGTTCTTTGTTCACATATATTAGACTCTCAATGCCTTTCTTGTTTTTTAATGAGCTCTTTACATAGTGTAGCCTTTTTTCCTTGGCCTCCAGTTTCCTGACATTTTACTTTGTTGACAAAATTTAGAATATTGGAAAGTTTGTGGCTTTTGTCATCTGATCCTGCCCTAGAGTTGTCCTAGCTTGCTTTAGGGTCTCCTCTTCCCTGAACCATCCAAGACCAAGGGGACAGAAATGAGAGTCAGAAGATCTACCAGTTGGAGTAATTTAGCTGATTTTGTCTCAGGTTCAGTCAGCTTTCCCTGATGTCAGGGTTCCCCGGGGACTTGGCTCATTGAAGCATGCATAATAATTCTTTTGAAATGAAAGGACTCCGAATCTTCTCATTCAAAGAGGCTCTTGCCTCAAACTAGGTCAGGTTTTTGTTGTTTTTTTTTTTTTTTTTCAAAATTTGTAGTAGTAGTTATATTCTAGTTTGCTGCAAAGCAGATACCATAACATGGGCTGACTTTTTAAAGTCGGAATTATTAGCTTACAGTTTCGAGGCTGAGAAAAACGTCCAAATGGAGGCATCATCAGGCGATGCTTTCTCCCTGAAGACTCACTGCCGGCGATCCTGGACTCCTCTGTCTCATGGCCAGGCACATGGAGGCATTTGCTGGGTTCTCTCGTCTCTTCTGGGTTGCCTTGCTTTCAGCTTCTTGCTTCTTTGGCTTTCTCTTTGTCTGAATTTCATTCTCTTATAAAGGACTCCAGTAAGAGGATTAAGATCCACCCTGAATGAGGTGGGTCCGTCTTAAGATCCCACTCACCGAAAGATCTTCCTTAAAATGGGTCCACACCCACAGGAATAGGTCAACTTCAAGAACATGCTTTTCTGGGGTCCATATAGCTTCAAACCATCACAGGTTATTGTTACCAGTTTTGCATTTTTTCTCTTTTGCAGAAAATTCATTCATTTATTGGATATCTGAGGACAGCCTTCTATTGTATAAGAACGTTTGGGGGTTAAATGGTGAACTGAACAGACGTGTCCCTACCCAAGTGGAGCTCACAGTTTTCTGGGGGAAGCACACTGGCTAGGGGTATGGAGTCAGCAAGGATTTCTTGAGCATCTGCTTAGGCCTGGGGACACCCAGATGAGCGGAGATGGCTCCTGCCCTCATGAGCGCACTGTCATTCATTAAATAACTACACAAATAAATGGGACATGACGTTTAATGTTTGTAAACTAGACGAGGGCAGGGCTGATGGAGCTGTGCAAGCTGTAGCACAAAGGGATGTGACTCATTGTGACCAGGGTTCAGCAGGGAAGGCTGTCAGTCAGGGAAGGCTTCCCTGAGGAGGTGACATTGGATGTGCGCAATGAAGACTGAACTGGAGTTAGCCTGGCCAAGGAGAAAAAGACCTTTCTGGAACAAAGGAAACCACAGATGCTCGGGCTGGGTAGGAACAGCCTACTCAGGGCTGGGCCCAGGTCGGGCTCTAGGGCCCTGGCCCTCCTCCTCTGTGGGGTAGGAGTCTGGGGAGCCTCCTTCCCGGTTCAGCGCACCCTCAGGCCCCGTGCTCATCATCTTTTGTCTGAGCAGGGGTTGAAGGGGTGTCGGGGGAGCTGAAGGGGCAGAGATCCTTTCGGTCCTCCTCATTCGTGGGAAACCCTGGAAAGCGAGGGATGAGGGAGGGCCGTGCTCCCTTCCCTGACCCCACTGGGCTTGGCCCCCCGCCCTCCCGGGGTTCACAGGGAGGTGAAATCTCCTCCAAGTGGGGGCTGGTCAGAAGGCCCGGGAAGGCCCCTGCCTTCCCTTCCAGGGCTCGCTGGGATCTGAAGAGCTCTTTGCCAGCCTGCCCTCTCCCCGTCCCAACTCTGAAGGCCGAGCAGCAGGGGCTGCCTGGGACCACCCTATCCCTGGCCTGGGGAACCCCGGGGCTGAGGCCAATCCCCACTGCCCTAGCTGGGGGCCTGCACTTCTCTCTGTGGCCCCTGCTTCACGGAGGTGCAGGGACCAGCTCTGAGCTCAAGTTCACTCGGTGGTGTGAGGACAGTGAGACTGACAGCCACCGTGAGCACTTCACAGTTTGCAAAGCGCCCCCTGTAGACAAGGTGTCTGTTCACTCTGCGAATGCCTGTGGGCCTGTGGTGGCTGCCGATCCCCTCCTTGCAGGGAAATTCCAGGCCGTAACTCCAGGCCTTGGGAACATCTGCAGGGATGGAGTCAGACAAGCCTGGGTCAGAATCCTTGATCCGTCTGTGCTGTGTGTGACATTGGACGGCGTGACCTCTCTGAACCTGTTTCTTCATGTGTAAAATGGGGTTCACACTTACCCTGCAAGGCTGTGGTGCCGATGGCATGGTGCCTCGTGATCAGCAGGGGGGCCTTTGGCATCATGGACTACTATCAGTGATGCAACAGGCCTAGGTGCTGGAAAGACAGTCAGTGCCAACCGGGTAAACTGAGGCCTCGCCTGTAGGAGCCTACATTCTAGTAGAGGCAGCCCTGCCTGCAGGTCTCACTTGATCCTCTCAATATCCCACGATGGAGACGAAAGTATGATTAGCCCTGACAGACCAGGCGGAAAGGCTCAGAGAGGTTGGCAAACTCACTGAAGGTTGCACAGCAATAAGGCCTTGCTAGAGCCCCCAAAGGTGGCTGGCGCCAGACCCCACCATGGCACAGTCAGGCTGGGCAGCTGAGAACTGGGTCAGACCTAGACCCCAAGGCTGGGAGCTGGAGGAGAAAAGGTTTTTGGCACCAGCTCTGCTGACCAGCCAGAATTCCCCTCTCTCCCTGAGCTGCGTCCCCATGACCCCAGGACGGTTTCCTGGGCAGCCCGGGCTCCGGTCCCCAGGCCTGTCTTTGGAACTTGGCGTTGGAGTTGGGGGCGGGCCCCCGGGGCTGCTCGTCCTCCCTCCCCAGCCCCGGGCCGGCCGGGCCAGGCTCCTTTGTTGCCCGCTGACAGGACGAGGCCGCCACCACACACTTCAGCTGCCAGCTCGCCGCGGTCACTCAATCCATCACCGAGGGCGGGCGCTCCTGGCCCGGCGCTCCGCCTGGAGTGTTGTTTTAGTCTGACTCGGGCTGTGAGATAAACGGGGCATGAACTGGCCCCCTGGCAGGGGGTCAGCCCCCTTTGCCCTCATTAAAGTGCCAATCAAGAAGAGGAATGGAGCTGAGCAGGGGCGAGCTCGGCCGCCTCCGCTGAGGGCGCAGGGCCCAGCCTCCCCCCACGGCCCGGGGCCCCTGGTTATCCACAACCAGGTGGCCTAAAACAACCCCCATTTCTTCTCTCTCTTGATCTGAGGGTTGACTGGACCCATGATGCTGCCTGGAGCTGCAGTCCTTGGGGGCTCTACTGGGCGGGGGAGGGTCAAGATGGCTCGCGACACATCTGCGGCCTTGGTGGGGACACCGGGCTGGGCTCACCTGGTTCGCTGGGATGTTTCTCTGTCTCCTCATAGTCCTGAGGCATCTCCCTGTCTGGGGCCCTCTTCTCCTGGTCCCTCACGTGGCCTCTCTGCATGGTTTCTCCGTGTAGTCTCTCATGTGGCTTTTTCACATGGCCTCTTCACCTGGTCTCTCTCACGGGGGAGCCAGGCTACTTATCTGGTGCCTTAGGGCTCCCCAGAGCAAAAGTGGAAGATGCCAGGCCTGTCCTAAAGTGAGCCGTGGGCCAGCCCAGATTGCACCAGGGCACCGGGAGTGGCTGCTGGGAGGCCTGGTCGCTCGGGGCCGTCTTTGGGGACTGGCACAGCACAACATGATCCCAGTGTGTATTTCCCTCTGGGGACACTTTGCTCAGGAGAGGGATGAAACCTGTACTCTTTACTCCAGGGTTCTCCGCCTCAAGGGCAAGTGGGTCAGAAGCCTCTTGGAGCAGGGGGAGGGAGAGAGGGGCTATAATTCTTCCCACCCATCTGCATACCTTCCACAGTTCATCTGTCCTCTAGAAGAATTCCCCAAGGCCTACTGCAAGGCATTGAAAATGAGTAACAACATGATTGTGTATTCATTCCAATATTAAATAATAATTATTATCATTTATTGAGAATATACCATAGACTAAGCATTGCCCAAAGCAATGCTATCTTCTTTAATTCTTCCAACAGTCCTGAAAAGAAGATACTATTGTTAACCCTGTTTTACAGAAGTATTAATTAGATGGGCCAAAGTTCTGCAACAAATAGACTCCCAAATGTTTATTGACTCAAACACAATAGAGGTCGATTTCTCATTCACTTAACAATCCAAGATGAGAATCCCTGGTCAGCAGGTGGCCCTCCTCCATCCTTCGTGTGGCTCTACGGTGGAAAGGTAAACTGGCTGCTGTGTGGACAATGGACCATGGCATGTGGGAGTGGATATTCCCACCCCTTCTCCACTCTGCCCTCCGCCCTTGGGTGCTGGCCCCTGTGGACTGTATCAGTGGATTCCCCAGCCCTCTGGCTTCCAGTGAGATCCAGCCAATGGGAAGCATTGTCATGAGACCACAGAGCAGGAGGAGAGAAAGGTGAGGGTGTGTATTCCCCACTCCCTCTCTGCTGTGCTGAGGTGTGGCAGTAGCTGAGTTTTCTGCCGATGGCCACAGTTCCTGTCAGGCGTACCTTTCCAGCAGCTCTAGCTGCAACTCTCACCTACCGTAGGGGTGGTAATGGGATGCTTCACGCTCTCTAGCTGGTATCCATGACCCCACCCACAAATGGTAATCAGCACTTCTGTCAAGTTCTCTGCAACTGCATCCTTGGAGCGTGCCCTTGTTTCTTGCTGTGGTCCTGGCAGATACAGCGTCAAGGGTGGATGCAATCAAACAACTTAGGAGAGAGAGGTGATGGAGGATAGACTTCTAGGTCTGAGCTTGCACGCTTTTCTTGATGGATTAGATGTGGGATTTGAGTAAAAGAGAAGATTTAAGGATGATGCCAACCTTTCTGGCCTGAGCAACTAGAAGAACTGAATTATTTATTAAGATGAGTAAGGCCAAAAAAGCAAAATAAAAAAATAATAATAATAAAAAGAAATAAGATGAGTAAGGCTGAAGAGTGGCAGGTTTGTGAAGGAAAAAATGAGGAGTTCAGTTTTGGATATGCTATGTTTGGGATGCTTTTTTGACTTCTATGTGGAGATGTTATGAACACAGTTAGAGCTCCAATTCTGGATTTGGGGGCAGAGATCCATTGGAGAAAAAAAAGAGGTTGATGGTGAGCTCTGAGGCACTTCAACATTTGGAGACCATGAGGATGAGGAGGAACCAGTGATGAAGACCAAAGAGGAGCTGTCAGTGAAGTAGGAGAAAACCAAGAAACAAGGTCTCCTGGAAGTTAAGTGAAAAAAATGTTTCAAGGAGAGAGTTATCAAATGCTGCTGATCATTCAGGTTAGATGAGACCTTATGATGAAGATTGGATTTGGCAAAGTCGAGGTCATTGATGACCTTGAAAAGTGTGGAGTAGTGAGGATAAATGCTTAATTGGAAAGGGCTCAGAGAAGAGGAGACATTTCTGCTTCCATCCAAGACAGAGAAGATGCTAACAGACGTATCTGCTTGTCACGAGTAACTATAAAATTATACAAAAGATGTGAAACCACCATTAACAGGCATTGGACCACAGACATTGCAAGGCTACAGGCCTTCAGAGAAGGGGTGCTCATAGACTGAGCTCCACATTTACCATGGCTTTCTAATTGGGGATAGTTTTCATACAGTGACGAAAAGAAAGGAATCCCAAGCTGAGACCTGAAGTCTCACTGGGTGGAGGAAAAGAGAGTTCAGACTTCAGGGTTGCTAAGACAGCTATAATTTAGGGCAGGTTACCAAATAAGAAAGAGTGACAGGGAAATGGATGTAGCTCAAATGGTTGGGTTCCCGTCTCCAATATATGAGGTCCAGGGTTCGATTCTTGGGGCCTCTTGGTGTAAAGGCAAGCTGGCCCACATGGAAAACTGGCTGAAATAGAGAGCTGGCCCATGCGAACAGCTGGCTCAGCAAGATGACGCAACAAAAAGAGACACAGAGGAGAGACACTAAGAAACGCAGCAGACCAGGGAGCTGGGGTGGTGCAAGAGATTGAGCGCCCCTCTTCCACTCTGGAAGGTCCCAGGATCAGTTCCTGGTGCCACCTAAAGAGAAGACAAGCAGACACAGAAAAACACAGAGAGCAGACAGCGAGTGCAAAATCAACGGGGTTGGGGGTGGGGAGGGGATAAATAAATAAATAAATCTTTAAAAAAAAAAAAAAATGATGACAGAAAAAAGCAGCAGAATTGGAGCTCCAAAACTTTGCATAGGGATTCTCCTTGGATCCTTAGCTTAATCCTAAGACATGCCCAGGGCAAGATTCCAGAAGACCTAGCAGAAAACCTGCTTGGGGAGGGAGAGTTAAACAGAGACTTCAGAGGCCACTATTTTTAAAGAAATAGTGAAGTTCTGTCTCAGCCAGAGAAGAGAGACCATAGTTAATGCTTTGAGAAATCAGTTGAAAATGAAGAAAGGCTACCCTTTAGAAGTAAGGGCCACACCCTAAGAGTAAGGGATTAACCCCAAGGCTGTGGGTAAAACTGAAATAGACCAGAACCAACAGAGTATAAAATCAATCCTCAACAAACTCAAGATAAGCAGTTACTTAACTTCTTGCCAGGAAAAAAAAAAAAAATGACACTATTCAGGGGATTATATCATAATCCAGAGTCTCTACTATGTACATTCAAAATGTCTAGCAGGGAGGCGGATGTGGCTCAACTGGTTGGGCGTCCGTCTCCCATATGGAGGGACCTGGGTTCGATCCCCGGGACCTCCTGGTAAATTAAAAAAAAAAAAAAAAAAAAATGTCTAGCATAGGGGAGCAGATGTGGCTCAAGCTGTTGGGCACCCACCTCTCATATGGGAGGTTGGGTTCAGTTCCTGGTGCCTCCTAAAGAAGACGAGCAACTGCTGCAGATGCCGCAGCCAGCAGACGCCACAGCCAGCAGACGCCACAGCCAGCAGACACCACAGCCAGCAGATGCCACAGCCAGCAGACGCCACAGCAAGCAGATGCCGCAGACAGCAGACACCACAGCCAGCAGATGCTGCAGATAGCAGACACCACAGCCAGCAGATGCCGCAGCAAGCACATGCTACAGCCAGTGCAGAGTGGATGTGGCTCAGGCGGTTGGGCACTTGCCTCCCATGTGGGAGGTCCCAGTGCCTCCTAAGGAAGATGAACAGGTACAGTGAGGAGACAATGAGCAACAGACGAGGGAGCCATCTTGGTGGGGGAAGAGGGGATGATAAATAAATAAATAAATCTTTAAAAATGTCTGGGACACAGTAAAAAATTACTAGACATGTAAAGAAGCAGGAGATATGACCCACAGTCAAGAGGAAAAAGCAATAATAGGAGACAAATGTTGTAATTAGCAGACAAAGACTTTAAAATATATAAATGTATTAAAAGATTTAGTGGAAAAGGTGGACAAAACATATCAACATATGGGGAAACACTGCATAGAAACAAATAAATTTTAGAACTGAAAAATACAATATCTGATATGAAAAATTCTTTGGAGGGGCTTAATAGCAGACTGGGCATAGTAGGATAAAGGATCTTTGAAATCAAGACAAGACAAAAGAAATCATAGAAACTGAAATGCACAGAGAAAAAAATATACAATGATAAAAAGACAGAACAGAGCATCCAGGACCTGTGGAACAATACTAAACGGCTTCATATTCATGTATGTAGTATTCCAGAGGAAAAGAAGAGAAAGAATGGGACAGAGAAAATAATTGAAGAGATAATGGCCAAATATTTCCAAAATGGATGAAAAAATATCAACTCATAGATTCAAGAATCCAAGTAAACCCCAAACAGGACAAATATGAAAATATCATATCTAGACCATCAGGGTCAAGCTGCTAAAAGAGAAAGAGAAAATACTTTAAAATTCATCCAGAAGAGGAAAAGGACCCATCACATTCAAGAGAACAACAATAACAATTATAGCTTACTTTTCACTAGAAGCCAAAAATAATAGAATGACATTTCAAGATACTGAAAGAAAAAACTTCCAATCTAGAATTCTATATTCAGTGAAAATACCCTTTTAAATGAATGTAAAATAAAGATATTATCAGGAAAACAAAAACTCTGAAAATTTGTTGCCAGTAGAACTTTACTATATGAAACTCTAAAGGAATTTCTTCAGGCTAAAGAAAAATGGTCCCAGATGGACTCTTAGATCTGCAGTAAGGAATAAAGAACATCAGAAATGGTAAATATGTGGGTATTTACAAAAATTTATTTTAAAAACTATTGCCTATTTAAAGCAAAAATAATGACAATATATGGTGGTACTTTTAACAAAGGTAGAAACAAAATATATGATGTGATGGTTATGCTAATGTGTCAACTCGGATAGGTGATGGTGCCCAGTTGTTTGGTCAAGCAAGCACTGGGCTAATTGTATTACAGGGCATTTCATGGACTTTAATCATCAGTGAGTTGACTGAATGTATTGCTGATTACATCTACAATCAACTGAGAAGATTGCAGTGAGTGACGTCTCATCCAATCAGCTGAAGGCCTTAAAAGGAGAAGTGATTTCAGCATTCAGAGAGAGAATTCCCTTCTCTACTTCAGAAACCAGCATCTTCTGGGGAACTCATCAAGTACGTTCATCGGAGTCCCTGGCTTACAGTCTGCCCTATAGAATTTGGACTTGTGCATCCCCACGGTCGCATGAGACAATTTTATAAAATCTCATAACATTTACAGATATCTCCTGTTGGTTCTGTTTACCTAGAGAACGCTGACTAATATATATGACAACAGTAACATGAAGAGAAGGAAAAATATAATGAAATTGCTTAAAATTCTTGCATAGTACATGGAGAGATATAATATTAATTTTCAAGATAGACTGTGATAAGTTAAGGATGAATATTATGATCTCTAGAGCAACACTAAAAAAATTGTGAGGAATTTTTAAAACAAAGAGAGGTGGGAAACAGATGTAGGTCAAGCAATTGGGCTCCCATCTACCATATAGGAGGTCTAGGGTTCGACTCCCGGGGCCTCCTGGTGAAAGGTAAGCTGGCCTGCACAGCAAGCTGGCCTGAGCAGAGAGCTGGCCCACGCGGAGTGCTGGCCCACATGGAGTGCTGGCTCATGTGGAGAGCTGGCTCATGTGGAGAGCTGGCACAGCAAGATGACGCAGCAAAAAGAGACACAGGAGAGACAATAAGAGATGTAGCAGACCAGGGAGCTGAGGTGGCACAAGAGATTGAGCACCTCTCTCCCACTCCGGAAGGTCCCAGGATTGGTTCCTGGTGCCACCTAAAGAGAAAACAAGCAGACACAGAAGAACACACAGGGAGCAGCCAGCGAGCACAAAAACAACAAGGGGCAGGGGAATAAATAAATAAATCTTTGAAAAAAACAACAACAAAGAGAGGGAATGGATGTGACTCAAGCAGTTAAGTGCCCATCTTCCACATGGGAGGTCCCAGGTTCAGTTCCTGGTGCCTCCTAAAGAAAACAAGCAGACAATGAGCAGACAACGAGCAAAAACAATGAGCAGACAATGAGAAAAACCAAAATGAGCAGTCAGTGAGCAAAACAACAAGCAAACAACAAGCAAACAGACAAGGGAGCCAACAACAACTACAAAAAAAAACAAAAAACAAAAAAAACCTCCCCCCAAAAAACAAAGAGAGGAGTTAAAATGCAATTTTAAAATATACTCAATCCAAAATAAGAAAGGAAAGGAAAAATCAAAGGAACAAAGAACAGATGGGACAAATAGAAAACACATTAAAAAATGGTAGACTTGGGGAGCAGATGTGGCTCAAGCAGTTGGGTACCCTCCTCCCACATGGGAAGTCCTGGGTTCGGCTCCCAGTGCCTCCGAAATAAGATGAGCAGATGCAATGAGCTGATGCAATGAGCAGACAAAATGAGCAGACACAATGAGCAGGGAGCAGGTGTGGCTCAAGTGTCTGGGCACTCGCCTCCCACATGGGAAGTCCCGAGTTTGATTCTCGGTACCTCCTAAAGAAGACGAGCTGACACAGCGAGCAGACAGAGTAAGCAGACAGATGAGGGAGCCATCTCGGGGGGGGGGGCGATGGTAGACTTAAACCTAATCAGACCAGTAATTCCATTAAATGTAATTAGACTAAACATTCTAAGTGAATGTTTAACAGAGATTATCAGATTGAATACTACAAGACCAACTATAAGCTGTTTATAAGAGACACACTTTAAAATATACAGACAGTGAAAAGGAGGTAAAAACATGAGAAAAAAAGGTATGCCATGTAAACACTAATCAAAAGAAAACTTTTGGGGTTCTCTAGGGAAACAGAACCGACAGGAGATATCTGTAAATATTATGAGATTTTATAAAATTGTCTCTCACAACTGTGGGGATGCATGAATCTAAATTCCGTGGGGCAGGCTGCAAGCTGGGAACTCTGATGTAGGTTTTCAATGAATTCCCCAGGAGAAGCTGGCTGGCTGAAGGAGAGATGGAAATTCTGTCTTCTGACTGCTTCTTCACTTCTCCTTTGAAGACCTCCAAGTGATTAGATGAAACATCTCTCATTGCTGAAGGAAATCTCCTCAGCTGATAGTAGATGTAATTGGCCATAAATGCAATCAACTTACTGATGATTTAAGTCCATGAAATGTCCTCACAGTAACAATTAGGCCAGTGCTTTCTTGGCCAAAAAACCGGGCACGCTTCCCTGGACAAATTGACACCTGAGCCTAACCATCAGAGCTGGTATGGGTATATTAATGTTAGACAAAGAAGACTTCAGGATAAGGAATATTACCAGCAATAAAGAGGAACATTTCACAATTATGAAAAGGTCATCTTATCACGAACACATACTAATCCTAAATGTGTAGGCACCCAATAACATAGCTTTAATACGTGAGAAAAATAGAACTAAAAAAAGAAATTGATAAATGCACAATGATACTTGGACATTATAACTCTCCTCTTTCAGTCAATAACAGAGCAAACAGATATAAAAAATCAATATGGATAAAGAATATTTGAAAAGAGATTGCAAGAAGAAGAGGTGGAGAGAGAAACCTCAATGTCATGAGGAATTTTACATTAAAAGAGCAGAGAAGCAAGTAGTAGCTAAGAGGGGTGTGGGTTTTAGGGCAGATGAAGATGGGAGAAATAACGGCACATTTGTATGCTGGTGGGGATGATGCAGAAGGGGTGCGAATTGGAGATGCAGCAGAGTGAGTGGACAATTGCAGGTGCAATGTCCTTGAGGAGGCAAGGAAGGATGGGATATAAGACAGAAGGAGAGGGAAGCGGCTGTGGCTCAATCAGTAGGGCTCCCGTTTACCATATGGGAGGCCCTGGGTTCGGTTCCCGGGGCCTCCTGGTGAAGGCAAGCCCGCCCGCACGGCGTGGTTAGCTGACCCAGCGAGCACAAGCAGCAAGGGGGGGATAAATGAATAAATAAATAAATAAAATCTTAAAAAAAAAAAAAAAAAAAAAAAGACAGAAGGAGAAGAGCTGGCCTGAGGGGTAGGGGTGTGTGTGGGGGAGGCAGGGGTGGAGCGTGAGAAGTGGACCCTTCCCCAAGGTGGGGTCGGCCTGAGTCACTGGGCCCTGCTCTGTGGCCAGGCCTCCTGGGGACGGGTCAGGGCAGCTTGGGGCAGATCCTCACCAGCCTCTGAGACTTGTGCTCCTGCTTTTGCCTGCACCTTTACCCCAAGAGAACTCAAGTTGGTCACAGCAAACTACTCCACGGTGAGAGGCTGGACAAGAGTGCTGCTTTTCATAACTTTAACTTTCCTTTCTTTACATTTAGAGATTTGTTTCAGGTTTTTTTTTTAAATAATAGGAAAGAATAGAAAAGTTTTTAAATAATAATCGATTTACAGAGAAGAAAATGGCTCTTAAACATAATTTCTCATAAGAGAAGTGTAAATTAAAACTACACTGACACTGGCAAAGAATATTCCAAAAAAGAAATAAATTAAAAAACAACAACAACAACACAATTCCATTACCAATAGCATATAAAAGAAAAAAATTCCCAGGAATAAACTTAACCAAGGAGATGAAGGACTTGTACACTGAAAAATATAAAATGCTGCTGAAAAAAATTAAAGAAGACCTAAATAAATGGAAAGATACCCTCTGTTCATGGAAAATAAGACTAAATAGTGTTATGCTGTCAGTACTACCCAACGCAATCTACAGATTCAGTGCACTACCTATCAAAATCCCAGCAGCATTTTTTTCAGAAATGGAAAAGCTGATTCTCAAATACATATGGAATAGCCAACTCATATTGAAAATGAAGACTAAAGTCAGAGATCTCATGTTTCTTGATTTCAAAACTTACTTCAAAGTCGCAGTAATCAAAACAATTTAGGACTGGCATAAAGATAGACATATAGACCAATGGAATATAATCAAATGTGTAGAAATAAACCTATATATCTATGGTCAACTCCTTTCTGACAAGGGTGCCAATTACATTAACTCAAGAAGGAACGGTCTCTTCAATTTAAGGTGTTGAGAAAGAACACAAAAGAATGAAGGTAGGGGGCGGATGTGGCTCGAATGATTGGGCGTCCATCTCCCATATGGAGGGACCTGGGTTCGATCGCCGGGATGTCCCGGTAAAATAAAGAAAAATATAGAAGGCGCACAGGCCGCCATTCCTCATGAGCGGGTGCACTGTCATGCCTCACGAGCAGGCAAGCCCCCAGGCCCCGTGCGCAGGCGTGCTGCCAGGCCCCGCCGAGCCCCGCGGCAAGATGATGACGTAACGGAGAGTGACACAAGGGAGAGCTAAGACAAGACGCACTGAAAAACCAGGACCTAAGGTGGCGCAGGTGGTAGGACTCCTCTCTCCCACATCGGAGATTCCCAGGATCAAATCCCAGTGAAGACAGGAGGAGAAGGATGAAAAGAGAGGGCAGGAAACAGACACAGAGAATTGCCCAGCAAATGGACACAAAAACAGCAAAAATGGGGGGCAAAGAGGGGTTAAAAATGGATAAAGGTAAATAAATAAATGTTTTTTAAAAAGAGAGAGATAAGAACTACTAAAAAAAAAAGAATGAAGGTAGACCTCCTACCTCACACCAAATAACAAAAACTAACTCTAGATGAATCACGCACGTAAACCTAAGTGCTAAAACCATAAAACTCTTTGAAGGAAACATAACCTTGGATTTGGCAGTGATTTCTTAGATGTTACACCAAAAGCACGAGCAACAAAAGAAAAAGTAGATAAAATGGGCTTCATAAAAATTAAAGACTTTTGTGCATCAGAGGACATTGACAAGGACGTGAAAGGACCACTTACAGAATGGGAGAAAATAATTGCTAACCATATATCTGATAAGGGTTTAATATGCAGAATATATAAGAACTGCTACAACTCAACAACAAAAAGACAACCCAATTTTAAAACATGCAAAGTTCTTGAATAGACATTTCTCCAAAGAAAATATACAAATGGACAATAAGCACATGAAAAGATGCTCCACATCATTGGTCACCAGGGAAGTGCAAATCAAAATGACAATGAGATGCCATTTCACACCCATTAGGATGGCTATTATTTAAAAAACAAAACAAAACAAAACAAAACACCAGAAAAATAGTAAGTGTTGGTGAGGATGTGGAGAAAGAGAAACTCTTGTACATTGCTGGTGGCACTGTAGAATGGTGCAGCCACTGTGGAAATCTGTTAGGCGGTTCCTAAGAAAGTTGCACATAGAATTACCTTATGAACTGGCAATCACACTTCTTGGTATGTAAGCAAAAGAACTGAAAGCAGGGATTCAAACAGATATTTGTACAGCAGCGCTCAGAGCAGCATTATTCACAGTAGTCAAAGTGTGGAAGCAACTCACGTATCCATCAACAATGAATGGCTAATCAAAATGTGGTATATACATACAAAGGAAACGTGTTCAGCTGTAAGGAAAGCATGAAGTTCTGATACATGCAACAACACGGATCTACCTTGAAGGCATCATGCTGAGTGAAATCAGCCAGAAACAAAAAGACACACATTGCATGAACCCACTTACAGGAAATACGTAGAATAAGCAAATTCATAGGGATAGATGGATTACAGGTTACCAGGGCTAGGGTGTAAGGGGAATGGGGTGCAGTTTCTGTTTGGGATGATGAAACGTTTCAGTACTGGATGGGGGTGATGGTAGCACAGTGTTGTGAATAATTAATACCACTGACGTGTTCACTTGAAAGTGGTATAAATGGGAAATTCTGAGTTGTATATATGCTACTACAATAAAAATTTTTTTTAAAAAACCCACAGCCAGCGCACTGCATTGAGATACTACTCATTTTCCTCAAACTGGCAAAGATAAAAATTTTGCTAAGTTGTATTGGTAAGGGTGAGAGGAAACGCACGCTCACTCACCTCTGGTGGGGGAATAGGTGTAACTCAAGTGGTTGAGCGCCTGCTTCCCATGTGTGAGGTCCCGGGTTCATTCCCCGGTACCTCCAAAAGAAAAAAAAAAAAGCACTTCTGGTGGGAGTATAACTTAGTACATACTCTAGAAGGTAATTTGGAAATATTTCTCAAAGTTGCAAAAGTACAAATCCTTTGGGGAAAAAAAGTACATGTACTTTGATCCAGCAGTTCCTATTCTAGGACTTTACCTTACACATTGTCGATAACGTATATGCAGGTGATTCATTATAGCTTTGTCTGGAAAAGCAAGAAGACTGGAAATAACCTAAGTGACCATCAGCAGGGGATTGACTAAATAAATTATGCCATATCTCTAAAATGGAAATCATGCAGCTAGCCAAGAAAATCAGAAAGCTCTTTTTGTGCTAATGTGGAATAATCTCCAAAACACAGCATCAAGCAAAAAAAGGCAAGATCAGTGTGAATTGTATGCTGCAAATTTTGTGAAAAATAAAAAGGGGGGAAATATAGAGACATACGTAATTGCCTGTGTACGTGTGTATGTAGGGGTGTGTGTGTGTATCTCCCTGGAAAAATATACAATAAACCAGAAAGGGGAACTGGAAAGCTGGATGGCAGGAGAGGGAGGCAGGAAGAAGAGAAAGTAACCATAAATAAAAACAATCCAAGAAGACAGGAGACAACATGTAAAAACAACGCTCAATGCAGTCGACTTTACTTTCTGTTCCCTTTCTAAACACTACATTTTTCTTCTAGATAGATGTGGCTTAGGAATTCCATCTAGAAAATCGTAAGGACATTTTGGCCCAACACTTTGACCATAAACCAGGACAGGGAGGCAAGAGGTGACGCTGGGTAAGGCTGCCAAATGTATTTGCTAAGTACCTATTTGGGGCCCGATAAGGAAAACCAGCACTCTACCATGTTAGGGAGATAGTTCACAATCGATGAACTCAGTTACTCTTTTCAATCTGCTGACATTTTAAAAAATATTGTGAATTATTGAATTAAAATACTAACATATTCACAGTCATTTTGAGAATTCTCCTTGCGTGATAGCCAGATTAACGGAACCAAGCTTAGGGTCAAAGTGTGAGCCGCAACTTGATTAGGCTGCCTCCTTGCCCCTACACCTGCTTTTATGACCACACTTGGTGTGATTTTCTGAAATAAATTCGCTGGCATTTGTGACCACTGACTCCCGTGCCTTGGGGCCCGTCGGTCACACCTGGGCCACGTGGCTCTTCGCTGCCCAGTTCCACGTGTGTGGCCACAGGAACATCTCCTGCCTTTGTGTCCGGGCACCTGGCCAAGGCCTTGGTCTTGTTTGCAGAGTTGTCTAACCAAGTACTGGTGTTTAGCACCTTGCCCTTTTGAGCAGCCCACCTCCACCCTCTGGACCCTCCCTCCACCTAGTGGGGCTGATGCCCACACGAGGAAGTCAGGGGGTTCCCAGGCTTGGATCCCAGCTGGTTTCTCTCGCACTAGCCAGGAGCAGGTGAGGGCCTGGCTTCTGAATGCAACAAGAAGGCAGCTCCTCAGCCTGGGCCAATGTAGGCTCCATGACGGCTTCTTCACCGTCAGGTCCCTGAGTTCCCCAGGGGCCCAGGATCTGGATCCTCCCAGAGCGTTTTCTCCACTTTTCTGGGTACTAAGCAAGGCTGGATGGTTCTACGGTCTACTTCCGGGCTGTTCAGCATGGCAGCCATGAGCTGCCTGTGGATACTGAAATGTGCCTAAGTTCCAAATTGAGATGTGCTGTCAGAGGAAATCACGCTCCAGATTTTGAAGATTTAGTATGAAATAAGAATGCAAAATATGTCATTAGCAACTTTTGTAGTGATCATGCCTTGTCGTGATAATATTTGGGGGTATATGGAATTAAATAAAATATATTATTAAAATTACTTTCCTATTTCTCTTTTCCATTTTTAAAAATGTGGCTCCTAGAAAAAAAAACGTTTTTCTTTTCTTTTTTTTTTTTTTTTGAGGTACCAGGACCAGGGATGGAACCCAGGACCTGATATGTGGGAAGCTGGCACTCAGTGACTGAGCCACATCCGCTCCCCTGTGTTGGTTCCCTCATCTGTTCTGCTTGTTTGTTTTATTGCTTCCAGGAGGCACCAGGAACTGAACCCGGGACCTCCCATGTGGGAAACAGGCATTCAACCGCTTGAACCACATCCGCTCCCTCCTGGAAAATTTTCAATTCCATATGGGATTTGCATAATATCTCTACAGAAAGTGCTGGTCCACTTGGTAACACAAGGAATCATGTCTCTCAGAATCTCTTCCTGTATGGTTCTGAGGCTAAGTTGCCAAAAGGGAAGTTGCATGAGCTTTTGGAGGCGAAAGTGAAGCAGCTGCCACTGTGTTTGTAGGTTCGTTGGAGGTGCTGAGAGACAGAAGCAGCAGGGCCGTCAGGCTCAGTTGGTTTTTGCTCTTTCCGGGCCTGCATCCAGTGCTCATTGCTGGTGGTGGCCCCACTGGCCAAGACTGAGCTGAGACTCACAGAGGGAGCTGCAAAGAGCCAAGCCTCCCAGAATCCTCCAAGCACCTCTAGACCTCCTTGTCCATCCACACCATCCTTGCCAGGAGAGGTTAGTGACCTTGCTGTCATCTCCTAACTCCCCTTTCAGACCTTAACTTCCTCAGCTACTCCCACAATTGTGTAAGGTCTATTTCCCGTAATTCTTTATGTCCTAATGGCCCTCCCGAGGCACCAGGGGCCTTGTCCTCTAGTTTGACTGGAAGTAAACAACAACTACGGACATAAAACAAAGTGGTGAATATATCAAAATATAGCCGGCCCCTCACTTGCCACCGATAGAAGTCCGTGGCTATCAGGTCCCTGAATCACACTCCTGCCTGAGCCTGGGCCTCTAAGAGTCTATTTGCTCTCCTTTCACCTACCCCTTCGCCATCTCCTTTCCAATAGCTTCTTCTTTCCTGTCTACAAACATGCTCAACTCTCTGATGTTTTTAAGACACCTAAAATATCTTTAAAACAAAACAAAACAAAAACAAAAACACCCCACTCCTTTCCTCCCAGAGCCACAGTTGAAAGAGACACTCCCTTCATCACCCTTGGATCTTATTTCAACAATTCCCAGGCCCGCTGGGGTGAAGGTCACCAATGGCCAGGTTTCCAAATCCATTGGCTTCTTTTCAGTCCTTGATCAACCTGACCTCAAAGCAGCTTTGGGTGCCCTTGCCTAGTCCTGTTTCCTCAGCTCTTTCCCAATTCCTAGAACCCCCTTTCTCATCCTTCCTGACCATCCCCAGCTCCTCACCCAGTTCTCCTTATATGGTGATGCCCCAAAGTGCTCACCTTAGCACACTTGTCTTCTCACTTTCCATACTCCCCTGGCTCTGTCATTTGCTCCATGGTTTCTTTAAACTATGATCTCCAAGGAATGACTCCCAAATCTCTATCTTTCCAACATTGCAAACTGAATGTTCCACAGGGCCTCACATTCGGGGTGTCCAAAATGAAACCATCCTCCTCCTATCCTCTCCCAGTTCTCCTTCTTATCAAGTGGAATCATCAAGACTCTGCCTGTTGCAAGTGACCTAACCAAGTAAATGAACCTAGGACCTGGCTTCCCTCCATCTCTCAGGTCTTCCTGTCTCTGCTTTGCTTCGCTCTGGGCCCTCCCTTTTCACTGGTTCCCAGCTGCTCCAGGCTCATGTTTTCCAGGTTCAAGTCCAGTGGAAAGAAAGCATCTCTTCCTGACAACTTCTGCTGGAATTCACTCTTATTGAACCAACTGAGGTTTACATCCATTCCAGAACCAATCCCTGTAACCAGGGATCTGATTGCTCTGATTGTGCACTCCTGAAATAGCAATGTGTATATAAGTAGTCACTATGGAGACTGACTTGTTTGACTGACTAGGACTGAGTTACATGCTCCCCTGTCCCCCACCTTAGGCAGGAGTGGAGTCCTCTTGAACCACAAGGACAGAGAGAGGATAAAAGATGGCCCCTCAAAAGGAACTGGGGATTTATTTACAGAAGAACAGACACTTGATTCTGGTCAGGCAACAATGGCAAATTCCCACCACTCCATCTAAGAAGCCCAATTATCCTTGCCCTCTTCCTTCCCAGTGACATACCCCCAATCATGGTACTTGGTTGGTTCTTTCTTTTCTCTTTCCATGTCTTTTGTTTTCTCTCCGTTTCCTTAGTTTAATCTCTCCTTCTGCCTGGATTATTTCAGTAGACTTCTCCCTCCATTCACTCCCATTCAATCCATCCTCCACACCACTACCATGCTATTTTTTTACCCTTCATGTTATCTTTTTAAAGCCTAATTATCTATCACCCTTCTTTTGCTCAACATGATTTTGAGATTCATCTGTGTGGTTTTCTGTGTCAGTAGTTTGTTCATCCTTATTGCTGAATAGTATTCCAACCTTATGTTGTACTACAATTTGTTTATCAATTCCCCTCTTGATAGACATTTGCATTGTCTGCAGTTTTTGGCTATTATGAATAAATTTTTGTGTATGAGTCTTTGTGTGGATGTGTTTCCATTTCTTTTGAATAGATGCCTGCAAGTAGAATTGTTGGATCATATCAATTTCTCCTTGAGAAGCTGCCAAGTTATTTTTTTTTTTTTACCGGGAGGTCCCAGGGATCGAACCTGGGTCCCTCCATATGGGAGACAGACGCCCAACCATCTGAGCCACATCCATCCCCCCCCCAAGTTATTTTTTAATGTAGTTGTATTATTTTACATTGCCAGTAACAATGTACGAGAGTTCTAGTTACTCCACATCCTTGCCAACACTTACTATTGTCAGATGTTTTAACTTTAGTAATTCTGAAGATGAGTAGTGTTATTTCATTGTGGTTTTAAATTTGCATGGGCATTTTTCATGAACTTTTTGGCCATTCATGTAGTTCTTTTGTCAAGTGTATTTTCAAATATTTGCTTATTTTTAAATTGAGCTGCATGACATTATTATTGGGTTGATTTGCTAAAATTTTCTTAAGAAATTCTGCATCTATGTTAATGAAGAATATTGGTCTTTAGTTTTCTTTTCTTGTAAAGCCTTTGCCTGTTTTTGACATCCAAACAGTACAGGCCTTATGAGTTAGAAAGTGCTTTCTCCTCTATTTTCTAAGCAAATTTGCATAGGATTGATATTACTTGTTCCTTAAATGTTTGTTGGAATTTACAAGTGAAGCTATCTGGGCCTCGACTTTTCTTTGTGGGAAGGTTTCAAATTACAAACATAATTTCTTTAGCAGATATGAGCGTTTTCATTGCCAAAACTGCCAATGCAAAAATACCAGAAATGGGTTGGCTTTTATAATGGGGATTTATTAGGGTAAAAGCTTACAGTTCCAAGGCTGTGAAAATGTCCTAATCAAGGTATCATCAGAAGTGATTTCTTGCCAAAGGTTGGCTGCTGGTTGGATCCTGGACTCCTGCCACATAACAAAGAAAAATGGCGGCTTCTCCTCACTTTGAGCCTGCTCTGCTGATTCCAGCCTTCAGCCTCACTTTCAGCCTCTCAGGGTTTCTCTGTCTTCCTGCTGTCCTCTCACTCACATGGCAGGGTCAAAATGGCAGCTGCCTTTCTCTGCGTGTTTCTTTGTGTGTGTTTCTGCTTTCAGTTCTCAGTTTACATAAGACCCCAGCAAGAAAGCAGAAACCCAACCTGGATCACACCTCATTGACGTAGTCCAATCAAAGGCCCTAAAGTGATCTAATCAAGTGATCTATCCAGAAGGTCCCTTAATGGAATCGAATGCAATCAACAGATCCCACACCGACAAGAATGAATTCTTTCAAAGAACATGAAACATCACATAGAGCTATTCAGATTTTCTATTTCTTGTCAGTTTTGATAATTTGTGCCTTTGAAGAAATATGTCCATATTCATCTAAGTTGTCAGATTTAAAAACAAAAAGTTATTCATAATATTCCCTTGTTATCCTTTTAATGCCGTAGGACCTGTAATGATATCCCTCTTTAAACAAAATTTTTTTTCATTGTGGGTCTTTTGGGTGGCATTAGAGAGTCAAATCTGAATCCTCCACAGCAAGGAATCACCTCAAATTGAAACAAAAATCAAGACTAGATGGTAGACTCGTGATCTTTGGAAATATAGAGGTAGATACAAGAAATTGCAAAAGAGTCAAAAGTAGTTGCCTCTGGGGATGGGGAAGATTAGTGTGGGGTGTGGCATGGTAGGACAAAGGATTGGAAAACAATCTGGTACCAAATTCAAGTCCTGGGTTCTTTCATTGCAGTTATTGCCTATCTCATTTGTCTTTCCCTCCCTCAATTCAGGCTGCATTGCATGTGAGCGCTGTGTTTCAATCCTTTTGTAAACTCCTCTCATCAGCTCCATTAGAGCCCTGGCTCAGTCCAATTTCCCTGGTTGTCAGACCCAGTTCCTATCCCATTTCCAGGGATCCTCACCTTGGCACAGTAGTGTCTCTAGTGTACTGGAAACTCAGAAAAGATCATATTTTAAACACTCCCCTCCTCAATATGATGAAATTATTTTCAGTAATGATCTTGAGTGAAACAACTATAGTAATAAGAAAAGAAGCATACAGTTAAATTTTTCTTTCACTGAACTTTTCAAATACAAAATCATGCCTGTAAAAAATAAAGTTAAATAAATATTACAGTACAATATACACAGCTACTTAATAATTTTTATATTTACTTAATGGATTGAATTTTGATTATTTGGTTATAGTCCTACATAAAAATTTTTATTTAAATAATTATTCAGTAACTAATAAGTGGATTTTAATAAAATCAGTATGTCTGCAAAAGATACAATTTCAGCAACTACTAAATTGTACTACTGATGTAACACTTTATTTTCTTCATATTTCATGTATGAAATAAACAAAAATAATGCACTTCACAGTATGCACTGTTTAAAATTTCTAAATACTAATAAAAATTCCAAGTGGTCACGTGAGTTGAAGTAACTCAAATTCTATTATTTCGACTTTACCATGGTTTATTTCAAATATACTGTTTAAATGCAGAAATATGTAGCACCATAGGGGTTGGAGACACTTCATTGAATGATTTCAAATCATTAAGAACTTCCTCTCAAAATGAAAGTGTATAGTTGAGTCCATGCATATTGGGGACTCACTGAATAATTGGGAGTTCTCAGAATTAATTTCCATGTAGAATACAAGGTTTATTAAAGGAGAGTAAGACAAATGTGCTAATTGAAGCTTACATATATTATTAAAATGCGACAGAACTTAAACCCACTGACGATTTTTAAGGGGAGTAGTATTTTATCACAGACTTTGTTTAGAATTGCTAGTTCATGGTGATAATAAAAAGCAAACTGGCTTGTAGTCAGTTTTATTATTGCTTTTTAAATTCTCTACAGAAGACTTACTCTTTTACGACCTTCACCCAGGTGGACCGCGCCCACTAACTGCCCTTGGCATGTCACTGTCTTGGGCCAAGCATTCTCCTGCCTCTCTGTTAAAGGGAAGGACAATCACTATCTTTGCCTGACTTGCCATCCACACCTCATCCTCTCTAACTTAGGTCCTGCTCCCACAGTTCCAACAAAACTTTTCTTACAGAACCGTCCTTCATATTGTGGAAACCAGCACACATCTTCCTTCAGTTTTCAGCATCATTCAACCCAGCTGGTCACATCCTTCTCCTTGAACTACTCTGTCTGATTTCTCCACCCACTTCTCCAGGCACTCCTCAATCTCTTTTTTTTTTTTTTTAATTTTATTTTATTTTATTTATTCATTTATCCCCCCCTTGCTGCTTGTGCTCGCTGGGTCAGCTAACCACGCAGTGCGGGCGGGCTTGCCTTCACCAGGAGGCCCCGGGAACCGAACCCGGGGCCTCCCATATGGTAAACGGGGGCCCCACTGATTGAGCCACAGCCGCTTCCCCCTCAATCTCTTTTACTGGCTCCCACTCCTATGCACACCCATTAAATGTTGGATTTCTTAGCACTTGGTCCAGCCCTTCTTCTCTGCTCACACTATGCTCCCTCCAGCTAATCTAATCCACTTCCATGACTTCAAACATCCAACACAGGCAAGGCACTCTTAAGGTTTTCTCTCTTGAGTTCTAGAGGCATATTCCTAAGTGCCTATTTTAACATTTCCACTTAGGCCACTGACCTCTCAAACCGAATTTGTCCATAACCCGAGGAGACAGTCATTTATCATTTAACAACATGTAACCCTCAGTGAATGGACCCCAGCCATGACCACCCAACTCTTGCTCCGGTGTTCTGCCATCTCATAATCATGTCACCAGTCATCAGGGTACTTAAGCCAGAGACCTGGAAGCCACTTTTGGTATTTTTACCCCTCTCCTTCTATATTAGATGAATCCCTCTTGTCTACTCTTCCTCAAAAGTCTATATACTTTTTAAAAAACCTCTACTTATTTAACTTTTAAATTATATATATATATTTTTTGAGGTACCAGGATTGGGGATTGAAATCTCATCTGTGGGAAGCCAGCACTCAACCACTGAGCCACATCAGCTCCCCTGAGTTGTTTTTTTCTTTGGTTTGCTTGGTGTGTTTTTGTTTTTTTTTAGGAGGCACTGGGAACCGAACCTGGAACCTCCCATGTGGGGAGCACGTGCTCAACCACTTGAGACACATCTGTTCCTCTACATACTTTTCTCTGTCTCCATTGCCACCATTATTTCTTGCCTGGACCACTTCAACAACCTTCCACTCTTGACTCCATTCCATCCATTTTCCATTTTGCAGCCAGAGACAGTTTTGTTTATTATTTTTTTCTCAAGACATAGTTTTTGAGATGCCAATCCTACAGTAAAATCCTCTGCTTAAAACATTTCCCAACATGGCTTACAAAGCTCTACATGATCTTATTCCCAGTCACCTCTCCAGCCTCATCTCATTGCCTTCCAGCCAGTATAGAGATCCTGGTCCTCAAATGTGCTGAGCAGTTTCTTAACTCCAGGACTTCACATGTGCCCTGGCCTTTCCTCTTTGCCTCCCTAACTCTTTTCACCCCTTCTGGACGCAGGTGAACTGCCTCTTCCTTGGTGATGTCATCCCTGCCCCACCCCAACCCCTATCATTAAGCTCAACGAGGGCAACCAGAGTGTCTGCCCTATTCATTGCAGTATCCCTGGCACCTAGGTCCAAGGCTGGCACCCAGGTAGATGCTCACGACCAATGACTCCCTGTAGTATCTCCCTGTCATTGGAGGGACAGAGGATTAGTTACTTTGGAATCAGGGTGACCTGTTTCCTTGGATCCTAGGAGATAGTGGTATCTGAACAAACCCTCAAACCGAATCAAGAGATCCCTTTGTGCAAGCATAAAAGTCTCTCTGTACCCAGGAAGTGCCTTAGGAAACCATGTCCTCAGTGACAGGTGTTTCTCCCCTAAAGAGACCATGGGAGTCATCACAGCTCTGACTCTCTCCCCACCATCCCTCCACACTACTTCCCTCTGAGGCTCACTTGTCCACAGTTGCTAAGGGTCAAGTTGGTAGAGCTATCCATTTTCTCTGAGTCGAAATACACCCATGACCTTTTTGTGCTTTTGAGTCAGACCAGAAAAAGCATGAGGTGTGAAGTTTTATTACCCCCTGGGAACTATTTATACTGGGTGCATTGCTTGGGTAATAACTGTGGGAGAACGTGGTTTGGCTCATCTTAGAGCTCCTGGGCTAAGGAAAAGCAGCTCTGTGGTACAATCCTTCTAAAGTGCCAACTGGCTTTGGAGGCAACTTAACTAAGGCTGCTGTGTTTTGTTTTGTTTTGTTTTCCCTTTCTTCTGACCTTTTGTTTACTTTCAGCACTTACTGTTGTCCCCGAGGAGCACAGCTGAAGTTAGAAACTGCTCCTTGGCCAGAGCTCCATTAGACACAAAAATAAGTAAGATCAACGGGATTTGATTAATAGAGTGTGTATTCTTCAATGTCTAGCTCTGCCAATCTGTCATCTCTATATTTCTATATATATTTACATGCCTCAAAGAGAGAATATACTTTTGTTTCAGATATGTCCATGCAATATTTGTAAAACTTGATCGAATGTTTGGATAAAAATAAAACCTCTACAGATTATTATTTTTTAATGTAGAAATCTTCAGGTCACATTTACTGATTATAGTCTGATAAAATTAGAAATAACTAATTTAAGGGAGATCAAATATATATTTTTTTAATATCTGGAAATTAAGAAACATATTCCAGGAAGCAGATGTGGCTCAAGCGACTGGGCTCCTGCCTACCACATGGGAAGGCCAGGGTTCGATTCCTGGGGCCTCCTGGTGAAGGCAAGCTGGCCTGCATGGCAAGCTGGCCCATGCGGAGTGCTGGCCCGAGTGGAGAGCTGGCCCATGCAGGAGAGCTGGCGCAGCAAGATGACACAACAAAAAGAGACACAGAGGAGAGACAATAAGAGGCTCAGCAGACCAGGGAGCTGAGGTAGCACAAGAGATTGAGCTCCTCTCTCCCACTCTGGAAGGTCCCAGGATTGGTTGCTAGTGCCACCTAAAGAGAAGACAAGCAGACACAGAAGAACAACAGCGAATGGACACAGAGAGTAGCAAAACAAGGGGTGGGGGAAGGGAGAGAAATAAATAAATCTTAAAAAAAAAAAAAACATATTCCTAGGTAACCCTTAGGTCAAAGAAGAAATCAAAAGTAAAATATAGGGGAGTGGCAGTGGCTCAAGCAGTTGAGTGCCTGCTTCCCACATGGGAGGTCCCAGGTTTCAGTCCCTGGTGCCTCCTAAAAAAACAAAAAAACAAACAAGCAAACAAAACAAACAAACAAAAAACCAACTCAGGGGAGCTGTTGTGGCTCAGTGGTTGAGCACTGGCTTCCCACATACAAGGTCCTGGGTTCAACCCTTGGCCCCGGTACCTGAAAAAAAAAGTAAAAATTTAAAACTACATAGAGAACAATGAAAAGGATAATCCTTGATACCAAAATCTATGGGATAAACAAAATTGTTTTCACAGGCAAATTATAAGCTTAAAAATGCCATCCTTATTCAAGAAGAAAGAAGGAAAAACAAAACAATACTAAGTATTCATCTCAGAAAGCAAGAAAAGAACAGTAAAGTAAATCAAAACAAGCCAGGTAGAGAGAATGAAAGGTTAAAGATGCAATCAATATAATAATAATAACAAATAGAACAGTAAAGATAAATAAGACCAGAACTGGTTCTTTGAAAAGAACAATAACCTCCCTAAAAACATAATTATCAAACAAGAGTAAAAAGGTGAAAGAATAAGAAATGAGAAATAAACAGATGCAGAAAGCATTAAAATATTTATATACTTTGGAATTTTGATTCATGTACCTGCATTATGTATTCAGAATAAAATAAGTAGCCTTACAAACAAAAAATAAAAAACCTTCCAGTGACTTCCTATTATACTTAGAGCAAAATCCAAATCATCAGAGACATGCAACTGTATGGCAACAAATAGAAAAATCTAAAGGAACTGGATGAGTAAATTCAAATATAAGTTACTAAAACTGCCCCATGAAGAAATGTGAGTACCCCAGTTACCAGAAAAGAACATGGGATGAAGATTTAAAGAAATCATTGAAAAATATTCTAGATCCTGATGGATTTACAAACATTTATCTAACCTTTAAAAACCAGAAAAGGAAATTCTAATGTGATTTAAATATTGCATGCCATAGAAAATGGTAGAAAGCTGCCCAATTCATTTTATGAAGGCAGCATAATTTTAATTTCAAAATCTGATGAAGATACTATGAAAAAAAGAAAATTATAGGGGGCGGATGTGGCTCAAATGGTTGAGCGTCCGTCTGCCATATGGAGGGACCTGGGTTCGATCCCTGGGACCTCCTGGTAAAAAAAAAAAAAAAAAAAAAAAAGAAAATTATAGGTCCATCTAACTTTAAAAACACAAAGACTCAAAATATTAGTAAAAAGAACCCAAAAATTGGGTAGTGGGTGTAGCTCAGTGTGGTTGAGAGCCTCCTTTGCATGTACAGAAGCAAAACTAGTGTATGAGCACACAAATCAGATATTTATTGTAGCACTGTCCTTGGGGGCAGGGTAGGGGTGAACTGAAAACTAAGTGATTGTCCTTCAATACAGGAAGAGTTGGGGGAATTATAGAACATCTACGTAATTGTTGCCATCAATGATTATGCAACAATTTAAGAGTAACACTAAGAGCAAGTTGCAAAACGGTATATATAGTATGATCCCAATTTTGTAAAAACAAAGGATAGAGAACTATATGTGAATAAGCACACCTACGTATATTTGTCTGTATATAATTATGAGTATGGTGAGAATATGGGCAATGCATGAGGTTACTTGGGGGTTCTGTGGGTGGAATAGATAGGGGTAATATGGGGGGGCAAACAAAAAGGAAAAATATGGCAGTGACTGTCTCCCATATAACATATATATATAATTGTTTCTGTTTTGCATTTGTATAAAAAATTTTTAGAACTAATTTTTAGAAGTTTTTCAACAGGATTACTCAGCAGTAAATTCCTTTCTTCTTTCCTTGGTCTCTCTGATTGCTTTAATCATCCCCCAGCCAGAGAAATACAGCTTGGATTAGCAGTGGTTCTTAAGGGACTTTGAAGATGCAAGTGAAATCTCAAACCAAATTTCTTGAACAAGTGTTTTTTGGGGTTAATCAAAACCTCTGAGGGAGCGGATGTGGCTCAAGTGGTTGAGCACCTGCTTTCCACATGGAAGGTCCTGGGTTCGGTTTCTGGTGTCTCAAACAAAAACAAACAACAAGCAAATGAAAAAACCAACTCAGGGGAGCTCAGTGGTTGAGCGCCGGCTTCCCAATTATGAGGTTCTAATTCAATCCCTGGGGCAGTAGCTCAAAAAAAAAGGAAAGAAAACAAAACACCTCTGAAAGGGTTAGTCAAAACTTGGATCTGTGTTTCAGAAAGCACTTCGGGAACTTATAGATACTTGTTCTCAGGGTCCTGAGATGCAGATCTCCTTGAGCAGCACACATCAAGTTTACTTGTGTCACCAGAAATCCCATCCTTGGCCTAAAGAGTTGGGTTGAAACCCAGTGTTTGTAGTGAACTAGCAGCTACAAGGTGGCTCGGTGACCTTGGCAGAGGAAATGGCAGATGCCACCACCTTTCTTCGCCAGTGGAATCTCCATGTCCTGGAGTACCCAGATAGTTTGTCTTCAATCACTGCCCCACCGCCCCAAGTGCCTCTTAAATATTCTAGTGGTGGGAAGCGGCTGTGGCTCAATTAGTAGGGCTCCCGTTTACCGTATGAGAGGCCCCGGGTTCGGTTCCCGGGGCCTCCTGGTGAAGGCAAGCCTGCCTGCATGGCGTGGTTGGCTGACCCAGTGAGCACAAGCAGCAAGGGGGGGATAAATGAATAAATAAATTAAAAAAAAAAAAACTCTTTAAAAGGGAAATGGACGTGGCTCAAGAGGTTTGGCATCCGTCTACCATATGGAGAGACCAGGGTTCGATCCCCGGTACCTCCCAGTAAAAAAAAAAAAATATTCTAGTGGTGCGATCACTTTGGGGAGTTAACTACATTTCCCATGGTTTCTCCCACTTAGAAGTGGAATATTCTTCAGATGCTGTGGTGTGGTTTGGTCTGGCAAGTGTAACCCTTCCCTTCTCTAAGTTCTTGGATTTCTGTTTGACCTTTAGTCATGAGTGGTTCTCGTTGAATTCAAGTGGTCAGTGGGGGAGGAGTTATTTGAAGAGCTGAAGAACATTACTTGATGAAATTCAATAGTCTGCCTGTTCTTCACTGGACCCACACAGCTGAATGTGGCTGGAGGAAAACCATAGAACCAGGCTGCTTGATCTCACTTTAAACTCATCATCACCAACCTCCACTGGTTCTCGATGCTGCCTGGCAAACCTACTCTATTTCCCCAGACCTTTCGCTTTCCCCTTGTCCTAGATGACGCTTATCAGTCTTCTGTCTTTTCACATTTCCACCACTTCTAATATACCCCATTTACAGCCAAATTCCTCTGATGAGTTGCTGTCTTTATGTCCTTCCATTTTTATATACTTTATATGTCCTTTCTCTTGAATCTACTCCAATCTGGCTTTTGCCCCCACCACTATGCTGTAACTGCTCTTAGAGAGGTTTCCATATTAATTTTTTATCTTTATCCTACTTCATTTCCAGCAGCATTTAATAGTTAATTTCTCTCCTTTAGAAACATTTTCTTGACTTGGCTTCAAGGACCTACACCCTCCTGGTTTCACTCCCATGACTCTGGCAGTCTCTTCTCCTTTGCTATTTCCTCTACATCTGCCTAACAGCTAAACTTGGGAAAGTCCCAGGGCTCAGGCCTGGGACCTCTTCTCTCTGCTGTCTCCCCTCACTCCTTAGAGGATTTCAGCTTCAAGGCTTGACATGTCATTTGTATGCCAAGAACATCCAATCTCACACCTTGGCCTGGATTTGTCTCTTGAACTTCACACTCCACAACCCACTGCCTAGTTTACATCTCCACCTGGATGTCTACCAGCCACCACCATCAACTTATGTCCAAAGTGAGCCCTGATCAGCTCTCCTAACCTGCTCCTCCTGAAGTCCCCTACCTCAGGAAATGACGTTATCCCTGCCAGAACTGAGACCAGGAACCTCACAGTCATCCTTGCCCTTCCTGCTTGTGGTAGGGTGAAGGGCAGCAAGCATTAAACCAGGTTCTGAAGAACAGAGAAGCCTGCTTACTCTTGGACGTATTCATACAAGGTGTGAGATTTGCCGGGATAATGTGCTTTCTTGGGTCGGGATGAGGAGAGTGGCTGCATTATATTATGAACATTGTCATATGTCTGGTATTTCTACTGGCAATGGGTCTAGAATCTATGGAAGACCAAGAAACCAGAAGAAAACAAAGAACATGTCTGGGAAGTTAACAAAGCATTTTATTCCACAGGAAGAAAAATGACGACTCTGATATGAGAACAGATTAAAGAGTCTTAACAGATTGGTGATTGTAATAGTGTTTACACGGTGGAGAACCAGATAACTTATTTTCAGAGTTTTATCAAGCAGCTACTATGGCACTTTGAGGCACAGATGATGCTTCAAACAGTGGCCCTGGAGCCTTCTGAACATTGATGTGAGTCCCCACCAAGCAGCAAGACACTCAGGGTCTGGGCAAGAGGCTGCTTTTCTTTTTGTGCATTTACAGTGGCCAGGCCCAGGGATGGAGAAACACTGACCTCTGGCTCGTCTTTCCAGTGAGCAAAGAAAAGCAGCTCTGGTTAGGCAGCAATATGGGCTGGCCAATGGCGCTGGGCCAGGGAAATGGGATGGCTTTTCATTTCTCCTGGTTCAATTTCTCCTTTTTCAATCTATTTTACTTTCCTCAGAGAGGAACTGTGGACTTGAGGCAGCATGAAAATTGGTAGAAATTATCAAAGCAAAATGTCAGACATCACTGGCTAAATCCCAATTTAAAACGAAATGGGACAAAAAAGGAGCCAAGGGCAGGGCCTGTTTCCTCCAAAGTTTGGATTATTTCCTGGTGAACCGGGAAACTGCCAAAAGCCCCTGAAATGTTACTGCCATGTCTGGTAAGAGGACTGCCAGGGCAGAGGAGAGCTTGAGAAGTTCTCAGTTTGCCCTCCCACCAACCACCCAGCCCCACCCCATTTGCTCTTTTGGATCCCATTTTAACATATGCCTCTTCCAAGGTGCAAATGTCAAAGACAGTGGTTATGCAATCAAAGATGGTCAAGTATTTAAAGAGCTGATTAAAATTAGAAAGGTGCCCTGGCAATCCTGGGAGCACCATTCCACAGTGCTGGCTCAGCCAGCTTGCTGCAGTCAGAGCTGAGAATACCCAGTTGCTGCTGGGGGTGGAAAGCAAACTTTTTTAGTAATACTAAGCTCCTTAATCCAATAAAGAAACTGCAAATGACTCCATTCCAGAAAGTGATAGAAGGCTCACTGACACAAGCCATTACCCCTTCTGAGAATCTCATCTTTAAGAGATCATGATCTCAGGCAGTGTGTTACTGATGACAAAAACCACAAGCCAAACTTGGGGGAGGGTGTGTGTGTAGGGAGGGTGGCTGGCAAGGAAGGCTGGGAGGAGTCAGCACTTGGCTATCCTGCTGCGCTCTTGTGTTTGAGAGGCGATACAATCGTGACTACCACCCAGCCAAGAAATAGACAAACAAACAAACAAATAATAAAACCCACCCAACCCTTCAAAAGCCAAGTTTCAATTTTGCAATCCACTAACTTAGAGTTCAGCGACAACTATACAAAACCCTGGAGTTCAAGGGGACTGACCCTTGAAAACACTATTTAGCCAAAGCACTTCTGCTTCAGCTCCTTTCCACACACACACACACACACACACACAGGAAGATTAGCTTCATTTGTGTCTTAGAAGGATTTGGGCCATGAATTATAGACACCAAAACCCTCTACACATCCACTGATCCACCAAGTCATCTTAGGTGTTGGCTAGGTGTGACAAGGTGGTAGAAACTGATTAGCTTTATTAAAATAAAAATTTAAAAATCACAAGGCAAGTCATTCATTCTAGAGTGAGGCTTCCCCCGTGCCCCCACCACTTCCTTATTCCTTATAAAAAAGGGAAACACGTGAAAACAAGACCCAAGCTGATCCAAGGAGAGGCCACTCAAACCAGGCCTTGCTGCTGGCTAGAATTTAAAACCAAGGACCAGAGATTCTTTGGTCAAAAGAACTTCAAGGGTAAAGAGTGAATCTTGGTTCCATGAAAAGTTTTTTACTCCTTTTTCTGAGACTCTCCTGATCTACCTCCTGGTCCTGGTGTTACCATCACTTGTCTCCTAGGGCTGGCTGTGGAGTTGTGCCAGCATGTGGCTTTATTACAACACAAAAAAGAACCCCAGAACCTCCTTTGTTTTAGTTGCCCAGAGGAGAGTATTCTTATTGTGGATTTTTAGTAGGTTAAAACAAATAGTTCAATGAGTTATTTTTCCTTCTAAATCAACAGTGCCTACCAATGTTTCAAACTGACCCTCTCTAATCATAACCTACAAAACACTTAAAACGCTAACGTTGCTTTGTATGTGTGGTAATGGACACACAATTTTACCTCAAAGTTTGGCAAGACTAGTCAGGAGAAAGCCACATAGATAGGAAAAAAAAAAAACCAATTTACGATAACTGAAGAACTATCTTTAAAGTGGGGTGACAAAAAGTAGGCTACCAAGCCACTGTCCCACACCTCCTTCTCCAGGGCCAGCCCCAGCCTGGCTAACGGGAGCTTTCAAGGCGTTGCTCCTCAATGCCTTGGTTCTCACCTCCATCCACTTTCCTGTGAAAACTTCAGTTTCCAAAACTAACACAAAACATTCTTCAACTTTCAAAAATGCATTTTTATCGAGAGTACCCTGAATTAGATGTGTAGAATTAGTGCAATAGAAGATTCAATATAATTTAAAATTGCTTTACAGTTAACAAATCTTTTCACACATCACAGGCCCTGTTCAGAATCGTTTCTATATATTTACAGACACAGTTATACATATATACATGTTAACAAAATACAGGGCAATCTAAAAATTAGATTCATTTCAGTACTTTTTTTTTTTACGTTATTCAACCAATACCTTTTAAAAATTATTTACTCATAACCTGAAGGGCCCCCACCCCAGTTAATACAACTCCATTTTTCCCCATCAGTGTTTACTTTCCCTTGTTCCTTGATATCTTTCCCCCAAACCTTATTCTGGTTTTGCCTCCAATTTAAACCTCTTAATTAGAGAGTGTGGGCCTCTTTCCTCCTGACTGGTTTGGGGTTTGAGTCTTGGAAGCATCTCTCTCCAGCAGCTAGGAGTTTTCAGGAGTCCAGCTCCAATAGCTCTTGATTTTCATTGAGTCTTAACATAAGTTGCTGTTCATAGTAAAGGCTCTTTGCATAGTTTATTTCTTGTGATAATTTGACAGCAAGGACCTCAGATTTCACGTGGACCTGAAGAATAGAAAAGAATGAGAAATCTGCCCCTGCAAGGTGGGGAAACCAAATGGAATCATAGAATAGGAGCCATTTAACTTCCCCCAGGAAGCAGCCCCCAAATGAGAACAGACAATTTTTAAAAATTGTGGTAAAATATATATAACAGAAAAAATTGCCATTTTAACAAAGTGAAAGTGTACAATTCTAAGGTGTTAATTATATTTTCAATCTTGTGCAACCAGCACTGCCATCCATTTCTGAAACTTTTTCATCAACCCAAACAAAAACTGTTCCCATTAAGCAATAACTCCCATCCCTCCAGCCCCAGCACCTAACCTACTTTGTGCTCTATGAATTTGCCTATTCTAGACATTTTATATAAGTGGAAATCATACAATATTGTTTTTTGTGTATTTGGTTTATTTCATTCAGCTTAATGTCTTCAAGGTTCATCCATGTTGTCATGTGTGTCAGAACTTCATTTCTTTTTCTAGCTCAAGAATATTCTGTCATATGGATACACCACATTTTGTTTATCTATCCATCTGCTGATGGACACTAGGGCTGTTGCTACCTTGTGGCTATGTGAATAATGCTGCCATGACTGCTGTGGACAGTATCTGTCTGAGCCCTGTTTTCACTTCTTTTGGGTCTATACCTAGGAGTGGGGCTGCTGGGTTCAGGTGGCAGCTCCATGGGATATGGGTATATTGTTAAGAAATACAGACCCGTGGGACCCTACTCCTAGTTAATTCTGATCCAAAAGTCTGGAGTGGATCCCAGGACTCTGCACTTTTAACATATTCACCAGGTGACTGTGCAGCCAACCCATAATCACCTGACCTGTAGGAATCCCTGTAACCAAGACCCAGTTTCCATTCTGAAGGCTGAGGATCTCACTAAGACAAGAATAAAGGACTTCAACTTTGGGACTAAAATCTAAATTCTGGGAATGCTCAAAGAAGAATCAGTAAACAAATGCCTTAAGGCCTTTCTTATCAAAAATGCTTTGCTCTTCACTTACCTTGAGAAGGGCAAAAGGGTAATTGAGCTGGCTCTCTGCTATGAAAGGAACTTATAGAAATACACATAATTTTGGGTATTTACTCTCTTAATCAACCAGCCCTACGTTAAAGCCCATTGGCCATGGCAATGGTCCCAGGGAAGCTTGCACAAGCCAGAATAAACCCAAGGGCATTCCTGAGCGGGGGAAAGGCCAAGGGATTCCTGAGGAGAGAGGCCCAATAAGGTTGGTTGCTATTTCTGATCTCTAAAAAGGGCCATTTTGAATGACATATCATTCTTGAGGACACCAGGGAAAAAATGAGCATGACTAATACCTGGGTTTCATGTGCAGTCACCACGTCAGACCAGGGCTAGAAGCAGAATGCTTCTCCATACATGCTTCTGCTAGGCCCACAGTCCCTGTGAGCAGAGCACCGTGGTCCAGGCTGCTAGCTCTGGAGTCAGACCGCCCGGGTTTGAACCTCTGCTCCTTCCCATGTTGGCCGTTTGAGCTTGAGCAAGTCACCCATCCTTACCAAGCCCCCTTCACAGTACAGTGGGGACAATGACAACATATCACAGAATACTCCCTAAGAAGGGCTTAGTCTACAGCTTGGCACATAGTTAATCTTTAATGAATGTTAGTTATTAATAGGAATTTTATTCCTCAAGCCCTGCTATGACTATACCTCAAATGCTTTGGAAATAAAGTATACATTTTGTTTACAAATATTTATTGAGTATTAATCCTGAATAAGGACCTGTGCTAAGTATTACTTCTTTATAAAGAAAAAAAGTTTCCATTGTTATAGGAGAAACGAATAGAGAAAGCAGTGTGTGCTCTATCACCTTCTCGGACTCAACACACTGAAGAGTTACATTTTAGGAATTAAAAAACCCTATGCATTGTGTTAGTCGCTCCTCACAATGAACTATTATTACCTGCACTCCATCAACGGGTAATCAAGGTCCGAATGTAGAGGAGCTTACACCCAGGGTCATTAGCAGTAGAACCGGAGGGCCTCACCAGCCCACACAGCCACACTGAGCTCCTTCCATGGGCTAAGAAGTGTCCCTGGGGATTCATAACTGCCTGGCCTGAACCTTCAAAATGAATTATTATTGAAAACAGCTGAGAGAGGCCGAGACATTTGGAGGGACCCCCTCTCTTGGAAGCCCAGACCACACCTGTGCAGGGCGCTGAGAAGACATACCAGGTGTGCACTCACCATAGGTTTCTGGTGAGAAGGTCCTGGGATGGACACCCCGCTGCTCGTGCTCACTGCTTTCTTGGTCACCTGCACATACACCTTCCCGTGGTCTTTGGAAACAAGGCAGTGGTAGAGGTCGTCGTATTTGACTTCTAAAAAAATGGCCTCTCGATCTACATAGTCGCCACTTTTTAGGAAGTAAACAGCCTTGGAGGAGATGAGCACACAGTAGGTATCGATGTTCTCCACAGCGATGAAGCTACAGAGGAGGAGAGGAAATGGAAGAATGGCAACTGGAGCTTCTCCCCGCCCCAAGGTGGCCAGGTTAGTTAGTTCTTGTCACTGAGACACAGAAAGGGAGCAGGTAGGGCTGTGTGCAGCCCAATGGCCTCTGGAGTCCTAGTGCCTGAGCTTGACTCCAGGTTCCCTCACTTACTCCCCCGGGGGCAGGTGGCTTACTTGCTCTGAGCCTCAGTTTCCTTGTGAGGAACACATGTAAAGTCTGAAGCAAATGCCCACAGGGAGTGCTCAATAAATGTTAGCTAATAACGACTATAAACACTATCAACAATCAAAGCACTGTTATATTTTCTGGGATTTTTTTTTTTTTTTTTAAGCTGGGAGTCTTTAGATAGTTTAAGGCTTAGAGAAAATTGTAACAGTGCTTTGTTGGATAAAACAGAGGAAGAAAATATGATGTATTTAAATATTAAACTGAAGTAGCAGCTGAGAAAGTTCACTGCCTAATATGGGGCAGGTAAACACTCAGAAGCAAGAAGACCTGGGTGAGGGCAGTGAAGATTGGAGGCAAAAGCAGAGTGAGACAGGCTTACCCAGTCGTACATCTTGAAAGATGGCACAGTGTTCTAACACTTGCCTACCTACACCTATATATTTTCTAGCACATTTTAACAGGAGGTCACTAGCCTAACACCTCCAGGGACTGGGAACTTATGAACCCATCCTTGTGTTGTAGGACAACTCTAAGAGTTAGGAAATGCTGCCTTAGGGAAAGCTGTGACCTTGATTTTCCTAACTTTTAATTATTACTTCTAAGAAGCTTTAGGGCCACTCAAAAACAAAGCTAGTTCCTCTTCCAAGGAGCTTACAGATTTAAAGTGGAAATTTATGCACTTCAAACCTTTCTTTTTTTTTTTTTTTTTTTTTTTTTTAATTTTTTTTATTTATTTATTCATTTATCCCCCCCTTGCTGCTTGTGCTCGCTGGGTCAGCTAACCACGCCGTGCGGGCGGGCGTTGCCTTCACCAGGAGGCCCCGGGAACCGAACCCGGGGCCTCCCATATGGTAAACGGGAGCCCTACTGATTGAGCCACAGCCGCTTCCCACTTCAAACCTTTCTGCTCAGCTACTGAATGAAAAGTGTGAACCTTGGAAACTGTGACAGCTCTCCCGAGCCTGGTTGCCTCCCCTGCATCTTGTGACAGCGTTAACAATGGGGTTGCAACGTCAAGGGACAGTAGAAAAGAAAAGATGACAGTAAGAATACAAAAAGTGACCAATGACTGGTTGTCAGCTCCAGCCCCCTGGGACTAGCTGTCCCGAGAATTGCCAAAGAAGCTGCTCAGAGCCCAGGCTCCACCTGAAACTGTTCTGGGACCTAGGTCCCAGGACAGCTTTGTGCCAGGGCCAACGGCTGCAAAGCACTCTGATGTGATGGCAGAGGCAAGTGAGGCATGAGGACAGACTGCCTGCTGGTCCCCTCTGGCTGAGAGCTCTCCCTTCAGACTCAGCACCTTGCTCTCTCCACCTGCATGGCTCCTCCCTGCTTTGGAATATATGCTGCATTTACCTTCAAAAGCACTGCTAGCCACTTCTTTGTGCTTGTTCTGTTTCCTGGATGCGGGGCTGGGTCTGCAGCTCCTCACCCCCTGGATCTTGGGGCACTCACCTCTGAGCTGGCCACCCGGCCAGGGCTCAGGAAGAACCTGCCTTGTTCCAGCCACCATTTCAATGACAGCTGCCATGACAAAGTTTAGGGTTTATTGTTCTATTCTCACTGGTTGGCAGTGCCAAGAATGTAGACTTGTAAAGCCTTAATGCTGAAATTAGAAATACCTAGCATCTCTTCATGTTCAGGTCACTTGACACAGACTTCCTCCCATCCCAGGCTCTGTCAAGAAAGCAGCACTACCATTTAAACAAACTGAATGGAATCTAAGATAGCTGGCTCAGAGGAAGAAAAGAGGAGATGGGGAGAGCCTGAAAAGGATGAGAAAAGCAACAGGACACCAAAAGGAAGTGTCACAGAGCCAGCCAGAAGCTGCACACAGTGCAAGTCTTTCTTCCCCAAGGAAACTAGCTCAAACACCGGAAAACAACCTACAGTTTCGGAGCACAGTGGGTACACAGCACATGGCAGATGAGACTGCAGTGACCTTGAAGAAGTTCCCCAAAGTTAGCCTCCACAGTTAGGGTGAGATCAGGGCCTGTGCATAAAAATATCTGAGATTTGATTTTCTTTTCTCTAGTCCAACTTCCATCTCATTGCCATTGCCCACTCCCCCACCCCATCTGGCACCTGCTACAGCTGACATTACTGCATAGACTCCAGAAATGGCCAAGGCCTTAGCATGGGGCAGATGCATTCACATCTAGGCCAGATTCACAGACATTAGTGTACTTCCCAATCTGGAACACTTTCAGAGGATTTAAAATAGACTCCTTTCCAAGATGGTACCAATGGCGCAAGTCCTCAATCAAGCCAGAACTACTTCTGAAGAAGAGGTAGCTCTGAGCTGGTATGCTGATCTAACAGATCTACTGGACAGCAGAGGACAGAGGCCACAGGGAAGAAACAGAACAGGCTGAGCTGGTTGTGATACTGGCAGAGTCACGTGCCCTCTCTGTGACTCTGTCTCTTCATCTATCTAGTAGAGATGATAATGCCTGCCAGATTTCTTTCCCAAGTTATGCCAAAGGTCAAAAGCAATCCCAGACATACAAACTGTCAGGGGAGAAGAGCAGCTTTGTACATCTGTACAGATCTCTAGTCCGTGGGCCAGAGGGGGGCCCACTCAGACCCTGAAAGTACTTCTGTTACTAACATTTTTTGGACATTTACATGAACTGCTCTCAAGTCTTTTCAAATCAAAAGCAGAAGAACAGAGCCAAGGTACCACAGAGGAGAAGAGGAGTCGGTTGCGTCTGAACAGCCTTGGGAGATGTGGAGACAGTGAGGCCACAGCAACGGGAACCTTGGGTCCCTTACCGTGATCTGAGCAATGAATCCAGACAGGGTTAACCATGGGTCTCCCCATTTCCTCCTGGCACTTCCCTGGATCCCCTGGCCTGGCCAAAACCAGTGACCAAAGCTTTGGGGTTCTGGTTTTGGTTTTACAAAATCTGGAATTTACATGGAAGAATAATTAAAACTGAGCTCCACATGATTCCTCCTTTATTGGAGACCAGTCCCCAAATCCTCCCTGGGCAGGAGATGACAGACACCCAGGGGGTCAGTGATAGCTGGGTGAAAGCATAGCTCTCCGCTCTTCTCCTTTGCTAGGCTGCTCCTGCCTCTGTTCCTTTTTTTCCTCAATACCATTGCAGGTTGTTTCCCTCCCTTCCTGGCCATCCATGTGAAAGGCTTGTTCTCCACAGGCTTCCATTTACCTTCCCTTGAGAAGACCACAGTTATGCCAAAGGCGTGGTAGCAGTGATGACTGCACCCCCTGCTTACCTTTATACTCTGCATCCCCCACATAAGCTTCACCCAGGAACTACTTTTGGCTCACAATGGAGCAATTATTGGAAAACATCATGGAATGACACAGAGGAAGAAAGCAAATGTGGTCTCAGGTTGATCCTGAGTACATCCATATTTTATTAACTCAGAGGGTAAGAAAATGAAAATCAGTGGCCCAAAACACAAAGCATCTGCATATCTTTCACATACAGAGAACTAGAGAAGTCAACTCTGTGCTCTGTTGGCACATTTTAGGTTGCTGCAGATCCTATAATTGATTTTAAAAAGAGTAGTATTTTCATACAATCTTAAAACTTCAATTGTTTTTGTTTTCCTCTTAAGAAGAGAAAGAGGACCCTCTGACCTTGGGATCAAGGTCAGAAAATTTCTTGTGAGAGCACATGGCTTCTACCACTCTCTGGGATGATGGGTGTCAACCGTAGGTGCATCTGGCAAAATTAAATGCCACCCATGGTCTTACCAACAACACCAGCTTCAGCACTCTCACTCTGTGACAGGTAATGATGTTCTCTCTAAGTACGTGGAACTGGCCATGGGTGCCAGCCCTTGCTGCCAATCAGCTTTGCTTCTCACTAGACAGATGGCTTTGCTCAGAGCTTCCTGCCCTCCTCTGTAGAACCAGTGTCATAACATCTGCTCTGCAGGGCCACTGGGATGATCGGAGTTAATAGAAGAGCCCAAGAGAGGGGATGTGCAGTCCATGACGGCTGCTGTTACTTCCTTCTCCTGTTGAGAAAAGATGACAAGCTGTCCTGATCCTGTGAGGGAGGATCCTGTTGCAAGTCTGCCAATCCGCTCATCTGCAGGCCAGAGAAGGGGGTGCCCCTCTAGCAGACCATGTGGAAAACAAGGTCAGGACTGATTTCTCCTCGGGGAGGGGGGATCTGACAAACATTTGTGTCAACCACCCTCTCTTTTTGGTGGATTTCTTAATTTTTCTCCTGCTTATTTTTGTTTCTTAACGTGATGTTTATATTCACATTCTACTCATGTTGGAGTTAACTTCAAAATCAGAAAGGTTCTGAGTCATCTCGCTGCACAAGCACTCCCAGAGCAGGTTCCTCCACCCTAAGTGACACCTGCACCAAGTCCATCCGGGACTCCCAAATCTGGATCGGAACCTGGGTTTCACTCTGAGTGTTAGACTCTGCAGAACACTGCCACATGAATGTCCCACAAGTGTCTCCCACTCCATATATCCACAGCGGAGCTGTCCGTTTCTTCTCCAGTTCTCTCCTCCTGCAGCACTGCCCATCTGACTCACTGGCTCTCCCTTAACCAAGAGTCCTTCTCAACTCCTCCTTCTCACCCAGATTTAACCAGCCAGTAGATTTTACCCATGCTGCCTCTTAAATACCTCTCAAATCTGTCCCCTTCTAGTCACCTTCACTGCCACTATGTCCAGGCCTCACCATCTTGCATCTGGATTACTCTGAGGGTCTCCTAACTGGTTTTCTGCCTCTAGTCTCTGCAACTCTGATCCATTTCTCTGCTGCCTTCAAGGTAACATTTTTAACACATAATTTTGAGCATACTCCTTTTCTTCAAAACCTTACCACTGCCTACAGAAGAGGTAAATTTAGCATGGCCTTTAAGGTAAGGCCCTGAGAACTGGCCTTGCAACCCACCTTTCCAGCTCTACAACCTCTGTTCCTTCCCTCCCACACATATGCTGCCACCACACTTGGCTAGTCAGAATTCTCTTGATGTGCCACTGGCTCTTCTACTGCCACGCCTTTGCCTAGCAATCCTCTTTGCTGACGTGCCTTTCTCCCTCTCTGCTTGACACATTCCACCTCGACCTGCAGGACCAGGTCAAATTGTCCACAATCTCCTCTGTGAAGCATGCCCTAGCTTTCCAGGCATAAATTAGTCACTTCCCTCTGTGGTCTCATAATACATTGTTCATACTTCTATTTTAACAGCAATCATATGGTACAGGTAATTGGTAGTATATAGTCTGCTTCCCCTGCCTGCTAGACTGGGAACTCATTGAGAACAAAGCAAATGTCTCATTTGTCCTGGCATACAGTAAGAGTCAATAAATTTGTTAGGAAGTTTCAGAAAATGACAGTGAAATTACATTGCGTGGTCCAATGGAATTTGGCAGTACACACACAGCTTTGGATTTGGAAATGTGTTACCCAGCAGAAAAGTGAAAGAATTCTCTCAGAACTCTTGGCTTAACTTATCAAAGATTTAGCAAGCCATTAACTTTTATCAGAATAGCTGGATAATCTGCCAAATGCAAGTTTTAAAATTTGGTGGCATATCAAAGAATATCTAATTCCCTAGGTATCAATGGTTATTGAAAGACTATTTCCTGGTTTAGAAAATGGAAGCTAATGAATCCTATCCCATTCTTCACAAGGACCAGTTCTTTTGTTTTGTGGCTGGGTATGTTAATAAAAGGTTTGCATTTATAATTTTATGCTATTAGAATCAACACTATAACCTGTGTTCAAAACAAACAAAAATCTGATTGTAGAAAATGGTTTATGCAGAAAGAGAGATAAAGTACATTAAACTAATATTTCCTTTAAAAAATTTTTTAATTTATTTATTTCTCCCCACTCCCTTGTTTTTCATTTGCTGTGTCTGTTCGTCTTCCTTGTTTCTTTAGGAGGCACCGGAAGCCGAACCCGGGACCTCTGATGTGGGAGGGAGGTGCCTAATTGCCTGAGCCACCATTGCTCCCTTTGTTTCGTCTCTCATTATGCTTTTCCTCCCCGTGTCTCTTGTTGCATCATCTTGTTGCGTCAACTCACTATGCCTGCCCATTACATCAACTCACTGCCTTCTTTAGGATGCACCAGGAACCTCTGCTCCCTGCTTTGTTAGTATCTCTTGTGTCAGCTTGCTGCAACTGCCTGTCGCACCAGCTCGTTATCTTCTTTAGGTGGCACTGGGATCCAAACCAGCAACCTCTCATGTGGTAGGCGGGAACCCAGTTGCCTGAGCCACATCTGCTTCCCGAACTAATATTTCTTAAACTAATGTTTTATATGGAAAGATCTCTAAGGCTATTACAGAGCGATTAGAGTTACATACTAGTATTCATAGGTTTCCTATTGTGTAAGTGATAGAAGTGAGATGCTATTTTAGACCTACTAGTCTATCTCTTTCTATATGTTTCTCTAGAAAGATAGACAAGTACTAAAACACTATAAACAGTATCTTTATAAAGGGGGCAAGAAGGGAGAATTTCACTCTTGATTTTATTTCTTTCTGTACTCTTTGTATTTGCTAACTATGCATGGGAATTTATTTCATAAAAAAAAGAAAGGAGTTATCTAGCTTAGCTGGTGGACTTATAGGCTATTTTTGCTTCCTTTTTTATACTTTTCTATACATGGAAAAACCCTCATAAATGTTATTTCCTAAAATGACACTTCAAAAACACAATCCATTTGTCAACTCAACTCCAGAGAACTGCACGTTAGAGCAGCTTCCGAGGTCACATGGGGTGCTCATGAGCATCTTTCTTGACAAGGTCAGAGTTAAAATCTTAGCACGTAACTTTGCCTACAATGAAGCATTATAGATAAGACAGGTATGCAGTTGTTGGTTTTTTGTTTTCTGTTTTAATGAAAATGAGAGTAATGGCCATAAAGACAAAATAATTTTATCATAGAGAGCACATTTACTTTAACATCATCTTAACCCAGGATCCTACTTCAAAACCAAAATTAAGAAAAATGGGAAACAATAGTAATTCTGCAACATACCAGAGTATTTAGTATGAAGCTAAAGCCTTTTCAGTTTGTTAGACCTTAAATCATATGTCAGTAACTATCTTTTTAAAACTAATTAAAGAAAATGAAAAAATGAAATGAAACTCAATCTGGGAGAACAAAGTTGAAGTAACCATGGCACTGGGGACTTTGTGGGGTTTTAACTACATCGGGAAGTAATTACACAACATTTTCCAGAAGTGAAACAGTGAGTCTAACTGGAAAAAAATGTGGAAACATTTAGTTAGAACAGTAGAGCAAGGTATTAAAGACCCTTTTAAGGGGTTAACTCTAAAGGAAAATATGCAAATAATTAGGTCTTTAAACATGTTTTTAATGACAATTCTAGGATAAAAGTCAGAGGTATAATCTGGCACCCGTGTGCTTTCCCTGAAAACCCCTTTCTTGCAAAGTGATGATTCTAATGTTCACATCGCCAGGAAGACCCAGCCGACAATGGCGGGTATGTCTGAGAAACATCTGCCAGATCCCCTGATGACTGCCTCCTTATGTCACTGAGAAAGGCCCTGGTCACATGCTTCCTTCTAATTCACTGAAAAGATTTAACCCACAAACTTGGGTGGAGATACATGGTTTTCATTTTTAGAGTCAAAATTCAGTCATGCCAACATCTTTTTCTAGTTCATATGAATCTGCAGTGTTTCATGAGCTCTATTTTACTGACTTCGTCTTGATGCCAGTTCTCAGCTTTCCCTGGCTCTGGTTTCAATGTGTACACCCCACTGTGGAGGTGATCCTGTGCTAGCGTACGACACAATTCCTCCCTTGTGGTTTCTGACACATGTCATTCTACTGAAAATCAATTTCGCAAGGACCAGAGCATGGTTCTCCTTGAGTGGGGGTAGGGGAGGAAGAAAAGCACAACATACAATAATTTATAATCTTACTTAATCTTTGGCCAAAAACAAAACAAGCCCAAATGACTTAACGGTGGGTACGTATTAATGAATACAAATGCTAAACTAGAGCTATCCATCATTTATTCAACAAATATTTATTGAATGCCTCTCTGTGCCAGGCACATAGGTGCTGAGTGTTCTGCAGTGAACAGAACAGAAAACAATGCGGCCCTCATGGGGCTACCATTCTAGTAGATTCTGCACCATGTGCTGCTAGACCTGAGGAGTGACTCTCCGGGTCTCCTATCCAAAGGCCAACAGTTCCATTGACAAAGTGGTATAAAGGGCAGCCATGGCACCAAATCTCCACTCCAAGAGGGCAGGGATATAAAGTCCTCTCTGGAGTGAAGCTGCATGGGTATTCTGGGTATTAGGGTGCTGGCTAGAGTGGAGAAAAGACCGGAACAGCAGGTTCTATTAATGCAATATACCTCCATTATGAAGAGACTTTCCAATAACACTGAAGGGGGTTTGGATTGTACAAAACAGATCTGGGAAGATGCCATTCTATTCAGCAATCAACAAATGAATTCTGAATTTGATTTTTGCTATCTCCATTCAAATACTGCTACAAAAATATGAGATGAGGTCAGCCTCACACTGCCAATGAAGGCTAGTCCGAGGGCTAACTTCTACCCCTGACACCCTTCCACTGGTCAAACACATTCACAGTCCTCAGAAACCTCCCTAGCTTGCCTTACCCTAAAGGAGATAAATAAGCATTAAAAGAAGTTAACCTAGCACTGTGCTACTCACCAGGCATCCCTAATTGCTGTCTTGGGCTGGAGGTTCTAACACCTACTCAGGCGACAGAACACTCTAAGCTATATGAGTCTCTGCAGATCACCCTAAGACAGTGATATATTTAATTCTACCATATCTACTAGGAATAATTTCACTATCTGAAAATACAGCGCTATCCCAGGTATATGAGGCTCCACATTCACAGAGCAACAAAGCAATCTTAAGAAATCATGTTTCCAAAATTTTCAATTCTTAGTTATTTGCTATTTGTTTCTCTGTTTTGCTTTGCTAGCATTCTGCAGCAAACAAAAGAACACCAAAGTTTAAGAAAACTTTACAGGGAAAATAAAAAAAACCCTTAAAACTGACAACATTTATCCATTGTTTTCCCTCTTTGAACTAACTGGAAAAAGACTGCCATTTCTTAGAAACAAAACACAAACGGACACAGTTTGAGAACCACTGCTTTGAGTAAAAGGTTTTTCACAAGGAGTTATACCTAAACTAGAAAACTTTTGGGGCAAGGACTCCTCTGACCAGTTCCAAGGTCTAAGAGTCATGATGATACTTCTTAGACTCGAAGAGAGAAAAGACTACTCAGCAGACCAACAGGGCTGCTTTCCCGCAGCTTCAACTTACAATTCATCTTGTATGTTGTCTGTTAGCTTGAAGAGCTGCTCCTGTCCTTCTGCCTGGCTCTCAGAATAGCGGGGAAGCAACCCCTGGGGCCCCGTGCAGCAACGCGGTTTCCGTACCCTCTGTGCCTGTGTCCTGGAGGGGCAAATAGGCAAAAAAACAAAGAGGTTACGTGTCAAGGCTAAAATGATTTCTCTTCCTCACCTAAGATAAAAGCACCACATAATACAAGACATATTCTAAATTTAGTGGCCAGTATTAAAGTACAGTATCAACCGTGAGTATACCATAAGATAGTGGTGTTAAAGACTCCAATATGGAATTAGAATCTTGCCTCTGCCATTTATAACCGTGTGATCACAGGCAAATCAGTCAACCTCTTTACCCCACACTTCCAGTCTTTTCTGTAAAATGGGGATGATGACACTTACCTTCATAGGAATGCATTTGTAAAGAGCAAATAAAATCATGCCTGTCAAGCCTGTGGTTAACAGAATGCAAGTGATCCACCAATGGGGACTCTTTTGTTATCATTACTAGACTTCCACTTGGGCGCACCCTATTTTTCTAGGCATCTCTTCGGCAGCACCATCTTTGGATTTAGAAGGGGTCAGTAAGAAGAGTGAGATACCTCAGGCATTTAGTGAGAATACACCCAACTTCTAGGATTCTGTTGAATCAGAGCTCAGTTGCAGGAAGGGATACAGTCATCATGTGAGGGAGAAGAAGGGCTATGTGGACTGGTCCCAGGCCACAGTCTGGGATTCCACAGTGTCTCTAACTCATGCCACTCAGCTATTGGTTGTCCAAAGGAATTTACTTTGCTATGGCCTTCAGGGTACACCGATGTTGTCTTTTTCCATAAACTATATACAGGATAACTGATACGTACTTTTTGGTGTTTTCCTAGAAACAGGAGTCCATATTTGTCTTGGAAAGGCTGTGCATATTTCAGATGACTGATAAGAGTGTGCTGGGTCTGTCCTCGGCCTTGTACTTGCTGTACTTTTTATTATTTGTTCCTGGAACGCACTGAATCAAAACACCCCTCTCTAGACATATCTAAGTAAGACATGAACAGGCTTACACTCTGACTCAGCACTTCAGAACCATGTACTAACAGCAGTGTAGAGACTTACTTGCAAGGGCAAAAGGTGCCCTGGTAGGCAAATCAGGGTAGTAATATGGACAGTAACAGTCTGAAACTTGCCATACACCATGCAATAGGTTAGCTGGGATAATTGCAAAGCACTCCTGGGCCCAGGTCAATACTCTGCTCATCAGGCCATGATAACTGATCCATACTTGGGTGGTGTTCGACTTGTGCCAAAAAACCAGAAATTCAGCAATCATTTTTCCAAAAGTTCACTTACTACTAATTGTGCTACTACTAATTATGCTCTTCAGTAGTGATGTAAAGAGACTGTAATGAAGTTTCAATGATCTGCACTAAAGGGAATAGGTTAAAAAAAAAAATTTCGTCTTCATCATCTACTCATCCATACCCACTATGCCTAGTCTCAATTCCTTCTTCAAAATTTAGGCCTAATGTTGGCTATTTAGAGTCCAAATATTGACTGGATGTAGGGAGGGCAGTGTAGGGAGTCACTGTTAACCCGTCAGTGGAGAGGCCTGACAATTGTTTTTTAAGGTTGGAACCACTATAAGTAAGGGAAGCCAAAGGGCAAGGAGCTTAGTGTACTTTTCCAGGTGGTAGAGCCCATGTTCATGTCTCCTTACCTAGAGTGTTAAATACCTGCTGTCTTTCCAAAGAGTGAGTAGGACAGGCTAATAAAGCATCCTTTCCCCAAGGCTGTCCTTCTATTGTCACCTCTGAGGCCCCTGGAAAAGGCTCAGGTTATCATGACAAATGTGAACTAGAATCCCATCTTCTCGACAGAAAGGTCAAGGGAATGTCTGTCTAGTCCACTGATCAAAGCAAAGGAATGGATATGAAAGCAATGTCATGAAATCAACATCTCTTGGCACATGTATTTTTCCTTAGAAGAAATAAACTTTGCATTAAACCTTAAAGCTGAGGAAAGTGGGAGAAAACTTACTATGGGTTCTAAACTCCTCTGGTGAGATCCAAGGAGGCCAGATAAAGCCAAGGAGGGACAGCTTGTTTCTGGATCTGAGCTCTTGGAAAGTACATCTCATAACACCTATGGAATAGGATGGTTGCTGACTCTACTCTGAGAGTGTAAGTAAACGTGTCCCACATTATCACGTTATCAAATAGCTTTCAAGCACATACCACTATTTCCTGACCCAGTGGCTTCCCTCAGGGCCTTCCCCAAATTTCAGTGATGTAACCTCTCCCTCCACTCCCAAAACATTATCTTCTAACCTGCAAACCCAAAACTCACCCAAATGTCAGAGAACAAGAAAGCTGAGTAACTTTTTAGGGGTATATGGTGTCTATTTGTTGCTTCTTTTTCGTATCTGTCTCCCCAACAGGCTGCAATCTTCTCATTTCTAAGGTCCTCATTTTGTGATCAACCAAATACCAAGGGTAAGGTCAAATACAGTGTTCAGACACTAGTGACTAGGAGGTAAGTGTGGCACTCAAGGCTCATTTCACCAATCGACATAGAGGAAAAGATAGAATTAAACTTTTCTGTGAATGCATCTCTGACAGACCTGGAGCAGTTGATGTCTGCTGCTAAGGTTTCCACTACAGATACAAGAAAAAGGTCCTCGCGCTTTCTGTCTGTCTGGTTGTGGCAGCCAAGATTGAATGGGGGAATACAGAAAATACAGGGAGGGGGAAATAATCTTCGCAACTCAGGAAAAACTGCCTTTTTACTCCACAAAAGGAATCTCTTTGAGGTTTGGGTTTACATGAGAAGTGTTTAAGACTATGTCCCCTACACTTATGCCTTCTGGTTCATTCCTTCTGATTAAAGTTTTAATGACTTTGAAAGGTTAAAAAAAAACAAAAACAAAAAACAAAAAAAAAAACTTTTCTGTGAAAGGAAACACAGTCTTCCCTCATAGTCATAAATATAGGCACTACTTCCAGAAGGGGTGATTTAGAGTCACTCTTATCAGAAGCAGAAGACAGATGAAAGGAATTCTTCCCACATTCCCCTATCACCTGATTATTGTTGGTACCTGAAAAATTATTCTTTCTTCTCTAAAACTCAACTAAAATTTTAACTTCAGGTCCAAATTGGGAGGTGATGGAGGGAGGGCTTAGAGTCATGGCATATGAACAAATTAGTTCCAAACTTTTTAGTCATCAAAGCATTATAAATGACAAATGGCAATAAACTACTGTTTTTCCAAATCTCCTAAGTTGGCAAAAACTTTAAAAAGAGACATTGTTCAGTGCAGGCCATGGTGTGATGGGACCGTCATCATCACATATTGCTGAAGGCACTACAAATTCAAATAACACTTTTGAAACCAATATGACTATATGAAATAGCAATCCTATATTTGTTTATATTCTGTGGATCAGTTATATAGTGTTTTAAGTGACCATTCTTACATCACTTCCATGTATGACCCAGTGAGCCTATAAGCACCTGGAGGGAAAGGAATCTATTCCTTTTTTTTTGTTTAAACTGGATTTTGGAGGCCTGGAATTGAACTTGTCATAATTTTTGGTTCAGGGCATACTATCATCATTGGTCTATTATTTATATATCTGTAAAATAACAAACCCCCGCCTGAAAAATTCAATTGTTGACCATAACTTAACTCTCTCTGTGTGGTTCTCCACCACCCCAGCCTCCTATTCTTCTTCTACCTAAGACAGCCACTGCTCTGAATCGTGTACTTCTCATATCCTTGCTTTTGGTTTATACCGTATTTATATACCACATTTCAAAGTATTCTGTGGTACAATCTTGTTATGTTCTTTGGTTTTAGAAAAAGAATCACTGTTTTTAATCTTTGGAGACTTACTTTTACTTCAAAGTCCAGTCCTATTGCTAAAATTCAGCTGTTCTTTAGTGTGAAGCTCTAATTAAGTTTATTTTCTGCCTGCTTTATTATAGCCCATTGTTTGAATATACCATAAGTTATCCACCTTCCTGTTGATCGCACGTGGGTTATTTACAGGTTTTGCTGTTACAAACAATGCTGCTATATGAAAATCCCTGTACATGTCTCTTGGCGAACATGTGCAAGAGTTTCTTTGGGTATATATCTAGGAGGGTACAAATGATCACAGGGTACAAATGATCACGTAACAAGTCAATTCAAACTGTTTTCAAAGGGGCCGTACCAATTTACACTGCCACCAACAATGCATTAAAGAGATCCCAGTAATCTATATCCTTTTTTCAACACTTGTATTGCCTAGGACAGCATTGCCCAATACATAGCACAAGCCACATATGGCTACTGAGCACTTTAAATGTGGCCAGTGTGACCAAAGAACTGAATTTTTAATTTAAATTTAAATTGCATATTGGACAGCACTAGTCTAGACATTTTTTCTTGCTCAGATGGATATAAAATGGTATCTTCCTCTTTTCTCATTCCCATCTTCCCCTTTCAACCTAAAGGATAATGAAATCCAGTTAAAAAAAATGGAGCATGAAGATCAGCTTCCAAGCCATTCTTGTCCACTGTTGTTGTATGGTCCTTGTCCCATACACTGGCCACCCCTGGTTCTTTGCTCCTTTTCTAATGATCTCTTTCACTGCCATATGTCCTGCTTTGTGGGCAGGGTCTTGGTACTACCACCCTTGGGGTAATGGATCATTAAACAAGAGGTGGCAAAACCTCACCCACTGACCTCTTATTAGTCGACAGCATCTCTCGCTAACACTCAACCTACAAGATAGTTTACAACTTGACTGTTTAGTGCATATGCAGCAACTCTGCCTGCACAAACCTTTGTTTAGCCAAAGGTCTGTGGTGTATTTAATTGCTGCCAGCTGGGGGTTTGTCAGCCATTTTAAGGCCTCAGCTGCTGTGGTTTATAAATTTCACAGTGTATAGAAAGAAGCAGGCCTTCCAGTCAACCAGCTAATCCAAAATGTCAGCACCAAATGAACTTGAGCTTTGAACTCCATGAAGATGTCAGGGAGTCGTCGTGCAGCAGGGAGGACTCTTTTTCCAGGGATACAGTGGCAGTTACCCTGCAGATATCCACCCAGAGAGACTAAGTCTGCATGTGGCCTTTGCTATCTGACACACACTGGAGGCCCCCAAACCAAAGATCAGGGTCATGAACAATCTATGTCATTTGCTTTAAGCAACGATAAATCCAAACAAGTGACACAAGGAGAGGTAACCAATTCCGCTTGGTTGATCCTGCCTTTCAGCCTGAGGGTCAGCAGTTGACCAGCCATTATTTGTTCTTAGCTTATCTGAGGAGGAGTTTATCTGAGGAGGAGCCATGTCCCAGTTACCTTGGCTGAAGACAGATGTTATGTGCACACACACATACCCCTGTACAGCTCAAGTTAAGATACTAGTTATTTCTACTAGTTACTAGAGAAATCTGTCATGACCAATGTCTGTCAACAAACTTGGATGTTCAAAAACAATCAGTAAATGAATAGAAAGTGTGTGTATTAAACATGTGACTTTCTAGCCTAACAGAATGGTTATTCAACTGGTGCCTGCCATCTTCCTTCCTGAGGGGCTGTGTGTACTGACCCCAAGAAAGTGATGGATTGTGTTTGCATTTATTTCATGTGTGTGTCCAAGACTTATGTTTTAATTAAATACCTTACCAATATATTTACTGTGCTCAACTGAACACAAACAATTAGGCTGAGGCCAGAAAGTCAACCAGACTATCTCCTCAACTACTGACTGTTAATGGAAACAGCTACCACAAGATACCAGGGTCTTGACTGAACAGTACAATCAAACATCTGTCAGTTCTCTAAAAGGAACCCAACGGTCTTTCTAAACAGTACTCTTAGCACTGAAGTGAATGAATTAGTTAAAAACTTCCTCTGATTTTGACTGCAGCACAGAGCTGGGAGCTCAGGAAGCCAGCCGTGGCATGCAGTGCAACCAATCTTTGACCAGTAGCCCTCTTCCTCTCTGCTGCATGCATCTACTTCCAGAGACCATGTAGAAGAGCATTTCTTCTCCATGAGCAGATTTTACTCCTTTCAGTGTAAACTGTAATCAGAGAAGACAAAGCACTCTTCTCTACTAGAGGATGAAATACTCTGAAAACCACATTGGCTGGCTCAGTTTGCATGAGAAATTCTTCTCTATAGTTCCATGACAAACAGAAATACACCTTATTGAACCTTATCAAAGAGAATAGTTAACCCATAGGTTTAATAACAACTACTGAACTCTAGTTGTGTTAAATCTTGAACCAAGAAAATTGTTCCAAATATCTTCTAGGATAATTTGGATTTTGAACACATGCAAGAATACGTTGGACAGAAAGAAACCCTGTATCAGCAGAAGTTGGTTCCTAAATGAAATTACTAACTAGGAGCTAAACTTAGATAGCCAGAAAAATTAGCCTGGAGAGCCCTGAGAATGGCTTGTGCTTGCCTCTGCCCCCACCACCTGCCCTCCAACCCATTCAGTAAACTTTTCTTGAGCTATCACATGCACAGGCCAGAGCCAGGTCTTTAGGAACACAAGGATGACTCAAGTTTCAGGGAGCTTACTGGAGTTTAACAGAGGAGATAAACAGAAACAGTAATTATAACGCAGCAGGGGAACACTCTGATAGAGGCAGTATAATATAATGGCTGAGAGAATAGGCTCTGGAGCCAGGCTGCCTGGGTTTGAATCCCAGTTTCATTTACAAACTGTGACCTTTGATAAGTTATGTAACCTCTGGAGCCCGGGTTTCTTCATCTATAAAATGGGGATAATAAAGGAACTGTTGTGAGAAGGAAATAAGTCGATACATGCAGAGTGCTTAGGACAGTGCCTGGTATACAACAGGCATGCAATAAATGCTGCCTATACTTGTGATTAGTGCAATGTAGATAGTGCCATGGGTGCACGAGAGGGCCCTTAACCTGGCCAGTAAGTGATAGAGGGCCCTTAACCTGGTCGCTGGAGCCCAAGATGGGCTAGACTGCAGCATCCAATCTGCTCACTCACTTTTCCTACTGGGGAGGCTCAATGCTTCAAATGAAAATATTTTCCCTTCCCTTTTGCTTTCTTGCTAACATTCAACTTACTTCACCCTAGACTAAAGAAGTCATATGTGCAACCAACCCATAAAATCCCACATTGTTAGTAGTTTGATCTATCAGTAGGGATGACATTTCCTGGGCTGGGCATTCTCCATCAGTGGGATTCACACCTCACTTGTTTATTAGGGGTCAAGGCTTCCCATAATCTAACATATGTTTTGGGGACCCCATGACATTGCAACTCTGACAGCTGGTAGGACTAATGTCATCAGATATGCCTATTGGGATTTAAACTCTAAGAACAAAAACATTTCAGAGTTTTTTTCCTAGTCAACTGCCTCAGGGGTGAGGCTACCTGTTAATTATGTTGCAGAGAGGGGCAAGAAAAGGGGGTCCATGGCAGACTCGTTTCATAAGGAATTCCAATCAAGCGGATAATGCTATAGTGAGATGACAGCCTAATAGCCTTGGATTTCCTCAAATGCCATAACTTTTGCATTCACTTTGGAGTTTCTTAGATTTTGTAACTTACAAAGTGGTTTACGACTTCTATCATCATAAGAATGAGGTATTTTACAAATGTAAGCTTCATTTGTGTTCTGAGTACAACATTCTGAATCAGAGAGTGGAGTAATTATAGGACTGTCTAAAGCCATAGTCAAATTCCTTGCTAACTTGGGAGGCGGCTGTGGCTCAATCAGTAGGGCTCCCGTTTACCATATGGGAGGCCCCGGGTTCGGTTCCGGGGCCTCCTGGTGGGGGCAGGCCCGCCCGCACGGCGTGGTTGGCTGGCCCAGCGAGCGCAGGCAGCAGGGGGGGATAAATGAATAAATAAATAAAATCTTTAAAAAAAAAAAAAAAAAAAAGATTCCTTGCTAACTTGTCACATCTAATGCCAACCCCAAAGTATTTCACATGAGCCAAAATACACTATCTGGTAAACTTGATTTTGTGGCTATTAGGTCCAAATACCTATGTTAATAAGCTGATCAGACTGACTAAATCAGAAATTTCCAGATTTATCTCTGACAAATTAGGACAATTTCTTTAAATTTTTATATTAACTATTTCTTTCCCAAAGTTGATCTCTTTTAAGAGAAGAGGTAAAATTTAGGAACATGGTGGTATAGAGAAGAAAACAGGGCTTTGGAAAAGGACAGTCAAGCTAAAATCCCAGTCCAGTCGTTTATTAGTTGAGTGACCCTGAGGATGTTACTAGATTGTGCGGAGCCTCAGTTTCCTTATCAATAAAGTGGGAACAATAATACTGACTGTTGAGGTGATATATGAAAAATACATACCGTGGTGCTTGTCATATAATAGGTACTCATAAAAGTGAAGTGTCTCCCTCCCAACCATCTTTATTCAGAATCACTGAGTTGTCAGGTCAGTTTAAAATATTGAAATGCAAAACTACAGGATTTAAAATTTTATCATGGCAGAGCACTAGGGGGATTTGCTGAATATGTAAGAATGGTTTTTATAAAAAGCACATCAAATATTTGGTTACATAGCTGTTTTCTAGAGGAACTAGTGCTTAAAGCGTTTAATCATCTAATCTATCCCATCCATATCTTATGTGTTTAAAAAACCTTTTTAAGGAGTTGGAGCTAATATCTAGCCATTCAATACCGAATTCTTAGGCCAAATACCAAGTTCTTAGAATTGGAATTAATAAATCTTTAGAATACTGCCATGAATCAAATTTACCGTAGCAGGGCTTGTCAAAAACATTTTAGTATGTGTGCACCAATTGTATCGAATGTACCACACTAATGAAGAATGCTGTTAATGTGGGAAAATGTGGGAGGGGTTGGGAGCGGGGCATATGAGAATCCCCTATGTTTTTTATGTAACATTTATAAAATCTCTGTATCTTTTTTAAAAAATTAAAAAGAATATATATATATATATATATTAAAAAAAAAAATTTAGTGGTAAAGATAACCTTAATATACAACTGATAAAAATGCAGCTGCCTGGGGGCGGATGTGGCTCAAATGGTTGGGTGTCCGTCTGCCATATGGAGGGACCTGGGTTCGATCCCCAGGACCTTCCGGTAAAATGAAAAAATATATATATAGAGAGAAGGCGCATGGGCTGCCAGGCTCTGTGTGCTGGTGAGCCGCCAGGCCCCGGGAGCCATTCAGCAAGATGATGACGCAACAAGAGAGAGACGCAGGGGAGAGACAAGACAAGATGCTCCGAAAACTCCAGAAGCCAGGAGCCGAGGTGGCGCAGGCGGCAGAATACCTGTCTCCTACATTGGAGGTCTCCAGGATCAAATCCTGGTGAAGACTGGAGGAGGAGGATGAGAAGAGATAGCAGAAAACAGACACAGAGAATTGCCCAGCGAATGGACACAAAACAGCAAATGGGGAAGTGGGGGGGGGGGTTTAAAATGGATAAAGTAAATAAATAATTCTTTAAAAAAAAAAAAAAAAATGCAGCTGCCCTGACTGCAGTGGGGGAGGAGGTACCCACAGCATCAACCCACCCCCACCCGGAGGCCCCACGGCACCTCTCCAGTGTCTCCATCCTCAGTGCCTGAAGGTCTTCCTTTGATGACTAAAGCCAAGCAGGTTGGGGATGCTCCACCCCACCAAGGGGCCCTCTTTGTAATTTTTTGATATGCTCTTTCAAGACTACCC
>JAKSZT010053883.1:8079645-8152886 GCA_026826555.1 Tolypeutes matacus | reverse complement strand
GGTGGAGGTGGAGGTGGTGGTGGTGGAGGTGGAGGTGGAGGTGGTGGTGGTGGAGGTGGTGGAGGTGATGCTGAAACCCAGAAGGGTCACAGGACCAGTCAGTGATACTCCATCTTTCCTACCACCACCCTTTTCCACGGGAGGGAGCTCTTGCTCTGAAACCAAGCTGTGGCCTGGGAATTATGGTAAGTGTTGAAGGGAAGCTACATGGCACATGCCTGGCATGTGGTGGGGTTCAATCCTGTGTTCAAGGACAGACCAAAGGCCATGGGCAGTTAGACCTTGTAGCAGAAGAGCCAGAGCTAAGAGAGTGGGAAGGGGCAGCCTGCAGTGGAACTCCTCCTTCCAGTCCAAGCCAAAGAAAGGCTGGGAGTTGGTAACAACCCAGGAACCTCTGGAGCACAGGAATGCTGATCATTCCATCCTGTGGGGACACTAGGAGTTACTGGCCTGGATCACATTCTCCCAGAGGGCAATTGGATAGCCTCAGGGGGAACATACACCACCTACAATTTTCCAGGAAGGAAAAGAACAGTGGGGCTTGGAAACCTGGAAACTGTTCAAGGGTCTGGCTCCCTGGGGGTTGTCAAATCCAGTCTTGCAACTCAGCACTCAGCACTTGAATGGTGCTCAGACCAAGGTACTCAATTCTCAGCATGAGCTCAAATCCCAAGGAGAACTCTCTTCAAAGGATTTTTAAATGGCATTCATTATCTCAGGCTTAAAACTTAGGTTCTTTTGACCTAGAAATGTAATCGACCTATAATTGTTTATCCACAGATTTAACCTATGGCTGAGCTTTCTCAGAGGCCAGGGCCACCTCTAGCCAAAACTGCCCCTCTAGACACAGAGCCTGGGTATAAGCTCATAGCAGGAACAAGACAAGGAGAACATCCATGCTTTTGAAAGGGGATTGGTTCAATGGTGTCCTTTCTCTTTAGGCAGGAAGGAAGCAGGACACAGGTTGGCACAGCTTGGTGATAACCTTCAGTGCCTCTACAAGGGACACATTTCTGCTTGGTGCCATGATGTTCAACCTGGTAACAAAAGATTATTCTTAATTTGGTGATAAGAAAGTCAAGCTGCCTTTTAATTAAGTGCCTCCAGTGTTAACATGAATTGGACTGATTGTCATAGTCCATCAACCCTTGGCAAACTGGTTTGTTTGGTCTGGACAACAAACAACATTCCACACTACTGGATTTTTTTTCTCCCAGATCCCCGGCGGGCCCCCCCCCCCCCCCCCCCCCCCAAAAAAAAAACCTTTTTAAAAATTACAATCTGTTCTGCTGTCTCAGGTTACATTCTGTAAATAATAAGCAACACTGATGAAATACAAAAAGCTGAAAATTTGTAAAGCAGAAAGATCTGCAGTATGTCCCACATCTGTGTCACATTACACATGCACTCAATGGATTTGCTGATTCCTGTCTAATCCGCACACAAGGGGATCGTGGCCAGCAGGGCTCTTGTGCCACAGGCCACAGGCGGGCTGAGGACTACTAGGTGCAGGCAAGCAGGGGCAGGAACTGGCACCCTGAGGTGGAGGTACCAAGCCCACTACACAGTTAACACTTGGCTGCCCAGCCTGCCTGTGTCTCGGGACACATGCATCGCAAACCGGTGGCTCACGCCATGGTAGGTCATGAGAGAAGCACTACTCAGAATCCTCCTTGCCGAAGTTGGGCCCCAGGCGGTTATACTAAATAACATGTTTTAATGACAAAATGTCTCATTTGAAGGAGTTGGCTCCCCATACATTAACATGGCTACAAAATAAAAATAGAATTGAAAGAAACCAATTAAAGTCCATTTGGTAAAATGCTCAGAGACTACTAGAGATGACAGTTGCTATGCCAGGCAAAATTTGATCCCATCTTTACTTTTTCCAAGCTTTTACAAATACACATACACACATACACACTCATGCTCCCATTTAAAAAAAGAAAAAATTGGCAGCACGTAAGAAAGAAACTGGCATGTTTTAAACTTGTGGCATCATACCGAGTCCCTGACTGATTATAATGCTCCACGTTGGAAAAAACCTGATTCAGACTCACCAGAGTCTTCAAGCAAAAGAGCATGTAAGCCTCAGAGGATACTCCAAGGAAAAACTGAGAGTTTACCTCAACCAGCTCTATTACATCTGCATTTTCTCATTGAAGAAAAGACACCAGAATCAAGACTGCTGGGCCACTGAGGTCCAAGGGATGCCTTTACAGCAGCATTTATTGAGTGCTTACTACATACTGGGCAGTTTAATCCTCACTACTGTCTTATAAGGAAATGCCTAAGTATTCCATATTATGGATGAGGAAACTGTCTTAGAGAGAATTACGAAGCTTGTCCAAGGCTATATGCTGGTAAGTAGCAAAGCCAAACTTGATCTTGGGACTTTCTGATTCTCTTGGACTCATAAACTTATTGAACAGCAGGACTTTGTTGAGGAAAAGCTCTTTAAGTACATAATTTGAATCCATCACTGTTAGATATCCTGGAGCTCTTGGAGGGACACCAAGGAAGGCAATAGTATGACCTCAAAAAGCTTACAATTAAATTGGAAAGACAAGACTTACAGCCCTGATTATGGAAGAGCTTAGACCACGAGTCAGCAGTGGAAGGTTGGATCTGACACCCCACATACAGAGGGCAGGATGGGCTTCCTGAGGAAGCCTGGCATCAAGATAAACCTTTCCTGAAGAAAGAGCATCATTTCTACTAGTACGCAAATATATAATCTAATCTGCCAAGTTTTACAATAAGAGCTGGTGGTAAACAAATGCTAAGACATAGAAGGAAACAAATGACATGATAACTCCACATAGAATCCAAAACATCTGATGAAAGCCTAATTCTTAATGCTAAAGCAGGTGACTGAAGAACTGTAGGCAGTGACAGCCCTTCTTTTAGAAAGTTATGATTCAGACTCTAACTTAGATGAATGGAACTCATCAAGAGACTAATTTAAATTTTATCAATATCTGGAAGAAAGCTATGCACTTATATGGATGAGAAACTGATTATATACCATCTTTTGGAAGGGGTGGGCCTAGACAGGATGAGAAGAAACAAAAACACAGTAAAAAGGAAGACTTAAACCCTTACCTCGAGGGGGAGGGGACTAACGATTGGGGCTAAGAATACACAATGGAAAGGGAATTCACAAAAGAAGAAATCCAAATGGCCAATTGAAATGTGAAAAGGTAATTCAACATTCCTAATTCAAAAAGAAATGCAAGTGGTAGCACCAAGATATTTTCCCCTCTCAGGCTGATAAGAGACTTAAGAATAGCAAAGCCTTGTTCTTAGTATAGTAGCTAACACATAGCAGTTACTTCATAACATTTTTGACCAAATTCTGAATGAATGAATTCCACAGTTGGCGGGAGTTGGAGAAATGGGACCTCCCTCTCAAACACTATTGGTGGATGTACAAATGGTTTCAAGCTCCTAGAAGGCAATTTGTAATGTGTTCCAAAATAACAAATGAATATAACCTTAAATCCAGCAACCCTATTTTTAGGAATTTACCCTGAGAGAATTATACAAATATGAAATGATATATGTAGAAAGATGTTTCTAATTGAAAAAAAAAAAAAATGGAAACAACTTGAACTTCTATCAGTAGGGACTAACATTATGGTATATATACAATTTAATATGTAGATGTTAAAAATGATGATTAACTTTTGGAATGGAAAGATGTTCTAGAGTTATTGTTTTTTTTGTTGTTGTTTTGTTTTGTTTTTAAAGATTTATTTATCTCTCCCCACTCCCTCGTTGTTTGCACTTGCTGTGTCTGTTCATCTTCTTTGTTTCTTTAGGAGGCACTGGGAACTGAACCCAGGACCTCCAATGTGGGAGGGAGGCACCTAATTGCTTAAGCGCCCTCCATTTCCTGCTTTGTTGTGTCTCATTATGTTTTTCCTCTTGTGTCTCTTGCTGCATCATCTTGTCGCATCAGCTCGCTGCACCTGCCCGTCACGCCAGCTCGCTGTCCCCTTGTCTTCTTTAGAAGGCATTGGGAACCTCTGCTTCCTGCTTTGTTGTGTCTCCATTATGTTTTTTTCTTCTTCTTGTGTCTCTTTCTTGTTGTGTCAGTTTGCCATGCCAGCTTGTTGTCTTCTTTAGAAGGCTACAGGCACCAAACCATGGACCTCTCCCATGTGGTAGGTGGGAGCCCAATCACTTAAGCCACATTCACTTCCCATCTAGGGTTATTGTCAAGTGAAAAAAGAAACTAAAGACCAGTATCTGTATGCTCACATTTTTGTAAAATAATACATACGCACATATGTGTACTTGTGTGTGTGTATACAAATACATACAGAACTCCAGACATATACACAGCTATGTCTGGTGGACAACCATTATTAACCTTTTGGGTGATGATCAGTACTAGTGAGATTGAGTCCATTTTATTCTCTTCTTTAAAATGGGAATAATAGTACCTATCTCATTGGTTTGCCATGAGGATTAAAGAGATAATTCATGCAATTGTTAGAACAGGGTCTACACACTGAAGTGCTCAAAATATTTGCATTTTCAGAGAAGTTTACATTTACATATTGTAAAATAGAACTATTAAAAAAAAAGAGAGATGACTCAGCATTCAGGCACACACCACCAAAACGTCTGAGGCACACTTAAAAAAACAAAGCATGAATGGCCAAGCTTAGTCAAGAACGACTTTCTTCTAGACAAGGGGAGGTCCAACTGTTGGTTTCTCAAGAGGAAAGGGTCGAGAATTGACCTTTTCTATCTATGCTACTTCTCTTAAGATTGTCCTATCCAGGAGAGTGGTGAAGGGCGTCATGATACTGCTTTGTTAACCTGAAGCTCATCTGCCAGAGGACTCCTTCTAGCCCATGTGACTTACTTTTCCAGCAGGATAGGGCTTCTCTTGCTCACAGTAACTGGCAGCTCAGAACAACACATCCTCACTCAGGATTGGAAAGTGCTGGCCAGGGCCAAAATGGACCCTGGTACTCATCATAGCACTCTCCCTAAAGAGCCCTGTGAGGCAAGACATAAATTGCAAATGGGATACTCTAAGAATGGGTAAAAGCAAAAGCACTCTACCTCCCAGCTTGCCCGAAATTCCCTTCCTGCTAACACAGGGACAGAGAACATCTGGAACTGGTTTTGAGGCTCCCCAGCTGCAGCACCATTAGAGTGACGGGCCTGTTCGTGTTTCGTTGGAAACTGCATTTCAGGGGCTTATAGACTGTCCTTTCTGATTCTCATCAGGGTGAAGTACAATCTAGAAGACAAGCTGGTTCAGAGACCAAATCAGCTTTGCTTTGAAATGTTCTCCCTTCCCCACCCCCCTTTAAAAGCAAAATTAATGGTCCAGGTAGGGGGAAAGGAAAGACAGGAAAGAAAGGGAAGGGAAGGCAAGGGAAGGGGGAGAGAGAGGAAGGAAGGAAGGGAGGGAGGGAGGAAGGGAGAGAGGGAGGGAGAGAGGGAAAAGGGCGTTGGGTCATCTCAGGTGCACTTCTATGCTTTCATAAAATTCCGATGCACCCCCCTGGGTCAGAGTTGACACCCAACCTTCAGAGCACTTGTCCCACCTAGGAAATAAAAAACAACGAGACTGAATCCGACTGTTGTTGCACTGGAAAAGATGTGTGCTCAAAATGTGCTAGAGCTTGTTGGGAGCCAAGGGGGCAGGGGGAAAGATGCCGGACACTTCCAGACAGAGGGGGTGGCCTAAATAAGACACCCCCACCCCCACCCCAGATCTCCGGCCAGCCACTGCTCTGGTCCCACCATGTGCTTTTTCTAACTGGCCTCCTCGGGCACTGGGCTATAGGCCTGCGAACAGGGCCAGCCCTTTTGCCTGTGCCTCACTGCTAGTCTGGGAAAAGCAGGTGCATCCTGGGAGTCTGTCCAGTTCAGAGGCAACAGTTCCACCTTTTACCATGCTCAATGATATGCACAAAACCTCTACCCTAGCCTCTCCTGCCAACTGAGGGTTTGTTTCTCCTTCTGGACCTGGTGACACAAGGCAGAAAGGGAGAGCAGGCATGTGGCTTTCCAAAGACCAAGTTCCTTGGGGTGGAGAGAAGCAGGCAAGCTTGGACCAGCCCTGATGCTCATGAAGGATGAGTGATGCCCAAGGTGAGAAGTGACTCTTCAGCTGCTGCATGAGCATCACTCCCTTTCCAAAGGACTATTCAGAGTCAAGAACCTGAGACCAGACTTCCTTTTGCATGTTACATAAAGCATTGAGAACTTGCTAGCTTTCTCTCTTAGTTTTTGCAATAAGAATTTCTATAAAATCCTAGTTAGTGGATCATCTGGTTACCTCACGGCATCTTTAACCACTGTTAAACTGAATAAAAAAAAAATTAAAAAGAGCAGCAGAATGTCTTCATACAATGTTAACCACTGCCTGTTCCTTTAGTATTTTTCTCTTCACACCCCAAAAGACCAGGCACAGCATAATTATCTGATGCCTAATGAGCTCAAACACATGATGAAGACAACCTTGAAATAGGTGCCTTATTAAAAGTCACACAGTTCGAAGGTCTGCTAAACTTTGGGCTTGGCAATCATTTAATGGAATCCAGACCATGAGTTAACTCCATCCAGGCACTCACTATCAGAAGCCTATTTCTGGGTATGTGATAAGGCTTTAAAGCATGTTTATCAGAGAAGCATAATTAACATAGAATCCTATAATCTCAGGCTGGGCAGCCAAATATTTAGACTCTTCTTCTACCTCTAGAACGTTTTCTGGGCCCCACAGTATCAAAACAAACAAAAATTATCCTTAGCCACCCAAAGGAGGTTTAAGCGGCATGCTGAGCACATACTACTTGTACAGTGCACTTCCAAGGCTTCCTAACTGTGCATCATCAGGAGTTCCAGGGGACCAGTTGGTGAAGATAATCTTGGCTGGACGGCAGAGACATGATCTAGTTCAAGGTAAGTAAAGGCAAGGGTGGAGTTATGATGAGAGGACTAGGAAGAAAAGCCCTTAAGGGAAGAGAATCCTGTTTTGGATACTGACAAATTCTAAGAAGGAAGGGGTGAGGAGGGGAGGACCAGGGGCAGCATAGTTCCTGGAGGCAATTCAGTAACCTGGTTCTCTCCAGGCCCTGGTCCTGAAAGGCTAGTGTCTGCCCCATACTCAGGCCTATTGCTGAGTCTGGCCCAAAGAAACCTTTGAACGAGAGCCCTTCCCAGCTTTCTAGCAATGGTGTACCCCCTCATCCTCCCTCTGGGTTAAACTGGTAGGAGGAGAGAGAAGTGATAAGCACCCTCCACATGGTAGGATCCAAAATTCATAGTACCTTCTCCCCACCCTAAATGCATTAGCATCTTTTCCAAAATCTTCTTGGTTTTAGGCAGCTATCCAATTTCCACCTCTCCTTATCCAAGGTTCACAAGGAAGTGGGCCTGACACCTGGTAAGATGCTTTAGATTTAAATCATGGGGTATTTTGATTGGAGAGACCAAGAGATGATCCAGCAGTAGCACAGAAGTTAGGGGTGTGCGTTCTGGATTCAGACAGCTAGGGTTCAAATTCTGGTTCCTTCTCTTACTACCTCTGAGATCTTAGACAAGTTATGTAACCTCTCAGTGCCTCAGCTTTTCCATCTGTAAAATAGGGACAATAATAGCATCCACCTCACCAAGTTGTTGTGAGGATTACATAGTCATGATAGCCATGTATGTCTGGTGCCTAAAATAGTGTCCAGGCACGTGTAAGTATTCAATGTCTGGAGCATTGTCACCCAGACGATGGGTCTAGCTAAGGTGCCCTTGTCCATTGTAGGTATGCTGCTCCCTGGCAATGAGAGAAAAACGTGTTATACTGGAAGGCCTGGACAAAGCATGTGAAGGCCTCCATTTGGCCTAAGGATGTGACTGGCTGATGGACAAGGCTAAATTACTCCTTACCCAATTCTTTTCCTAAGGTCCTCTGTAGACACCTTTCTTTTTGACTTTACTTACTCCACATTCTTGTTTGTCTGTTCATTTATTCAACATAACGTCCAGTGTGAAAACAATGCACCCATTTCTAAATCCCCTCCCTGGGAGGGACAGAGCCCCTAAAGGACTGCCTGCCTGACAGCAAAAACACCACTGCAGGGCCCTTCTGTGGGACAGCCCTCCACCTGCTCTGTGTTCACATTTAGGCTAAGCTGCAGAATGCCAGCGCAGGAGGATAGTAACAGTCCTAGAGGAGGCTGGGCAGCAGGTAAGGAAATGAGAGTCATCCGGAGTCTCAGCAGCTTGACAAGAACACACCACTGTCGGCATCAAACCACCTCTGCCACCGCCGCAGCCTCAGAGGGGTCGGCTAGGTTTCCTGTTGTGTCAGCCCCATTTCCTTCAGCAACATTATACTGCAAACAGAGAGCTACTTTGAATAAAGCACTAGGGTGTCCCATTTCTGGCCAGGGGGGAGACAGACTGCTTTGCTTCTCCAGAGGGAAACATTACCGTGCCTTGACCCTCTCTAGACAGTATTTCTTCCCGTTGCCTGGTCCCGAAAAGCTCCATTTGAAGAAAAAAACATGAGGACTTTCCTTTATGACCTCGGATGGGCACATTCTGAATGGCAGCTGGGTCTATTACAGGCAGTGTGAGAGGGTTAAACAGGACGGCCTCAACTCTTTATAAACTTTTGCCCTGTGGCTATGTACTCATTGGCGGCAGTACAAGACTTGAGCTGTATTACACGCCTTAACAATATGGTTCAACTGTCGGTCAGGCCTGGGCCTGGCACCAGGCCAGACCGCAATCAATGGGACACAGAACCTCCCCCTTTCAGATCATCACGGAGGCTCATATTATCTCCTTTTCGTCGTGCTGGTTAAATTTATGGAGCAGAACCCTGAAGCCGCATTCCTCGGCCAGGGCCGGCCCACGCGGCCCTCCCTCCCTTTGTTCGGTACTGTAAGAGAGCCGAGCTTCGTGCTTCGGAGGACTGCAGGGTTGTTAGTTCAGGCACTGACTGTTTGCTCATGACTGAAATGAAAAGAGTTCAGTGGAAGGGCAAAAGGACAGCCCAAGTGTAAAACCCCATCCCAGCAGGCCCTGGGCCCTATATAGGCCCCGAGCTGCTTCCAAATCTAAGTTTTCACTTTGTTCTCACCAAAGCAGAATCTTCAGTCTGATCCTGAGCACACTTTCTCTGAAACAGCAACTAAGACCTCCTGCAGTGCTCCTCCCCATGAACCCATAATGTCCAGGGTGTCACAGAAGGCAAGCTGCCCTTAATATAACTAGGTCATTACAAGAAGCCATATTTTCTACAGCAGTCTTCAGAGTCTTCCCAGGTTCCACAGAAGATGGGAATGCAAGGACTGGCTAGTCCATTTTTCAGGACTTGGCTACAAAGGTGGGATATGAGAGTACTGTAAGTGAATGCATGTGTGTGCATACACAGGTATGCACACATAGGAAGGGGATGTTGATTTGGGATTCAGTCTTAGGGAATCAAACAGTTGAAAGTCTCATACATTAGACCCACTAGAATCTACTCATTTGTTCTGACCCTGAATCTTCAATAGCTCTGATTAGTATACAAAGCATTAAATAATCAGCTTACATGGGTATGACAACTTTAGTTTTCAAGTTTCAACCCAAGAGGAAAGTGCTCTGAAAAAGCTCTTGAGTTTTGCAGCTACCTCCAATGGAAGCCATCTGATGGCTGGGCAGGAAGCCATCCGAGAACTGGATCCAGGCTCTCTCCATGTGACGAGATGCAATCATGTCTATCTGTTGTGCCTCAGTGGATCTACCTATAAAATGAGGCTACTGGGTTGAATTTTGGAAGTCTAAAATGGCTACTAGAACTCTTCTAACCATGGCCCAAGCTTAATAGAGAAGGAGGAAGAGGAACAATGAAGAAGGGAACAAAGGACTGAAGACATGATGAGAGGACTAGGTAGGAAAGCCTTTGAGGGAAGAGTCACTGCTGACTTTATAGGTGCTTTCCAGCCAGTTCTGTCTCTTCAGTCATCTTTATAAGATACTAGAGATTAGGGCCCAAGCTTGATTAAAAACAAAAAACAAAACAAAACAAAACAAAACACAGGAACCCCACACCTGCAAAACATGCACAGAGGCAATTTTCAATTCTGGGCAGAGGCAGACTTCTTTGATGAAGTCTAGTAAAGCCAGTGGTCTCTTTCAAAGCAGGCCCTGGTTCAATCTAAAAGTGAAAAGCCCCATGTCCTTATTCAAAGAAGATCCATATATTTCTGAAAGGAAACTGTAAACATATTCTTGCATTTTCCTCACAAGGTTCACTTGTCTACTATGCTGAAGTTTAGAGATCAGTTAATGAATTTGCCAAACCAAAGCCTAAAGCTTTGGTTTTTTCAGAAAGGTGGTGGGTGCCATGGAACAAATGGAAGACTCTCTTGCTATTTAGAATCCCTCTTCTCTGTGGTAATTCTTCTTCTCTTCTATTGTATACTATTTGTTCTGGCTTGTTAAAAATATAGGTTATACTTACACCCAAAGTACGTGCAACAAAAGAAAAAGTAGATAAATGGGACCTCCTCAAAATTAAACACTTTTGCACCTCACATTTCTTTGTCAGAAGGGTGAAAAGGCAGCCAACTCAATGGGGAAAATATTTGGAAATCACATATCTGATAAGGGTTTAATATCCAGGATATATAAAGAGATGTTACAACTCAACAATAAAAAGACAAATGACCCAAAAAAATGGGCGAAAGACTTGAATAGACATTTCTCTGGAGAAGAAATACAAATGGCAAAAAAACACATTAAGAAATGCTCAACATCACTCATGATTAGGGAAATGCAAATCAAAACTACAATGAGATATCATTTCACACCTATCAGAATGGCCACTATTATAAAGACAAAGAACTACAAGTGTTGGAGAGGCCGTGGAGAGATAGGAACACTTCTTCACTGTTGGTGGGAATGCAGATTGGTACAGCCACTGTGGAGGACTGATTGGCAGTTCCTAAAGAAGTTGAATATAGACTTGCCACATGACCCTGCAATACCACTACTGGGTATATACCAGAAGAACTGAGAGCAGTGACACTAACAGACATCTACACACCGATGTTCACAGCCACATTATTCACCATTGCCAATAGTTGGAAACAACCCAGGTGTCCATCAACAGACAAATGGATAAACAAACTGTGGTCTATTCACACGATGGAATATTATGCAGCTGTAAGAAGAAATGAAGTCATAAAGCATATGGCAACATGGATGAACCTGGAGGACATTATGTTGAGTGAAGCAAGCCAGACACAAAAGGACAAATATTGTATGAACGCATTACTATGAACCAAATATATTGTGTAATATTTTGTTTGATTAAAAAAAAAATGTATATGTATCCATTATTTAATTGAGAAATGTATATATTTATTCATCTGTGTTTACTTTTTAGTTTTTAATTGTTTATATTTTTAATTATTAAATGTACAAAATAAAGTATAAAAAAATGTTTAAAAATATATATATGTATATATATATATAGGTTATAGACAATCACTTAAGCCAGGAAAGAAGAGGCAAGAAAACTTTAGGTAGGCTAATTTAGGAAAGTTTCAAGAAAAATGTTCAATCTTTCTAACCCATCTCTAGTTATTCATATACAAGTTCAGGGCTCAATTATATCTTTAGTCATAATAATACTGTGCATCATCAAGAACAATGCACAAAGCACCTGCACATATTATCACACAGGTTTTGTTAATACACCTAAGAGTTCAGTCTTCATTAGGTGTTGGGTGTGTAACACAAGGACCCCTAAAGGCCTAGTTTGGCCAATCATAAGCCCAGATGCATCAGGATTCTCTGATAGGGGGCAGATGTGGCTCAAATGGTTGGGACCTGGGTTCAATCTCTGGGACCTCCCGGTAAAATAAAATTAAAAAAAGATTCTCTGATAAATTAAAATTTGGAAAACTGGACCCATCCCTGAGAATAAGACTCCATTATGGGCCAAGAAAGACTGAAAATTTATACATAGTGACCTGGATGTCCCTACTGCTTATTCCCTTCTTTCTATCCCAGGATTCCCTTCCCCCATTCACCCCCTTCTTTTTTTTTGGTCAAAGTTGTAATAGGTGTTCATTGTAGTATTACTTATACTTTTCTGTGTGTTGGAAAATTTTCTTAAAAGGTGGAAGAAAAATATCTTTGCCTTCAGAGACATAATAAGATATACTTATACATGGTGCTAATGTGTTAAAGAGAACATGAAGCAGGAATGGGGGTTGGGAAGTATACAAGGAGTTTCCCTTTTTTTTTTTTTTTTCCTCTGTGTCTTGTCATAGCCAAATGCCTTGCACTTAGAAAATATCCAACAACTCCTGAATGAATAAATGCTCTCTCCCACTGCATCCTTCCATATACCGTGACCTGGAGCCACACCAGTGAGTAGAGCATTCTTAAAAGAACCATGGGCGGCTCCTTAACCTCTGTGTTGCTCCCACAGCCTGGAATATCCTTCCCCCCTTTCTGTATCCACACATCAATCAGAGCTGAAGTCAAATGCCATCACTTCTGAGAGTGTCTTTCTGATCTATCAAATAGAATAAACAGCTTTTTCTTTCCCTTTTTCCATAGGCTGCCGTCAGAATCTTTATTTGGCATTTTCTTTGGTCATAAAAAGATCACTTTTATGACCATATTCCAGGGAGGTATAATCACAAGTAAATAAAGAGGCCAGACTCTGAAAAAATCCAAGGACACAAGTTGCTTACAAATAAGATGCAGCAAGCAACTGAAATATGTGACAAGGGCTGCCACCAGAAGACTCACTGCCGTGCACTATTCTCTCCTGCATAGTTTGTGAATTGCCTTCCCCATGCACTTCCAGCACTATTTACTCTAGCATCATGAGCCATGCTAAGAAATACTAGTTTGATAATGGGAATGGGAACTAAAAAGAAAAATGTTTTAGAATTTACTTTTCTCACACCACACACATCCATTCTAGGTGCAAAATGGTCTCTGTGGAGTTTGTTGGTTTTTTACACTGATTTCTTGGCCATCAGCTAAAAGAAACTGTGAATATACAAGCATCTCTACATTGACGGAGCATGTGGGAAGTGGTCCATTTACAACAGGCTCCCTCAAAGTTCTTTTTATGAAGCTATGCCTGATACACTCCATCTATCTGCTCTAGCCTGATATATCTGGGGCCATTTTTAATCATCCAGATGTAAAATCAGAAGCATGGCTGAAGCAGTCATTTGGCCCCTTAGGGGAATTAGATGTAACCAACTTAAGAGGTGCTAAGCCAGCAAGGACCAGGATCACAGGCTGCTAAGGACTATTTTAGGTACAACACTGCTTCAGATTAACATAGTGCCTTTTTATTTTGAGAAAATATTATCACGCTTTCATATGTCATGCTTGGGTTTTCTTTGCTCTGAGGGAGCCCCTCTGTACCATTTCTTCAGGGAATCATTCACCTTAGCCAGGCAGACTTGACCAGACAAAGACAACCCCTTCCCCTTTGGCCACTGAAGGAACTGACCTGAGGAGCGGATGAGGAGTGTCCGTGCAAGGCGACAAAGCACAGTAGTAGCAGAACTGGAATTCGGATTCTGGTCTCACGATTTGCAATCCTGCTCTCTTGCCAAGAGGCCATGCTGCCTCCATTCCCAGAGGGAACATACAGACAGTTATTTTGATCACAGAGACTTGAGTCAAGAAGGAAAGGTTTTTTCTCTGTCCTACACTGGCAAATTAAAAGAATATGAGGGGAGCCGATGTGGCTCAGTGGTTGAGCGCTGGCTTCCCACATACGAGGTTCTGGGTTCAATCCCCAGCCCCTGGTACCTTAAAAAAAAAAGAATATGATTGGCTGTCACTACAACACAATTGATCAGAAAGATGTTCTGTGCTACTTTGTCAGCTCTACCATTGCGTTTGGGGAATAAGAATAAGATCCCATGAATCCTACATCCAAACTTAAAATGTCTGTGGTATATTAGACTTCAATAGAGAGTTTTTTAAAAAATCTGTTGCTAGAGCACATTTTGTACATATCATCTGATCTATATGCATCCCAGTCCACTCATACTCATTTGCCCCAAGTCCTAAATGAGTTGCCTAGACTGAATGAAATGCTCCAAGAGCCACCCCTTTGCCCAATGACACCCAGAATTTGAGCCTTAGTGGCTCAAAAGTCAGAAGGCAATGGGGACTAAATTTCCAGGAGTGGGACAAATGGGTGGATGAGCTTTGAATGAACAATGAAATGAACGTTTATAATGTAGAAAAAGCTCATTTCCAAAAGCTCAAGGACTAACAATAATCCAAAGTTATCTCTTACTTCATTATGCAGAAACTATGAAGTAAACGGTTCATGATGAAAGCAGTGTTTTAAAGAGTGCATCATACTTAGCTAGAAAGTAAAGAAACAGTTTTTCTTCCTAAACTCTAGCTCTGAACCTGAGAGCATTTTTTTTCTTTTGAAACACTCAGAGGCTAGGACCCCAGCCTATAAGATATTGTTGTGAGATTGTCCTGGCAGGAGTCAGAAAGGTAAGCCCTGGATATTTCCAACAGCCTCCTGAAGCAGAATCTGATTCTACCATTTAAAACTCTTAAACATTACTGAACAGTAGACTGTCATGCGTCTGGAAAATGTAACCATTTTTGAAGAATGCTTTCCAAACCACGTAATGCTTTTAAAGCTGTTTATCAAAAGAGCTGGACGAGCAACAGTGGCATGAACCAGTTTGTCAGCTGTTACAGGGTCGCATGCCCCATCCTAATTTCCATCAGCATTCCATCATTCTCGGCTGTCCTACCCTTGGCAGACAACAGATGCCAATGCTTGGAGACATTTGCTACATAACTTTTACCCAAGAAACCTGGCTCCAGGACAGATTTCAATGTCATGTGGGGCTCTTGGCTGAACTCTGCTCGAACCCAGAGGCATATCGTTTACAGCAGACACTAACAATAGTTTGGGATCACCTGCTTTTCACAAGGGGGTTCAGAGCAAGGTCGTGGCCTCTGCACCCCTTTTCTGATGGGGTCCTCATACACAAAGGCTGAGCGTGGAGGTAAGCTTCTCCACCCAGCAGTCCCAAGCATGTAACCATCACCAGGTGACCACCACAGGTTCGTAGGCCTGAATCTAACTGTTGGCTCTGCTTGAAGACAGAGAACCAGAAGGAACAAAACACAGCAAAGCACAGGAACTCCTACTCTCAGCACTACGTAGCAAGCGGCCTTAAGTTTTCAGAGATAGGGCATATAAGTAATCCCCTGTTTCATTTACATTCAACATCCCATACTCAGGGATCCTATTTCTTGAGCACTAACTACATGCCACATACCAGGCTAAGTGCTTTAGGTACAGTATATAACTTAACCCACATACACACTGCATTAGGCATTGTTATTCCTCTTCCATATGAGTCAAATGATTCTTACCTCAGAGATATTAAGGGAGGGGAAACAAACTTGCTCCTGGCCAGAGCTAAGAAGTAGCAGTGGAATGATTCAAATCCAGGGCTGTCTGACTCCCCAGTAAGCCTTTTACCTACATCTTTATTACAGATGTGGACACCAAACAGTGCTATCGGAGCCCTCCTTGCTGCCTGCAAACGCTTGGTTTCTTTTTACACTGACTGCTGCATTGCTCCTTCCCAGTCCTTCTCCAGAACTGGGGAAGAACCTGTGATTTTATGTTCTTTCCACGTCTCTTTCTGAAACAAGCCCTTCTCTTTGAAGAAAGACCTCTTGCCCTTGGCGTGTCAAGATAAGAAAACTTTCAGCAACTTCCCTTAGAAACTACAAAACACCCATCAGCACCCAGATCTAAGTACAGTCGCTCACCAGCTGCCAGCCCCTCTGAATAGCTTTTATGGTTCAATGAGGGGTGGTGACAGGGCCATGTCACTGCCATTGGGTGTGCTATTTCTTTCATGTTCCTGGGATTTGACAAGAACCTTCTACAACCTGTTTCTTTACAACACACAGAACAAGAGATTAAAGACCAATACCAGCCTCAAAGCTGGGGTTGGGACTGGCAACTACTTCTCACCAGATGCATTCTAAATCTTTGGGGGGAAGAAAGGCCAATGACTGCCTAAGCAGATGTTGTTCAAAAGGCTGCTATGATGATTAAATGAGATAATATGTGAAAAGGACATAGGCTCTTCTGCCTGGATCACAGCAAGTGATTATAAATATTACTGATAATGTTATTATAATTTATTAATACCATCAAACTTAAAAAAAAAATGTTTTAACAGAAATAATGGATATGGATTTCAGTGAAACCACACTAATTCAGAGCTACTAGTTGGATATGGTGGAGGGGAAAGGACATCAAGAAAGGATGAATGAATTGATGGAAAGTCTAACTTATATGTTTTCTGATCAAATATGACAGATAGATTTAGTCCAGAGACCCCATGAAAGCCAAAGCAAAGGGATCTAAATGGCAAGAATCCAAAAGGATAAAGAGAAGACGTCAAGAATATTTTAGAAGCTGAAAAGCAGATAGACAAGTGGTGCTGAATCGTAAGCTTGTGGGAGTGGAAGCCAGAGTAGTAATCTAATTAATATGGGAGAATCCCATTAGATTTCAGAAAAATGGAGGCATCAAGTAGTTCTGAAGGCCTAGATTGTGCGGGAGGAACAGGGAGGCATGTATGTGAGGTGCTGATATAGGAAGATTGATTAAAAGTCTGGGTAAGAATCAAATCTATTGGTCCCCTCTCTTAGCCCCATTCAGCCTACCTCTCTCCAGAAGACAATAATCAACAGATCCCACCTAATCCCAGGGAGAAGCCCACTGCTCCCAATCTGCTTTCTCATACCTCATCTTTAAAGAGGATCAGAAAGATAGTAAAAAATCACCGATGTTTGAGAACTATCTCTGTCATGAAAGAAAAAAAGACCAAAACAAACAAATGAAAGTAAGAAAATCCAAGTTGTCCTAGGACAATAGCTCAATAGTAGGTCTAGAGAGCAACCAGTTCTGATTGGGGCAGAAGATACCTAGGGGAGGAATTTCCAAGAAATATAAAGAAATTGATGTTACCTAACGCATTTAAACTTACAGAGGAGAGGTTTGGGATTAATTTAGTAATAGCCAAATAGAAGGGTTAAAAAAGCAAAACAAAACAAAAAACAGTCACTAACCCCAGGGGGAAAAAAGTAGAAAGTAAATAAAAGTTTGGGGTAAATTAGGAATATGTATAGAAAACTAAACAAACAGCAATAATAAAAAGTTACTAACTCCAGGGAGAAAAAACAAACCAAAAAGTTGAACAGAAAAGGAAACAAAATCACAGTAATCTATGTGACTTCACTGGGAATACTTTTTACATAGGCATAATATAAAAACTGAATATTGATATATCTGAAAGTGATGATGTAATTTTGAAGTTATAGGGGGAGGAAACTATGCACTGTGTGTAAATAATAGGAAGTCAAATGATATACAAAAATAGTAGTATAATAATATTTTTTTTAGAAATAGGGAGATAAATGCCTGAAGAAACAGTCAAAAGTGTTGAAAGTAACATCAGGAAAGGGAAAGGATTGGCAGGAGATTGCTGTTTTTGTTTTCAGATATGCAGAAGTCTTTGATTTAAAAAAAATCTGAACATGTATTTACTTTGATAAAATAAAATTTAATTTAAAAAGATGCAGAAAGATTTTGTTACAGCAAAATAATTAAGGTCAAAATCATAGTTTTTTTTTATTGTGGTAAAATACATATAACCTAAAATTTACTATTTAACCATGTGTAAGTGTACCATTCACTGGCATTAAGTACATTCACAATGTCATATAACCATCACCACCATCAATTTCCAGAGGTTCCTCATCATCCCAAACAAAAATTCTGTACCCATTAAGCAATAACTCCTCATTCCCTTCACCCCGGCCCCTGGCAACCTCTGTCTACTTTCTGTCTCCATGAATTTGCCTATTTTAGATACCTCATCTAAATGGAATCATACAATATGTGACCTTTTGTGTCCGACATATTTCACTTAGCATAATGTTTTCAAGGTTCATGCATGTCATAGCATGTATCATCAGTATTTCATTCCTTTTTACTACTAAATAATAGTCAACTGTATGTATATTTATTTTTCCATTTATCTGTTTTTGGACAATTGGATTGTTTCTATTTTTTAGCTATTGTGAATAATTCTGGGATGAATACTAGTGTACAAGTATCTATTTGAGTCCCTCTTTTTAGTTCTTTTGGGTATGAACCTAGGAGTGGAAATGTTGGGTCATATGATAATTCTGTTTAACTTTTTGAGGAATCACCAAACTATTTTATACAGTGACTGCAGCTTTTACATTTCCACCAAGCAACTAATGAGGGTTTTAATCTCTCCATATCGCCAACACGTTATTTTTCAATTGTCTTTGATAATAGCCATCCTAGTTGGTGTGAAGTGGTATCTCATTGTGGCTTGGATTTGCATTTCTCTAATGGCTAATGATGTTGATCATCTTTTCATGTGCTTATTGCACATCTGTCTGTCTTCTTTGGAGAAATGTTATTCATATCCTTTGAATTTTAATTTAGTTGTCTTTTTGTTGTTGAGCTGTAGGAGTTCTTTGTATAGTCTAGATATTAAACCCTTATCAGAAATGTGATTTGCAAATATTTTATCCCATTCTTTGGGTTGTCTTTTCACTCTCTTGATAGTGATAGTGTTTAAAATAAATGAAGTCCATTTTATCTGGCTTTTTTTTTTTTTTTTGCCTCTGCATTTGGTGTCATGTTTAAGAAACCACTGTCAAACCCACTGTCTCCTCTATGATTTTTTTCTAAGAGTTTTATAGTTTTTGCTCTTAAATTCAGGTCTTTGGATGTAGCTTAAGTGGTTGAGCACCAGCTTCCCATGTACAAGGTCCCGGGTTCAATCCCTGGTACCTCCTAAAAACAAACAAACGGAAAACAAAAAACAAAAACAAAAAACTTCTCATTGGGGAGCGGATTTAACTCAGTGGTTGAGCACTGGTTTCCCATGTACAAGGTCCTGGGTTCAATCCCTGGTACCTCCTAAAAAAAAAAAAGAAAAATCAGGTCTTTGATCCATCTTGAGTTAATTTCTTTATATCATACAAGGTAAGGGTCCAATGTCATTCTTTTGCCTATGGGTATCCAGTTTTCCCAGCACCATTTGTTGAAAAGACTGTCCTTTTCCCACTGAGCGGCCTTGGAGTCCTTGCCAAAAATCAATTGCGGGTTTATTTCTGGCTCTCTATTTTATTCCATTGTCTATATGTCTATCATTAGGCAAGTACCACACTGTTTTGGTAACTGAAGCTTTGTAATATGTTTTTTCCCTTAAATAAAACTTTATTGGGGCATGGACGTGGCTCAAATGGTTGGGCGTCCTTTTCCCATATGGAGGGACCAGGGTTCGATCCCTGGTAAGAGGGAAAAAAAAAAAAAAAAAAAAGAAAAAACTTTATTGGAATATATCATTCATACATGAACATACATAAATGATAAGTGTATAGCTAAAGTTGTGAACTTACAAAACAAACATGCATATCATCATACAGAGCTCCCACACATCACCCCACCACCAACCACCTTGCATTGTTGTAAAACATTTGTTACAATGAAATAGCATAAAGTAAAAATTGTAATAAGTTTTGAAATCAGGAAGTGTGTATCCTCCAACTTTGTTCTTTTTCAAGATTGCTCTGGCTATTTGAGGTCCCTTGAAATTGCATATAAATACTAGGATGAATTTTTCTATTTATGCAAAAAGTGCCATTAGGGTCTTAAGGGATTGTATTAAATCTGTAGATGACCTTGGGGAATACTGTCATCAACAACATTAACTATCCCAATTCACAAACATGGGACGTCTTTCCATTTATTTAGGTCTTCTTTAATCTCTCTCAACAATGCTATAGTTTTCCATGTACAAGTCTTTGCCTCTTTTTTTTTCCTTTGCCCTTTTATTTTACACTCTTAACTCCCATTCTTAGATTTAATATTTTATTAGTATATATTCTGGCTTCAGCATTTTTTGATTCCAGAGTTTTCATACTTAGGAGAGCAAATTATGGTTGAGTGGGATTAGAGAGACTTTAAAAAAAAAAAAAAGTCAGGGAAGCGGCTGTGGCTCAATCAGTGGGGCTCCCGTTTGCCATATGGGAGGCCCCGGGTTCGGTTCCCGGGGCTTCCTGGTGAGGGCAGGCCCCGGGTTCGGTTCCCGGGGCCTCCTGGTGAGGGCAGGCCCGCCCGCACGGCGTGGTTGGCTGACCCAGCGAGCGCGGGCAGCAAGGGGGGGATAAATGAATAAATAAATAAAATCTTTAAAAAAAAAAAAAAAAGTCATGTGGAGGTTTATTCCCCTTTATATTACTTTTCATGATTGAAAAGTTCTCTGGAGACCAACAGAATAAAACAATAAAACAGAATAAAAGCTTCACAAGTTTTTTATTTTTAGCCTCCTTGGTTAAATTTTGTTCCTAAGTGTTTTACTTTTTTTGACACTATTGCAAATAAAACTGTTTTCTTAATTTCCTTTTTGGAATGTTCATGGTTAGTGTATAGAAATACTGTTGATTTTATAACCTGCAACTTTACTAAATTCATTCATTAGCTCTAACAGTTTTTGTGAGTGTATGGATTCGTAAGGATTTTCTACATAATAAGATCATGTCATCTGAGAACAGAAATAATTTTACATCTTCCTTTCCAATTGGGTTGCCTTTTATTTCTTTTTCTTGCCTAACTGCTTTGGCTAGAACTTTCAGCACTATATTGAAAGTAGGGAAAATGGACATCTTTATCTTGTTCCTGATCATACAGGAAAAGTTTTCAACCTTTCACCATTGAGTATGATGTTAGCTGTGGGTTTTCATATATGTTTTTTTTTTTTTTTTTTTTACCGGGAGGTACCGGGGATCGAACCCCGGTCTCTCCATATGGTAGACGGACGCCGAACCTCTTGAGCCACATCCGTTTCCCTTCATATATGTTTTTATCATGTTGAGGAAGTTCTATTCCTAGTTCACGGAGGGATTTTTTTTTTTTAATCATGAAAAGGTGTTAGATTCTGCCAATTGTTTTTTCTCCATCAATTGAGAGGATAGTCCCCTTTTTCCCCCCCCTCCTTCATTCTATTAATGTGGTGTATTACATTGACTGATTTTCATATGTTGACCCATCCTTGCACTCCTGGGATAAATTCCCCTCCATCATGTTGTATAATCCTTTAAACATTCTGCTGAATTCAGTTTGCAAGTATTTTGTTAAGGATTTTTGTATCTATATCCATAGATGTCTGTAGTTTTTTTTTTTTTGGTAGTGTCTTTGTCTAGCTTTCATATCATGGTGATTGATGCTGGCCTCACAGAATGAGTTAGGAAATATTCCCTCTCCTTCAACTTTTTTGAAAGAGTTTGAGAAAGACTAGTGTTAATTCTTTTTTAAATGTTTGATAGAATTCACCAGTGAAATCATCTGGGCCAGGGCTTTTCTTTGTTGGGAGGTTTCTGAATACTGTCTCAATTTCCTTACTAATTGTAAGTCTATTCATTTTTTTCTATTTCTTCTTGAGTCAGTGAAGATAAGATTGTGTGTTTCTAGGAATTTGTCCATTTCATTTAGGTTAATCTATTGATCAGCATACCACTGTTCATAGTATTCTCCAATAATTCTTTTTATCTCTGTAAAATAGATAATAATGTCTCTACTTTCATTTCTGATTTTAGTAATTTTCATCTTCTTTTTACCTTAGTCAACCTAGCAAAAGGCTTATCAATTTTGTTGATCTTTTCAAAGAACCAAATTTCGGTTTCATTGATTTTCTCTATTTCCCTTCTCTATTGCATTTATATCTGCTCTAATCTTTATTATTTCCTTCTTTCTGCTAGCTTGAGTTTAGTTTGCTCTTCTTTTTCTAGTTCCCTGAAATGTACACATAGGTTATTATTATTATTATTTTTTAAAGATTTATTTATTTATTTATTCATTTATCTCCCCCTTGCTGCTTGTGCTTGCTGGGTCAGCTAACCACGCCGTGCGGGCGGGCTTGCCTTCACCAGGAGGCCCCTGGAACCGAACCCGGGGCCTCCCATATGGTAAACGGGAGCCCTACTGATTGAGCCACAGCCGCTTCCCTACACATAGGTTATTGATTTGAGATTTTTCTTCTTTCTTAATGTAGGCATTTTGAGCTATAAATTTCCTTCTTAGCATTGTTTTTGCTGCAGAGTTATGTTTTCATCTTCTTTCTTCTCAAGGTATTTCATGATTAATTTTATGGTTTTTATCTTTGACCCATTGGTGGTTTAAGAGTATGTTGTTAAATGTCCACATATCTGAGCATTTTCCAGTTTTCCTTTTGTTATTGATTACTAGTTTTATTCCAATCATAGGATTTTAAACATTTTTAATAATTGTGGAGAAGTAACTAAATAATATGTATTAAATATGTATAAGGTATAAAGAGCACATTAAAAATCAAAGGATCATTGGCTAATTATAGACAATTAGTAAAAATATAACAATTCATTTTGAAAGAGCTATAAATACAGTGGGAAAAAAAATGCCTGTAATTCGCCCACTCCTGTTGCTGACACCACCATACACAAACACAATTTTGTTGTTTTCAAGAACAAACAGTAAATCAAATCACCAATATAAGGTCATGTCAAGAAAGCTATCAGAAACTTGATTTAAAAACATTAACACATCGACAACTTAGTGGGTCTCAGGAATCTGGAAGATTCTTCTAAGCAGGTTATCTTTAATTATTTAAATATTCTCAGTACTTAATGCCTATTATATTCCTGGAATTTAGTAAGAGTTTAACACTTAATCAATTAATGAATCTGTACAATAATTTTGCCTATACTTGAACCAGGTGATTACTAAAGCAACCATGGATCTGAATATCACAAGTTCAGAATTGGCTAAATTGAATTAATAGGCGCCTCAATAATTCAAACAAAATAAAAAACTCTTTGAGGTTAGCATCTTTTAGCTAAGGGATATAAAAGTACTTTATGTGTGGTAATTTGGCCTTTAAGCTGTAGGAGGCAGGCAGGTACTCGTTATTATTACCATATTTGTACCACTGAAGTCAATCAGTAAAGTATAGGGAACAGATGAGCCCTGCCCTCTGTCCAGCCATCTTGGCATTACTTAGTGAGTTTACACTGGATTCAACCAGTCCTAACCCACCACAGTTAGCCAGAATTCCTGTGACCCATATTCCTCATAATGAGAGGTGAAGTTTTGCTCTGACTCCCCTTTGAAGTTTTCTGCAGTTCCTGGGATTTTATGATACAGCTTTGGTTACCCTTGCCATTATCTATGTTTGAAGTATGTTTGTGGAAAATCTACTAGGAGCTGTCTCTGTTGTTAACACAGAACAACTGCCTCATAAAAACTGCTCTCCAGAAGGAGTTCAAAGGAGCTTATGAAAATATTGAGGGTTTGTCCTGCTACACCACCTTTGCTAGGGTGGAAAGCTGTGGTTTTGCCAAATAAATTCTGAAACAGATAGACCTTCTTGATTACCTAAAAGAGCTCAGGTCAGTGGCATCACAATCAAGTGGACTTTTGACAAGATGGGCCTTGCACTTTGAAGAAATCTGCTTTGCACTTAACATGTTGCTTAACTTAAAATATACTGGGTTGGCTGTCCTGATTTTGTGATAATCAGGGTAGGCTAAATATTCGCTATATTAGAAACCATGCATGTGTCCCCAGACCTAGTTTTTCTCCCTAGGTCTAGTTTATAGAATGCTGGTGATAAACTAAGCCTGATTTATTATATGACCATCCTGTATGGGAAAAGACTGTAATTTTGGGTATCTTTGGTCAACCTTAAGAGATATAGCAGGGGGACAGATGTGGCTCGGGTGGTTGGGCATATGTCTTCCATATGGAGGGACCTGAGTTCGATCCCTGGGACCTCTCGGTAAAATTTTAAAAAAAGAAAAATATAGAAGGCACATGGGCCACCAGGCCTCGTGTGTGGGTGCGCTGAGAGGCCCCGTGAACCACGCAGCAAGATGATGACATAACAGGAGAGTGACACAATAGATAGCCAAGACAAGACGCACCAAAAAACCAGGAACTGAGGTGGCACCGGCGGTAGGACGCCTCTCTCCAACATTGGAGGTTTGGAAGATCAAATCCCGGTGAAGACAGGAGGAGAAGGATGAGAAGAGAGGGCAGGAAACAGACACAGAGTCGACCAGCGAATGGACACAGAAACAGCAAAAACAGTATGTGTGTGTGTGTAAAAATGGATAAAAATAAATCCTTAAAAGAATGTATAGGGGAGGAAGATACGAACTATAGTTGGTAGTAATACTTTGACGATGCTCTTTCGTGATTTCAAATGTTTCACAACAATGCAGGGTGTTGGTGTGGGGGGGTGATGTGTGGGAGCCCTGCATGATGTTATGCATGTTTGTTTTGTAAGTTCACGATGTTTACTGAACACTTATAGTTTATGTATGTTCATGTATGAATGATATACTTCAATAAATTCTTTAAAAAATATATATTGGGTTGATAGGTTAAGGTAAAAGACTAAAATTGTGAGAGAGCTTTCTGATATGTGATAGAATCTTTCCAATTATTACTTCAAGAAATCCAGTAATGGGCAGAAGTAAACCAGGAGGGCTGACAACTGCTGGCTGGAAGCCAAAGTGGAACATCACATGACAGTGGCTCCTAGAGTTAAATCCACATTAATCTACCATTGCAGATATGTGCTATTTATCAGCAGAATGATGGATCATTAGCATATTTTCAAAAAGAATGGCTTGTCAAGGAAATTGACCAGATACAGGTATTTGAAGGCTGGTAGGCTGTTCATAGAGTAACAAGAGGTAAGTAGAGTAGCACTGTTATATATTTTTTGCAAACCTCTCTAATTCTTGCTAAATAGAAAATAGCTGGATTCACCTATCTTCTTTATTCAATCTGTTACAATATCATACATTGTGTAGCTTTTGGAAAATTCCATAGAACACTCATTAGAGAATGAACATGATTTTAAAAATAGTTGTGTGTGTGTGTGTGTGTGTATACATGTAATAATAGTTTTGACCTTGTCTACCCACTGAAAGGGTTCTGGAGTTCTCCAAGGATTTCCAGTCCATATTTTGAGAACCTCTGCTCTAAAAGGACCCATATGCACAAATTTTATTCCAGTTAGAAATCAGTTTCCTCCATGTATTAAAGCAGATCCACTAAGGATATATATTAGTGACATGGTTACCTGATTCAAGTCATTTAAGCCCAATAAAATAAAACTGTTTCTTTTAGAATATATTGTGATTAAAATGTTTTATTACCTGTATTAGTCAGCTAAAGGGGCGCTAGTGAGAAATACCAGAAATGGGTTGGTCTTTATAAAGGGTATTTATTTGGGGTAGAAATCCTCAGTTACCAGGCCATAAAGCATAAGTTTCTTCTCTCACCAACTCCATTGCCACGTGTTGGAGCAAGACAGCTGCCCATGTTTGCCAGGGTTCAGGCTTCTTGGGTTCCTCTCTTCCTGGGGCTGCGTTTCTCTCCGGGCTTAGTGTCCCTGGTTCCTCCACAAGGCCAGCTGTAGACTATCAGGTGAACGACTCAGTTCTTTTCTCCCGGGGCCTTCTCTCCAACATCAAAACTCCACCATCAAAACTGCTACTCAAAACTGCTACTCAAAACTGCTGCAACTCTGTTCTTTGTGATGCCTTTTCTATTTTCTTCCCCCACCCACCAAGGGGTGGGGCTCAACGCCCTACTGACGTGGCCCAGTCAATGCCTTAATCATAACTTAATCATGCCCAGATTATCAGATCAGTTTACAAGCATGATCCGATTATATTTTTGGAATTCATAATTACATCAAATTGCCCAACGGCTACACTACCTCAATCTTATTTTTGTCCATTTGACAAGTCAGTGAGAAACTTAGCAAGAACCTGTCTTTGAGAGGCAGTCTGGCAGGAGGGTACTGGATAAAGGTATCAGGGCAAGAAAACTCAGGGTTAATTATAACACCTAAATCTATCTTTTCTTCCCTTAAGTTCATAAGCCTTTACTTGTAATATAATACTGAGTCTTTATTCAATACTGAGTCATATGTCCTCAGTGGATCTCAGAATTCTCTTACACTCTGAAGCTCTGTGGGCGCAAAGGATCTGAACCCAAACCTGAACCCTCTCTTTACGGGAGATTCCAATTTCATCCTGGGCAAAGATGGATGTTTCTGTAAGGGAAAACCAGGAAAGACATAGAGTAGTCATCAAAACTTAAAAATAAGTAAATTGAATGCCTTTGCAGAGGAGTTCCACGTGCAGTAAATGGCTCTTCATTTCTAATGCACAAAATACAAATTTGTCTCAGGAAGAAATACAGACACTGCTCTGTTTCTCTTGATGTTCAAACCAAAAATCTCAAATCCATATATCTGGGCACCACCCCAGAGTTTTAATAATCAATTCACTGAACAAGGAAGGGACTATAGATTTACAATAACTAAATTAACTATTTAATTTTTAAATAGAAGAAGCCAGTATCGAAAAGCAATCACATTTTCCCTTCTATTTTCTTTGAGCAAGGACCTGCTGGTTAAGAGGAAGAGCTGTACTTTAATGATGTACATGCCAAAATTCAGTTGATTTTTACTTCTGGAAGCAGGACTGGGCTGTTTTCGTGAAGTCAGTCATCTCCGTATGCCAAAAATGGCAAAGAATCGACGCTCTCCTTTCTAGAAATGATTATAATGTACCATGACCAAAAAAGTGTTTTCTTTCCTAACAGATAATCTTGCATAAAAATGAGTCATGGGATTCCAGAAATGGAAAGGCTTTTCTCAAATACGTGTGTGCACGAACACACACACTTTTTTTCAGCAATTGATCTGAGCTTTCCATAAGTTATGTTATAATGAGAATGGCATCATCTGGAGCCTTTGAGTGAAAGGGGAGTACAGTATTTAGAGTTCAGCAAGAGGGAAGAAGTCTATCTTAGAAAAAAAAAAAAAAAAGATTTCTCTGCTAGTGTTCCTGTGATAGGAATTTTAACTTATAAGGCATGAAGGACTGTTAAGATGTTTCTTAAAAATATCCTATCTTGTGACTTTGTACACTTAATTTCAAACCTGCATGAGACCTCCTATGCCTTTAATACAGCTCTTAATATTTTTTCAGGGAAGCGGCTGTGGCTCAATCAGTAGGGCTCCCGTTTACCATATGGGAGGCCCCGGGTTCGGTTCCCGGGGCCTCCTGGTGAAGGCAAGCCCGCCTGCACGGCGTGGTTAGCTGACCCAGCGAGCACAAGCAGCAAGGGGGAGATGAATGAATAAATAAATAAAATCTTTAAATATATATATATATATATAAATATATATATATATATATATGTTTTTATTTTTTTTTTTTTTTTTTTCAGGCATTGCTCAGGTTAAATGAGGAAATGAGAAAATGATCCATTGACCTTTAAGCATTTCTGGACAGTCCAGGTTGGCAAGATCAGGAAGAAGGAATATTTGGCTCTCACCTTGTACTTGACCCAAGGGTGAGCGGAAGAGAACTAAAATGGCTGCTGCTATACCCACTGTGCCACCTTCGGATGACAGAGGAGAGACAGGTACAGTCCCTTCCTTTCAGTTGGACACAGCAATACCTTTTCAGTTTCACTGAAATGTAATTCCTTCTCAGGGTGAAACCAACATGTTAACTACTGTACCAGCTGCCCAAGCATAGCTACCAACCCAAAACACAGATATTGCCCAAAGAAACAGAGCCTTAGGCTCAAATGGGTACTAAGCTCCATTTTTAGCCCTCCCCTCACCAACATGCTGCCTTTATATTGCTGCTACTAGGGTCTAAAAGACTTATCTGGAAGGAGTATGCTCATACTTCTTAAATGAGCATGAGACAGTAGCTACAGAATAACATGGAGCTGGGGGCAGGAGCCATAGGGCTATTTTTACTGGGTGGCAATTAATTTTTTTAAATTAAACATTCACATACATTTTTAAGGTTAAAAAAAGGAACTTTCAAAAAATACTGGACTTGCTCACCTCTCAGATACATGTGCCATCAGTTCACTCTCCTCAACATTAAAAGGCACATCAGTGGAAAAAAATTGAAAGCACTGGTATGCTAATGAAGATTTTTGTTTTTTATTAGATTTTTTCCCCTTTGGAAACGTCATGTTTAATTTTTGCCTCTGATGTGTCATGTATAATACCAAGTATAGCAAATGGCTGCTTTCAGAGCAGAATAACTAAATGCCATATTGCCAAACTAGAATAAAAGAGTTAGTAGAAGTATTTCTTCAATCCCCTTTGCTGACTTTTTTCTGATCTGTCCAACTTGACTGCATCCAGGTTCTGGAGACTCAAGGAGATCTTAACGCTCTTATCATAGAGAGTGGTGGGTAAGATGCAAACACTGTAACAGAGAGGGCTAGAGAATAAGGAAGATTCTTTTCCTCAAGAGAATCCATTCCAATGTCCTATCTAAAATGCCATTAATGGAAAGTGTCTTTAACAAATTTTGGGTGATGCCTTGGGGGTGGTTTTGTTCAAAATGTCAAATATGCCCACCATAAATCTCTTTTGTGAAATCAACTAAAAGGTTACTCAAAAGCTCTCAGAGCAACTGGAATTTACCTCTGCGTGCATAATACAAGGGGCCTGGGATTCCAAAACGTTATCAGAGCCCTCTGGATGGCTATATTCTTAAACACTGATCTGTCATTATCCTTCAAATTCCCCCTTCCTTCTTATCTAATGTAAATAACAAGATAAGCTCCAACACTCCGGAGCTTTGCTAAATTAGTTTAAATATTTAAAATTCTGCCAACTCCCACTTTGCTCCCCTTTTTTGGGTCTTGACTAAAAAGGTGAAGAAATATTTTGGAGGAAACCTCAGGGCCCAGCTTCCTAAATCTTCATCTGCTACTTTACTAAAATGTCATGCAACCCAAAGACTACAACAGATGGTATTTAGAGAAACAAACAAGCAAATAAATCGCCCAGAGTCAGACATCCCTCTCTTTTCAACGGTGTTTTTGTCTTCTATTGTGAAATGGCTGCTCCTGGGTTTCAGCAGCTTTCTACCAAAGCATCTTTTCAAACACTACCATCACATTCTATTGCATTTATGCAGAGAACAGGCCTGGTCACAAGGCTTGTTGCCCTGCTTTGGCCTGGTTTCATTGAAGGCAGTGGGCTTTTCTACATAGCTTCAGTGGCAACAAAGTGTGACTGCATCTGTGGCATTTTCATAGACTTTACTTGGGAACAGACGGATGTGGCCCAACACACGTAGACTAGAAGATGCAACCTGAGCCAGCAAAACGTTGTTGCCTTGGAAAAGGCTTCTGATTTCAGTTCCAAACCACACATACTTGTACAGTTAACAAATGCAGCAGGGGATACTGGTCCACAATATTCACACTGAGGCCAAAGGCTCTGCTGTCCTCCGCCCTCTTCTCTCCCACACCCCCACCTGCCTTCCCAAGGACTGTAAGATCGCATGGAAATTGCAGAGAAAAGTTAGGTGTTTGTCTTTTTGGAAAGCATGCACACCAAGGAGAAGAACTTGGAAGTATTTTAATCTAAAATAACTTAAGCAGGGGGGTTCCCTATAAATAAAATCATGTTCAAATAAACACAAAGAGGGAGCCAATGTTTCCTGTAAGGCCACTTTCACATGGATTACTGGAAGGAATATTCTTTCAGTTTTATGGCTTAGTTTGCTATCATCTGCTAAAAATTTGGGTCATTCAAAACATAGATGCTAAGATCTAAGCCTTCACTTGGATGAAATATTACAAAGGAAGCAGAAAGTCTGATTCCAAGTGCAGACTCAGAGGCAGAACTCTTGGACTCCTGAGTTCCATTCCTGGCTCTGTCCCTGGGCTCAGAGGTCAGCCCTCGGTCAGAATCTCACTTCTAATCCCTTCAAATCATTTGTTAGTCCCTGTTGTCTAAACAGTGGGGAAAACCCTGAGTAACACCCCTGGATCTTGTTCAATGAACTGAGATGGCTAGAGATGGTTTTAACTCATTTCCAAGAAACCAGGGCTATTTATCTGCTCCTAAGAGATCACAGTGTCATCAGAAAGAAACCTGTAGAGCACTGACACATTTCTCCACCTGCAAGAATCTCTGTGCTCCTTTAAAGTGACTTTCAAAAAATACTATCACCCAGCATTTTTATAGTTCTTTATAGATTCCACATTAAAACAGTTCTGGTTGGGCTTCAATCTTCTGAGAGATCCTATCAATAGACAGGTAAAATTATGCCCCATTTTACAGATGAAAAAAAACCCAGGCTTAAATAGGCTAAGAGACTTGACCAAGGGCCCAAAGCTAATAGGTAAGGGGATTATATGCTGACCTATTATTTGCCAGGTCAAGTGCCCTTTTCTCTAACACATGGATCCTCATCAATAGTCCTACTTTTGGACCTGGACAAATGAACTGAGGGAAATTGGTTAAAACACTACTGCTTATCCCTTCAAAAGACTCTGTAATGCTTTTTCAGTGCAACAAAAGTTAAAAGGCCAAATTTCTTTGTGACCTCCAATTAGCATGGGTCTAGTATAAGTCTCACTCAGTCTGCTACCTTCTGCCATGGCTCTCCCACTGGCTCTTCCAGGAATGGGGAGAAGATGCAGAAGCTTACTCCTCCTCTTTTGAGGTACTTGCCTATTGGCCCATGGCTATCTGGCCATTCCTCACTTATCACTGTAGCCTTTGTTCTGAGGAGGAGTGAATAGCGAGGCATTCAGAAAATTTGCAGTTAAACTTCAATTAGACTGCCCATTAGTCTAATTAGTTGAGGACGTTTGCAGTTCAATGCCAATTAGATTGCCCATTATTGTTTGCTCTGCAGCAAGCTGCACAGCTTCTCTGTCCGATGCCTCCTCTATAAGGAGATGTAGACTTTAAACAAACGGGCTGTGATGATGAATGGCTGGTGCTGATCACACATGGCCGCACAGTGCCATATTGGGTGTGGTTCCAAGAGAAACACACCCTAGAGCACACAGTCTCTGCCACTGAGACCCTGACAATGTTGGGTGATAGGCTGAGAGAACCAGAGAGAGAAAGATGTAATGTTGGTCAAGACTCTGAATCAAGGTCAGGGTTTGGCATCATGTGCAGTTGCAGGTCATGATAAAAGAAAATCTCGAGTCAACAAGGCAGAAATTGTATAGCACTCCTTGACGGTAATTGACTATGACACATCTGTAAGAAAAATCCAACAAGGACCAGCCAGGCCAGGCAGTGCCATGCATGGCGGGAGCCTGAGCTCAGAGTATCTGAGTCTGGCTCCCTCATCTCCTGCCAGTTGTGTGGGCTTGGACGAGCCAAGTGTTTTCTCTGAACTTTCTTGTCCTCATTTACATATGAAGTGTGAAGATTAAATGAGATTATACACCTGCCTGGCACTCATTAAGCGAGAAGTTCCTTCTTCCACCTTTCAGTGTTGCACATGCTGTTGCCTTTAGCCCTAGAAGGCATTTCTCTCTTTCCTTCACCTGCCCAACTCCTACTCAGACTTCAGTCTTCATTTCAAATATCACTTTTCTAGAGAAGCCTTTCTTGATCCCCCTGACCAACAGGTTAGTTAACCTCCTCCTCCTCTTCACCCTTTCTAATTATACAGTCTCACAGCACCCCGTAAATCTCCTTTGTGTCATTTATCACAATTTTAGTAAGACTATTTGTGATTATTTATTTAATATTTGATGCCCTGCTCAAATTTTTTAAAAACAATTTATTGAAGTATATCATTCATACATAAACTATAAGTGTTCAGTAAACATTGTGAACTTACAAAACAAACATCATACAAGGCTCCCACACATCACCCCACCACAAACACCCTGCACTGTTGTGAAACATTTGTTAACAAACTATGAAAGAGCATTGTCAAAGTATTACTACTAACTATAGTCCGTATCTTACTCCCCTATACATTTTTTTAAAGAATTTATTTATCCATTTACTTTTTTTTTTTTTTTTTTTAAAGATTTTATTTATTTATTCATTTATCCCCCCCTTGCTGCTTGTGCTCGCTGGGTCAGCTAACCACGCCGTGCGGGCGGGCTTGCCTTCACCAGGAGGCCCCGGGAACCGAACCCAGGGCCTCCCATATGGTAAACGGGAGCCCTACTGATTGAGCCACAGCCGCTTCCCTATCCATTTACTTTTTATCCATTTTTAGGCTCCCTGCCGCCTACCCCGTTTTTGCTGTTTTTGTGTCCATTCGCTGGGCAACTCTCTGTGTCCATTTCCTGCCCTCTCTTCTCATTCTTCTCCTCCTGTCTTCATTGGGATTAGATCCTCAGAACCTCCGATGTGGGAGAGAGGCGTCCTACCACCTGTGCCACCTTAGTTCCTGGTTTTTCAGTGTGCCTCGTCTTGGCTCTCCCTTGTGTCACTCTCTTGCTATGTCATCGTCTTGCTGTTTGGCTTGCAGGGCCTGGCAGCGCACCCGTGCACGGGGCCTGGGGGGCTCACCCACACACGGGGCCTAGTGGCCCACATGCCTTCTATACTTTCCCCTTTTTTATTTTTGCCAGGATGCCCTAGGGATCAGACCCAGGTCCCTGCATATGAGAGACAGACACCCAACCACCCGAGCCACATCCGTCCCCCTGCTATATCTCTTAAGGTTGACCAAAGATACCTAGAGTTACAGTCTTTTCCCATACAGGATGATCATATAATAAATCTGGCTTAGCTTATCACCAGCATTCTAAAAACCAGACCAAGGGAGAAAAACTAGGTCTGGGGACACATGCATGGTTTCTAATATAGCGAATGTTCAACCTACCCTGCTTATCACAAAATCAGGACAGTGAGAATATTTGCATTGCCCTACTCAATTTTAAGCCTCTGCTTTCTGCTACATTCCCAACACTGATTCATAGGCAGTCTTCAGTCCATTTACTGACAGAAAATGAATGAATGACAGGTACATACTGGCTGACACTAAATCAAATCTTCAGGAGCAATGCTAGACAATGGGTAAAAATGACAAGAATACTTTTCTTCTACAGCAACCATACCTTGTGTTCTTAAAAAAGACGCAAAACTTTAACGAGACTTCCAAACTGACAATATATATAAGTGATTTTTTTTTTTTTTTTTTTACCGGGAGGTCCCGGGGATCGAACCCTGGTCCCTCCATATGGGAGACGGACGCCCAACCAGTTGAGCCACATCCGACCCCTATATAAGTGATTTTTTTTCACTAGCCAATATTAAAGTTTACAGCACAAAATGATATTTTAAAAAACCTAACAAATATACTTCAAACCCTTTTTGAAAACAATCAATTCCTTAACCAGTCTGAGATTTTAAGAATAAGGATGGTACTTTTGGAATTCTTAGGGGTCTTCTGCCTCACACGCTCATACTTCATTAGGTCGTCTTCCTGTCCTAACAAAATACTGGATGTGAACTCCTTGGGCCGTGAGGAGGAAATGGAAAAACTAATTGGAAATGCCTTTGAAGCGTCCCCACTGCCCCTCCTCCCAGCTTCATAGATGCTTCAAAATATACTCAAGGATCGTTTTAGCTCTGTATCTGAGAATAGAATGTAGCTTAACTAAAGTAAATGCTACAGATCCTTTTTTTAAAAAAGGCAGCTGCTATCAGATGGAAGAAGTCCTGGCAGAACACATGACAGAGTCCCAGCCTATAATCGTAAGTATTGCCCCCACTGCAGTAATGTGTTATCAGTAAGGTTTTTGGTGACAGACAAACGGATTCATTTTAATTGGGGGTAATTTCACTTCAGATCTATTTGAGGGAGCATCGGGGTATGCACATTGGCCAGGCACCAGGCATTCTAAAAGAGCACACTAATGCATTCAAGGAAGATCTATTACCCAGGCGGCAGTAAAATCCTTCTGGGCTTAAGCTGAGTTCAGCTATGCTGGGAACTGTAACATTCATTATACCCCGGGTTGATAAGACTTCCCAACTAGTCACTCTGAAATCCATAATCCATACATCAGTAAGGATTATGAGAAGCAGCAAACCTGAGCTGGAAATTGCAAGACATCCCCGCCATGACCACTGACCTGGGGCCACTGAGTGTGGCTGTGTCTCTCACCGCCTGGGCTGTTTCTGATGCAAAATCCAGGGCACCTGCCACTGGCTTGGTTACAGTGCCAACAAGCCCTTTCCCAAGGCCAGATATGAAACCGCTGACACCCCCTTCTGTTTTCACACCTTCCACTGTAGAGGTTATAACACTGGTCAATCCACCGATGATACCTAGCAAAAAAAGACAAAGGCTACTGTAACCTGGCCAAAGATAAAAGCAAAAGCATTTATAGCCAAACCTCTCAACTACACACACCTGACAAGGTAATTTCTGTGTGCCAGATAGGCCACAGGCAGGCCAACCCAAGATGGGGAGCCAGCAGACTTGCCCATTAAGCTGAGTCAAAGGATATATATTACATAGTAGTCAGAAGAAAAGTAAGTATGTTTCAGTTAAAGAGTCAAAGAAAACTGGAGGTTAACACTGGCCACTTATCAAATCCAGAGCTTGGGCAGCAATATGGGCAGTCTGGAAAGGATGTGGGGAGTAGGTTCTAAATCAGCGAGAGACTAGAAAATGGGGCCCTTGGGTAAAGTTTGAAGAAGGTGGGATCCTGTGGAAGACAGGGCAGAGAGATAATTAAAGACAGGTTTTCAATTTTCAAAGGCCAATATGTGACTTGCCCAACTCCACCAGATGTTTGAAATGGAGTAAAAGCTACTGAATCTTTAGCTGAAATCAGGTACAGGCAATTACACCAAAGCTCAATACAGGGCACCCCGAAAAACAGCCAAAGCCTGAAGGGATCCTCAATGGAGCCAGATCAGAAGACTAGCCGAGGTCAAAAAACCTTCCACACATTTTGAAATGTGAAAGCAATGGCCTGAAAGAGTCCCAAAAGTGGTCAGAACTTGGCAAAGTCTGAAGAGGACACCGGCATTGCAGGGAAGAAACAGGGCCCTATCAGGAGAGCATTTCCAGGACTTGTGCCAGGGACACTCACAGGATGTTTACCCTTTGACAGCGGGGGTGTGAGGAAGCTCTCTAGACTCTTCAGCTCTAGTGAGACAAATTGGTAAAGGAAACTCCTTGGGTGAGACTGTACTAACAACTCACAACGTTTCTTTTGGATTCTGGGCCCATTTGCTCTAGTTAGGCAATGTCCCTTTCCCAGTTTTTAGAACAAAGTTGATGGCAGTTGATGGGAGTTCAGACTGAGACCTCAGAGATAGAACCTAGGTCAAGCTGGGCCTACACAGAGAACTGAGCTCAACTCCCAGTTTTTAAACTAAGGAGGCTGGATAAATTCTGGTCCTTTTTATCCTTTAAAGGGTTTTTTCATCCTGAAGGATTAAGAATTTTACTCTAGGCTGCAGCTTTCTTATTATCCAGAGCCTAATGGATCATCCTTGGATGAGACCCCTGGTTCCTGGGCTTGGACTGGCCCACCTGGCTCCTGAAGTTGCTGTACGTTATTATCTGAATGATCTCTGGTTAGGGAAAATTTCGCAATCTTGGGCAAATTACCCATATTCTCAGGAGCACATTGGTGTATCCATCCACAAGCACAGCCATGCTCTCTCTCCACACACACCAAGGATGCTGGAGAGAGAAAGGCAATTCTACATAGCAAAGCATTCACTTTTAATAGTGTTCTAACAGTCCAATGCTATCTTTACAGTTATTAGAAAGAATGACGGGAAGCGGCTGTGGCTCAATTGGTTCGGCTCCCATTTGCCATATGGGAGGCCCCGGGTTCGATTCCCGGGGCCTCCTGGTGAAGGCAGGCCAGCCCTCATAGCTCAGTGAGCTGACGGCCCACACAGGTGAGCTGGCGCAGCAGGATGATGCAGCAAGAGGAGACAGGCAGAGACAGGGAGGCGCACCGCAGGTGGACACAGCGAGCACAAGCGGCAAGGGGGGTATAAATAAATAAAAATAAATATTTTAATTAAAAAAAAAAAAAAGAAAGAATGACTAACACTTTAACCCCAAATGATTACCCGACAATCAACTTTTAAAGTCCATAAACAGATTAATTTCAGACAAATTTTACTTCTAGCCTGGTGTCTCCTTGGGGGCTGCCCCCTTAACAGTTGTGCAGGCTTAGGAAAAGCAAAGGCATTTTGAGCCAATCCTTACCATTAGGAAAGCTGGTAAACAAAAAACTCTGTCCTAAACATTGTGTCCCAAGCACAGATAGAAATATGATTTTTAAAATCATCTCTATCGGGAAGCGGCTGTGGCTCAATCAGTAGGGCTCCCGTTTACCATATGGGAGGCCCTGGGTTCGGTTCCCGGGGCCTCCTGGTGAAGGCAGGCCCGCCCACACGGCGTGGTTAGCTGACCCAGCGAGCACAAGCAGCAAGGGGGGGTTAAATGAATAAATAAAATCTTAAAAAAAAAAAAAAAAATCATCTCTATTTCTTCCTCTTCCTCCAAATGCAGATAATCAAGATTTGATCCTTCTTGATATGACTTCTGATGGCTTCAGATTATTTCTAAGAATCTGGTACAAACAGTTCAATTTAATAACTATTACACAGCCTAAGCTATATATCAGATAACACCTTAGGTACTGCAAGCCTAAAGATGAATACAAAATGGCCTTTCTGCTCTCATGGCACTCACGGTCTATCAGGACAGCTAGCTATTTACACAACCCAGTCTAGCATGTAGGTTCTGCTAGTGGTTAATTCTAACTGGGGAGAGTGGAGCTGCGGAAACACCATTTGAGGTGGAACCTATAGGATGAGTAGGATTTTGACAGACAAGGGGAGGAAGGCAGAAGGAATGTGAATGAGCAAGGACTTGGAGGCAAATATGGGGAATAGAACATACATAGCTCACTGTGGCTGAAGTAGAGTGGCTGGGAGACAGTGCATGGAAAAATTAGCTGGGTTTACACTGCTTGGGGCCTTGAATGCCATGCTAAGAAATTGTGGACAGAAATGCAACAAAGGCAAATGAGTCAGTACAGAGACTGAACACATTCATGCCATCTCCTACATCTCTTGAGCACATGGATTCATATCCCCTATTAATGTGTATTTATGCAAGACTTAAAAAACATCTGGGCCTTTATGTAATCTAAGTATCTTTTAGAAAAAAAACAGAAAATAAAAAAACAAAAACAAAAACAAAAAAAACCATCTGGTCCAGAAACCTGGTAGCCAATTTCACATTTCAATTTCTTTGAAAGGAATGATCAGTAAGCAGAAAGCAGAGTCTTGAAGCAGCAATTCCAGGTTCTAAGAAGGGGTTCAATTTATTGTACCTTATGACATTTAGGGAATGGAAGTCAGAGAACAGAAGGAATTGCAAGATTCTCAACATTTTGGAAATAAATGAGTTTTCATGTTAACACTGCATTTCAACTACTAGGGGGATAAAATAAGAGAGCAGGAAGCGGATGTGGCTTGAGTGATTGGGCTCCCATCTACCATAGAGGAGGTCCAGGGTTCGATTCCCGGACCTCATAGTGAAAAGCAAGCTGGGCCGCACGGCGAGCTGGCCCGAGCAGTGAGCTGGCACACACGGAGTGCTGGCCTGTGCAGGAATGCTGGCCCACGCAGAGACTTGGCGCAGCAAGATGACACAACGAAAAGAGACACAGAAGAGAGACAATAAGAGATACAGCAGACCAGGAAGCTGAGGTGGCACAAGAGATTGAGCAGCCTCTCTCCACTCCAGAAGGTCCCAGGATTGGTTCCCGGTGCCGCCTAAAGAGAAGACAAGCAGACACAGAAGAACACACAGACAGCAGATAGCAAGTGCAAAACAACAGGGGTGGGGGAATAAATAAATAAAAAAAAAAAAAGAGAGAGAGAGAGCTTGGAAAGCTACCACGCACCCTTAAGATACCATACCAGGATTTCCACTGCTGTCAACTTTCTTTTTCCTATTCGCAATTAGATGGGTGAAATGGCACATCCATGGAGCTGTGGCAGAACAATCATTTTCTTCTATAGACTGATATCATTTGGCTTACCGTGAGCCAGACCATGGATGCCTGCTACTAGGTGTTCACCACTTGTGGCTGCATGGTATCTGATATACTCCCGCTCTGACTGGTGCCGGTTGTCCATTGTCTTCCCTAAGCCATCTGATAATGTCCCCGCAAACTGCAATGAAGTAAAAACAGAGGGGGGAAAAATATAAAGCCTTGGTACTGTTTTTATATCCTAATTATTTTAAATAAATACCTTCCCTTGCTCCTAGCTAGTATTCAGTAAATACCGATCGAAGGATAGATTACTTACTGAATTACATATATCCTATGCCCCAGGACAGTAGTTCTCAAGCATTGGGACACATACAAATTGTGTGATGCTTCCACTAGTGAACACGAGGCTTGCGAAGCAACTACTAAAACCCCACAATGGCATTTAGTCTCCAAAATACTATTGAAAATTTGCTGAAAAATTAAAGGTATAACAAGATGGCCTGGGTAGAGGGGATATGAGCTTTGGGATTCTTTTATAGAAGGACATGGGGTCTTTGCTCTAGGAATTAATGGGCTTCAAAATAGGAAACATGGGAAATTACTGCTAATTTAGGGTTTGACAAAAAAATTTTTTTTGAGACATCAACCTTCCAAAAGTAATGCCTTTTCTTTTATTTACTCAACAATTACTGAGTGTATATTAGGTGCCAAACCCTGACTGTCAAAAGAAAAAATGAAGTAGATGGAAAGATTAACAGGTTAGGTCACCTTTCATAGGAAGTGGCAAATTTGAACCCATGACTTCAAATGCAAAACCATCCACCCTCCCAACTCAGAGAGAATTTTTATTTATCCTGGCATACTTTAACCAGAGAAGCTGTCTCATCCATCAAAGCTGGATATAAAGGGCATAAAACTCTGTTTTGTCACAAGACAATATGAAAAGGTTTAAAGTGACAGTTAATAAACCACAGGGTACTTATCCTCACCATTCAGGCATAAAGAAAAAGACATCAAATATATAATTAACCTTCTCAGGAAGGATCCACCAAAACAAGTGGTTTAGTGCCAATGACCCAGGACTAACCTTTTAGAAAACTCACAGGAATGTTATTTAGATATGAAGCTCAGTGGAAAGATTCAAGGCAAACACCCTGCCTTCAAGACCCAGTACACAGGGTAGTATCTGGGGGCCTGTTTCGTTCTGGTTTGGCAAGGGAGGGTTACACAGATCTGCCCTGGAAACCATCAATCCTGAGGATTCTTGACACTAGTGGCAGGTAAGTTCTGTGAACAGAACAGACTAGAGGAAGGAACAGTGCTTCCGTGTAAAGCAGGAGTTACTGGAGCGCTATATGGGAATGCCTATTCCTCTCACTCAGTCCAAATGCTTGGACTAGGGCAGTGATTACTGACCTTTCTGGAGATGTAATCCTCACCATTATTTGTTTCCATTTGCCTTACCTGCTCCATCACTCCCTGTCTAATTAGAGAATTAAAGTTAAATTAATTTTACATTTTTCTTTGGAACCATGGAGACACCATGGAATGTTCAAAACCAGCACTGTGGGCTCTCTCTGCCTAGAGGAGACCGCACCAAATCTTGGTGCGTATTCCATCTTTCTCTCCCATATCTCAGCAAGCTCTGTTCTTTCCCCCATTTCCCAAATAAATTCTTTTTACTGGCCTAAAACAAAAACAAAACGAAAAAAAAACCAGCACTGTGAATCACTAAGTGGGGATATTCATCAAAGAGATCCCATTTGAGAGGCACCATGGAATAGGAGGAGGACCACAAGCTTGGCATCTGTGTGAACCAGATTTTAGTCATTTTTTAGCCATTCCAGAAGCTCTATGACCCTGAGCAAGTCATCCTACCTCTGTGAGCCTCCCTCTCTCAGGAAGGAGAACAGTTTAGTAGCTACTTGCCATGTGGCTAGAAGAATTAGTGCCAATGGCTTAGGCTCGGTCATCTGGTTAGCATCCTATTCGTGTTACTGGTCAACTACTGGACCAAGGAGAAAAGTCCTAAATTGCTTGAAGAGAGCCATTAAAAGGTTTAGAATTATGGTCATTTGAATTAGGATTTAACATCAACAAACCCTCTCTTCTCAGCAGATAGAGGTCTCTGAGTTGTACTATGTATAAAATCAGGGTGTTGGACTTGATTTCCCAAATCCTTTCCAGCTCTGTTAGTGTGTGTGATCTATACTCCAAGTCAGAATATCTTAATTAAGTACTTACCCTGGGTCCAGATGGATTTAGGTACCACTTAGGATACCAAGACTTAACAACCTTGAACCCTATTCTCAAGGAGCTGACAGTCTTATTGAGAAGATACTAATCATATATATGAAATAATCAGTGGCAAATATCTGGGACACAGATCATAGACACTCAGGAGTCCAGAGAGGAAAGAGAAAGGTGACCCTTGCTTTGGAAAGGGATTTATGCAGGTTGCCAGTGTTCTTTGTGTCAGGATCTGGGCAGAAACTCTGTTCATGGCATGGCCCAGGAGCAGGGAGAGCTTGGCAAAGTGAAAGGCTGTCTCTGGAAGTGCTTCATGAGTCTCCAAGAGGCACACGTGCTGCCTGAAGACATCTAGGAGCACCAGACCATTTTCTGAGTTATGCAGGTCTTTCCCATTTTTCTTGAACTCTTACTTTATAGCTGCTATTTCTTGGAAGAGATATTAAGTTTAGGTCCCCTCTACCTATTTCTGGCAGCTGACTAGGAAGAAGTTAAAAAATCCCATAATCCTTTTTTTCACCTAAGAGAATAATCTAGGCAAACTTCCCAATACCACCCCCTCACCTCTCCCTCTAACACACTGTCAATAAAACAGGTTTAATATCCATGGTTTATGAATGGGCTTATGCCAAAAGCTTAACTGCCAATTGATTCTACTGTAGCAGCCTAGGCACTACCAGCACTGACTGGTTCCTGGGTGTTCTTTTTACAAAGATACCCTATGGACCCAGGAAGGTAGGATAAGATGACCTAAGAGATCACTCTTCCCTCTAAATGTTGGATTCTTCTATGTGCTTCTCAGGTGCCTCACTTTTGCCATGGAAAAGTTCCTAAGGAACACATAGTCAACTCACTCCAGGATTTCTGTTTGAATTCCTACTTCTCTGTCTAAAAATAACTACTTATGCAAGCCAACTGGACTTATCCTTTGCCACTTGTGAGTGAAAAGTAAAGGATACAAGATGTTAACAGGAAAAGATTATAAAAATCTTTACCTCTAGAAATGTGGCTTTGAAGACTCAGAAAACTTTAGTAGATACTGAAATTTATGATCCAAGCAAACAGTATTGATGAGAGGCTTGACCATATTTTACTAGGGGAGACATTTTATAGGAACTAAACCAAAGCCAGCTAAATTTTGGGTACAGGGTCAAAGGCAGGCCTTGGGCCAGGTCCACTGGACTTTGTATTGAATCCAGGGCTCCACAAGCTCATGGCCTTCTCTCACTGGAGGAGTGCACACTTTGTCATCTGTAATTCCATCTCTCATTCCCCACCTCAGTGGGACAATCACACCTTATTTCTCCCTCAGAGCTAGGGTAAGAACACATGAGCTGCAGATGGTGATTCTAGTAGGCACTCATTATGGGTACCCTGTGGCACTGGTCTTCTCTGAGGCTGGGAAGCACTATCTGACACATGACCTCAACTCTTAAGATAACCATCAAAACAAAGCAGCGATGGTCACATGGGCTGCACTGGCACAAGGCGAGTGACTGGTCCAGGACAACTTTCACCCTCTCCCCCAGCCCACCAGTTCTGCTTTTGTATCTTAAAAAGAAAAGCCAAATGCATAAAAAACCTAATTTATCTAAAATTTTTTTCAGAGCAGATGCTCTTCTAGCAAGCTCATGGATGATTAAAATGGGGAACAAAACCTGGAGTCACAGATTCATATTATTCAGACAAAGGAGAAACCAATCCCAGAGGCACTGGTGGAAAGGTTAAAAATCATCAGGATATTAGAAAGAACTCAGGTATGTATCCAGTCAACCAATCAAATATTTACAGAGCCCCTCCTGGGTGCCACCAAGGACCTCAGTCAGGTGGCACTTTGGAAAGGCAATCACACCTGAGTTCCAATTGTTTATACAAATGGAGACACTGCAAATTAGTCTGGTTTGAGGTCTGGCTCAAACAGTTGATTTTATAAAATAAATTCAAGTGGAAGCTGAATGGTGTAAGGAAAAAAATTCACACACACTGTCCTTCTGTTCTGACTTATCGGTTTCCTGACCCTTTTTTGATATTCAGAGAGCACAGGATGTCAAAGGTATTTGGCCAACGTAATATGGGCGTGGGCTTGAATTTGTCCTTCTTCTCTTGGGTTCTTTCACAGTTATTTACCTAATGGAAATTTCCTCTTTAATATTCTTGTTCCACTGGGTAATTGCTGGGACAGAATCTTCCTTGTCACCAGGACAGATAGTGACCATGTATAACAGGAAAAGAGAAAGAAGTGACAGGTCTCTGTAGGGTGAGTAAGAAGTTTTACTTTCTTCCAAGAATAAAGTTATGGAGCTGCAAATATTAGTTTCTAGCACAGCTTTAATTCTGATTAGCATTGCCAGCAATAAGCTATTTCTGAACATGTAAATTCAGAAAACTCAACTATACTGTATGCCTAAAAGTCAGGTTGAAGTGACCTTTGTGGGAGCAGCCACAATTAATGTAGTCAAATAGGCTGGGGAGGAGTCAGAAAGAACTAGATTTAAATCCTTACTGTCACTTATGAAATATGCATTCTAGTAAAAGCTGCTTAACTTTTCTGAACCTGTGTTCAGCTATCTGCAAAAACCAGATACTGTCAACTATAAAGAGTATTTGTTACTTTGAAAGGTTAAGGAGCTAATCTCAAAATGCCTGGCACAGTGCCTGGCACGCAGTAGGCCATCAATTTTTACGTTTCTTAGGACTAGTTCACAGTTTAAACTTCATTGTCATTTTCAACTCTGCTGGTATAATAATACAAAAACCACCCTCAAGTCATGTTGGACGTAAGTCACCTCAAAACTAAGGTCTTCACCATTTTACTCTGATTCATACTGTTAAAAATATTCACAGTTAACAAATTATTCTCAAATTGTGAATTTTGCCTTGATGTTATTGAAACCCCTGCATTACTTGTGAACAGGGAAGAGTTAAAGGAAAATGTGATCCAAAAGGCAGTTAATACCTATCATTGACCAAGCAGCAGGTCCTTACCAGACCAAATGGTCATGGGGAATGGGGTGTTGAGGAGGGGCATTTAAAAAAAAAGGCATGGGATGAGGTGAGGGCTGGTAAGAAAGAAGCATTTTTGAATCACAGATCTCTCTGCACTATAAGTGGAGTAGGCTTGTCTGTTTTCAGTTCTACGTGGTTATGGATTAAGGCAAAGAGAGAGGACCGCGAATTAGAAAAATAAAGTCATTTTAAAGCTGGGACCAACATTCTACCCCAGTATCATCCCTAAGCCAATGACCTTGTTATTTTTTCATTTCTGGAGATCTAAAAGCAGTCCTACCCTAAGACATTCACCATGTTGCCATTTCACGGATAAACATTTATCAGGCAACAGACACTCTTTTTCAGCACAGAAACAAAGTCATCCCAAGACACCCAGCATTATCTCAGCACACAAGGTCTAAACATATGCAACAAAGTCAGCCCTAAGAGTGCCCTGGTGTCTTAACTAGCTCAAGAAGCACGCCTGCTCAGTTGGCGAGGCTCTTGCTATTCTGCAATGCTGACCCAGTGGTGAACTCAGATGTTGTCTCAGATTAATCTGGAAATTCAGAGTGGTTTGAAACACTCCCATAATAGGATTTTGCTTTTTATTTTAAGAAAAGTTTTTGGTAGAGTTTGCTATAAGGCTAAAAAGTACAGAAATATGCAGAATACACATAGGTAGAATCAGGCAGACAGATTTTCAACACCAGTCATTGCCCGGTCAAGCCCTATTTTCCATATATTTTTTCTGCACCAAATATAAAGAATCATGTAGGCAAAATGAATCTTTAAACCCAGTTGTGAGTTTAAAGGAAGCTAAATCTGAATTGCCTACTTTTAGCTCTTTATTAGTTAGGATTCATTGTAGGATTTTTCCCCCACTGTTGAGGGTGTCAGATTCCCCACTTGCCCAATGGAGAAAATTCCATGAGGCATACAGAGGGAAACTTGAAGATGGGCTTCTGAACAGTCAGAGCTAGCCAAGGGTATGAATAAACATCCCGACCCCATGCAAGAGCTCCAGTTTTGCCATGCTAATAAGGCTTTTCAAAATGCATAAATGGCTCATGCCTCAGTATTAAACCAAGAGACAGATTATGATGGGGGGTGGGTAGGGGGTAAAGAAATCCTTCCGGTCACAGCAAATTGCCTGACTTGGCAGATAAAAGTATTTTATCCTGCTATCCAGGAAAGCACACAGGTTTTGAAAGGCAAAGAGTTCTGATCCCAACTTTGTTACTAGTATCAGCTCAGTGAACACCAGCAAAACACACACTCTTTAGACACCATTGTCCTTGTCTATAAAACAGGGACATCAATATCCACAGGGTTGCGAGGTTAATCAAATGAGACCTTGGCTGCAAAAACACTAGGGAAAAAAATCACAAAGCAATGTGTAAACACAAAGGGTTACTAATGCAAGTTTTATTCTTTCTTCTAATGAGTGACTACGGCCTCGCCCCACCCCTGCTCCACAGCTGGATCCTTCAACCTCATCCTGAAATACAGAATTTCCCTTAAGCTCTTTCCTTAAGAAAAGCTAAATAAAACCATTAAAAATAGACTGAAATCTCAAAATACAGAAATTCAGAAATGAAATAGAGAACTCTCCATTAGAAAAGAAGCTCAAGTAGTTTATCTCATTCTCAGTGACTAGAACTCCATTCTTATAAAGGATCTGTATTTCAAATATATCCCCCCACCCCCAATGCCAAACACTTGGGAAAAAGGAGACATGTGACTTTATAGAGAACAATCTTAGATGACAGGCACCAGTACAAGCTGAGCTGCTGTTTACTACAAAAGTCATATATGTTTCAAGAGTTTGAGGTTTCTTGATGAGGTCTGTAGAAAAGAAATTCTTCCCCAGCTATTTCTTCAAATAAACCAAGTGAGATTTAAGTGAGTATGTAGCAGAACAGACAGGGCAAAACTTCCAACTGCTGGAGACCATAGCGCAACTTTTAGAATTATAAACATCAGCCAACAGTGTTTACTATGAACCAGGCACTGTTCTAAGGGCTTGACATCTACGAAATCATTTAAATAGTTTAATTCTCACAACAATCCTATGAGGTAGGCGCTATTATTATTCCCATTTTACAGATGAAACAGAAAAGACCATGATTATCTCCTCTCAAAAAGTTTGCTCAGAATCTACCTACATTTGATATTGAGTAATCTATTGCCTTCATGGAAAAATTTCTTCCTGGATGCCAGTAAAAATCTTATATAGAGACTTCTAAGCAGTGGAAGTGACAAAGAAAGGCAGATGAGAAGTATATAAATGATAAAATTTCTGAAAAATTACATGCAAATCCCTGGACACGAAAGAGAGGTCTGACTCTAATCCCCTTCCTTGATCCACATCCCTAACTCAGATATCATGACCCATTTCCACCACCTCTGGGTGGCCTTACACTAGGCCATGCAGCCTAGGCCTCACTTCCTCCTTTCCTTAAAGCCATTACTCTCACAATCTATAACAGGCCCTAGAGAAGGAGTAGGCTCAGCAAATGCTCATTGCACAGATCACTTTACAGCACATCAGATCACATTACTAGTATACACCACTTACAGCTGGGAGGAAAGATGGAAGCCACAGCTGGGGTGGGGACTGAGACCAGTGATTAAGAGCTCCAGCCTGCAAAGAAGAGGTCTGCTTTCCCATCCCAGCTTCTTACAGAAGGATTTACTAAAGGAAGTGGAGCACCAAAGTTGAAAGATTTGCTCAGTCAGAAACAGTCTGATGAAGAAAAACAAACAAAACTCCAGGATGGAGCTATAGCTCTGTCAAGAATTGTTTTAAGTAGCAGCAACTGACATATGTGTAGATACAAACATGGGGATAAGGGTGCAGTGAGGACAACAGCAAAAGGGAACTATGAGGAGACAATAAGCAAAAAACCAACTGTGCTAAAAGGTTAAGGAAAAACCTTGGAAGTTCACCTACTTCCATCTTCCTTCTTCTTCTCCTCATCTTTTGCCACTCTTTTGCTACTCCCAATACTCTCCACCCATCTAAGAATATATATACCATTCACAGTGGAAATTAAGCTACTGTTTCTTAACAAACTACTTTTTGTATAGGGGCAGGTGGGAATAGAGCCTGTATTTTGAGAAAGCTAAATCTACAGAGGCCAACACTTCACTTCTGGGTAATGTCCTGGGAAGTTATTCAACAAGTGTGATGAATGCTAGAGAGGACCACAGACTGGAAACTGGTCTTTAGGATCTGGGAGAACAAAGCAGTTGAACCCATCTTTATTGGGGGGCGGGGGAGATGTGGTGGCGGTGGTAAGACAGGAATAGGAGGTAGCTCCTAGGTACTTAAATTCTCTCATTTCTCTTGAGACCTGGCTTGATTCCAGGTTCAAATGAAAAGCTAAAAGAAGATTCTTTTTTCAACTGCACTTGAATGTTTGCAACCTTACAGATGGGCTAAAATAAAAATAAAAATAAACTTGCAGTTTAGCTATTTCTAATAGTTCCGTGGAAACCTCTGGTCTTTCCCTGGGATGTCCCTTGGATTTCAGTGGACTTTCAATAGGCATTCTCATCTTGGCTATCTTTCAACCCTACAAAAGGTACAACAGGATATTTAGTATTCACACCCATTTACCTCCTGAAGATCTGGTATTTTAAAGCCTGCTGAATAAGCCACGTCCAGGTTAATGAATTTCTGGCCTGAAAAACAAGTCCTGGAATGAGGAAGAGAATACAATCCATTGAACAGCTGCCCTTTCTTTCCAAAGGTGACTTAATGAGTCTATTTTGTATTTTGATATCTTATGTTGTTTAAGGGAAAACCTTCTATCACTGGAATGACAGGAAAATGAAGGGTTGGAAAATGAGGGATTGGGGAAGGCTGGTTTAATGTATTTTGTGCTTAGAAGAAAGCTAAATCCTTGTTTATCAAAAAGATTCACCTACTTTCCTGACTAAACAAAACTGATTCTTTAGGACTAAGTTTCCATTAGGATCTCTGTTATGATTTCATGAGTTGAGGATGATAGATTCTTGATCTCCCCACACACATCCCCTTCCATTGCCCTTTCCTAGTCCTTCTCCCCTGAAAAAAGGAAACTTCCTCAATCTTCTTCCCTTTAAGCATCAGGATTTGATCCCTCCTAAAATACAAGCACCTCTAAAAAGTTCTTGCTGTAAGCTACCTTCAGTTATTTATCCCTTACTGTAAGTGAACCTTCAGAAAACAGATTTTCCAGTGGAAATAGTCATGAAGGAAAATCAGGCACTGGGCACCTGGAAGAAGGAAAGAAGAAAATTAAATTCTCTCTGGAGAAAAACCTTATCAGCCAGAGCCTCTAACATTTTTCCTAAAAATGTCCAGCATTTAGTAAAAAATTCTCAGGTATTTAAGGAAACAGGACAAAATGACTGGAAAACCAAGAGAAAAAACAAGGGAAACAGACACACCAGTGATTCAGAAATTAGAGTTATTAAACATAGACTTTAAAATAGTATGATTACTGAAGACTCCCAGGAGGATAGTGTTATAGCAGGTGGGTAGGGCTCAACTCTTACAAAAACAAGGGAGGAAGGGTAAAAAGCTGTCTGGGGGTGTCCTTTGGGGATCTGCAGACCAGGAGAGTGCTACATCCAGGTGGGTGAGGGACAGAGAGACAAAAAAGCCAAAATGAAAATTGTGAGTTACGAGGCCCTGCACCTAGGAACAGCACCCAAACCCCCACCTTGCCTGGGTAAAACCCATGGCTCGCTGCAGCCAGCTGAGAAGGGAACAGACATCTTCCTCCCTGGGAAGGGGGAAGGTGCAGCAGAGAGCAGAGAGTGGTTTCTCTTCAGTGAGTTTGGCCAGCAAAGCCTGCTTTGAATCTCAGCTCTGGCCAGACCAGAATCACAGGCAAGTGGAGGTTGAAAGAACCATCTCCATGAATAGTTTTCTTAAACCCTATGTCTCATCAGGAGTTTTGGTTTGTTTGTTCCTTTGGCTGGGCCATCTCTTCCTGTTCCTTAGCACATCTTGTAATTTTTTGCTGGTATCTAGGCATCTGATTATGCTGGTGAATTTACTCTGACAGTCAATTTTTCTCTACTGCCTAGAGATTTTGCTTCACAGCTCTTCTTTGATTTTTGGTTCAGCTTACTCTAAGTATTTAAAATTGCCCAGCATAAGTTATCAAAATAGGGCCATTTCCATCCTCTGTGGAAAGACTCGCCAAAGATCACCATTTGCTAGCAGGCTGTGAAGCTACAGAAAGAAAACACACTTTTTGGAGTCTCTCATGTCCCAAAGCCCTTGGAGCTGATCTGTGCCCCATTAGTGGGCCCCTGGTCCTACTTTGATAACTTAAGTTATGAGATGTTAATATCAGGCAAAAATACAACCAAAGCAAATTATGGGCAGTAGTATATAGTAATATATTAATAATCTTCCAGTAAGGATAAAATAAAGGAAATACAGTAAGGGAAACTAGACACAAGGTACTACATATTACTTGACTTCATCTATACAAAATATAAATACAAATAAACGAGAGAAGACAGAATAGTAGCTATGTAAGGCCCCAGGGGAAGCACAGAAAGATTGAGAGGTGATGAGATTTTGTCTGTTTTTTCTATTATATTATTGTTATTGGAATAATTGAATGATAAATGCACAACTATATGATTATATCAAATACAACTGATTATATACTTTGGATAGATGGTATGTTTTATTAATATGTATCAATAAAATTGATTAAAAAAAAAAAAAAAAAACAAGGGGAGAAATAGATGCATCTACAATCATAGTGGGGGACTTTAATACACCATTATCACCATTACACAGAATCTCTTGACAAACAGTTAATAAAGAAACAGAGACCTTGAATAACACATTAGAAGAACCAGACCTAATAGACATATACAGAACATTACACCCAAATACAGCAGGATATACACTCTTCTTGAGTGCACATGGATCGTTCTCCAGGATAGACGACATGCTAGGTCACAGAACGAATCTCACTTAATTTGGGAAGATTAAAATTATACAAAGTAATTTTTCTGACCACAATGGAATGAAGCTGGAAATTAATAAGTGACAGAGAACAGAATAGGCACAAATATATGAAGTTAAACAACATACTCTTAAATAATTAGTGGGTCAAGGAGGAAATTGCAAAAGAAATCAGTAACTACCTCGAAACGAATGAAACTGAGAATACAATACATCAGAATTTATGGGATGCAGCTACAGCAATGCTGAGAGAGAAATTTATAGCCATAAATGCCTATATTAAAAAAGAAAGAGCTAAAATCAAAGACCTAACTGCACACCTGGAGGAACTAGAAAAAGAACAAACTAATCCCAAAGCAAGCAGAAGGAAGAAAAAAAACAAAGATTAGAGCAGAACTAAATGAAACTGAGAAGAATAATAATAATAAAAAACACTAGAAAAAAATTAACAAAACCAAAAGTTCTTTGAGAAGATTAATCAAATTGATAAACCCTTAGCGAGACTAACAAAGAAAAAAAAAAGAGGGAAGATGCAAATAAAATGAAAAACGAGAGAGGGGTATCACCACTGAACCCACAGAAATAGAGAGTATCATAAGAGGATTCTTTGAAAAACTGTATGCCAACAAGATGGAAAACTTAGATGAATGGACAAATTTCTAGAAACACACAAGCAACCTACACTGTTGAAAGAAGAAACAGAAGAACTCAAAAGATCAATTATAAGTAAGGAGATTGAATTAGTCATCAAAAATCTCCCAGCCAAGAGAAGTCCAGGACCAGATGGCTTCAGAGGTGAATTCTACCAATAACTCTGGAAAGAACTAACACCAATCCTGCTTAAACTTTCCAAAAAACAGAAGTGGAAAGAACATTACCTAACTCATTCTATGATGCCAACATCACCCTAATACCAAAGCCACATAAAGACACCACAAGAAAACTACAGATCAATCTCTCTAGTGAACTTAGATGCAAAAATCCTCAACAAAATACTTGCTAATTGTATCCAACAACACATCCAATGAATTATACACCATGATCAAGTGGGTTTTATCCCAGGTATGCAAGGATGGTTCAACATAAGAAAATCAATAAATGTAATATACCACATTAACAGATTAAAAGAAAAAAACAACACATGATCATCTCTGTTGATACAGAAAAAAGCCTTTGACAAGATACAGCATCTTTCTTGATAAAAACACTTTCAAAGATAGGAATAGAAGGAAACTTCCTCAACATGATAAAAGGTTTATATCAAAAACCACAGCTAAACATCATACTCAATGGTAAAAGGCTAAAGGCTTTCCCTCTAAGATCTGGAACAAGACAAGGATGCCTACTGTTACCACTCTTATTTCATATAGTATTAGAAGTACTTGCTCAAGCACTTAGGCAAGAAAAAGAATGAAAAGGAATCCAAATTGGAAAGAAGTAAAACTTTCACTATTTGCAGATGACATGATCCTATACATAGAAAGCCTTGAAAAATCAACAAGAGCTGATAAACAAGTTCAGTAAGATCAACATGCAGAAATCAGTAGCATTTCTGTACAATAATGAGCAATCTGAGGAGGAAATAAAAAAAAATCCATTTACAACAGCAACTAAAAGAATCAAATATCTAGGAATAAATTTAACTAAGGATGTAAAGGACCTGTACACAGAAAACTACACAACACTGTTAAAGGAAATCAAAGAAGACCTAAATAAATGGAAGAACATTCCATGTTCATGGATTGGAATATCATTAATATGTCTATCCTACCCAAATTGATTTAGGGATTCAATGCAATCCCAACAAAAGTAACAACAGCATTTTTCACTGAACTGGAGAAGCCAATTATGAAATTTATTTAGTTTTATAAATAAATAAAAATTTATTTATGGGAGAACTAGATATCCATATCCAAACGAAGGAGAGAGGATCACCATCTCTCAACAAAAATTAACTCAAGATGGATCAAAGACCTAAATATAAGAGCCAAGACCATAAAGCTCCTGGAAGAAAATGTGGGGAAGCATCTATGAGATCTTGTGGTAGGAAATGGTTCCATAAATTTTACACACAAAGCGTGAGCAAGGAAAGAAAAAACAGATAAATGGGACCTCCTCAAAATTAGAAACTTTTACACTTCAAAGGAGTTTGTCAAGAAAGTGAAAAGGCAGCCTACTCTACCACTTATCTGATAAGGGTCTAATATCCAGCATATATAAAGTAATCTCACATTTCAAAAATAAAAAGACAACCCATTTAAAAAATGGGCAAAAGATTTGCACAGACACTTTTCCAAAGAGGAAATTCAAAAGGTTAAAAAGCATATGAAGGGGTTGGATGTAGCTCAACTGGTTGGGCATCCGTCTCCCATATGGAAGGACCCGGGTTCGATCCCCGGGACCTCCCGGTAAAAAAAAAAAAAAAAAAAAAAAAAAAGCATATGAAAAGATTGAAATGATGAATGCACAACTATGAGATTATACCAAATACTATTATTGTATACATTGAATGAATTGTATGCTTTGTTAATATGTACCAATAAAATAGATTTGTTTAAAAAAAAAAAAAAAAGCATATGAAAAGATGCTCAACAACACTAGCTTTTAGGGAAATGCAAATCAAAACCACAATGAGGTATCATTTTACACCCCTTAGAATGGCTGCTATTAAAAAAACAGAAACTACAAGTGTTGGAGAGGACGTGGAAGAATGGGAACACTCATCCTCTGCTAGTGGGAATGTAGAATGGTGCAGCCACTGTGGAGGACGGTTTGGCAGTTCCTCAGGAAGCTAAATATAGAACTGCTGTATGAGCCAGCAATTCCTCTCCTAGGAATATATCCAGAAGTACTGAAAACAGTGTCGCAAAGCTGCATTTGCATACTGATATTCATAGCAGCATTATTCACAATTGTCAAAAGATGGAAATAAACCAAGTGTCCAACAACCAATGAGTGTATAAACAAAATGTGGTATATACATATGATAGAATACTATGCTGTAAGAAGAAATGAAATTGGGACACATATGGTAAACATGGATGAACCCTGAAGACATTATGCTGAGTGAAATAAGCCAGGCACAAAAGGACAAATATTGTATGGTCTCACTAATGAACTAAATACAAAGAATAACTACAAGGAATTAAAACCTAGAGTATAGGTTACTAGAAGATAAGATGAGGGCTGAGAAGGGGTACTGATGCTTAATGTATGTAAAAATCTAAATTAGCTTGACTGTAAGCATGTGGAAACGGACAGAGTTGATGGTGACACATTATAGTGAGTATAACTAACATAGCTGGTTTATAAATGGGATTGTGGCCAAAAGGAGTAGTCTAGGGACGGAAATGTCAATTGAAAGAAAGCTAAAAAATAATCTAGGGAATGAATAACACAATGAACCTGGGGGTGGATGAGGATTGTGGTTAATAGTACAAATACAAGAATGTTCTCCTATGAACTAAAACAAATGTATATCACTACTACAAGGTGGTAAGAATATGGATGCATGGGAAAATCAGAATTAATGTAACTTACGGACTATAGTTAACAGCAATATTGTAATATTCTTGCATCAATGTCAAAGACGGTACTGTGCTAATAATGGGAGGGGATATGGAAAAAATATACCAAATGTATGCTATAGACCATAGTTAGTGGTAATGGTCTGATGATGTTCTCTCATAATCTGTAACAAATGTTTCAAACAATGTAAGGTGTTGGTGAAGTGGTGCTGTATGGGAATTCTGAACATTACGCATGATTGTTTTGTAAGTTCACAACTTCTCTAACAAAATTAATATATATGCAAAGGAGAACTTAGAAAGAAACAAATTTCTCAGCAAAAGGATGAGAAACTGAGGAAAAAGTAGTGGACAGATATGGTAGTTAACGTATTCAAAATAAGTTAATAATAGGGACTTGAAACTCTTCTGTTCAAACATAAAATTGATACAAGCTTGCAATGTACAACTTTTCTCTCATCTCTTTCTTTGGAGCTTCATAGTCCAATGGAGAATAGTGAGCACTTAAAATGTGCTAGTATGAATTAAGAAATGCTGTGTGTATAAATAGACACTGGATTTCAAAGACTTAATGTGGAAAAAATGTTTAAAAATCTCCATAATTTAAAAAATATTCATTACATATTGAAATGAAACCATTTTGGATAAATGGGTTAAAGTATTATTAAATTCAATTTCACCTTTTTCTTTTTACTTTTTAATGCAACTATCAGAAAATTTTAAATTTTGACAGTGCCGATTTAGAGATAAGACTCAAAAGTTTAAGGACACAACCTACTGAAAAAAAAAAAAAAAAAGCACCCAAATCCTGAATTTCAATTAATTCCTTCCACTTTATCTTAGGTAACCAATAATGTCTTTTTTTTTTTTTAAAGATTTTATTTATTTATTCATTTATCCCCCCCCTGCTGCCTGTGCTCGCTGGGTCAGCCAACCACGCCGTGCGGGCAGGCCTGCCCTCACCAGGAGGCCTCGGGAACCGAACCCGGGGCCTCCCATATGGCAAACGGGAGCCCCACTGATTGAGCCACAGCCGCTTCCCACCAATAATGTCTTGCAAAGGACTGTTACTCACTTGAGCAGAGAACAATAGATGAAAAGTATTAGTTTGTATTTCAGAAGAAAGGCCTTTGTTTTTCAAGATGAAAGATTTAATAGGAAGATGGGTAGAAAGCTAATTACAGAGACACACCCATGATTAGCTACTATAGACTTTAATGTTTTTCTATTTGCTGCAAATCTATGGACTCATTACCAATCCATGACTTTTTCAACTTCAGTTAGGCCCTAATGGACATCTTTGCAGTTTTGCATGGCTTCTCCCAGCATACAAACTGACAGTTACCCATTCCTTCTTCTGTACTACTTTTGTGCACAGTTTTATTACTATGGGTAGCCAATAGTAGTGTAACTATTTGCTTATATCCATTTTCCTCACCAGTCTAAAGAGTTACTGCATGCAGTGCTGAAGAGCTTGGAGACTAGGCTCTAATGACAGGAAACCACTGAAGGTTTGGCCATCTTAACACCCCTACCATCCAGCTTAGAGCATGGAACTGTTAGAACTTGGTATAGCTTTGCTTTGTAAATCAGCTCTAGCTGCCTCCCTCTCCCATCTCTTTTTAACCCCATCCCCATTTCATACAAATGACAGATACTACTTCACTAAGAAATAAATCTTCTTTCTTCCCTTCTACCTTAAATGGGATAAATGGCCTATTTCTTCAATCTAGACCCTTCTTTCTCTGTGCTCCTAAAATACCCTGTCTTGGATATTGCTCCATCAAACATCTTTTCTTTTCCCTTGTATGTTCAGTCTTTCTGGCCTTTTCCTCTCAGACTTACAAATATAATTAAATTTGCCAATCTTAAAAAATGTCTTCTTTTAGCTTTCCCTCCCATTCAAGCTATTGCCCCATCCATTTTCTTCTGGCTCCAGCCCTGTCTTTTAAGAGAGCATTCTACATTTACTGCCATTACTCCCTCTTTTTCTAGTCACTAAAGGTAACCACAAGGGAAGCAGATGTGGCTCAGGCAACTGGGCTCCCACCTACCACACAGGAGGTCGCTGGTTTAGGAGGCATCCCGGTGCCTCCTAAAGAAGACAGTGAGCTGGTGTGATGGGCAGGTGCGGCAAGCTGACACAACAAGAGCCACCAGAAGAAAAAACATAATGAGAGACACAACAAAGCAGGGAGCGGAGGTGGCTTCACTGATTAGGCACCTCCCTCCCACATCAGAGGTCCCGGGTTTGGCTCCCAGTGCCTCCTAAAGAAACAAGGAAGGGAAACGGATGTGGCTCAAGAGGTTCGGCGTCCGTCTACCATATGGAGAGACCAGGGTTCGATCCCCGGGACCTCCCGGTAAAAAAAAAAAAAAAAAAAAAAAAAAAAAAGAAACAAGGAAGACAAACAGACATAGCAAGTGCAAACAACAAGGGGGTGGGGAGAAATAAATATATAAATCTTTAAAAAAAAAAAAAAAAAGGTACCCACAGTAAATAATGCAAGACAGGCATCTGACACAGAATGGTGTCCCTCAGTACCCACAGTCTAGAAGTAACTGGAAACTGAAGGAACATATTTAGTGAGAGTTAGTAATTGATGGCTGAACATCTCTTCCAGATAAATGGGAGTCCAGGCATCACTTCTGGGCTGCAGGTACAGTACTTAATAAAGGGAGTATCCAAGAGGCAGTCTCTAGGAAAGAAAATAAAAACCATGCAGAGTCCAAGGCAAGGTAAGACAGAGAGCACTTCCTCCCTGAGTGGGTCGGCAGTGGTATCGTTTCTTTTTATAGGGTGCCTGTGGGTTAGCAGATGAGCAAGAAGTGTATTTCTTAGAGGTTCTTGATCCTTAAGAAATGTTGTTAAGCCTACCACAGGGTCAAGGACAATAAAAGAGGAATTCATTGCCTTGGGATATTTTTTAATCTTCAGGTAAGTGCCACAATTTCTTAAGTTAGCAAAAGAAGAGTACAAAATGGACCTAAAATGAACTTCAGAACATGGAAGAAAAGCAGAAGAAATAAAATTGGGTGACTGTTCCTTTCTCAAGATGTTTAAACACCACCACCACCACCACCCCACTATCAAGATTCATTGGCAGTAGTCCTTAGTGTTCAAAGGGGGCGTGAAGCTGGTTGAAAGCAGGCTTAGTGCCATGACTGTCTTCTCCACCATGTGTCCCTAGATAGCAGAGGGATTGGTGGGAGAGCCTTACTGAGAAAGTAACATTTGGATACCGAAAATGTAGATGAAAACCACTCAGCTAAAGAACATTTCAGGAAGAGGGAAATGCTAGTACAAAGACCCTGTGGTAGAAGTTTTGAGGCAGATTGTTGAGACACAGTGAGAAAGACAGTGTGACAGGAGCTGGGTGAGATGGAAAGTGGCAAAATGTAAGGTCAGAAAAGTATTGGGGGAGGCAGAGCAAGTGGTGCCTTTGGCTACCATATGGACTTTACTTTCTACCTGGAGCAAGATGGGAAGTCACTGGTGGTGTTTGAGTAAGAAATGACAAAATCTGAGTGAGGTTTTGACAGGATCACTCTAGCTGATGTATTGGGAATAGATGTGGGAATGGGGGAAACAAGGGTGGAAGGTGGGAGGAAAATTAGAAGATGAGAGATGATGACTGGCACTAGCCTGGTGGCAGTGGAGGGGGGAGAAGTGTTCCAGTTGTGGGTATCTTCTGATGGTACAGCAGACAGGACTCGCTGACGAACTGGATTTGAGATATGAGAGAAAGGAGTCGAGGACTGGCTCCAAGACATTTGAGCGATTGCCAGAAAGGGAAATAGAGAAGAACAGTCCCAAAGTTATAAAGCATTGTGCCTGGCATGCAGGAAATGATCAAATATTAGTTTTTCTTTACATTTCGAATTTTCAGTTTGACTGAAAATTTCAGTTTGACTCAGAACCTGGGCTCCATTGATATAAACACATACAAAAAGAATTTGATTCCACGAGTGGAAACAGGAAAGGAGAAAAGTCCAGAGAAAAGTCTACTGGTTGGAGTGGATGGGGGAGGACATTTGATGGAGCTATCAAATAGGGTCAGATAAGTTAATTTCTCAAAATGTGGTTTGAGAATCAAAGGCAAACACTCCACCTGTCAAGTTCCAAATTATGCAGAAAAGCAACAGTTGCAGGATGAACCTGGTCCCCTCTCCCTTCTTCCTGCCCTTCTCCTCCAGGTGTTTTCAGTTAGGTCTAAAGGACTTTACCTTTAACAAGGACCTTACTTTGCTTGCACTGGGACGGTGATGTGCCCGCTCTATCTAGATAGAGATATTAGGTTACTGGGAAGCGCCCGAGGCAGTCCATGACTTAGCAGTGGACTGAGACTTTCGGTTAGAAAGAACAGTTTAGCTGAATTTGGGATCTATCAGTTGCAAGCAGGCCATGATTTTACCCTAATTATATAACAAGAAAGCCAGATTTTTTTTTAATCCACAGAGGGTGGGGCGAGGTGGTTGTTTTTGTTTCTTTGGGCACCCTCTGTGAAAAATGTAATCGTTCTACCCACATACATAAAATATTTGCAAAAAAATATTTAACATTTAATATATACAGATTATGGCTGTATCATCACAACACTAGGCTTAAAAAGTAAAAAATTCAGTTAGGTCTCTTCCCTTTTAAATTCACCTAATTGGTAAGGGGGAGAAGAAGGGGAAACAAAGGGCTGTAAAATGGTGCCTGTCTTTTCCTAACTAGACCAGGTGGTTGGGTGGCAAGGTTTTCCTGGCCCAGTGCTCCATGCCCCTAGCTCTGGTGCTGCTGAACCAATGTTCCCTCCTGCCTGGGCTGCTCATTGCAGGCCTCTCTCTGTCCCCACACAGAGTTTTTGTCCACAGGGCAAACATTTCCTTGTACTCTGTTCCTCTTTAGTATTCCCATACTAGTGCCTGGAATATACCTCTGTTGACATGACCTTCTCTACTGTTGGACTTTGACCTTAAGGGGAGAAGACCTTGTTTTATACATGCTTGTTTCTCTGTGCCTAGCACATAGTCTGGCATTTTTAATTGTCTCTATATAATTATGAACTTAATGTACAGATACAATAATAGATTAATGTGAAGTTATACTTTTTTACATATAAATCTGTATTAAGTCAACTCTCTGGAGCTACAGCAAAAAAAGTTAAAATGCTTTCCCTAAGTGTCTTAGGACAGGGTTAGAACAACTTCCTGGTTCTCAGCAACACCCTTTGGCTTGGATGGTATAGAGTCTATGAAAAAGCTAACTATACAACAGAGGTACTACTTCAGGAAATGACTTTAAACTCTGACTCAAATTCACTGCATCCCCTTGAGAACACAGCCTCATATGGTTAATTCCTGCAAACATGCTATTGCAGAGTGGACCAAGAGGGAAGCCTCCTCAAGAGAGTGCAACCTCTGAACTGGCCTTAAAAGTGTGCGCTCTGCACCAGAGAATCTAGGTTCCTTGCCTGGCTCTCTACAACCATGGGTGGGATGTAACTTCTCTGGGCCTCAATTCCCTCATTTATAAACTGAGCCTAGCACTTCACAGGGTTGTCATGAGGATTAAGAAAATCAATTAATGTAAAGACTAAGAATAGTACCTGGTGAAGCATCAATAAATATTAGCTAGCTTCATTTTTAAAGATATGCATTCCACTACTAGTTTAAATTCAAAACTGCCTTCGACTGTGTAATTAGTATCAGTGGCTATCTCATGTTTTCTGTATGGGAAAGCTGAGGAAAAAAGATAAATACAATCAATAGTTTAAAACATTATATTAAGAATACACTAACATATTCTAAGTGGTCAAACTAATTACTCCACCATAATGATGTATTTCACAAATTGGACAACAATAGACAAGCCTCCTGGCCAGCTCTGACAACAAATTATATGAGACAAAAGCCAAGGAAATAAAAAATTAACATTGATGTTATTCCTTATCAGAACACAGACAAAGCCAGCTATGCCAACAGCCCAGGATGAAGGAAACGGGTTGCTGGCTTTTGATTGGAATTTCCTCGGATTGTTACATTTAGTACAAGGCTAATCTAAATGTTTCTTTGCACACAGTCAAGCTTATGTGAAATGTATCAGAAATAATATAATAAAGGCTTGGGTTTGTGTGCAAACAAAACTGCTGTAAAAAACTGTATCATTACTAGGCAGATAAAGAAAATCCCACAGATTTAAATGTACCCTAGGTCTCCATAAACAAAGTTAGTTTACTGCCTTTTTGGGGGTGGGGGTGTGGGGGGAATAAATGAAAGGGCAAGTAAATGGAACATTTTCAGTTGACTTTTTTCCTGAAGTGGGTGTGACTGTAGGATGATTACTGTGCTAGTACACAGCAATATTCTCAAGATGGCATGGGTGCTGACATTTCAAACCACACCACCACCTCAGCAACTCCCATTTGGGGAGCAGTCACTATATGTTACTCATTTAATCCTCCCAGCTCAACTACAGCTGACAAAAGGAGAGAATCTAGAATTCACCTCAAGCAAGTACCTATTGCCCAGATCTGTCAAAGTTGGGGAGGAGTGCAAAATTCAGGCAGATGATCTATAGTATTTCAAAAACTGGACGTTTCCAGGGAAAAGGTAGCAAAATATGTCTTTAATTACATATGCAATTCCCTAAAAATTGCAGCTAAAACCAATATCATATCAAGGCGAAAAGAATGACAGTTTAAGATGAGAAATAACCAAATGCTCAGACCCTTAATTTGTTTTCTTCTGATTTGAGGGATAAAAAGAGAGATAAAGAACATGCTGGAAATCTGGGGAATGCTTTCCAAACCTCTCTCCTCCTCTCTCTCTCTCTCTCTCTCTCTCTCTCTGCTCCTTTTTGTGAAAGGCCTTCAATTAGCTCCCATCCTATCCAGAACAGGGCTCCCTAACACCTTCTGACACCAGCCTGCCGGCTGGGCAATCAGGCCTAAGTGCAGGCCTGATTGGCCTCGACCCCAGCAGATCCCTGGCTGCTCAGAGCTCTGCAGATGCCTGATGAGTTTGGTATCTTCCCTCCAATCCCCCCTGGGAAGCTGCCCCAGCAGGTGCCCGCTGGCAATAGTTTTGTGTTACAGGCCTGAATGAATGATCCCCGCAGGAGCTGCCGACTGTTTTCACAGACACAGAAGGCAGTCAAAAGTCCACCGCGTGAACTTGGAATGACCCCAGCTGCAGAGTCACTGGCGGGTTCATCGAGAGGGCAGGCACGCTTTATTAAACAACTAATACTCTTCACAGATAACTTTCGGAAAAAGCAAAAGTGTTAACTCTTTGCAATCTCCCTCTGACAGAATGCTTCAACTGTGGAGGGGCTCTGCTGTGTGATGGTAGGGTTGGAACCCAAATAAGGAATTTGAGACAGAAAGATGGTGTGGTTAGGGAATAAGATTACATCTGGCCTGGAGAAGGGCCAATGCTCAGTAACCATTTGGTCCACTGTTTTGTGAAAGGGCTCCAGATTAAAGTAATAAAGCAAAAAGCAAAGGTTTCAAGCACCTGCTCTAGTGAAGATGAGGTGGGCCCAGAGCTGACCTGCCAGGGGCATCCTCAGCTGGGCCGACTCCACAGCAGGAGCAGAAGAGGGGAGCACCCAGACTCCACTGGCTCATTCTGCCCACACCTGTCCACCATTACAGATGTGCATGAGCCTTCGTGAAGCTGACTCTTTACATCAAGAGAGAAAAGGGTGACGAGGCTGTGAAGAAAGCAATTGTGCAAACACCCTCACCTACTGGGGTCTGCTTGGAAGTCATCGTGTTTGCAGCCACCACAGGCAGCGCAGTCAGTTCCCTTTTGAAGGCGGATTTAGAAAAGGCACAAAGTTCAGATCAAAGTGTTCTTATAATCAAGCACAAGCCATCAAGTTCTTTGGGGCTTGCTGGACAGCGAGCGATGAGCACACTTGTGATCGCAGTTATGCCCCGAGAGGAATGGTGAGCAGCCATTTCTTCCCTAGAGTTAGAATCAGTGCGAAGGATTTTTTTTTTTTTTTTTTTTTTTAATTTAACTCACACAGACTTTAGAAGGAACCCAGCGACAACATTATAACAACATGAAGATGAACATGAGCATCTGCGGAAAATTTTAAAATCCATTTTGAGCAACAAAGTTACATTAATTTGGCCACATCCAAAGACTACATGTTTATTAAAGTTTTATCTCTATGTAGATTTGCCCTCTGAATCTAACTATGTGTGTGTGTGTGGGGGGGGTGCTCCTGATTTTTGGTGGGGGGGTGTCTTGTTTTATTTTCAGATGAGATGCAATTTTGCATGGGTTTAATGACTGGATGAGATAACCACTGAAGGACATGACCTGAGGAGCTATACTCCCCATGGCATTCAGCTGAGCTGACCTTTACACAAAACAGATTGGCTCTGCTTGGCAAACGCTAAAGGGCTTTTTACATACCATGCATAGGGCTTGGGGTTAAAAATGCAAAGGTAGATATGACTGAATCCCTTGTCCTCAAGGAGCTCAGTCTAGTGTGGAAGAAAGGCATATATAAACAGATAAAATCAACATATAAGAATGCTGGGGGAAGCGGCTGTGGCTCAATCAGTAGGGCTCCCGTTTACCATATGGGAGGCCCCGGGTTCGGTTCCCGGGGCCTCCTGGTGGGGGCAGGCCCGCCCGCACGGCGTGGTTGGCTGACCCAGCGGACCCAGGGAGCACAAGCAGCAAGGGGGGGATAAATGAATAAATAAATAAAATCTTTAAAAAAAAAAAAAAAAAAAGAATGCTGGAAAAGGTACACCAAGCCAGGACCCTGACCTCATTGCTTTTCCTCCCTCACCTCTAAAGGGACAGGAAGCAGTTATCCACAGGCTGCCAGCTCCATCTCAGACCATATTTTGACTGCCTAATTCAGGTGGGATTCTGGTAGCAACAATCATCTTTATATCATGTGTGGAAACTCATTTTCCACCAGCTCTCCAATTCTTTAGAGAGGTTTGATGGAGTAGAGTATTAGATTTGTAGCTAGAAGGTCTGAGCTTTAGAGTTGACCATGTGACTAATTTGCTGAGAGAACCTTACTCAGTTTCCCCAACTGTAATACGAGAGAGTTAAAAGCTGATCTTAAAGTTCTTTCCTCAATCTGCTATCCTAAGAGTTTCTATTAAAGTGTCAGAGATTGTGCGGAAGGCCCAAATCAGAAAAACTGGCTTTGTCATGTTTGGTTGGAATAAGAGAAGAGTTTTGGGTTTGAGACATCTTCTAAGAAGATTACAAGATGGGGGAAAAAATCTTATGCTATAGAGGAGAAAAAAGGAGAAAAAATAATTTATAGTTAAAAAAAAATAACCTAAACAAAACAAAAAAAAAGCCAAACATAAAAAGAAAAACAAAATAGAAAATGGAATTGACTGGAAGGGCAGAGGTTAGAGTTAACAATACCATATGACTTTAGGCTTAGGCTTAGAACTAGGCTTCCCATAGAACTCAATTTCTTTTTAAAGTAAAACTGAAGTTAGATACTACTTACTGTTATGTTTTTAACTCTTAAAGAGAAACAAACAGTAAATTCTTCCTTGTGTTTGGTTCTAAGAAGAATTTTTATCTCTTCCTGTAACTAATTTATTGAGGCACTACAATTTGTCTAGTCAATCTATTTTTAGACAACTATTTGTAGCAATCTTACAAATAGTTGTGCTATTGGATACAAAATCCAAACAGGTAACATTCCTGGAATACAGGCTGGGAGACAGATCTGGCTTTTCCCCTTTTGATTTGCTTCCCAGTGATTGTGTGAATGGAGATTTGCATGTTCAATTGAGGTTTTAGAACCAACCACTCACACAACTTGGCATGGATGCCAGAAAAGTGAGGCCTTCTCCTGGAAGTAAGATTTTTTTGACCACTGTCTTTCATCTCAGGATGCATCTCAGGCACTCACCTAAGGCTGAGTCTAGTAGGAAAAGGAGTAAGCTTAGAGTTGTCAGGCCTGTTTGCCAACCCTGCTTCCAACACTGAACTGCATGTGATCTTCCCAAAAACCATTTAACCTGTGTGACTTAATTTCCCATACTGGGGAAGCGGCTGTGGCTCAATCAGTAGGGCTCCCGTTTACCATATGGGAGGCCCCGGGTTCGGTTCCCGAGGCCTCCTGGTGAAGGCAAGCCCACCCGCACGGCGTGGTTAGCTGACCCAGCGAGCACAAGCAGCAAGGGGGGGATAAATAAATAAATAAATAAAAAATCTTTAAAAAAAAAAAAATTTCCCATACTGAAAGGAAGTGATTATTGTACTTGCCCCCATGGCCTCAAGGTGATGTGGCAAAGTTAAATAATCTCACAGACTTGGAAGTGCTTTAATTCCTAGAGGAGGAAAAGTCGCTTTCTAGAGTAGCAATGTGGTCTATAGGAAACAGCCTGGGGCTGTAAAGGAGCCCTGGGTCCTTGCCTTCTTCTATAAGCTTCCGGTTTGACTGTCCAGAAGCCAGTTAACTTCACTAAGATTCAGTTTCTTCATCTGTCAAACGGGGATAATAATACTTACAGTCTTTAATGTTTAAATTTGTGAAGATCAAATGATAACAGGAGCATGTAACAAAGGTTAAATTTCTATAAAACTACAAGGAGCTAAGAGTATGCTTTTTTAGCTGACTTTGGCATGATCCTTGTCAATGTCCAAGTTACCAAAAAAGAGAGAAAATCCCTCTGGCCACAATGTCCTGCTATGAAACATTACAAAAGCAATGATGCTGTTTTGGAAGCATGCTCTGCTTAATTTTCATTTCAGTGAAAACACTGGAAGTCATTGCTTCCAAACCAACATGCTATTATATAAATTCAATAGTTTGCAGGAAATGTTTACTCAAACATTTTCCTCTAAAAAGCAAACAAATATTTCCTATAAATATTATTTTAAATCCATTAGATTAAAAGGGACTGGATTTTCCCCGTTTCCCCAAAAATGGTTTCCTTAGGCTTCTTGATACTATTTGCCAGAGCCTGGGCCTGATCCAATAATGCCTGCCTGGCCTCATTAGATCCAGGTCAGTATCTAATAAGCACCCACTGTATGCCAGGACTCTAATAGAGAGCAGTGATGGGGGAGGGGAGGAGAAGAAATAGGGTTATGAAAGTCAATGTCCTGTTCTCATCTATACTTCACACACTCTCAGTTGTCAGTAAGCTTCCAGTTATGTCTGAAGGAAAAGTCATCAATATACCTTTTTTTTTTTTTTAAAGTTTCTGTTTATTTCACATAAAACCATAAAATAGCTAAGACAAAAAGTCATGCAGAGGGGAGTGGGTATAGCTCAGTGGTTGAATGCCTGCTTTGCATGTACAAGGTTCCGGTTCAATCCCCAGTACCTCCTAAAAAAAAGAGTCATGCAGATATTTCATTTATTTAATAACTATATATTGAATGTATACCATGTGAAAAATGTTATGCTATATCATCAATAAGGCAGAGCTCACATGAATACAACCTGGATCCCATACTTTAACCTCTTTTACAAAAAAATGTTTGTGGCTAAGGAAAGAAAGTACCACAGGATTGCTTAAGCACGAAGCCCCAAGAGGCTGGGCACAAGGAGCAGCTCTAATAAATCAATCTTTCTTCCAAGAAGCAAACCGTAGGAGAGATCACTAGAAAATTCCATAACTCTCAGGAACAATACACTATCCCCAATGTTCTCCATCTAGTTTCTTAACTCAAGCAACAATAACACTAAGCATCTGAAAGCTAACTTGCTAGTAGAAAAAGCATCTGCACTGTATGGAGGGAAAACTACAGGCTTTTGAGTCAGGCATACCCCAAATTCTTTTTCTTATTTTTTTTTTAGGAGGTACCAGGGATCAAACCTGGGACTTCATACATGTGAGGCAGGCGCTCAGCCACTGAGCTACACCCATTCACCCCATATTCATTTTTTCCGCTAAAACTACTGATTCCAATACTCGCTCATTTTGAAACTTCAGGCTTAAGGTTAACTGAGCATTCTGAGTCTTATTTTCTTCATTTATAAAAAGGAGATAATCCTTCCTTCCTTATAGGTTGTGTGTGAAAATTAAAATGAGATGGCATATGTAAAGCTCTCAGCCTAGTGTATGACATAAAGTAGTTAATAAATGAAGGCTATATTATCCAAATACCTTTCTGATTTTTAATGATATGGAATGAAGAATTCCCTTTCTCCTAAGAAAACACTTTGACTTAGTCAAAATGGAAAGAGATTTATAAAGGTAACAATTAGGGGAGCAGATGTAGCTCAAGTGGTTGGGCGCCTACTTCCCATACACGAGGTCCTGGGTTCAATCCCCAGGACCTCCTAAAAACAAAAAAACAAAAAAACCAACTCTCATTGGGGAGCAGATGTAGCTCAGAGGTTGAGTACCTGCCTCCCACGTAAAAGGTCTTGGGTTCAATCTCTGGTACCTCCTAAAAAAAAAAAAAGATAATTATAGAGGAGAAAAAACTAAAGAAAAATAAAAAGAGACCTCTGCAACAGAGGGTCATAGCCTTTCCTGCCAAAAATTAGAATTTGATTTGCCCTTCAGATGTTTATAAAAATGGGTTACAGGGAAGTGGATGTGGCTCAAGTGACTGAGCTCCCATCTACCACATGGGAGGTCCCAGGTTCAGTTCCCAAGTGCCTCCTAAATTAGACGAGCAAGACAGCAAGGTGACAAGACAGACAGGTGCGGCGAGCTGATGCAACAAGAGACACGAGGAAAACATAATGAGAGAGACAGCAAAGCAGGGAGCAGAGGTGGCTCAAGCAATTAGGCGCCTCCCTCCCACATCGAAGGTCCCAGGTTCAGTTCCCGGTAACTCCGAAAAAGAAGAGAAGCACACAGCAAATGCAAATAACAAGGGGATGGGGAGAAATAAATAAATTAAATAAATCTTAAAAAAAAAGGGGGGGGGGTGTTACAGCTCATCTCAAGTTTGTCACTTTTCCAGAAAGACCAAATCCTGATATAAAGAATATTAAAATGCAGAAAAGAGAAACACTAACTCACCCTTGGGGGTAACCAGACAATCTATAAAATTTGAACACATTTTTCTTTTACTAACCATGTTTACACTAGGGCAGAAAAACCACTATTCTTTGGGGGATACAAAAATCTTCTGTCTTAAATTTAGCAACTGACCATGCTCATGCTTTTCCCACATTAATACAGCAGTTTTGGAAGGTAAAGTGAATTCTTCTGAAACATGATATGTTCAGGTAGAAGAAGATAACTTAAGGACCTGATTCTTAACTAAAATACTATTAGGAAATGAAAACAAGTTTGAACTTTTTCAATCTTTCTGTTTCAAAAATAGGGCTTCAATGGTGATGCCCTTCCCTTGCCACTGCTATTGGATTGCTTGATGAAGGGAGAAATGGGGTAGGGGTGGGAGGGGCACAGCAGTAGGTGACCTCAACCCCATTCACCTGGCTCCTTCAGTCAGGCTTGTAAAGGGTAGGTAAGGACTGACTGTGAATTTGGGCCACTCATATAATTCTCCTTCTTTCCAATCCCCACAGATATTTGAGATTTGCCCAAGTTAAGCTGGGTCATTGGTGGGTCATTCAGCATTTAAAATTTGCCTCTAACCAAAAAAGGCTCAGACTCAGGAAATAATTTTAGTATTCAAGGTTATCAGAGGAAAATAAAAACCCTGAAGCCAAGAATTTGAGTCATTTCTGTATATACAACAACTTGAAGGTCCCTCCTCTTGGCTAGAAAAGAAATCCCTCGGGTGACTTATTTAGGATCAAAGTCTTTTTGAAAATAAAAACCTACATTCTCCAAGGGATGGCTCACTGTCTGAAGGGAATTTTTGTTAACCTAAAGTTTGTGCCAACTAAAATACACTAAAACCCCAATGCTGTAAGAAGGCATCCACCTATTACTTGCTGATAGGTACATGGAAAAGCTATTATGGGGATAATCAGCTCAACTATAAAATAGAGCAGTTATACATAACGACAAAAACAGATACTAGTCATAAATTGCTTTCCCCCCATCCGAATCCATGCAGGCACTCACTCAGTGCATTCTTTTGTGCAAAGATAAAACTTTCACCTTGAATAAACAGTGCTTTTGGTCTCGTTTAAGCCTTATAAATATACTGCCTCTAATACAAACACAAACAAATGCTGTCTGTTAAACAAAAGGCAGATGGACCTCTCTGTCCCCAACAAGGTCACAGTATATGTGACAGGAGGTTGACTAATGGCAGGGGCCAGCTGAGGACCTCTGGGTGCAGGGACAGGGAAGCCAGTTTCCTCTGGATGGCTGCTATGCCCCAGATCTGGTTTCCTGAACACAAGGGGCTGGGGAAAGGTTCTCTTGGAAGAGAAGTGGCTTTTCTGCACTCTATCGACCCAAATGGAGATCAAACAAATGGAACAAAATATTATCTAAAAGTCCAAGCTAAGTTTTCCACTGAACTATCTGAACAGTCGTGAACACTCTCATTCACTCTCATTCTCAACTGTCTCACTTTGACATTTCTTGTATTTACCTTTAGGCGGTTTTCCTAAAAGCTCTCAAAGTTCATTTTAAGACCAGGTGGGGCTTTTTGTTTGTTTTTCTTGTTGTTGTTTTTATCTTGTAATATAAAGAGGAATGCCTAGAATAAATCTAGCAGTTAGCAGTATCTCAACAGTAGAACTGAAAATGAGAACTGAGAGGCTAGCACAGAGGGTCAGGCTTGGCTCTGCGGTTACCAGCAGGTTGAACTTGGGCAAGTCACCCTACATCTTCATTTAAATAAGGAGGCTAATAATGTCTATCCTGTCTACTGATCAGGTTATTTTGATGATCAAATGATATCACTGAATAAAACCATGTCTGAAATCACCAAGGTTCTTAACTGCCTGTAAAGGAAGTGGTTGGGTCGAGACCAACTTAATACCAGAAGGACAATGACCACCATCATTTCCCGAGGGCCTACTTTGTGGTGCAGATGATATGACATCCACATATCATCATATCAACTTCTGGTGGGAAGTTAGCAGTAATTAACTATTTATATTCTCTGCAGTGCCTGGAACAAAGCCTTACATACAAAAAGAAAAACATCATGTAGGGGGAAATGCATAGGCTTTAGAATTAGCTGGACTCGGTTTCAAATCCACCCCTCTCATTTCTAGTTGTATGACCTTGAAAAGATTACTTATCTTCTCTAAGTCTCAGTTTCCTGATTTGCAAAATAGAGATGAACATATACAAGATAGTATATGTAAAGGGTCTATCACAAAGCCTGACAAACAAAAGTTATTGCTTACAAATTGGTATGCTTTCCATAATGAAGTAGGATGCTTTGATCCTGTTCCTATGCCTTTGTCCTACTAATGCCATTTGCACCAAGAACTAATACAAAACTATTAGTTTTTTATCCAATTCATAATAAATATAACTGATTTAGAACAATAAAACAGTAGCTAAAACTATATAGAATAAAAAAACTGATAGATGAATCTTACCTTCTTGAGAAAAAGTTAAGACCTACAGAATTTGACCTGGGAAAGTTAGGCTTGAAATAAATGCAACAGAGCAAAAGGGAAAGAAATAAACCTACCAAATACTACTACCACTAAAAGTTATTGAAGAAGAATAAAAAAAGAAAACAAACCAAAAAAACTTATTGGTAAAATTAGCATGTAGCAAATAATAAACAGTGAAACCAAATTTCTATGAGTAACAACGGATCCTGATGTAAATAATTTCAGTTTTTAAAAAAAGGGAAATTATCAAAATATCTGTACTCATAAACATGGAGTCAAAATATAACCTAGGGGGGTGGATGTGGCTCAAATGGTTGGGCGTCCGTCTGCCATATGGAGGGACCTGGGTTCGATCCCTGGGACCTCCCGGTAAAATTAAAACAAAAACAAACAAACAAAAAAAAACATACCTAGGATCAAAGAGACGCCCAGGATCAAAAGCATCCTACATTGACTCAATCAAGACACATAGAAGGGATGGAAAGTAGGCTAGAACAGAGCAGAAGTTCCATTAGTGAGGCTCAACAGTGCTCCTCTCCTTTGCTGGAAGAAATTAAGTATATTGTTGGATTTCTTTCCTTAGGAAGACTAGATGACAGCAATGCACAGCAAACACTGAGTTTCTATAGCGGGAAGAAAGAGAATGGAATCATTTGCTCTATTAACGTTTGAGGTTTCCTTAGTTTGAAAAGAACATTTATTTTCTTGACAACAGCTATATAATTTCTCTGTAAGTATATAAAAATATTACATAATTATCACAAATATAAGGAAATTAAGAGTCTATATGAAAGGAAACCTGTTTGATAAAGTCTCTTCAAAGCTCTAGCTTCAAAAGAAGTCAGAGGAGAGGGCGGCAAGATGGCGTTGGTGTAGGAGGGCGCACACTGCAAGCTCCCAGAGCAAGGCGGATTGGGGACGGGGTCCTGCCCGGGGGTCTGTGCTGCGCACGCGTGGAGTGAGAAGCTTGGGACATCTATCTGCGCGGATCGGCGGCGTGGACCGAATGGTGGAGATTCGTGAGTTTTGAGGCTGCCGGTGGAAGTTGGCACAGGCGGCTGAGCCCCGCGGTTAGGGAAAAAAAAATAAAACGGCCATTTGGAGCCGCGGGCGGGACGAAAAAGTTTTATTTTCTGGGGAGCTGGCTGCCTGGCGCCCCTTGGACCTTGTGTGAACAGAGCAAACGAGCTAGTCAGCACCCGGTGAACCGGAGGGGGAATTTTGGTCGGGGAACGGAGCTGATTTCCCTAGCCACCCAGGGATAAGACCCGGGCCGCTGCGGAGCCAGGAGGAAGGGACACTTCCCAAAAAAGGGAGGGTTCGGTTGGAAGACAGGGAAGGGTATTTTATATTTTTAGACATCGATCTGGCTGCCTGCACCGCCCCCAAAGCTATGGTTGCTTCTTTGCTGGGCTTCTTATTCAGTAATTTCCCACTCGCTGTATAAATTGATTCTGTATTACAAACTATCGCTTATCCTTCCTGCATGTTTCTGCCTTCTGTTTTCTGTTGTGGCTCTTAGAGACAACATTTTTTCATAGGCCCACAACTTAAGGGTGTCAATTTCTATCCCATCTATTTTGTTTTCTTCTTCTTCTTTTTTCTTTTTTTTTTTTTAATTAGTATTAACTTTTTCCTTTCAGACCTTTCTCTACTATTTCTCTACCTCCTCATAATTCTAGCCTTCTAAATCACTATATATATATATTCCTCCATTTGTTTTCCCAGTCCATTGTAGGAACTCCATATTTTTTCCTAGTACTCTACACTGCCTACACAAGTTAAATATTCATCTCATTAAGTCTCATTTTGCCCCTCTTCTAACTTTTATCAATATTTCTATTATCCTTCTGCCTTCCTTACATCTTTTGATTCCTCTGGCCCTAACCTTTTGCCTTCAAGGGAACATAGAAAGAAGTAAGGAAATAAAATAAGAAGAAAAACTGCCAAAGAGAAAACTTAACTCACACATAGAACCAACAGCTAAATAAAATTCTAGAGCATAGAGAAAAGCTAATCAACTGAACAAACCCATCAAGATAATATGATGACCAGAGGGCAACAGAAAAATACAAATGACTCTGAGAAACTGGAAAACATGGACCAGTCCAGTGCACAAAATAAAAACCAGGAAGCAATGCAGTACATCGAACAACTAATCAAAGCTATCCAAACAAATATCATGGACCAACTTAAAGAACTGAAGGAAGAGATTAAGGATATAAAGAAGACACTGGGAGAACATACTGAAGAAATAGTTAACACACCTAAAAAGGTAATGGATATGATGGCGAACAAAGACACAAGTCAAGAAATGAAAAAGACGCTGGACTCACATGGCAGCAGAATTGAACAGGCAGAGGAAAGAATTAGTGATATGGAAGACAATACAGTTGAAATCAAAGAGATCATAGAAAAGATAGACAAAAAGATAGAAAAAATCCAGTATGGTCTCAGGGAATTAACCGATAATGCAAGACTCATAAACATACGCATTATGGGCATCCCAGAAGAAGAGAAGGGAAAGGGAACAGAAGGTGTGTTGAAGGAAGTTATGGCTGAAAACTTCCCAACTCTATTGAGAGAGATGGATGTGCAGATCCAGGAAGCACAGCGCACCCCAAATAGTATAAATCCCAACAGGCCAACTCCAAGACATATACTTGTCAAACTGTCCAATGCTCAAGACAAAGAGAAAATACTCAAGGCAGCAAGAGAAAAGAGAACCATCACATACAAGGGAAGCACAATAAGATTAAGTGCTGATTTCTCAGCTGAAACCATGGAGGCAAGAAGACAGTGGTATGACATAGTCAAAACACTAAAAGAAAAAAACTTCCAGCCACGAATTCTCTACCCAGCAAAATTGGCATTCAAAAATGATGGAGAGCTCAAAATATTCACAGATAAACAGCAATTAAGAGAGTATGTCAAGAAGAAACCAGCACTTCAAGAAATACTAAAGGAATCCCTACAAATTGAAAGGAAAAAACAAAGGAGAGAGAGTTGGAGGAGAGTTTAAAAACAACTGAAAACTCAAAAAGAGAAACAAAACAACATATGACATACATTAACCCAAAGAAAAAATGACTGAAGTAAGAAATTCATTACGAGTAATAACACTGAATGTTAATGGATTAAATTCACCAATCAAAAGACACAGATTGGCAGAATGGATAAGAAAATATGATCCATCTATATGCTGTCTACAAGAAACCCACCTTCGGCCCAGGGATTCAAGGAGGCTGAAAGTGAATGGCTGGAAAACCATTTTACAAGCTAACAATAGCCAAAAAAGGGCAGGAGTAGCTATTCTAATATCAGACAAAATAGACTTTAAATGCAAAACTATTGTAAGAGACAAAGATGGACACTACATATTAGTAAAAGGAGTAATCTCTCAAGAAGAGAGAACAATCATCAACATTTATGCACCTAATCGAGGTGCCTCAAAATACGTGCGGCAAACTCTGGAAAAACTAAGAGGAGAAATAAATTCCTCTACAATTATAGCAGGGGACTTCAACACACCACTATCATCATTAGACAGAACATCTAGGCAGAGAATCAATAAAGAAACGAAGGCACTCAACAATACATTAGAAGATTTGGACTTAATAGACATATACAGAACACTACACCCAAATACAGCGGGATTTACATTCTTCTCCAGTGCACATGGAACATACTCCAAAATAGACCACATGCTAGGCCCCAAAACAACACTCAATGAATTCAGAAAGATTGAGATTATACAAAGTAATTTCTCTGACCACAACGGAATGAAGTTGGAAATCAATAAGGGCCAGAGAAACAGGTTAGGCACAAGGATATGGAAGTTAAACAACACACTCTTAGACAAACAGTGGGTCAAAGAGGAAATTTCAAAAGAAATCAGTAACTACCTTGAAACTAATGAAAACAACACAACATATCAAAACCTATGGGATGCAGCGAAAGCAGTCCTGAGAGGGAAGTTCATAGCCATAAATTCATATATTAAAAAAGAAGAAAGAGCTAAAATTGAAGACCTAACTGCACACTTGGAGGAATTGGAAAAACAACAACAAACTAAACCTAAAGGAAGTAGAAAACAGGAAATAACAAAGATTAGAGCAGAACTAAATGAAATAGAGAATAATAAAGCACTGGAAACAATAAACAAAACCAAAAGCTGGTTCTTTGAGAATATCAACAAAATTGACAAACCCTTAGCCAGACTAACAAAGAAAAAGAGAGAACAGATGCAAATACATAAAATAAGGAATGAGCAAGGTGATATCACTACTGACCCCACAGAAATAAAGAGTATCATAAGAGGATACTTTGAAAAATTATATGCCAACAAGAATGACAATTTAGAGGAAATGGACAAGTTTCTAGAAACCCACAAACAGCCGACATTGATGAAAGAAGAAATAGATGAACTCAACAGCCCAATTACAAGTAAAGAGATAGACTCAGTCATTAAAAACCTCCCAACTAAGAAGAGTCCAGGACCAGATGGCTTCACAGCTGAATTCTACCAAACATTCCGGAAAGAGCTAACACCAATTCTACTTAAGCTCTTCCAAAAAATAGAAGTAGAAGGAATATTACCTAACTCATTCTATGATGCCAACATTACCCTAATACCAAAACCAAATAAAGATACCACAAGAAAGGAAAATTACAGACCAATTTCTCTAATGAACCTAGATGCTAAAATCCTTAACAAAATACTTGCTAATCGCATTCAACAACATATCAAAAGGATTATACACCATGACCAAGTGGGTTTCATCCCAGGTATGCAAGGATGGTTCAATATAAGAAAATCAATCAATGTAATACACCACATAAACAAACTGAAAGAAAAAAATCACATGATCATCTCTATAGATGCAGAAAAAGCATTTGACAAAATACAGCACTCTTTCCTCATAAAAACACTACAAAAGATAGGAATAGATGGAAACTTTCTGAAAATGACAAAGGGTATATATGAAAAACCCAAAGCTAACATCATTTTCAACGGTGAAATCCTAAAAGCCTTCCCTCTGAGAT